>CM062806.1:516802344-517462879 GCA_031772625.1 Pinus tabuliformis | reverse complement strand
ATCTATGCAATTTGATTTTCTTAATTTACAAACATAAAATACAACACAATGTATACATGTTTCGTTCTTATTTCAATCTGTTTCACTTTGTATTCCGAAACCCATAACATGTATCTGATAACGAATACCATCTCTTTCTGAAGCCAAAAATTTGAAGAGAATCCATTTAGTAAAATATTTAAATAAATTTACTTATTATAATGATTATATAATAAAAAATTTCAGTGATTAACGAAATCCTTATTAAAATTTTAGAGTTCAAAATGCAATATGAGGACATGTACTCAATTTGACAATTTTCGTGTATGTGTTTATAATTGAATGGAGAATGGAAACGCTCGTGATCGTGCCGATCATGAAGTTGATATAAAATTAGTGTAGTTGGTTTCAATTGAATGTAGTTAATTAAAATTAAGTACATTAATTATATATAAGATTAAAATTAAAATTATAGGGTTTTGTAGTAAGCTTTATGTTAATTTAAGGTTTTAATGTTGTGTTCAACAAAACATCTGTAAACCACTTTGAATTATGTTTTAACATTGTAAACCACTTTGAATTATGTTTTCTTTCGGTTAATTCTTAATCTGTTTCATACGAAAATGATATTTATACTGCGCTAGGACTTTTTGTTTACAATTTTTATTGTGATACTTGGCCTTTAATATTTTAAACAACACGGGATGGTGTTAAAGACGACCTCAGCATTATAATTTGGCTCTCTTATGCTCTTCATGTGAAAATTAAGTGCCTGTATTATTACTTCTATCTGAAAAATCAAGTGGTCGAGGAATGTGTGTTTCTTTTCTTTAATTTTTATGTACATACTATGTTTTTAAGTTTTTCTTTTAAATGAATTTTAGTCAAAGTTTAGATATCTTTCTTTTCCATTTGATAGAAAATTTGACCAAGTATATTCCAAAAAAATATAAATAAAAATAAATTAGTCACTAAACAGAAAATAAAAATATAAAATATTTAGATTTTATCCTTTACTTTAGTTTTTTTTAGAAATTTTTTAGGCAGCATTATTTTTGTATCAATCCACAAATTAGAGTAGCTATTATATGGCATCAATTATAATAAGCATCGAAATATAATTAGGGAAGCCATATAAATTATACTTTTCAAGTTGCTAAAATTAAAGAAAATTGTTATAACTTATTTAAAATAACCATAGATACTAAATCTTGGTTTATTATGCAAATTATTAATCCAGATTTGTGAATTATTAATAGTATCTAGGAACAAAAAAAAACACTAAATATAAAAGTATATATATATATATATATAATAATAGATAATATATATATTATTTAAAAAAAAATTGGAACCAATAATATAATAACTTAACACAAGCACATTAATAAATGTGGTTAATATACTAATAAACTTATATCATTGTTATTGTTAATTATAACTTTTATTATAATAAAAATGTTAAATTAAATTAATAATAAAATATTTAAAATTAACATATATTAAAGTTCCTTGTAAGTGGCCCAAAAAAATACTTTCAATAGAAACACTTCTTAGTCAACATAATATTTAAGAAATTACAATATTTAATATATTAAATATAATTAATTTATTTTTAGAATAAGTTATATCATTATTTTAATAATAAATATTACTTTATTATATTATTTTTGATAATCACATTATTACTTTATTTTATTAGATTAAATTAATAATAAAATAAAATTATTACAAAATTATATAAATAATTATATTAATTAAACAAAAAATATTTGAAATTAATGTTTATTTGTAAAAAGACATCCTAATCATAATCATAGACTTATTTTTCAATATGAATAGGTAATTATTTATATAAGAATTACACCGTAAGATGTTCCCCTCTTATATCAATTTTTCAATATGAATAGGTAATCTATTTATATAAGAATTACACCGTAAGATGTTCCCCTCTTATATCAATTTCCCAACGTTCCCCGCTTAAATCAATTTCCCAAATTGCCACAATGTCCCTATCCTAAATTGCCATCATGTACCTGTCCTAGAGCATAGGATCAGATGTTAAACGATTAAAATTTTTTGGACCCTTGGATTAATAATTAGGAAAGGAAAACAGTTACTTGACACAGTTAGGGAAAAAATGCATACAGCCTCCTGAATAGTAGTCTTTATTGCGCGGTAGGGGCAGGACCGATTCCCTTCTGCCAAATGAAAAGAACTTTTAGAAAAGCGCTACCAAATGCAAAAAATTACAGATATCTGAGCTTCGTTGTGTGGACGAGTTTCTGGAGATGACATAAGCCAGAGGAAGCATTTCCATGGAGATCTGGGTATTTAAATGTGAAGGCATCCTTCGAAGAAAGATTGGTTTACGCATTTTATGAGGCAATAGAGCCAAATATGCCCATTGCAGAGACACCCATAATTCTATGGATGCAAGGGGGCGCACGCTGCTCAAGCATGAATGGTAATTTCTACGAATTGGGGCCCTAGATAATCTCGTGAGACCTCAAACTATATCAAAATCACTCACCATGGAACCGTAAATTCAGTGTTTTATTCATTGGTAGTCCAGTGGGTTTAGGCTACAACATAACAGAGAATTGGACGAGGAAATCCCTACCAACCATAACCAAATTGCAGAGCATCTCTATATCACTTTGGAGGAGTTTTACAGCTTAGTTCCAGAATTCAGTAACCGCCTTTTGTTTGTGGCGAGTAAGAGATATGTAGTAAGTATGTTATTTCTTTTTGTCATTGTATTTTAATGAAATCTAAAAAGAAATCAATGGAGAATGCATAATTGGGTTCACTCGATTATGGTGGCTCAAAACTTCCATTCCATCTTGGTGGGCTTCTGATTGAAAATGGGCTGACAAACCCAAAAATTCTATGTGAGTGTTGCATACCATTTTACGTTGATTGACAGAAGCCAGAAAACCCATGTGGAGGAAATGGCAGAACGGGTTTTGGAATTCATGCATAAACAAGAGTGGTTTCAAGCCTACAAGGCTAGGAAATATTTGTTGGACTGGATTCAAAATGCAATTGGTATTGCAACTCCTTTGGATGTGAGGAGGTGCGTTCCTTACCACTTCTCTCCTAATTGCACCTTTCTTGTACCAGAGATCATTGAAGGGGGCACTGAATGTTCCACTCTTGCAACTAGATACGTGGCATCATCACCAAGTTCTTCTAAAGGTACTCTTGTTAGAGGTTGTATGTTTGCAGGCTCCACTATCCACATACCTGTTTAATGCAATGGGTACTAGCTCTTTACCCTTCACCTCCTCTCAAATTCTTGTCGTTGTATGTGTGATTGATTGTACCCATACTGCTGCATTGGAATATCGCCTAAATAAAAGTTAAAATAGATCAGCAGCCTAACAAAGAACCAACAACCCGACAACCTGATCACAACTTCACTGTGCTTTTCTCAAGCATGGATCATAGCATCTCACCTCTGTAGCCTCCTGACAACTCCCTTTCATAGGTAGTAGTCCTACTATCTATTCAAGGATTTTTAGAAGGTTTCAACAAACTTCTCTTGATACTATTATGAATTTGTCTAACATAGCGTAAATAGAGTCTTCTTCTAATGGAATTTCAAACACTGCCTAAATTTAAAGGCTAATCAAAACTGCAATCTAAATCTCACTATAATCTATAAACACAGTTGGAATAAATACATTGGAACACATAGATCAATGTCAAAAGCCCCTGATACTATTATTCCAATACTACTAAATAAAAATCTGCTAGAAAATTTGCTAGAAAATATTTTGTGTAAGAACTGAAAGTAACCCTATTACAGATCCATACTCTCACTCTCTCTTATAAGTGACACCTAGGGTTCATAAAAATAGATATATTTCTTAGATATTTGGATATGCAGTCTATCCAACAAATAAAAAATGAATTCAGAAAGACTGCGAAAAATAAAACAGAGCTGCCTCATCTAACTTAGCACTTTATCTTTAACCTGAAATCTAAAGATAAAATTACCTATTTTATTTATGGCTGGTGCATACATGCATGCATGTTCCCTTAATGCTGGAATAATAAGATTTGTGATGTGCCCTTACTGTCTATTTATTGTTGTTTGGAATTTAATGCTACATGGATTTGTGTAATTCTACTGTAATAGAAGGTGCCGAGATGTGCCATGTGTTCCCCAACCTAGTAGAAAATGATCTGGGGTACACTATCTAACAACAATGAGTCACCAAACACTTGTATTTTTTAAATTCCACCGTGGGATGCTAGTTTTAAGAGTATTGTTAGGGAAATAAGCTTGGTGTAGTTATTTGATCCTCACCTAAATCTATTTTAAATCTAATACAGTTAGAGTTATTGAGAATTTAAGATAGAGAACACATTTGGCTCCCCTTTTTTGGGGGTACACTAACTACATCCATCAAAGTAATCCCCATATCACATTTTTCTGTGTAGGGGTTGATGAAAAATATTTGAAGTTTGAGAAGATTGACTAACCTTGGAAGGCACATTGAAAAAGAGTTATATATTTGTTTTCAAAGATTTCAACATTTCTATCTTTAAATATTCCCCATGATACTATTAGAGGAAGGCCTTTGAGGTCTTTGAGATCTGAGTTTTGCTACCACTTTTTAAAGCACTCTTCAACATAACCTCCTTGTCCACAGTTCTTTATCCTTGTCAAACCATCCATTTCAGTCCAGACTTCCATCTATTAAGGACATAATATCAGTAAGTGGCCTATGTTCTTTTCAGAAACAGAAGAAAGGAAGACTGTGCCCCCTTGTGAAGAGCTTCCTATGCTACATATGCCCAATTTTTACTACACTCTCAAGGATATTGTATTTGATGCTGCAAAGAATAAAGAAGGATTAAATTGGTCCATTCACCCTTCGGCACACATATTTGGCTTTTCTCCTTGGAGCTTGATGAATGTTTTAGACACATTGTGTGTTTACACCGTCATCTGCAAACATGAGAGGTTGTTTTTCTAGTACCCAGGGAACAATATTTCATGGGAATAATTTATGGATGCATCTTGATCAAAATTGATTGCACAACAGGAAATTTGCGCTGCCACATATCCTTATCAAAAGAATTAGGCCTGTGATTATGCTAATGGAGGCATGTATAAATGGAAAAGCCGCTAGAGAATAATTGCACAAAAATTGATCTGGAACCATTACCATATGAGGGTGAAGGGTTCACAGTCTAGAAGAGGCAATGGAAGACAAAGGTCTAGTCTAGGATACAATTTTTAATGAAAGTAAGCCCTTGGATTGAGCACTTGGGAAGGAAGTCGAGCATGCCTCTGTTTTGAGTAGATTATTTTATTGTATTATATTTAACATTAAGATTTCTTTTTTCATTCAAATTTGGCTTTAGTTAGATCACCTAACATGTCACATTTTTTTCATCTATGCTCTTCTTCCATATGAACTACCGACTTATGACGTTTGCTTTGCAACATCTGGTACAAATGCTAGTTATAGTTTGGTGATAAATAAATAAATATATATATATATATATATATATATATATATATATATATATATATATATATATATATAAATAATCAAACATTCCATGAATCAATATTATATTAGTGATTGGAAAATTTGCTTGAAAAATTCAATCTTTAATTAAATTCTTAATAAAAAATATATCTAATAAGTGGATCATATACTACACATTCACCTTGGAATTTTAAATGGTTTAAGCATATTTTCAATAATACTTGTTTGTTATAATGTCTTCATCGCTAATTAAAATTAATATATAATAGTAATTCATATAATATTATTTACCTATGTATATATAATTTTGAGAAATACGTATTTAATATAATATAATATTATTTATATGTGTATTGTGTGATATATGTATTTAATTTATTGAAAACAAATTAATAATCAATGGAATTTCATATTCATCTCTATTTTCATTAAATTTTATAAAAAAAATTAAATTTTTATATTTCTTATATTTGTAGAATTTAGACTTTTGTGATCCATATTAATTGTAACAACATTTTCGGTAAAAATCACATAAAATAAAATCTCGTCTAGGCGTTTCGAACCAACCAGTGTGGTTCATCTTCAGGACAAGATGAGGAATCAGATGTAGGCAATGGAATAAATAGATTATGAGAGCAGCTAACTAGCCGTTAGAAATAACAGCTAGTTTGACTAAAATATTCCAATTTTAACATATTATTTTAGCATTTCAATAATATATATATATATATATATATACTCGGTGCGCAGTATACAATATGGACTATGACATGACACGCATTGAAATAACAACCAAAGGATAGCAACATCGCTGGACTGTTTCGTGGGTTCAACTTTAAATGGGGACAATGAGAGAAAGTGCAACAACAACTCAACTTTCAAATAGAAGTGCATCACTTGCGCACCCAGCAAAAAGAATAACTTTGATAAACTCCGTGAGTTGAAAGAGTCTGCAATTTTGGTGTGCAAATTACGAAGCTGAATGTTTAAACAAAAAGGAGCGTTAGCTATGATATAATATAAAATGTCAGTGTCGTACTCTGAAGAAAGAGTCCTGTGCCGATAGGAGCAACATCAACTCTTTACTCTTTGTCGAAATTTTAAAAATTCGTGTGACCAAGAGTCTAAAATTTTAAAAATTCGTGTGACCAAGGGTCTTCTTTGTACGAAGGAGGAAACACCGTCAAAATTTGAAAAAATAAATTGGGGAGCGTGAAGTCACTGAATGGAACAACGAATCCTTTACAGTGAAAGGTATCAAACACACATGATGTAAGGCATTTTTTTGAGGAGTAGTCTAATCAGGTGGAGGAATTGCCTAGTTTTCGTTCCCGCTCGGAAAAACCTTCCGCTCTGGCCGACAATCCTTCAACCCTGACGCTTGAATAGTGATGTCAATGGGTATGTATGACATACATAGGGATATCACATCATCTCCAAAAAGTCGCAGTACTATGTCATAGTAGCTGGGATGCAGAGGGTGTCGCCGGGGTCGAAGGATTGTCGGCCAGAGCTGGAGGTTTTTCCAGGCAGAAACGGAAACCCGGCAATTCCTCCGCCTTGTGAGACTAGAACTTGTAGAAATTAGTGACATCGAATTGCACACCACCCAAATTGTACGTTTAAATTAATGAAATTGCAATTATCGAAATTCATGGTAAAATAATAATTAAAAACATTTAAAAAAGCGATTTGAATACGGTACAACTCTTGCAAACTAACTTTATCTGCACATTAGAAGGTGCACTAAGAATAACTTTATCTGCACGTTAGAAGGTGCAAGTACTGAGAAAAACATTTTCGCAAGGAAAACTGATGAGAAAAACATTTTTTGGATCAACGGCCAAAATAGAGTCAGGAAATATGGAAATGCCACCAAATAATTGTGTTCCAATGATATATTAATAAAGGAGGGAGGGAGACGAGCAAATACAATCTTTTGAGGTTTCCGTTTAACAGTTGTTAGATCAACGAGAAAGAGAAATACCTTCCACTTGTCAAAAATCATTCGATCATTTTCTGTAGTTTCCCTACTGAATGGCTCGTCTGAACCCCAATTACATCACTTACCTCTCCACCTCCACGGGTCCATCTCCGAACCCCAATTACACCACTTACCCCTCCACCTCCACGGCTCCATCTCCGAACCCAATTACAATTGCCATTTCAACGTTTTCAAATAACTCCCCTTCAGATGTTAAGAATAATTTCGCTAGCCATCTCTACTATCATTTTCTTGACCGTGGATTCAGAACATTTTTTGAACGGCAAGAAATGCAACCGGTGAGACCACTTAGATTCTCGAACGAGAGCAACTATTGCAACCGCCTCTGTTCATATACCCATATTCTCTCCAAAATATGTGAATTCAAAATACTGCGTAGATGAACTCCTGTTGATATTAAAGTCGAAGACTACAATTATTCCGATCTTTTATAATGTTAAGCCTTCTGATCTACGGATCAGGATGGGTGAGGAATAAGAGCAAGTGCCAGGTCAAATATTGGGACTTCTTGGGGATCCTGTGGGTAACAATGGAGTCTATGATGAAGCCCTGCGAGGTCATGGAAACAAAGGGAGATGCGGCCAACAAACAATTGCAGATTGGAAAAAAGCGATGTTTGATGTCGCACATTTAAGTGGTTTGGAGCTTGAGGCGTGCAAAAGGTTAGAACTCTTATCTGTTATTGTCCGGAAAATCAAGTTCAATGTATTGTCATAAACAAAGCTTTTAGTACTCATGTTTGGCTTTCCTTTCTTTGAATAACCAGTGATGAAGGCGAGCTCGTGGATAGGGTAGTGCAACGGGCGGAGGAATAGGTTGCAAAACCACAATTTCAGGTGGGAAAATATGTAGCCGAGTTGGATAAAAATCTTGAAGATTTTGAAAAGGCAATATTATTACAATTGTTATAGTGTTTCTCCTCGAAGGTGTATGAAAAGAAAACACTTAACACTGTGGATAATAAACAATCTCAACAATATAAATGGCTGCTAAACATTGTAGATCTGCAGCAAATGATAGAAACAAAACCTGCCAAAGTCCTGATCTATGCCACAATCATAGTAAAACAGCAAAATGAAATAGTAATAAATGAGGGTAACTCCAATAATCCAAAGGAAACCAGATATACAAAGAATATATCTTATTAAATAACACCCGTGAAGGGAACAAATAAATGTTACCAGTTCCCCTCTATGGGATGGGTTCTTGGCTATCCTCAAATATCTTTAGCTTTTGTAAAGTCTCTCTCCTCTATAATGTGTAAACCCAACAAATAAAATGTTTAAGCTCAATGGGAACTCAAATGGAAAAGAAAAATGATGTGCGACAGTGATAATAATCAGAGTTACAACAGTGAGTGCGACAATGAAAATGATAAAAAGTGAATAATGAATGGAAAACCCTTCTATTTATAATAGTTATAGTCAAATAATGAGAAATAATAAAAAATTATTAACCCCATTCTAGAAATAACCACTTGAAAAATTTTATTATATTTGGTTAGGAGGGAAAAGATCTTTAAACTTTTATTTAGAAATAATAAATAAATAAATGATTTATTCATCATCTCAAGAAATATGGTTAAGGAATAATTAACAAATAATGATTTACTTAATTATTCCTGAGGGATTTAGTCAAACTTGACAAGGAATTTTAATTAATTAGTGATTAATTAATTATTCCTAGAGAAAAATAAGATAGTTAATAATTTCTTTGTTTATTTTTCATAACTAGGTCAAATATGAAAAGGAATATTAATTAATCAATGGTTTAATTAATTATTCCTAGAAGATAATTAAATAAATAGTGATTTATTTAATTATTCTTCATGGGTTTAATTATAAATTACTTAACAAATGTGGTTTATTAAGTAATTTCTCACAATGAAAGCAATTTTACTATGGTAAAATTGGCCTTTCATGGTGTACTATGATCCATCTACTAAATTAAGGCTAGACGATCAATTTTTTGGTGATAACAGATTGCCCCCCAACGTACAAGTGTTAGGAGCAAAACATATGACCGAAGTACGTTGTAAAGACACAATCACTAGACAACAAAGTGGAGTCAGAGAGAGAGAGAGAGAGAGACCAATAAAGATGAAGTGAAAGAGGATAGGGACAGAGGGGGGAGACCAATGCAAGCCTCCTTTTATGTTTGGTGCCAGATCTCAGTGACTTGGGGGAGACATACATATACCCACCGAGATAAATTAGTACAAAAATAATGATGCACCAAGAAACATAAAACTGAGCGATGAAGTACATGCTGAATGGTACATGACACGCTGGCATAACTGAGCCAGAAAATAATACAATGTGTCCAATATAGATAATGCACTTGGAAAAAACATGAGTTGGGACTGAATACAATATCATCTAATTACATGAGGTATAATGGCCTTTCCCTAAAAAAAATGGGTGGAAGGGAGGGTAGAAAAACCGAAGAAGCCCTGCTGAACATGGAAGGGCTCTGCAAAACTGAATGGATCATCTGAAGGAGACATGCATGCTATGAACACTGCGATCGGTAGGAACCGAACCCATCAAATATGCGGAACTGCATCTGAGGCTGTAGCATGATATGAAGGAATATGGGCATGTGGAGGGCTACGTGAAGGGCCACCCCCTCATGAGGTCTGAAACATCTAACACACACTCGGGAATCACTGGTACAATCTGCTCTATCACTGGACCATCAAGTGTATTAATCATGAACATGAAACAACCAATTCAAAGGGAAATAATGAGTCCCTCTGCTGGATCTGAGGTACCAAACGAGAGTGCAAGATGGAACCAAGATACACCGCCCTCTAGGCCATTCTTTTGGAATAAATGTGTTGATGTCGATACAATAGGACCTGCCATAAGGGAGGAAATGAGGATCCTCACTTAAGGCACAAGGGAAAATAGTATTGTGATATATGGACTAACACCAGGGACAATGGAAGATGTGGGACTGAGGGACAAATAGACGACTTCCATTGTCAAAGCATAAAGTGCATGGTTGACCTGGCAGCGACTGACTCAACTCCGAAGGGGGTGAGGGACAGCATGACTGGAGGCCAAAATGGGCAACACAGGATGAATGGTATGCAAAGATGGATGGAATACTGTGACATGATATAATGGGATACGAATTAGATTCCATGGATGCAAGGGTGACTCATCGCGGATGCTTTGAACAAGGGTGACTCGATAATGCTCCCACATAGAATAGGCTCGGTGGGGACCATGAAAGCATGAGTAAATGATGGTTACTCATGAAGAAAATTGACACGTGAGACTACAAGAATTAAGGGAAGGTGTTCCTTAAGGTACAACTGTCGCATATGAATAAATTCAATTTTGAGAGGAAACGAAGTGACCCTTCTTGGAAAAATGGTTTCCTGGTGAAGTATCAAATCATCAAATGAAATGATGCAACCTACCTAAATGCATGACAAAAATAAATACGTGCAAATCAATGGGAGATGCTATGGGTACAATTTCTTAAGGTAGAGTGCATTACGAGGATTAGGAAGGAGTTTACCTTCGAAATCCTCCAGGAGATATGCCCCCTTTCCTAAGTCCTTATGAATGATGTAAGGTCCTAGCCATAATGATTCGAAATTTCCATGTCCCAAGGTATCATGGTCACGGTCATACACCAAAACAAGATCACCTTCGTGGAAGGCACAAGGGTTGACTTTTTGGTCATACTGAGCTTTGGTGCATGTTTTGACCACTTCAATGGTTTGCAAAGCAACAAAACGGTCTTCAGAGGCGTGTTCAAGCATGACAAGCCTTTGTTATAATGGTTGGGTGTCAAGGAGAAGTTCAAAAGCTAGGTGAAGGGAAGGGATCTCACATTCGATTGGCAATACTGCCTCCTTGACAAAAACAAGGTGGAAAGGAGTGAACCCAGTAGCAGTTTTGACAGAAGTTTTATAGGCCCACAAAGTTGGGAAGAGCGTAAGGTTCCAGTTGGTCTTGTGTTTATTCACCTTTCGCTGAAGCATCGTTTTGAGAATCTTGTTGACTGCTTCAACCTCTCCATTACCTTGGGGGTAATAAGACGATGAATACTGGTGCTAGAAGCCCAATAGTGAGGATAACTCATGCCATACGTCATCTTCAAAATGTTGGCCATGGTTAGAGACCAATTTTTTCAGAACCCTGAATCGAGCAATAACATGCTTAAAAAAGAAAAGGGTCGTGGTAGTCATCGTGTTATTGAACGTTGGCATGGCCTCAGCCCATTTGGTAGTCGACTGCCACGATAATATACTTATGGTTATTAATAAATGGTGGCCGACATTCCTTAAAGCTAATGGCCCATTTACAGAAATGAACGGCAATGATGACAGGATGGAGGGGAGTTGGTGGGGCTCTTTCCTTTGAAGAAAAATGTTGGCAATTAGGGCAGTGTTCGACTGCCTCAATGCAATCACTGAAGAGAGAAGGAGAAAAGTAACCAACATGCATGTGTTGTTGGGCAGTGGCCATACCAGAGAGGTGACCACCATAAGTGCCACTGTGACAGGCGTTTAGCACTTGCTCTGCTTCAGGATGGGTGAGACAATGACAAAGGATAGAATCCACACCTAGACAATAAAGGTCGTCACTAATGAGAAGGTAGCAAGGGCACTGGTATCGAATTCATTATCGATTATCACAAGTAAGATGGGGGAGAATTGTTGGGTTCGCAAATATGTGAGAATATCTCTGTACCAAGGATTGTCAAAAATGATGATGAAAAAGTGTTCATCTGGGAGCTCGTCATTAATCGGCGGATCACGTGCACCAATGGGTAGTTCAGAAATGATTTCGGCAAGGGCTAAACCTTTCTTACTCTTAGGCATAACAACCTCAATATTGAATTCCTGGAGGATGACGATCCAACGTGCACACTTCCCATTGATGATCCGTTGACTCAAAAGGAAGGTCATGGGGTTGGAGTTTGTTATGACCCTGGTGGTATGCGTAAGGATATAGTGACAAAGCTTTTGGATGAACAACATGACAACCAATGCCAACTTCTCTTCATGAGAGTAGTTCAAAGGGGGCCTACGAGGTTCGTACTGACATAGTAGATAACGTGCTCATTCCAATCATCATCTTCCTAAATAAGGACCCTAGCAACCGAATGGGCAGAAGTTGAGATGTACAAGATGAAATCCTTGGTGAGGTTAGTGGGACTGATCAAAGGAGCGGAAGTGAGAGCATGCTTTAGGGCATCAAAACACTGTTGAGCATGGTCATCCCAAACAAATGGAATGGTTGAGTGAAGGAATCTAAGTCGCCCAGTCAGGCACGAACTTGCGAAGGAAGTTGGCTTTGCCTTGAAGGCTTTGTAACTGGAGCAAGGTATGAGGAGATGGCAGGTCAAGAATGGCTTAAACTTTCAGGGGGTCAAGAGTGATACCGTATTTTGACACAATAAAGCCTAATAGATGGCTGATAGGAACACAAAAGACACATTTCAATAGATTAAGACAAATGTTATACTTGCGACATCGGAGAAAAATGGTGCGCAAATCATGAATATGTTGTGCCCAAGACCTAGAATGAGTGGTGAGATCGTCAAGGTAAGCAAGGATAAGGTGCGCCAAGTCATGAAAACAGTATGACATGGCCCACTGAAATGTGGCTCCAGCATTATTTAAGCCGAATGACATGACCCTATATGAAAAGTTTCCCCACAGACTAATGAACGTTGTCTTTAACTGATCGGCACGACAGATACTGATCTGGTTGTACCCAGAGAATCCATCCATAAAGGATAGAACCTCGTGCCCCACACACTCATCAATGATTTGGTCAATAAAGGGTGTGGTAAAGTTATCTTTGGGATAATATTTGTTCAGGTTGCGAAAATCCGTGCAGACACGAATGGTGCCTTGCTTCTTGAGAACAGGAACTGGGTTGGATACCCATGTGGTATCTTCAATGGGATAGATGAAATCACCCTGCTTGAGCTTGTTGATATCAGATTTTATGGCCTCACGATGAGAAGGGTGAATGGGTCTCAACTTGTGATGGACAGGAGTGGCATCGGGCCATGTGTCGATATGGTTTTCAGCAATGGAGGGATCAAGTTCGTGCATCTCAGAATAAGACCAGACGAAAACATCACGAAATTCTTTGAACAGATTGGTGTAGGCTTCAATTTCTTCCGGGCTGCACTATGCCCCCAAGGTAATATTTTCTTCGACCCCTAGTTTATTTGAAATGTTGATTTTGATAGTAGGAGAGATGTTGGTCATATTTCCTTCTTCGAAATCATCTGGGGCAGGGATGGGATTTCGAAACCAATCGACTTCACCATGGATGAAGTCTTTTTATTCCACAACATATTGGTCATGATAATACTGTGGCAGGAAGTTTGCACGATGTTGCATATCATCCCAAGGGTAATCAAGGGTAGACATAGCTTCCATGATGTCCTCATCAGAATGGAAGATGGACGGACAGAAGGAAGACTGACTACAAGATGTGGCGACCGTACCTGGTACATCAACCTGATAAAGAAGGTTTACATATGCATAATCTAGAATGGTAGATGACGAGCTAGTCGATGGAAGATCTACGAATGTTGAGACCTAAGATTCTGTCAAAAGAGGTTCGATAGAAGAGCACGCAGAAACCTCAAAAATATTTTCCTACAAAGAACTCAAGGACGATGATAGGTAAAGGATATGCCCTGTGGAGTCCATCATCTCAACATTGAGGGGAGGGATCATGATGGCGGGACTAGTGTCCCCCTATTCTGGTTTACTAGTGGTACCAGAATCCATGGATAGAGGAGTAGGTGATCCACTACAAGTGGTCTTGTATTCGCGAAGCACCTCAAGGCAATCGTAAAATTCGTCGAGATGAGGGCAACAATGGGAATAGTGACCATGATGATTGCACAAGGCATAAGCTTGGTGATTTGTGTGTAACATTATGATTTTCTTAGCTGGACCCGGTAATGTAATTTCGACCTCAGGGATATTTGACTCAGGGAACGTTTCATGAACCAAAGGTTTGAGATGAGGGAGTTCAGGACAATTATTAGTGGCATGCCCAACAACTTTACACAAAGTACACGGAGGTGACGGATTTGGGGCTTTGGGGGCTGGAGGAGCTTGGGGAGCCTTGTCCTTAGGTTATTTCCTCTTGGCTTTGCCAGCCTATCTAGATGGTTCCGCAACAAGAGTGGGTTCCTATTAAGGTTGGGATGGAATTGGAGCAGTGGCGGGGGCCGTAGGGACCGATTAAACCGAGATAAAAGCATGATAAGGTCTTAGCTGACCAGGCAGAGTGCTTGCAGGGGGATCAATGTACCATATTGGGATCCCCAAATTCATATTAGGGAGGACCATCGAAGCCATGATAGGGATAGAATATATTCCCAGAGGAGAAAATAAGAAAGGTATCTGGCCTCCAGGGTAATGTCTTGAACGAATAGCTCGTGGATGGTTGAGACCTAGAGGAACACTTCTTGGTGGGAACATAGGGGAGGCACCCACAAATGGAAGAGGTCCTGGGGGGATGGATCCGGATGGCTTGGCTGAGGTGGGAAAAACAAGGTACTGAGGAGCAGGCTGTTGTTCAGATGTACTAGACTGCTTGCTAGTAGCCCGTGACGCTTGTAACATGTAAAAACTCAAAGAGCTAGGCTCTGAGATGAGAGGGGGAGGACCAGGGAAAGCAGCAAACAATGAGGAATATTTGTAGACTCTAGGTGAAACACTGGTGGGAGGAGTGGCAGACTGCTTATCAGACATTGACGAGATAATGGACTCAGGGGAGGTCACAGATGTCGGCTCGTAGTATGTTAACTGATCGAAGGTGATGATCTTCCCTTCATGGGGGAAGCACATCTTGTGGAAAATTTCAGATGCAATGACTGACATGGCATATTTGTAACCATGACCCAAGAGAATATTGTAATCTAAAAGGGCATTGATAACCTCGATGTCTACATGAACAGTTTTTCCTGTGAGAGTCACAAGACAATTGCGATACATGTCGAGAGGCTGGGAGGAGTGATCATCCCAAGCACGCAAATTGATGGTGGATGGGGACAGTTCAAGTGACTTAAGTTGTTTCCAAAAGATAATGTACATCATGCAGGTGGATGCGCTTTTAGCAATAATGCATTGAGAGATGATGGCATTACAAACTCGGACTGGTATATGGAAAGAAACAAATGAAGGTAATGGGGGATGTTCTAATGTATCAAATGGGAAGACAAGCAAATGATCATTGGAAGGATATACTACACCCAAAGCATTTAGTAGAGCTTTCTTCTGAGATGGGCACGAATAGGGTACTTCCAGTGCCGACATGGCAGTAGGTGATTGTGCCAAGCCATCTACTATACTGTATGTATGGGAAGCTTAGTTAGAAGTCACGTTATGACGTAATGGTCCCTTGGGGATCTTTATAATTGACTCAACTTTAGGTTGATGGATCTATAGCGGACCATTTTGTGTCGTAAGAGGCTCAGTAGATGCTTTTGTTTTAGACTAGGTGGCGGATGAAGTCGATGGCTTATCATATTGACGTGATTGAGTTTGCAGGTTGATATCAGAGGGACTGACCTCATCAAAATTCACCATGAGGATTTGGTAGTCACCAAGACCATAGGGTTGGGGGGGATGGGTTGCTTCATTTGGCTAAGGTTGAGCAGCAACAAATCCTTGCTAAGGGAAAGGATTTATAAGCACTTCCAGTTGAGATGGTGCAGGATTCTAAAGTGATTGTTGGATTGGCAATTGACCTCTAGAAGCTGCTTGAGCTTCCCACATTTGGTGCATATGGGGTAAAAGAGGACACTTGTGTGTATAATGGCCATGCACACCACAACATGCACAAGGCTTGTTGTTACAAATATCTTTGTTCTTCTTGGGCTGACTGCCCTGTTGCTGGTTGTTGGCGTTAGGTTGGTTCCCCTAGGACTCACTAGGTTGATTACATTGATTGCCCTAGTTACCCTTGTTACCTTTCCCCTTATTCTTTTTCTTCGAATTTTGGGGATTGGTTGCACTATGTTGTGCAAACACTTGACCCTGAGGGGGCGATTGCTGCTGGGGCTGGGGATGCATGGGAGGCTGGGGCACTAATGTTTGATGGGTTGGAGTGCTCGGCTGGGAATAGCGATAATATGGTGCAGGAGCAACGGTTTGATAGACAGTTTGAGCTTTGGCTAGCTCTAAAAACATGTTGCTAGCAAGAGGGGCATAAGTGTTGGAGGAACTAGTGCCCCCCTGCATTACTGAGTATATGAAATGGATCCAACGAAACCGTTGGAGGCACCGTAGATCCAGTCAAGGGAACTACGATTATGTCCTAATTTAGGGTTAATGGATTGGGTTTTATGAATGCTCTGACATGTATATATATGTATTGTAACATTAAAAGGAACATAATTAAAAATCAATCTGGTAGTCCCAGTTTTGGGATCCAAGGGAAATCTCTCTTGTTATTTATGTTCTCACCATTGTATATTTTTTTTGTTAAGAGTTCGTTTGCAGATAATTTCTGTACAGGGTTAAAACCTACATTTGGTATCAGAGTTGTTTCAGCTTCAATGGGATGCCTTTGCTGCTCAGGGGTTTTTCTCAAGCCTGTGGTAGACCTTGTTTAGTGGGATTTCTGCGGGATTGATTCTTGCAGTGAAAGAAGATGGTGAACAGTGGAAAGATAGAGATCAATAAATTTAATGGTCTGAGTTTTTAGTTGTGGAAGCTCAAGATGTAGGATTTGTTGGTGGACCGAGATCAGTGGATTGTTTTAGATCCAGGCATGACACTCACAGGAATGTCGATATAATACTGGGCAAAGTTAGATCGGAAGGAAAAGAGCACAATACGATTGTGTCTCTCAGATTTGTTGAATGTATCAAGGGAAACTACAGTGAAGGATTTGTAGGTCAATTTAGGGACTTTGTACCAATCTAAGTCTCTGGTGAATAAATTGTTCCTGCGAAAAAACATTTATAACACGAGGATGAAGGATGGAGACTTGGTGACAGAGAAACTGAACGTATTTAATATTGTGCTAAGCCAGTTGTTATCTGTTGATATAAAAATTTCAAATGAAGATAAGCGCATTGTTTTTCTATGTTCTCTACCAGATTCGTGGGATAGTCTAGTTGTTGCAATAGAAAGAAATACAACTATCTCGAAGTTTGATGAAAAAGTTTGTATAGCACAGAAGAATACTACTCCATACACACCTCAGCAAAATGGAGTAGTAGAAAGAATAAAAAAAAATTTGATGGAAAAGGAAAGAAGCATGCTCAGTGGTGTCGAGTTAGGACAAGAATTTTGGGCAGAGGAAATGGAGACTGCATGTTGCATGTTTAATAGATCACCTTCATCAGTGTTGGAGGATAAGACTCCACATGAGGTATGGATTGGTAAGAAACCCTTTCTTTCACATCTAAGGGTATTTGGTTGTGATGTATATGTACATGTTCCAAAGGAGAAAAAAACCAGGTTGGATAGTAACTCTGAAAGATGCATATTTATTGGGTATAAGGATGGTTTAAAAGGTTATAAGCTTTGGAACCTAGAAACAAGGAAGGTTGTGTACAATCGAGATGTGGTATTTAGAGAGGTGAAAGATGTTATTAAACATGAAGTCCTGCCAAAGGAACCTAAGAAGATAGAGTTTGAGCTAAAGGAGGAAGAACCATACTCTTCAGTAGAATAGGAATCAGAAGAGGAAGAGCCACAAAATCCATTTTTTAGAAGATTAGTTCAAGCGAGAAGGAAGCCAGAAAGGTATAGTCCACTCCTTTCTGCTCAATTTTTATTTATCTGTTACTGATGATGATCCCATAACTGTTAGGGAGACATTAGATTCAGAGGATGGAAAACTCTGGAAAGAGGTCATGGTTGATGAAATGGCATCTTTGGACAAAAATGGAGCTTGGGATGTGGTGGAGTTGTCGGTTAGAAGGAAACCCATTGGAAGAAAATGGTTGTTTAATGATCCAGGTGGATATTGGTGGCCACCTACCAAGTCCACTTGGACCCCCACCATTGTTTCTTTCAGCTTTTCAGTTTCCCTAATTGTAGCACAATTTACTATTTTTAGCAAGTTTTCGGGTCCTGAACTTCCGAAGCCGCTTTGAGGCCCTAAACGACGTTTTTTGGGAAAACTGGGAACAACATGGGTCCATGGACCGATATTGTTGTTCCCAAAGTTGTAGTTCTCGGATAGATATTTCTAATGAGATATTGTGCACATCAAACAGAGATCATATGCCAAAGTTACGACCCCGGGAATTTGATGTACCAATTTACCCAAACGGGGCCCATAGTTTGGCGTTTCATCTTCTATGGTTAGATTTTTGGATGTTGTTGTTTTTCCATTGTTTCTCAACAATAAATAGGCCTTCAAGCCACATTGTAACACAGTTCTGAGGCATGTATCTGCCACATCTCTTCTCAGAGATAAGCTACCATTGCCCTAGCTAGTTTATTTCCATTGTTGTTTGTAAGCATATTTGAGTATTTTACATTAATGAAATGAAGTATTATTTCCACTGCATCTCTGTGTTTATGGTTATCTCTGTAATTTGTTGCGTTCCTATTTATATCCAGATTAGTGGTATCAAAGCGGTCTGCTTTTTCTCTGTTTTTCTATGCATGTCCCCAACGAGGTTAGGATATAAGGAATTAGGGCTTGAACTAGTCGAACCTTTGTAAGATGAGCCTCGCAAATCCGACGGCCTCCCATGGTGGATGAAAAGAAAGATGAGGGGGCAAGAGATCCTATCAAAATCTTGCTCGAAGAAGCCCTCGAGTGATAAAGGAACGCGATGATGGACAACTTTGCCCAAATCCTTCAGCGGCTACCCAAGGGCGACGCATCGGCTTCCAACAACTACTTTAGAAACGCCACACCAAGGTACAAGTTAATTTTTAAATCCCCATATTCGAGGGTCAGATAGATGTAGATTCCATCGATAAATGGTTAAATCTGCTAGAGGGTTATTTTTCTGTTCATGATTTTTCCAGTCGGGAAAAGATTATTTTCGCTCTTCTCAAAGAAGCCCCCCAGATCAAGGACTGGTGGAAAACCTACTGCGAGCAAAAGGATGAAAGTACAGGCTCACTATTTTCAGTCGCACCCACTTGGGATTCATTCCGGGATGCCATCAAGGAGTAGTACTACCCTGTCGGAAGCTATGAGGATCAATACATAAATTGGACCACACTGCGGCAGGGGAGGAACCAAGATGTGCCAGAATTTACCAATATTTTCCATCCTCTTCGCACAAAGTTGGGTATCAAGTATTTAGAGTAGCATTTGGTACTCAAATACTGCAGCTTCCTGCACAAGTACATCTAGGAAGAAATAGAATTCTTGAACATCCCCTCGCTCGGCACCGCATACCGATATGCCATCAAGGTCCAGCAAAAGCCTAAACAGAAGAAGCGAGACTTTGGATCTACGAATCCGAAGCAAGGGAAAGGTGCCCCCAAACCACATAACAAAGGACAAAGCTAAGGCGGGGTGACCCAAGACAACCCGCCAAAGCTGCAAGTAAAGAACAGCGCCATGAAGCTGAAAAAGGACACGGGAGAGTGGTGTGAGTTCCATAAGAGCTCCACTCACAACACAAGTGAGTGTCGAGCCAGGCAATAACTGGTGGCTTAGATAAAGGTTTCAGAATCAGATGCATGTTCTGACTCTGAGTCAGAACCCAACAAGGGGAATGACAAAGGGAAGTAGATTATCGATGCACATCCCAATGCCACCTTTGCCACCATGAAGATATAAAAGAATGAACCCAAAGATCCAGAGGAGGAGGAGCGTCTCTTCCACTCCCAGATGTGGGTAAAGTGCTCCCCGCTAAAGTTCATTTTCGACAACGGGAGCCAAAAGAACCTCATTTCGGAAGAGTTCATGAAGCAGCTGGGCTTACCAACCATAGCACATCCACAACCGTACACCATCAGGTGGCTTCACCAAGGACGGGATCTTCGCGTGAGCCAGCATTGTCGCCCTCCATACAACATCAAGCCCTTCACAGATGAGGTATTGTGTGACATGCTCCCCTTGAAGTTTGTAATGTAATAGGACAACCATACTTGTGGAACTAACATGCTGTGTATGAATCATGGCCCAGTGCTATTATTGTTACTTTGGGAAATAAGTTGTACAGGATATCAGGGGTAGCACCACCTATTGCCATCTCTTTGGTTACTGCAAAACAATGCAGTAAGCTCATTTCCAAAACCGGGAAATTTGTTTTCCTGATGATACGCCCTCAAGGAAAGAAGAAGACGGTGGCCATGACCTCCAGACAGGGCCCCTCCGCATGACAACTACAGATGGACAAGGTCGTGGAGGAGTACGAGGACATCTTCACCTCCCCCACAGGGGTTCCTCCACACTGTCAGGTCAAGCACTCCATCGATCTGACCCCAAGTGCGCCGCTACCCAATGGACCAATCTATCGACACTCCGTTCTGGAGAACT
This sequence comes from Pinus tabuliformis, assembly GCA_031772625.1. Lineage (NCBI taxonomy): Eukaryota > Viridiplantae > Streptophyta > Pinopsida > Pinales > Pinaceae > Pinus > Pinus tabuliformis. Next base: position 517,441,913 of record CM062806.1, on the reverse strand, counting down.
ATGAAATTAAGAGGCAGATTCAGGAGCTGCTACAGAAAGGTCACATCCGTCCGAGTTCATTGCCCTGTGGGAGCCCGATCGTGTTGGTATAGAAGAAGGATGGGACTTGGAGACTCTATGTTTACTATTGGATGTTGAACAAGATCATTGTCCGTAATAGTTACCCGATCTCACGGATTGATGATGTCCTGGACCAACTGAAGGGGGAAAAATATTTCAGCAAGATCGATTTGAAGTCAAGGTATCACTAGGTACTAATCGAACCCTTTGATGTGTGGAAGACTGCCTTCAAAGCCAAGGAGGGCCTCTTCGAATGGTTGGTTATGCCTTTCAAATTGATGAATTCTCTTGTAACCTTCATGAGGCTAATGGATGACATCTTACGACCATTCACCAACTCATTTATAGTGGTATACCTCGATGACATCTTGATCTTCAACCAGAGTTGGGAAGAGCACCTCCACCACATCCGACAAGTTCTCAAAACACTTCGACAACACAAGTTATGTGCCAATTTGGAGAAATGCACTTTTGGCATGACCCAGGTTCAGTATCTGGGATACATTATTGATGAGCAGGGGGTGCATGTGGATCCAGCCAAGATCCAAGTCATTCAGGATTGGCCCTCTCCAACCACTCTAACAGAGCTCCACAACTTTCTAGGTCTTTCCAACTTCTACCGCAGGTTCGTGTTGGGATTTTCTCATATCACTTGGCCCTTGAGACAAGTCACCAAGGGAGGAGCAAAAGCAAAATTCTTTTGGTTTGAATCTCAACAGAAGGCATTCACAAAGTTGAAAGATCACCTCTACACGGCACTAGTGCTCGCATTACCAGACTTGCAACAACCATTTGAGCTCGAGATAGATGCCTATGACTATGTTATTAGGGCAGTCTTTGCTCAACATTGGCATCCAGTGGCATATCACAGTGAGACACTTTCAGACATAGTCCGGAAATATCCCACTTAAGACAAAAAGATGTATTCCATTGTGCAGGCCTGCCAAAAATTAAAGCATTACATTTTGGGAAAGGAAATTGTTGATGAGCCTCATAAATGGGTAATTATATGGCCTCATTTTACCTCCTAACCTAATCAAATCAAGCATTCTCTTAGCTTATTGTATGATTTTCTGATTATATTTATGCTTATAGGGTGAGTTGAGTTAGTTATTATACCATGTGATCTAACATGTATTTAATGCAGATTATTGATGGATTTTGAGGTCAAAGTCAAGGATCTAGTGGCCAAACTACAGAAATAACTCAAAGTAGACAGAGGAGAGGACTTATAGGAGGGAATCCCCCTTATTTATTGCTCCTCACTTCGAATTCCCCTTCATTCAGCTCGGAGTACAAGCAGCCAAATCATGCACTAGAAGGCAGTCGAGCAAGTGGAAGATGATTGATAGTTATCTCGAGTTTTGGGAGCCAAGCCTCCTTGATTTTAAGGAAGTTGTTTGTAGCTTAAAATGCATAAGTAGAGAGGCCTAGGGCCTCACTAGGGTTACCTTTTTTTGCTTGTGTAAACTCTGCTCAAATTTCTATTTTACTATTTTATGACAGTTTTATGTAATCTTGCTATTTTTTTATAATGAAGATGGAATCCTTTTTGAGCTAGCACTGAGTTACCTCAGAGGGCTAAAGCTCTTGGGTTAGTTCCCAATCAAAGTAGCCAAACTTCTCTTTACTTGTATTTGTATGCTTTACTTCAGTTTGTAGATTAGTTTGTTGTTAGATGTATTTCTCTTATGGTTAAGAATAGGTTGATTTTGATGATTTAGTAGCTTGCTTCCATTTGTGCCTTCTGTAGAAGGTTAAGCAGTAATTAGAGAAGATTCAAAAGGATAGCCACAGTGCCTTGGCCTCTCTTACTCCCTTTGGGACCATGATTTGAGGCAAAGGCTCTCTTGTTGCCCCAAAAACACAGATTTTACTCATTCCTAGGACTTCTAGTGTTTGTAGCTCTCTAGTAGGTTGATAGTCAAGTTTTTCTTCGCTTTAGATCTTCTTTATCATGTTCACTTCCTGATTTGCAATAGTCCCTTTGCATGCTTTCCTTTCTTACAGCATTTCCCAACATTTGCTTCTATATATCATAGTTTAGGCCATTTTAATGCAAAACTCTGTTTTTCCTAGGGTGCACTCATTTCATTGGTTGCTTGATTTTCTTGGTTGACTGTCAATTTCTATGCACCAGATATCTTCCAGAAGTAGGTCAACTTACCAATAATCACACCCTCCATTTGATCCATGCCCTATAGGTCTCCAAAACCTCACCTCAATTCTGCCCTAGTTTCCTTCATTTTTCATAGAACTTCTTCCTCTCTCCTTAAGCAAACCCAATCATCTTTCTCTCTCCTGGTGATTCATGGTAGACCTTAGGCACCCTAACACCTCATTCAAACCTTCATCCACCTTTTCCACCCACTCTCACACCCTCAAAACAACGAAAATTGCTCTCGGCCTCCTCTTGTAGGCCTCCTATAGTTTCCATGTTTTCCTCCTGTAGTTTTCCTGTGTCCTCTTGTAGTTTTTCCTATAAGCTTTCTTTTGAAGGCCAAGTGTGGGAAAAGCCTCTAGAAGGCCACTTAAGACCTCCTAGGACCCATCCACACCATCCTACATCCTCCCAAGCTCCAAAACTTCCCTCTAACGCCACCTGTTCACTGCCACACTCACACACAATAAATTAGATGCATGTTAAATTCACATAAAAACACATAAAAAACCAAAAATATGTTTTTTGCTTATTTACTCAAGAAATAGCATGGTTAGATGTTGTTTACTTCCTTGAGTAGGTAATGGCATTTCTTTCATGGTTTTCATAGTGTTTTTGGCAAAAGTAGAATTAGCTTGTTAATTAGGGTTTACTAGGTTTTGCTTTACATTCCAGTCTTTCTCCTTTCTGCAATTAGAATAGCATCTGTAGAATAATCTTTCTTTCCTTTCATCACACATAGAGCTTCTTCTGAAATCTATAGAAGTTGGCTTGAGCTCCTAGTGATCTCACACTGGCTGACCAAGTGACAACCTGCAGTGAGAACTAGTACTTGTGCATATAGCACCGACGCTTCCAAGTTTGTTACGAACTACCGGGTTGATAAAAGTAAAGTTGACAGCCCATGAGTTGCAGCATTCTTGTTGCAATACTGATGCTCACCACTTTTTGGCGCCGTTTCCAGGGAAGTGTCAGAGTATTCTGTGATTACTGCTTTCTTTTATTTCCTATTGCAACATTCTGCTAATAGTTTATTTCGGAAAAAGTAGATTAGTCATTTCTTTTCTTTTAGTTCTGCATTTCTTTGCTTTCCTTTTCAATTTTGTGAATTTCCATTTAGCAAGTTCATTTTAGTTAGTTGCAATTTATTTTTTTCAAATCACAATTTCAGTTTCTGCAGGTACTTTCAGTGTGGGGAAAAGGAAACAAAAACCAACCAAAAAGATTTCCTTTCATGCCTCGTAGGAATAGAGATAACTCAGGAAATTTTTTGCCCAACACCCCCACTGCATCACATAGCAATATTCTCTCTTCTTTGGTGGCTACAATCAAGAAGAACCCTTAGGTGAATAGCCAGACATATTTGAGGAACCTATAGGGGAAGAAGAAGAAGAAAACATTCCTCTAGAGCCAATGGCTAAAAACAGAAATGATAGGGGAAATGGAGAGAGAATAGAGGGTACCTTCCCCATTCGGGAGACCAATGGGGACACCAAGTAGCTAATTTTTTGAAGGAAAACATATTCTACAAGTTCGGGTATCCGAGAGAGTTGGTCACAAACCAAGTCAGTCATTTCACTTCCAACCTGATTGAAGACCTGCTCACACATCATAAGGTCAAGCACAGGACTTCCACCCATTACCATCCACAAGCCAATCGGAAAGTGGAGGTCACTAACAGAGCATTGGAAGGGATCCTAACCAAGGTAGTGAGAAACAGCAGAAAATACTGGACGGATATATTAGTTGAGGCCACTTGGGCCTACAACATAGCATGGAAGATCACCACCAGGTTCACACCCTATGAACTGGTCTATGGGAAGAACGCTTTGCTGTCAATAGAGTTTGAATTCAATACCCTAAGGATGGCAACTCAGCTAGACCTAGACCTCAGCCATGCACAGAAGGAGATATTACTTCAGCTCAATGGCTTTGATGAATACAGATTGCAAGCCCTTCTCCATACAGAGGTAGTTCAGCTTCAGAGAAATATATGGCATGACATAAATATCAAGGAGAAGCAATTCCAAGAGGGAGATTAGGCACTACTCTATGATTCAAGATACAAGGATTTCAAAGCCAAGCTGAGGAAAAGATGGCTGGGAGTGAGAGTTTATTGAAGATTTGAATAAAAAAGTGATGGTAGTGGAGCATGTCTTACCTTCCACTTCACCCACTCATTGAATAAAAAAGAGAAAAATAAGGACTCAAGTGAAAACCTCCATGAGGTGCTTGAGTCCCATCATTGGGTTGAAAACCTCTTCTGAGGCAGCCCAGTGATGTCAAAAAAAAAGAAAAAAGGGGGGGAAACCTCTCTGAGGCGCCCTAGTTGTTTTCAAAAAAATAAAAAAATAAAGAGAGAAAAAATGAATTTTTATTGCATTGCAGGTTTGCAGGAGGACTACAGGGAGCAGAAGAAGGTGCAAAGGGGACCCTGACATTCATACTAGCATCCATCTCATCTTCTCCACACCTTCCTCCATCATTTTTGGCATCTCTTTCACCCCACTGTACCTTTTCTTCCAAAATTGTGTTTTCTAGAGGAGGCTCCTGTAGGAATTACAGAGAGCCCAACGTGTCTACAGAAGGCAGTTTGAGGGTCAAGAAAAGCTTCATGAGGAACATATAATCCCTCTTACCATCTTCAAACCTCATTGCCATCATTTCCAAGCCTGCATCACACTCCAAGCATCATTATTATTTTTTTCCTTTCCAAGAAAAACACAGAAAAACAGTTTTTCAGTTTTGAAAAAAACACAAAAATAAAAGGAGAAAAAGGCACCATCAACTTTACCTGAAGCTTACCTACTATCTCTGGCATCATTCTCAAGCTCCAAGCACAGGGAAGTAGCTAAAGTTTCAAGGGGAGAATCAACTACAGGAGCTCCTGTAGGAATTCCTATAGCAGCTGATCCCATAGAAGTCCAGCACTAGCAGCAAGGGACAACACATCTGAAGGTTGAAAAGGCACATGCAGCTCAGCTCTAGCAAAATAAGAACCTGCAAAAAAACACAACAACACATCAGCAAGCAGAGACAACATGCATGAAGGAAAATGAAGGCATGCAGCAGAGAAAGCCACAACACCTCACAGTCGATGGCAGCAAATACACTTGGATTACAGGTAAGTAGCTAAACCACTCCTCTATCTGCATTTTTGTAATTAGGAATCATACGAAGGCAATAAGATGGTTGAAATCAAAAGATGGAAAGGTGGCCAGTTAACTTGGCCACCTTCATTTAGTTGACTCCACTTACCCGAGATATCACCCACATGTGCGCACAGTCAACTCAAGCAAAAGATGTGAAGGACAGGTAGTGGGAGGAAGAGTTAACTCCGACGCAATAATGAGGGATGATTACGAGGGGGGGTCATGATGACCAAGTAGGTGGGGACCAATGGTCCTAATGCGAGCAACGTACACCTTGCCAGCTCAACACTCATAACCGAAAACGGCCATAAAAGGTAATGAGCACTCCTCCTCGCGCATTCTCACCACCTTTTCTTCAGTTTATCCTCGTAACTAAGCCACACAACAGTCCTCTTATGCCCCCACAGCCTTGTAACCACCATCTTCCATCGATTTCCTCCATATTTTTGCTCTCGTCATTTTCTATAGGAGCACCTACAGGAAATATACAGGAGGGACAGCAGGCTTCTATAGGAGGGGCAGTGAGTCATTTTGAAGGGAGGAAACGTGATTTTTGGCATGAATTCCAGTCTGAAGAGGTAGGGTTCATGAATTCCCTCTATTGAATAGCAAAATGTGAAAGAATTGGTCTCAAATTGAAGATAAAATGAGTCTCTAAAAGGGTAGAAATACATAAAAATTTTATGGTTTAAAAGAAAAGAAAAAACAAACACAGTCCCCTATGTTTTTCTATTTTACTCAAAATTCTTTATCTCCACCTCCATATCTGGTTTTTCAAAAGAATTACAGGTAGTATGACAGGGGGGTTTAGGAGAAAAGAGCCCACTAACTCCACTAGACTCCATGCACATCCTCAAGTGGTGGAAATATTTACAAGGGAAAACTAGATAAATTTCTTTGAGAAGTTTAGAGGGTTTGATGATGAAATTGCCCATGAATTTTCTCTCTCTCTGGTCCCTCACACATGAACTCATGCTACTATAACCATTAGAGGCCTCTCCATTGAAATAACCCCTGAATTCATCAGTAGGGTCACTACCCTTCCTCTTGGGCTGCCTTGGAGTAAAGATGAGAAACCAATTGGCCAGGCTTCCAAGAGGAAGTTTTTCCAAGATAATAAAACCCCTATTGAAGACAAGAATGGAATTAGGAGGGCTAGTGTACCATATCCCTAGGATGAGGTTAGCTACCAAGTGATCAAATACATTTCTTGTGAGGGGAGGCACAACATTGTTTATGGATATCATTTCAGAATCCTCCAAGACTTGAGATATGGCATGGATACCCCAGCACATCAAAAGCTCAATATCCCTTACTTTCTCCTATAGTCCCTCATTGACTCCAGCACCAAGGTACAAGAAGGAAATTCACAGCAACTATCTCACCGTGGCCTAATCAAGATCCTAGTAGAAGAAGCCCTCCATACCCTTACAATCCCTATAGCATGGGAAGTTTTCAGAAATATGACAGCTGAGGATGACATCAAGGCATTAACCTATGGTATTAGTCCTGCTATAAGTGAGGAGGGACTACAACAAGGAGGAGAAGATGAAGACCGTGGTGACATAGCAGAGCAAGAAATAGAGGAGGGGAGAGAAAAAGAGACAGAGAAGGAGGAGGAAAAAGAGACAAAAAAGGGAGAAAAGGAGGCAGAAAGGGCAGAGCAAAGAGAAGAGTCCCCTGAAACTTTGGAAAGAGAAGCAGCAACTACCCTCACTTCCCTCAGTACACCAAGCAAGCAGAAGCAGAAGAGGAAAAGAAAAACCTCTATGTATTTCAAGGCAAGGAAGAGTACCAGAATTAAAACAGGCAAACCTCAACTCTCATTAAAGACTCCCATTAACATTGAAGATTCACCATCTACCAAGGTGAAAAAATGTCCTTCCAAGACACCCATAACCTATGAAAGGGGGGCTACAAGATCTTCTACGTGGAAGGGAAAGGCAATTCTACAGGACCCCAAACCAGACCTATAGGAGGCTAAAACAATCCTACAGGAGACACTGTCCAAACTACAAAAGACCCAAAAACTTGAGGAAAGGATAGGAGGACAGCCAGAGGTGAAAGAGGAAGCACAAGAGCTACAAGAGCCTGACCCCCAGCCTAATCTTGACTCCTATTACAGACTACTTGAGGGAGGCAAGATAATCCCACGGAAATTTGCAATTCCATTGTTTTTCAAATTGGAAAAAGAGAGAGTGAGAACACATAGGTGGATGCAGCTAGCCAAGTCTAAAGGAGTTGATGATATTGGCCACATGGAAAACAAACTCAGGGAAATGGGCAGGGAATTGAGTGCTCTCAGAGACAGAGAAGCCATTACAAGAAGCCACCTTGAGAATGAGAATGAATTACTAAGGAGGCTGCTGCAGGAGTGTTATAGACATTTTTGTGCCTCGCATCATGGAGCATGAAATGTCAATAATCACAGGGAATCCTCAGTCCCTAAACATGTTGTTCTTACCCCTAAAAGAACAAGGTCATCAAACAACAGCACTTCCAATCAGTTCTCCACCTGAAAACACTTCAAAACAGGCTTATTTTGGATCATGTCAGCTGCTTAACTGAGCTTCTGCGCTGTAATGCAACTGTCCCACTCTGTACCTGCGCTGGAAGTCAAAAGTAATGAAGGCTACCTGCGCTGGGCGAGATTGGCCAAGTGGCACAGTCATTCTGCAAGGTGTCAACTGCCCAGGAAGCTTCCAAACTGACACTTGGTTCATCAGATTCGCCTTGTGATGAGTAAGAGGTACTTGATCACCATGTGTAACCAAGGATCTCCAAGTGGACTCAAGAATTGAAGATTAACTGAAGAGGGAGAGGACACAAGGCAGCTTCATGTCAGTCTCAAGCTGACTCATCCTCTCTTCTTCTATCCTATATATAGAGCTCTTCTATGAGGTCTAAGGAGGCTGGAATTTTGTGTAAAGCAAGGAGGTGCTGTTGGATTACAGTTAGAGCTATTGGGTGATTGTTTTACTAGAGGTGAAGAGGAGAGTTCTTGCTGCTGGGGAGGTGCTGCTGGATTGGAGCCATCATTGGTTGTAACCTTCTCAGAACCCTGTTACTTCTATCAATAAAGTTTTGCATGTTCTCCTATATACTTGTATTGCATTGATGTATTGTATTTACATGTATATTTGATTCACTCTAATCCATGCATCAGTTATGAGTACATGTATCTTGTAGTTTCCTCTCTTGTTTTGTGCAGGGCTTGTGTGTAGTTGGACCGGCAAAGAAAGCAAGGAGCTGGGAACAAGAGACAAAGAGAGAGGATCAAGATCGACTAAGCGAAGGATACCAGGTTGGTTGATCATTTCTTCCCTCTCTCTATACTTTCATAAAGGAAAACATCAAAGCTTTACTTTCAGTTGTTGCTAAAGACTGTCACCTTTAGAGTAGGGATAGGGTCATCCGCATCGGATACTTTTCCCCACAACAAGGAGAAAGAGACTCATTTGGCATACATGGCCAGCTTATCCATGGAAGCATTACAATGCAGAACACCAGTCAAATCTTATGGCCTCTATCTGAAGGATCAATGGCTTCAATTCCAAATAAAAACTTTGGCACAAAGAGGTACAATTCCTTTCCAAGACTACAGGTAGTTCATGGATTTGTGTGACCAAAGCACCTCTGAGGACAAAGCAAAGATGGAAGAGTTCTATCTACACAACATGGATCTCACAGACCTAAATGTGTGGGACCACAATGCCAAGCTAGGGGATCTACAATTAATGGCCATGGCGTCATGGATGAACCATGAAGAATTGAGGGCAGCAGAAATGAAAATATTGTTAATAAAAGAGCAGAATAAACCATTGATGATAAGAGTTGAGCCATCAGATCCTATGGCACTCATCAACACACACAACCTGCTTTCCAATGACCCTTAGATTGCCCCTAAGTATCTAGCCAATCAGGCACAAGCCATTGCACACTTTGAAGATATTCTTAGGCTACTTGGGGATGATTGTGTGCATGCATGCATGAGAAGCTGGAACATCCTACCCCACAACTTGTAGATCAGATAATACCATTCCCACATGAGGCTGAAGGAGGCATTGAAAAGAGTGCCAATGTACAAGCTCTCCATGCAAACACTGAAGGTCAACTGGATTGGCCTCAAACTGAGTCCTCCACTCATATTAGGCATGCTACAAGGCAAAAGAGAAGAAGAAGAGAAGGAGCAGTGGAAGGACATAGACAGAAAGGCAGGATTTTATGGAGAACATGAGTAGACCACATCAGAAGCATGGAATGCTAGGGAGGCCACCAAGGCCATAAAAGACGAAGAGATTGACTAGGTTGCTCAGAGGATGAGCAACACCTTTAGTAGAGGGGTGATGATGAGCCTCATAAATGGGTAATTATATGGGCTCATTTCACCTTCTAACCTAGTCAAATCAACCATTCTCTTAGCTTATTGTATGATTTTCTGATTATATTTAAGCTTATAGGGTGAGTTGAGTTAGTTATTATAACATGTGGTTTAACATGTGTTTAATGCAGATTATTGATGGATTTTGAGGTCAAAGTCAAGGATCTAGTGGTCAAACTGCAGAAATAACTTGAAGTAGACAGAGGAGAAGACTTATAGGAGGGAATCCCCCTCATTTATTGCTCCTCACTTCGAATTCCCCTTCATTCAGCTCAGAGTACAAGCACCCAAATCATGCACTAGAAGGCAGCCGAGCAAGTGGAAGATGATTAATAATTATCTCGAGTTTTGGGATCCAAGCCTCCCTGATTTTAAGGAAGCTGTTGGTAGCTTCAAATGTATAAGTAGAGAGGCCTAGGGCCTCACTAGGGTCGACTTCTTTTTCTTGTGTAAACTCTGCTCAAATTTTGAGCTTACTATTTTATGACAGTTTTATGTAATCTTGATATTTTTTGATAATGAAGATGGAATCCTTTTTGAGCTAGCACTGAGTTACCTCAGAGGGCTGAAGCTCTTGCATTAGGGCCCAATCCAAGTAGCCAAGCTTTTCTTTACTTGCATTTGTATGCTTTACTTCAGTTTGTAGATTAGTTTGATGTTAGATGTATTTCTCTTATGGTTAAGAATAGGTTGTCTTTGATGATTTAGTAGCTTTCTTCCATTTGTGCTTTCTGTAGCAGGTTAAGCAGTGATCAGTGAAGATTCAAAAGGCTAGAAACAGTGCCTTGGCCTCTCTTCCTCCCTGTGGGACCATGATTTGAGGCAAAGACTCTCTTGTTGCCCCAAAAACACAGATTTTCCTCATTCTTAGGACTTCTAGTGTTTGCAGCTCTCTAGTAGGTTGATAGTCCAGTTTTGCTTTGCTTTAGATCTTATTTATCATGTTCACTTCCTGATTTGCAATAGTCCTTTTTCATGCTTTCCTTTCCTACATCATTTCCCAGCATTTCCTTCTATATATCATAGTTTAGGCCATTTTAATGCAAAACTCTGTTTTTCCTAGGATGCACTCATTCCATTAGTTGCTTGATTTTCTTGGTTGAGTGTCAGTTTCTATGCAGTAGATCTCTTCCAGCAGTAGGCCATCTTACCAGCAATCACACCCTCCATCTAATCCATGCCCTATAGGTCTCCAAACCTCACCTCAATTCTGCCCTAGTTTCCTTCATTTTTCATAGAACTTCTTCCTCTCTCCTTGAGCAAACCCAATCATCTTTCTCTCTCCTGGTGATTTATGGTAGACCTTAGGCACCCTAACACCTAATTCCAACCTTCATCCACATTTTCCACCCACTCTCATAGCCTCAAAACAACCAAAATTGCTCTCGACCGCCTCCTCTTGGCCTCCTGTAGTTTCCCTGTTTTCCTCTTGTAGTTTTCCTGTGTCCTCTTGTAGTTTTTCCTGTAGGCTTTGTTTTGAAGGCCGAGTGTGGGAAAAGCCTCCAGAATGCCACTAAACACCTCCTAGGACCCATCCACACCATCCTACATCCTCCCAAGCTAAAAAACCACCCTCTAACGCCACCTGTTCACTGTCACACTCACACACAATAAAACAGATGCATGTTAAATTCACATAAAAACACATAAAAATCCAAAAATATGTCTTTTTCTTACTTACTTCCAGAAATAGCATGGTTATATGTTGTTTACTTCCTTGAGTAGGTAATGGCATTTCTTTCATGGTTTTCATAGTATTTTTGGCAAAAGTAGTATTAGCTTGTTAATTAGGGTTTACTAGGTTTTGATTTACATTCCAGTCTTTCTCCTTTCTACAGTTAGAATAGCATCTGTAGAGTAATATTTCTTTCCTTTCATCACACATAGAGCTTCTTCTAAAATATATAGAAGTTGGCTTGAGCGCCTAGTGATCTCGCACCGGCTAACCAAGTGACAACCTGCAGTGAGAACTAGTACTTGTGCATATAGCACCGACACTTCCAAGTTTGTTACGAACTACCGAGTTGATAAAAGTAAAGTTGGCAGCCCAGGAGTTACAGCATTCTTGCTGCAATACTGGCGCTCACCAACATTAATCAACACAGACCACCAACCCCTACAGTTCATATAGACCCAAGGGAAATTTCAGAATGATCGCCATCAGAAGTGGTCCACATACCTGCAACAGTTCCACTTGAATATCAAGTATAAGAAGCGCAGCACCAATAATGTTGCATATTGCCTTAGTCGACCACCAATCATGGCGTTAACCACCATGCTCAACTCTTGTGGGCACGAGACTTCTGATTGGCCACTTCTATACAAAAGCAACCCAGAATTCGGCCACACATACCAGACACTCTTGGAGGGTCAGCATCTCCCAGATTTTCACCTCCAGGATGCCCTGTTATGCCACCTGGGTCACCTTTGTGTTCCTTCAAGCAAGCGTACCAAGATGATTTAGGAAGCACACTACAGTCGGGCTGCTAGGCATTTCGAGGTTGGGAAAATGATGGCAGTATTGCAGAAGTATTTCTATTGGCCGAATCTTCGACAGGATGTCGGGAAGTACACCAGATCATGTACTGCCTGCGCCATTGCCAAACCAACCATCAAGAAGCAAGGCCTCTATACCCTGCTGCCTACCCCTAGTCGACCTTAGGAATCCATCTCCATGGATTACATGTCAGGCTTTCCTTCCACTAAGCATGGAAATGACTGCGTTTTTGTGGTCATCGAGAAGTTCTCGAAGATGGACATTCTGGCGACCTGCAAGAAGAATATCACAGCAGAAGCCACTACTAAACTCTTCTTTGAACGAGTTTGGGTACACTTTGGGATCCCACAATCTATCATCTCATATCAGGACAGCAGGTTCCTCAGTACATTTTGGTCCAGTCTCTGGTTGATGTTGGACACCAAACTCACTAAGTCCACAACCTTCCATCCTCAAACTGATGGCCAGACAGAGGTTGTCAACAAGATGATCGTACACATTCTGCGCATGTACAACTCAAAGCATCCAAGTACATGGGACAAGAGCCTCCCCTATGTTCAGCACAACTACAACTGGGCTCTTCACAGCTCGACTGGCCACAGCGCTTTTGAGGTGGTCTTGGCATTCTAGCCACTATGTCCCATTGATGTGGCCATGCCATTTGCTGCTACTCATGCAGATTCGACTCATGTTTAGTCCGAAACAGATAAGGCAACCATCTTCATTGAGCATGTTATCTCAAAATCAGGCCCTGGAAGGCTGCAGACTAGGAAGACTTCAAGTAACTATTTCAGACCTACTTTAGGCTGAGGCTTAGCCTCCTCAACCTGAGAGGGCTCTCTCTGGATGTATTAATGATTTTGATTTAAAATAAGATGGCTAACTCTTGTAGAACAACTGTGACAAATATGACTGCTGAAAATACATTAAACAAGTATCCAATTGGCCTATGGAGTCAACAACACCTCAATAAACAATGATCTTGACTTTACATAGAAGTCAGGGCATTCAGCATTTGAATATTCATAACATAACTCATATGGAACCACAGTTTATAAATGCATACAGGAAATCAGAGCACAATCAGTGAATTCTGAGTGATTATACATCTATACAACTGTAAAAAATTAAGGAAAAGACAAGATCACACATTCTGAACATAGAAATCCTTCATGAATCCTGAGAAGTAAAGCCAAATTATATTACTGAAACTCTGTCTTTACACAAGCCAAATGCAATGCTCTGTCATAAAGTTTTCCAACCCTCATTACATTGTTGTTTCAGCTATATATAGAATTCTTATTCTAACTGATCGATATTCCTCCTCCAGCATGAGGGGAATTCGATAACTACCTCTAATGACACCTATCAACTATTTAACTAACTAATAAATACAATAAAGTGCTGACTGGAGTTTTTTAGAGTTCTAAATCAACTATGACTCTGACTCCATATTACATGCATGATAGCTTTTCCTCATTCTTTGACACCTGGTCCTCTTTCAGTTTGGCTGAGCTGGATGTTTAATGCTCCATGTTGACCTTGAATGCTGAATCCTTCTACTGCTCAGAAACATTAGGAGACTACCCCTGCTTCTCGGCTTCAGTTTTCCCCAAAATATTCGAATGCACAGAAGCATGTCTTTTAGCCTTTAATTACCCAAAATATGGAAAACTGCCACGTTCTTGATGTGTTGTAAGCTCCATCCATGAACATGTGTGCAGGCAAACCGTTTGATACATCTTGAACGGTGATAAAGGGGCTTTACAACAAAAATTTAAAATTGGGTTGGAATATTCCACCTTTTTAAGCATCCACCTGTCTTGACTTGATTGGCTATTGACAGCTCCAGATGATGTCTTGCATGCCTTTAGGCGTTTCCCTTTCAAAATTCCCGCTCATAATTCAAACTGCTTCATTTGCGTTAAAATCATCACCTTCAGCAGTTTCGTAGCACGCTACGAAACTGCTGAGTTATTTAAAATAGTTTGCCTTTGACCTGAGATCTTTATCAACCGAGTATTTGATTGCCAAAAACTCCCTTCGACTTTCCACATGTTGAACAGGGATTTATATTTCTTCAGAAAAATAAGACTAAGCAAATTTGTCAAAAATTTGAAACAAAACCTTTCTTGAAAAGAAAACTCATTTAGCAGGTAGCTGGCTTAGCTGTGTCTTCAAATCTTCAATTTGTTTTCTCATAGCTCTATTCCCAGCTCTCAGTTGCATATTAATCCTTCTGATATACTTGGCTTCTTTGATTGCTGGTACTGTCCAGGTGTGAAATTGTGCATGGCCATCAACCACTGAATTCAACTGAGCTTCTACAGCTTCATTTCCTTCCCATAAGGTTTTATAATATTTTGCATGTATGGCTGCATGTTTTCTAGCGGCCTTCTTCAATTTAGCAATCTCATACTTGGCTGACTCTAATTGGCTCTTCAAGGCTGCTATATTGTTTTCTTTAACTGTAATGAAGGTTCTGCCTGTGTCTTTTTGTGTTCCTTCCCCTGTTTCCTCTGTTCTCGGCAGTGCTTCCTGTACTTGCTGGAATCTCCTTGTCATAGGTCTTCTAGGTTTAAAAATGAATTCTTCAGCTGGCTCATCAAATTTAAGCCTTTTTGAAGCCTTGGATTTCTTGGTACCTTCTTGCTCTGACTGCATCAATTCAATTTGGACTGGTAGAGACTGCTCGAATTCAATGGCCTGTAATAAATCATTCAAATTTGCCTTGGACACTGGGCTCTCTTCAACTGCTACAGCTTTACCTTTTTCCTTATTTATCTGGCTTCTTGTTCTTACCCTTGAGACTGCTTCAGATGTGCTTGTTTCAGGTATAGTCTTCTTACCATGAGCTTTTTCCTTAGTTGATTGCTGAGGTTGATCTTGGATGATGAGAGGCTTCACTGGTTTTCTTAGCTGTGACTTTGGAACCCTTTTAGCTCTTGCTTCTTTTTGGAGTTCAACTATTGTAAATTCTCTGGCCGGTTGTGGAGTGAGGCCAGTCTTGCTTTGGAATCCAGCCATAAAAATAAAA
Organism: Pinus tabuliformis; assembly: GCA_031772625.1. Classification (NCBI taxonomy): domain Eukaryota; kingdom Viridiplantae; phylum Streptophyta; class Pinopsida; order Pinales; family Pinaceae; genus Pinus; species Pinus tabuliformis. The sequence goes on along the minus strand of CM062806.1, from coordinate 517,426,625 downwards.
GAATTCCAGTCTCTGTCTATCTTTTGGTGGCCATCTAAAACCAGCAGCTTGATCAAACCATGATGAAACAAAGAGGTTTCACAATCCTCTTTCCTCAGCTGCACCTTATCACACATCTTACTCAAGCTACGGAACAAATAAAAAGGTAGGTCTATGGAGACTTTCCCAGTGAAATGCAAAAGCAGTTTGAAATGGTAAGAATAAACCTTATTATACCTTCCTTCACAAGTCAAATATTTCTGTATGCAGGTAAGTAAAAGAGCATAATGTTCCTTGACATAATTCCTGGGCACTGCCTTAGTTAAATCTTCATTTACATATGCATCCTTTAAAAACACCTTACAAGGATTCATGTCAAATTTAAAATTTTTAAACCATTCCTCTCGTCCTCTTGGGATCTCTGTCACAGCAGATATCGCTTCTGGAGAAACCTGCACTTCTAACATGGCTACCTTTGAATTCAAACCAGTGAAGTTTAGTGCAAATTCTTTAGTTACCTGTGCATGTCCTCCTTGTAGCTTTTTGCAAAAGTTCCAGCACCCGGCGTTTTTAAACGCTTTCTTCACCCCTTCATCTCTCAGCGTTATATCCAGGCCCTCAGGTTCAGTCCTTTGACATTTACCGGATCTGTGCTCTTTTTTCTCCATTCTTTCTTTGAGATCTTCACACACAAAGACTAACAGCTCTGATTGAAGTTGTGATTCAGCTTCTTTTTAATTCAACCTCGCTTGATTATCAGCCTCGCTTGATTATCAGCCTCGCTTGAAATTTAAACTCTTCCATTTAAAACCTTTCAATACATAATCTTGCAGATTTGTCACTCATGCAGAACTTACGACCATCATTAAGGTTTATGCACGGTAAAATATCTTGGGAATGATACTTCGTGCATATCAACAGATCTAGTGGTGGTGATAGTGGCAATGAGCATTCAAACGTGATAAGAGAGGTACATGAGCTGACATGAGAGGACATGACTGATGACTCACCTAACGGACTTGACATTTCGGGAAAGATTCGCTGCGGAATGCACGAATCCATGATTTCGCAGCGCTGTTAGTTTTAAATTTTGATGATGCGTTGCGAAACTGCCTAATCATGATGCGCTGCGAAATTGCTTAATCATGATTACGCTGCGAAACTGGCGAATGGGAATTATGCTGCGAAATTACTAAAAGACACGGTGACTCAAATAAGAAAAGATGTGGCTATAGAACAATGATGGGTGGAGGAGAGCCAATGGGAGTTGAGAATGATTTGAGTTAAAAAAAAACTCTTTAAAACTCCAAATCCTAAACGAAAAAATTAAAACGAAATTAAACCAACACAGACCTTTGTCATCGGGCTAGGATAGAAAATGATATGCATCAAATTTTTAGTTCTAAGTGATAACAGAGCACATCAAACATATTCGCCAGTAGGTCCATGACATTCTAGAGAAATCAAATTCCAAGTACAAGCAACGACATGATCAGCATCGGGTGCCACACAAGTTTCAGGTGGGCGACAAAGTCTGGTTGCATTTGCAAAAGGAACGCCTTATTGGAGCCTATCGAAAACTCAGACCACTCTGATATGGTCCTTACACCATTACCAAGGCTGTGGGAGACAATGCATTTGATCTTAGCATTCCCCCATTCCTTGGCCTGCACCCAGTGTTCAATGTGGACTGCCTTTGGCCATACTTTCCACCATTACTAGACACATCCGACATTGCAGAACATCTCACACCCACGGAGTTAAATCCAGATTGCATGGAACAAGCTGCAACTGATCAGATCATGGACACACAGATCAAGCACACTCACCAATAGAATATCCAAATGTATCGAGTTGTCAAAGCAGGCCAACTCCTTCACCAGGGCAAGTGGCTCACCAGGGATCAAGTTCAGCATAAGTTTCCTCATCTCATGGAGGAACTCAGCGCAATGGGGACCATTGCTTCTTAAGGGGGGAGGAATGATCCAGGTGGATATTGATGGCCACCTGCCAAGTCCACTTGGACCCCCACCATTGTTTCTTTTAGCTTTTCAGTTTCCCTAATTGTAGCACAATTTACTATTTCTAGTATTTTTTTGGGTCCTGAACTTCCAGAGCTGTTTTGAGGCCCTAAACGAGTTTTTTTGGGAAAACTGGGAGAAACATGGGTCCATGGACCGATGTTTCACTGCCCAAAGTTGTATTTCTTGGATATATCTTTCTAGCAAGATATTGTGCACGTCAAATGAAGATCATATGCCAAAGTTACAACCCCGGGAAGTTGATGTACCAATTTACCCAAACGGGGCCCACAGTTTGGCGTTTCATCTTCTAGGGTTAGGTTTTTGGATGTTGAGGGTTTTCCATTGTTTCTCAACAATAAATAGGCCTTCGAGCCTCATTGTAACACAGTTCAGAGGCATGTATTTGCCACATATCTTCTCAGAGATAAGCAATCATCACCCTAGCTGGTTTATTTCCATCGCTGTTTGTAAGCATATTTCAGTATTTTACATTAAAGAAATGAAGTATTATTTCCGCTGCATCTCTGCGGCAGTGAGAGAATGTGAAATAATTGACTTCTTGTGAAACATAATGTTGACTTGTTCTTTATATTCCTTTATATGTTCTTGCAACTAGTCTTGACCAAATAGAGCCACTCATTCATCCTTGTCATAAAAGAAGCCTTGAACTTAACTTGACAGAGAACACAATTTTATGAGATAGATAGGCCATAGTAACATCATCTACAAATCAACATTAGAGAAATATTTTCCATTGAACAAGGAATAATCCATGCTAGAGGATTGAAGAAGGGAGGGTAATTATTGTTATTATTATCCAATTTTAAGGTCATGGCAAAGCCACACACGAAATTGGTGTTTGATACCCCCATCTTTGTAGGACAATGGACCCATCTTTATGCACCAATTTGACCACTAAGTCTACAAAGGAATGAATACTCTACCCACTCTCATTTTGAACCAATGGTCTCTTAGGTGGAAGAACATGCTCTTAATAATTGAAGGTTGAGTGTAACTTCTAGTAGAGTATTCTCTATGTGAATCCCATTTGTCACATTAGAATTTGATAGAGTTCTCACTTTCATATATTTTTGAAGTGTGACTACACATTCTATACGTGCTAGAGCTTTTGGGCATCAAAACACCGTTGAGCATGGTCATCCCAAACAAATGGAATGGTTGAGTGGAGGATTCTAAGAAACCCATGCGTGGTGGTCGCATAGTCAGGCACAAACTTGCGAAGGAAGTTGGCTTTGCCTTGAAGGCTTTGTAACTGGTGCAAGGTACGAGGAGGTGGTAGGCCAAGAACGGCTTGAACTTTCAAGGGGTAAAGAGTGATACCATATTTTGAAACAATAAAGCCTAAGAGATGGCCGACAGGAACACAAAAGACACATTTCAACGGATTAAGACGAATGTTATACTTGCAACATCGAAGAAAAACGGTGCGCAAATCATGAATATGTTGTGCCCAAGACCTAGAACGAGTGGTGAGATCATCAAGGTAAGCAAGGATAAGGTGTGCCAAGTCATGAAACAGTATTACATGGCCCACTAAAATGTGGCTCCAGCATTATTTAAGCCGAATGACGTGACCCTATATGAAAAGTTTCCCCACGGACTAATGAACGTTGTCTTTAACTAATCGGCACGACGGATACTGATCTGGTTGTACTTAGAAAATCCATCCATAAAGGATAGAACCTTGTCCCCACACACTCATCAATGATTTGGTCAATAAAGGGTGTGGTAAAGTTATCTTTGGGATAAGATTTTTTTAGGTTGTGAAAATCCGTGCAGACACGAATGGTGACTTGCTTCTTGAGAACGAGAACTGGGTTGGATACCCATGTGGTATATTCAATGGGATAGATGAAATCACCCTACTTGAGCTTGTTGATATCGGCTTTTATGGCCTCAGGTTGAGAAGGGTGAATGGGTCTCAACTTCTGACGGATAGGAGTGGCATCGGGCCATGTGTCGATATGGTTTTCAACAATGGCGGGATCAAGTCCGTGCATCTCAAAATAAGACCAGGCGAAAACATCACGGAATTCTTTGAAGAGATTGGTGTAAGCTTCAATTTCTTCCGAGGTGCACTTTGCCCCCATGGTATTATTTTCTTCGACCCATGGTTTATCTGAAATGTTGATTTTGATAGTAAGAGAGATGTTAGCCATATTCCCTTCTTCGAAATCATCTGGGGCAGGGATGGGATTTCGAAACCAATTAACTTCACCATGGATGAAGTCTTTTTATTCCACAACATATTGGTCACGAGATTACTATGGCAGGAAGTTTTCATGATGTTGCATATCATCCCAAGCGTAATCAAGGGTAGACATAGCTTCCATGATGTCCTCATCAGAATGGAAGATGGACGGACGGGAGGAAGACTGACTACAAGATGCAGTGACTGTATGTGGTGCATCAACCTAATAAATAAGGTTTACATATGCATCATCTGGAATGGTAGACGACGAGCTAGTAGATGGAATATCTACGAATGTTGAGACTTGGGATTTTTTCAAAAGAGGTTCAATAGAAGAGCACGCAGAAACCTCAGAAATATTTGCCTACAAGGAACTCAAGGACGATGATAGGTAAAGCATATGGCCCGTGGAGTCTCTCATCTCGACATCGAGGGGAGGGATCATGATGGTGGGACCAGTCCCCCTATTCTGGTTTACTAGTGGTACCAGAATCTAGGGGTAGAGGAGTAGGTGATCCACTATGAGTGGTCTCGTATTCGTAAAGTGCCTCAAGGCAATCGTAAAATTCGTCAAGACAAGGGAAACAATGGGAATAGTGACCATGATGATTGCATAAGGCATAAACTTGGTGATTTGTGTGTAACATTATGATTTTCTTGGCTGGACCCGGTAACGTAATTTGGACCTCAGGGATATTTGTCTCAGGGAATGTTTCATGAACCAAAGGTTTGATATGAGGGAGTTTGGGACAATTATTAGTGGCGTGCCCAACAAATTTACACAAATCGCACAGAGGTGACATATTTGGGGCTTTGGGGGCTGGAAGAGCTTGGGGAGCCTTGTCCTTAGGTTCTTTCCTCTTGGCTTTGCCCCCCTGTCTGGATGCTTTTGCAACAAGAGTGGGTTCATATTGAGGTTGGGATGGAATTAGAGCAGCGGCAGAGGCTGTGGGGACCGTTGAACCGAGATCAAAGCATGATAAGGTCTTAGCTGACCAGGAAGAATGCTTGCAGGGCGATCAATGTACCATACTAGGATCCCCAAATTTATATTAGGGAGGACCAGTGAAGCCATGACAGGGATAGAAAAGATTCCCGGAGGAGGAAATAAGAAAGGTATCTGGCCTCCAAAGTAATGTCTCAGCGGAATAGCTCCTGGATGGTTGAGACCTGGAGGAACACTTTGTGGTGGGAACATAGGGGAGGCACCCACAAATGGAGGAGGTCCTGGGGGGATGGATTCAGATGGATCGGCTAAGGTGGGAACAACAGGGTGCTGAGGAGCAGGCTATTGTTCAGATGTACTAGGCTGCTTTCGAGTAACCCGTGATGCTTGTAACATGTAAACACTCAAAGAGCTAGGGTCTAAGATGAGAGGGGGAGGACTAGGGAAAGCACCAAAACATGAGGAATCTTTGTAGACTCTAAGTGAAACACCGGTGGGAGGAGTGGCAGACTGCTTATCAGACATTAACGAGATAATGGACTTAGGGGAGGTCATGGATGATGGCTCGTAGTATGTTAACTGATCGATGGTGACGATCTTCCCTTCATGAGGGGAGCACATCTTGGGGAAAATTTCAGATGCGACGACTGACATGGCTTATTTGTAACTACGACTCAAGAGAATATTGTAATATAAAGGGGCATCGATAACCTCAATGTCTACATGAACAATTTTTCCCACAAGAGTCACTGGACAATTGTGATACATGCCGAGAGGCTGGGAGGAGTGATCATCCCAAGCACGCAAAGTGATGATGGATGGGGACAATTCAAGTGACTTAAGTTGTTTCCAAAAGATAGTGTACATCATGCAGGTGGATGCACTTTCAACAATAATGCATCGAAATATGATGGCATTACAGACTCGGACTGGTATATGGAAAGAAACAGATGAAGGTAATGGGGGATGTTCTAATGTATCAACTAGGAAGACAATCAAATGATCGTTGGAAGGATCTACTACGCCGAAAGTAGTTAGTAGAGCTTTCTTTTGGGATGGGCAGGAATGGGGTACTTCCAGCATCGACATGGCAGCAGGTGATTGTGCCAAGTTGTCTACTATACTATATTTATGGGCAGCTCAGTTAGAAGTCACGTTATGACGTAATGGTCCCTTGGGGATATCTAAAATTGAATCAAATTTAGGTTGATGGATCTGTAGCAAACCATTTGATGTCGTAAGAGGCTCAGTAGATGCTTTGGTTTTGGACTAGGTGGTAGATGAAGTCGATGGCTTGTCATATTGACACGACTAAGTTTACAGGTTGATATCAGTGGGATTGACCTCATCAGAATTCACCATGAGGATTTGGTAGTCACTAGGACTAGAAGTTTGGGGGGGATGGGCTACTTGACCTGGCTGAGGTTGAGAAATAACAAATCCTTGCAGAGGGAAAGGATTTGTAAGCACTGACGATTGAGATGGCGCAGGATTCTAAATTGATTGTTAGATGGGCAGTTGACCTCTAGAAGCTGCTTGAGCTTCCCACATTTGGCGCAACTCGGGTAAAAGAGGACACTCATGTGTATAATGGCCATGCACACCACAACATGCACAAGGCTTGTTTGTACAAATATCATTGTTCTTCTTGGGCTGACTGCCCTATTGCTGGTTGTTGGTGTTAGGTTAGTTCCCCTGGGGCTCACTAGGTTGATTACCTTGATTACCCTAGTAACCCTTGTTACCTTTCCCCTTATTCTTTTTCTTCGAATTTTGGGGATTGGTCGCACTCTGCTGTGAAAACACTTGACCCTAAGGGGGCGGTGGCTGCTAGGGAAAAGGATGCATGGGAGGCTGGGGCGCTAATGTTTGATGGGCTAGAGCGCTCGGCTAGGAATAGGGATAATATGGTGGAGGAGAAACAGTTTGATAGACAGGTTGAGCATTAGCTGGCTCTGAAAACATGTCGCTAGCAAGAGGGGCATAAGTGTTGGAGGAACTGGTGCACCCCTGTGGATAGCCATAACTCTACTGAGTATATGAAATGGATCCAACGATACCGTCAGTGGCACCATAGATCCAGTCAAGGGAACTATGATTATGTTCTAATTTAGGGTTAATGGATTGGGTTTTATGAATGCTCCGACATGTATATATATGTATTGTAACATTGAAAGGAACATAATGAAAAATCAATCTGGTAGTCCTGGTTTTGGGATCCAGGGGAGAATCTCTGTGAATATTTGTTTTATGTTCTCACCATTGTATTTTTATTGCTAAGAATTCGTTTGCAAATAATTTTTGTACAGGGTTAAAACCTACATTTGGTATCAGAGTTGTTTCAGCTTTAATGGGATGCCTTTGCTCCTGAGGGGTTTTTCTTAGGCTTGTGGTAGACCTTGTTTAGTGGGATTTCTGCAGGATTGATTCTTGCAGTGAAAGAAGATGGTGAACAGTGGAAGGATAGAGATCGATAAATTTAATGGTCAGAGTTTTTAGTTGTGGAAGCTCAAGATGGAGGATTTTTTGGTGTACTGAGATCGGTGGATTGTTTTATATCCAAGCATGACACTCACAAGAATGTCGATATAAGACTCGGCAAAGTTAGATCGGAAGGCGAAGAGCACAATACGATTGTGTCTCTCAGATTCAATATTGTTGAATGTATCAAGGGAAGCTACAGTGAAGGATTTATGGGTCAATTTAGGGACTTTGTACCAATCTAAGTATGTGGTGAACAAATTGTTCCTGCAAAAAAGTTTTATAACCTGAGTATGAAGGATGGAGACTCGGTGACAGAGAAACTGAATGCCTTTAATACTGCGGTAAGCCAGTTGTTATCTGTTGATATAAAAATTTCAAATGAAGATAAGTGCATCATTTTTCTATGTTCTCTACCAGATTCGTGGGATAGTCTGGTTGTTGCAATAGGTAGAAATACAACTACCTCGAAGTTTGATGAAAAAGTTTGTATAGCACAGAAGAATACTACTTCATACACACCTCAGCAAAATGGAGTAGTAGAAAGAATGAAAAAACATTGATGGAAAAGGAAAAAAGCATGCTTAGTGGTGTCGAGTTAGGACAAGAATTTTGGGCAGAGGAAATGGAGACTACATGTTGCATGTTTAATAGATCACCTTCATCAGTGTTGGAGGGTAAGACTCCACATGAGGTATGGACTGGTAAGAAACCCTCTCTTTCACATCTAAGGGTATTTGGCTGTGATGAATATGTACATGTTCCAAAGGAGAAAAGAACCAAGTTGGATAGTAACTCTGAAAGATGCCTCTTTATTGGGTATAAGGATGGTTTAAAAGGCTATAAGCTTTGGAACCTAGAAACAAGGAAGGTTGTGTATAATCGAGATGTGGTATTTAGAGAGGTGAAAGATGTTATTAAACATCAAGTCCTACCAAAGGAACCTGAGAAGATAGAGTTTGAGCTAAAGAATGAAGAATCATACTCTACAGTAGAATAGGAATCAGAAGAGGAAGAGCCACAAAAACCATTTTTTAGAAGATTAGTTCGAGCGAGAAGGAAGCCAGAAAGGTATAGTTCACTCCTTTCTGCTCAATTTTTTCGTTATCTATTACTGATGATGATCCCAAAACTATCAGGGAGACAGTAGATTTAGAGGATGGAAAACTCTGGAAAGAGGTCATGGTTGATGAAATGGCATCTTTGGACAAAAATGAGGCTTGGGATGTGGTGGAGTTGTCGGTTAGAAGGAAACCCATTGGAAGAAAATGGTTGTTTAAGAAGAAGATGAATGCAGAAGACAAGGTGGAGAAATACAAAGCTCTGTTGGTAGCAAAAGGTTATTTTGAGCTGTCAGCAATTGAGTTTGGTGATATGTTTTCTCCTGTTGTCAAGCTTGATTCTATTAGACTAGTTGTATACGTTTTTGATGCTTTTGATTTTGAGGTTGAACAAATGGATGTGAAGACAACATTTCTTCACGGGGATCTGGAAGAAGAGATAAAGATGAAGCAACCTGAAGGATTTGTGGTGAACGGTAAGAAAGAATTGTTATGCAGGTTAAAAAAGTCTCTGTACGGGTTAAAATAGTCACCAAGGATGTGGTATCAGAAATTTGATACATATATACGAGGACTTGGCTTCACCAGAAGAAAAGCGGATCGTTGTGTGTATTTTAAATTAATTGGTGATCATGTTTTTTATTTGGTCTTGTATGTGGATGATATGTTGTTGATTGGAAATGACATAAATTATCCAAGATTTAAAGACCCAATTGTCCTCCAAATTTGACATGAAGGATCTTGGTGCTGCAAACTATATTTTCGGCATGGAAATTAAACGATAGTGGGCAAGGAGGAAGCTTTGGTTAAAGTAGAGGAAGTATGTGGAGACAATATTGTAGAGGTTTAATATGGAGGATAGTAAACCAGTGAAGGTTCCTATTCCTGTAAGTGTAAAGTTATCTGTTGAACAATGTCCTAACACACAAGAAAAGGAAGAGGACATGTCCCATGTTTCATATGTGAGTGCAGTTGTTAGCCTGATGTATGCAATGATTTGCACCAGACTAGACATTACACATGCAGTGGGAGTATTGAGTAGGTTTATGTCGAAGCTAGGGAAGGAGCATTGGACAATAGTGAAGCAGGTTTTCAGGTATTTGCGAGGAACCATTGATTATGGTTTGTGATAACAAGGAAGACTAGGATTGGACAAAGTTTTGGACATTCGTGGCTTTGTTGATATATACTGGGCTGGAGATATGGATCAAAGAAGATCTACAAGTGGGTATGTGTTTAACCTATTTGGAGGAGCAGTCAGTTGAATGAGTAAGAGGTAATCTGAAATGGGACTTTCAACTACAGAGGCTAAATACATGGTAGCCACTCATGCAAGTAAGAAAGCGGTGTGGTTGCAAAGATTGTGTTCAAGTATGGGGTTGGTGCAGCGAGCTATAAGGATAGAATGTCACAACCAAAGTTCAATTTTCTTGGCTAAGAACCCTGCTTATCATTCGAAGACAAAACACAGTGATGTTCAGTATCACTTTGTGAGGGATATGGTTGAGGACAAAAAGGTGTTGCTGGTAAAGGTGGACACTTTGAAGAATGTTGTAGATGCATTGACGAAGTCTGTGAGCACATAGAAGTTTTCTTGGTGTAGGGAAACAATGGGTGGTGCAGACTTGGACCAATGATAGAGCTCTCTTATGACCCCTTGTGTGGAAAGAAAACAACAAGTGGGAAAATGTTGGGTATGTGTTATATTCTTTCTACAACTAGAAGCGGGTATTGTACGTTGAGCCGGGCACAACGGGGGGGGTCACAGAGGGGTGGTAGCCTCCCTGTCAAGGGGTCTACAGGGGGCGATAGCCCCCCTGCATGGGGTCTAGGGCAATGCCTCAAGGCTTTTTTTTTTATGCAGACCCAATAATAGTTGGGTGGACCCAAGGATGGGGGGCAGACCCAAAGATGGTGGGCAGACCTACCCATGGTTTTGTGCATGGGTTTTGCACATGGTTTTGGGCATGATGGTTTTTTTCCCATGGTATTTTGTAGATCTAGTCAAGGGAACTACGGTTATGTTCTAATCCAGGGTTAATGGATTGGGGTTTATGAATGTTTCGACATGTAAATATATCTATTGAAACTTTGAAATGAACATAATGAAAAATCAATCTGGTAGTCTTGGTTTTGGGATCCAGGGGAAAATCTTTGTGTATATTTGTTTTATGTTCTTGCCATTGTGTATTTTTTATGTTAAGAATTCATTTGCAGGTAATTTATGTACAGGGTTAAAACCTACATGCAAGTGGAGCTAGACTTCCTAGAATGTCATAGAGCAAGGTGTTGGTGACAGAATCGATGTCTCCAATGCAGCTGTTGTGATCAAGCACTACCAATGCTTAAAAAATTAGGAATGAATGGCTAATAAGGGTATGTTGCACACAGTCTATTGCTAATGTAGTCCTGGGTGAAACTAGCTCGATAATGTGAAGCCTTGAAGCTTGAGTGGATTATATGCTTTGATACACAAAAGAAATGATTGATCGTAAAAATTGTAGTGCATGGGTAGACCTAATTCTTGAGTAGAAGATTTGGTTTTCATTCTCAAGTGCATGCCTGCCTTCTTTCTTGAGTGCTTGTCATCAAACAAAATTTGTATATATAAAGAACATCCACCCAAGAATAGGCTAACCAGAGTAGATGGTAAATAAATAAGAAATGGAATATTGAAATAGAAAGTGCATCCAAGCATTTGAAACTGATCTAATTAGTTAAATTTGTTTGGTCCCATAACAAAATTGACTTAGTAAAATCACTAGAGCAAGGTCGAGGTTGAGTTTACCGCATTATTGCATGCTAGTGATGCTCTCGTGCTGGTTTTTTTTGTTAGTTATTATTCCCGCTAGTGATGCTCGTATGCTCGTGATGCCTGTTAAGGGGGTCTCTTTCCTCATAAGCATGAATACCCAAACCAACTTCTTCTATGGACAACTTGACTAACAGGAAGAAGAATGAAATTCAAGATTCGCGCGGGATGGAAATGAATTTTGTTCAAAAACTAGAAAAACATAATTATATTCAAATGGATGCCCTAAGCTAGAACCATACACTGGAATCAACATAATTATTGGAAGTACACATTGGAATTATAGATAAGCATTGAAATCAAGAGCACTCACACGAATGATAGAAGAGCACTCCCCAGAATAAGAGCACTCGTCGAAATAAGAGAGTGGACACTGGAATAGCGGTTCACTAGAAGAATGTTCCATGCATAACAAGCAAACTCAAAGGTCAAAATCTAATCATTAATTCATGGATTATGCTCTAATTATTAAATTATTTGTGTGTTCATAATGATAGACTTGTTTTTTAAAGAAATAATCCCTTTGTGTTTCAATGGATAAAGATGTTGCAAATGCCTATATGGTCGGTAGATGTTTGAGAAATAACTATTTATATGAAAGTTAAATGTGTCACCTAGATGGGGTTGTGGTGTAGGCGTCATATGCAATATATGCCAATATTGTTTATGCTATAGGGGAATAAAAATATTAAATAGCTTAGAATCTAAAGGTGTGTGTAATTGATATAAAGATAAAATTAAAAATTGTTATGAGGAAAGTGGATAAGAAAGAAGTACATGCTACACTAAGCCATCACTAGGCGCAATCAGTGTATGCATAGGTGCAATCACTAGCAATGACAAGGAGAAGGCACTCGAATAAGAGCTAACAATGAGCTCTCAATCATTTTTTTAACTGTAATGAGTGTATCGGGCACCACAAATGGAGAATCCTCGAACAATGCTTCGAAATGTTTTGTTTTTCAAAATCTTTTGTCTTGTACATCCAACTAAACTCCATCAGTCCTTGTGCGGAGCTTTCACTATGTGAAGGTCCACACAAGTAAAGCTCCACATAATAATATTAGAGATTTGTTCAGCCTCCCAAATGAAATCCTAGAGCTAACCTCTACACTTCTGCGCAATGAAAGATTTCAGACAACAATTATATGTTTCGAAAGTGTGGATATACGTAATAATTTAATAAACTCGATAGTCATTTGTTTAATATAAGCGAACATCATATAAATAACCAGTGACCTTTTTACGCAAAGAATCTATGGCTTCTATAAATTTTTTGTGCTTTTATCTTCTTAGGTTCTTCTTGTAATTCAATCACTACATATCTCCACAATTTTTATGATTTGATTAAAAAAAATATTTTAAAAATAATAAGGATGAAATGAGTTGTATTTGTATCTTGTGTTTGTCGACGAAATAGAAGAGAGGAATGATTCACTGCAATAATGGTGTAGGTAAAACTTCTGTTGCGGAAGCTCTGGCTCTAGTGCCATTAATACTTTCATATTGTTCACATACTACGTGGCCTCATAAGCTTTGTTTAGCCCCCCCACTTATGTAAAGGACCTATAATTGTGTTAGTTCTAGCATCATTGGGTAGAGTCACCCTCCTACCCCTGCTTATGTAAATGACTTGCAATGGTGTTAGTCTCGACATCATTGGGTAGAGTCATTTTAGATGGCAATTGTTCATATGACAATTTTCTTAATTAATAAATTTAATTAAAAGGAGATAAAAGACATAACTAGTTTGTAAATAAATCTCAAATTTTAATTTGTGAATAGTAGGAAGAATATTATGATATTCTCTGGAGGTTAAATCTTTATCATCCACCTAATAATTACTAATAATTAAATTGTAACTATATAAACCTTATTACAAAATATACACCCTTTTAAAATAATCAATATTTACGCCGTAAGGCATTCCCTCTGAAATGAACTTCCCTCTAGCCCACTTGTCATTCTTCTGCACCATTCGATTATATGTTATACTATTGAAATAGGTTTAGTCATTCAATCAGAAGAGATAATTAGTTAGAAAAAAGAGTTATTATGCCCTAACCGCCTTAACTACTTTACACACAAATTCTATCCCTCCCGAATGCTTTCCGCTTCGCGCAGTGGATTGCAGGTTGTGGGGGCTCACCCACTGCCTATGGGATTCACTATGGAGCTCTCTATAACAGAACTCGGACTGCGATTCAGCTTGGTGCTTGGTGCAAAACAGTTCCAGTCTCGATACAAACTCCCCTCAATACAGTCTACCACAACTAATGGACCATCCGTGATTCTAAGGGTTACTTTGACTTCTGATGATTACACAATTTTTCATTTCTTGTACAATTACAAAGATGGGATATGCATTCCTGTCAATTGGTATTTTCGACAGCATGTGCAACAGAGAATCACTGGCTATATGCAGTTGCAAACCATATTCGCATGATGAAGTATATGCTTTCCAGTGGCACAGATGTTGCGATTGTGATGGAAGGATTGGGTGGATTTATTACCCTTAGGGCTCTTTCACAGAGGAATCATGACCCCCATATGGCCTTAAGACCGTGGGACAAAGATCGTGATGGATTTGTCATGGCTAAAGGTGTTGGCGTGCTGGTAAGTTTAAGCTGAACTTAATGATTTGATTTTCAAGGGGCTATCTGCATAGCATATTCTATTTTATGAAATAACTTTTTGGAAAATTTATATGTATATTTTTTCAAGGTATTGTTGAATTATGCTCTTGGCTTTATGGAGGCGATCTACCCAAGTTCGATCCTTGGAGAAGCGCTTTCTGTGGATTTTGATGGTTGCGCATACAACATTGTACAGTACCATGGCTGTCAGCTACAATATCAGGGGAGAAAAGTTGGATTTTGTGTCATTGTTTCTAGAGTTCATAGTACCAATAGAGGGAAATGTTAGTAAATTATTTCTCTACGCAACAAGTTTTCATCTATGTTGTTCGACTTTCTTAATTTACAAACACAAAATACAACACAATGTATACCTGTTTCATTTTTATTTCAATCTGTTTCACTTTGTTTTCCGAAACCCAGCACGTGTATCTAATAATGAATACCATCTCTTTCTAAAGCCAAAAATTTCAAGAGAATCCATTTTGTCAAATATTTAAATAAATTTACTTATTATAATGATCTGTTAATGAGATCTTGAACAATTTTTAAGGTATTACAGACTCATGTGCATGGATTTTCCTATATTACTTAGTGCAATGGATCAATAAGATTGTGAATAACATAGACAATGAAGCAATTAGAGAAACATAATATACACACATAACATAGCAAGATAATCAAGGAGTTCACCCAACACTCGTGGGCTACGTATCCTGGTTTAGCCTTCAGTGGTGACCTCTCTATTATGTCTTTGAAAATAGAGTTTTCCAAAAGTGAGCTCAATTTGAGTCTCACAATAGATGAAAAACAACCAGGCTTTACTTGGATCCCCCAAGTCTTTCTGAGTACACAAACTCTCCTCACAAACTCTCTGTCTTTGTTTTCTCTCTGTCTCAGCACTGCTTGTTCTCTATCTTCTGTCCTCTGTGGCTTTTAAGCCAATCGACACTGTCTGTTCGTTTCCTCTTCTCAGGCTCTCTGGCTCCCGGCCTCTGTCCACTCGAATCCCCTTCTAAGCGTTAGCAATCATTGCTAAACGCCTTCAAGGATGGTGGCCACCTGTTCCGTAACGGAATGGATGCTCGAGCCTTTGAAATCCCCAAAAATAGCATTCTCTGTTTACACAGAGAAATACACTAAAAACTGTGAAAATTCGCCAAACTGTCGTTTATCGGATTTGAATTATTATAAATTCCGCCTTATAACTCCTATCGGGTCCACTTTTATATCACTTATTGCATCTCCACCGTTGATCTGAGAGATCTTGATCCAACGGTTGAGATCTATTTCGGGCGGCTCATGCGTACGGGGGTTAACCACCCGAAATGGGTGGTTTTCTCTCTCTGGCACCTAGCCACATGGCAACCAATGTATGGGCTCGGGCGGAGCCCGGCCAAAACCACTTACCGCCTACGGCCCGCCCGAAATCCCGCTTGTTTTGAAACTCAAAACATATATATTTGCATGTATAAACCCTTTCGAGTCCGGTTTATCGCTTTATTCGCATTTTCTTTGGTTTTCGTTTATTTAACGAAAACGTGAATTTACATAGAAAATTCATGTTTCTGGATCTCAAAATATATCAAATGTCATTCATAATTTTATCGGGTCCGACTATCGCAGTCACAGTTGTTATCGACCCCGCTCCTTTGCATAGCTCCGATGCGATATTTGAGATATCGCAATTGCATATCGCTAATCCTTCGAGCCGCGGTTAAGTCCATATATATATATATATATATATATCTATATATATATATATATATATATATATATATATATATATATATATATATATATATATATATATATATATATATAGAGAGAGAGAGAGAGAGAGAGAGAGATATTAGCAATGCGATAGCGTGATTGAATCTGGACCGTTGATTTGCGCACATAGATCAACGACTCTCGTTTAATCGTGTTGATCACTATCGCGCTTCCCATAAAGCCGCCTTTGATAGACTTCGTCTGCCTTCGCCGATTGCGATATGCTGATCAGATCTGGACTGTTGATCGGCCAGATCCGACGGCTCTCGTGCATCACTGTCCATGCCTCCGATAGCTCTATTTTTGGTCATTTCTTCGTGTTTTTGCCTCCGATAGTGTAATCCGCCTTTTTAAAAGGTTCTTCTCAGGCAATAGTTTTGAATATTTAGAAGACTTTGGAGACTTAGAGGGTTTTCTAGGATCCATTTGGATCATATAATGATTAAATAATAAAAAATTTCAGTGATTAACGAAATCCTTATTAAAATCTTAGAGTTCGAATGCAATATGAGGACATGTACTCAATTTGACAATTTTCGTGTACGTGTTTATAGTTGAATGGAGAATGGAAACGCTCATGATCGTGTCGATCATGAAGTTGATATAAAATTAGTGTAGTTGGTTTTAATTAAATGTAGTTAATTAAAATTAAGTACATTAATTATATATAAAATTAAAATTATAGGGTTTTGTAGTAAGCTTTATGTTAATTTAAGGTTTTAATGTTGTGTTCAACAAAACATCCATAAACCTCTTTGAATTATGTTTTCTTTCGGTTAATTCCTAACCTGTTTCATACGAAAATGATATTTATACTGCACTAGGACGTTTTGTTTATAATTTTTATTGTGATACTTGGCCTTTAATATTTCAAACAACATGGGATGGTGTTAAAGACGACCTCAGCATTATAAGTTGACTCTCTTATGCTCTTCATGTGAAAATTAACTGCCTGTATTATTACCTTTATCTGAAAAATCAAGTGGTCGAGGAATGTGCGTTTCTTTTCTTTAATTTTTATGTACATAATTTGTTTTTAAGATTTTCTTTTAAATGAATTTTAGTCAAAATTTAGATATATTTCTTTTCCATTTGATAGAAAATTTGACCAAGTATATTCCCAAAAAAATATAAATAAAAATAAATTAGTCACTAAATAGAAAATAAAAATACAAAATATTTAGATTTTATCCTCTACTTTAGTTTTTTTAAGAATTTTTTTAGGCATCATTATTTTTGTATCAATCCACAAATTAGAGTAGATGTTATATGGCATCCATTATAATAAGCATCGAAATATAATTAGGGAAGCCATATAAATTATACTTTTCAAGTTGCTAAAATTAAAGAAAACTGTTATAACTTATTTAAAATAACCGTAGATATTAAATCTTGGTTTATTATGCAAATTATTAATCTAGATTTGTGAATTATTAATAGTATCCAAGAACAAAAAAAATAACACTAAATATAAAAGTATATATATATATATATATATATATATATATATATATATATATATATATATATATATATATATATATATATATATATATATGATTTAAAAAAAATGGAACTAATAATATAATAACTTAACACAAGCACATTAATAAATATGGTTAATATAATAATAAACTTATATCGTTGTTATTGTTAATTATAATTTTTATTATAATAAAAATGTATAAATTAAATTAATAATAAAATATTTAAAATGAACATATATTAAAGTTCCTTGTAAGCGGCCCAAAAAAATACTTTCAATAGAAACACTTCTCACTCAGCATAATATGTAAGAAGTTACAATATTTAATATATTAAATATAATTACTTTATTTTTAGAATAAGTTATATCATTATTTTAATAATAAATATTACTCTATTATATTATTTTTGATAATCACATTATTACTTTATTTTATTAGATTAAATTAATAATAAAATAAAAATTATTACAAAATTGTATTAATAATTATATTAATTAAACCAAAAATATTTGAAATTAATGGCTATTTGTAAAAAGACATGTTGTAGACATTTTTGGGCACTGCAACCCAAATCATACATGTCCATAAACCAAGGGCTCCTAAGTCCCTAAAAGTGTTGTTTCATACCCTAAAGGAACAAGGTCAGCTGATTACATCATCTCCCAGAAGTTCTCCACAGGAAACTACTTAGAACTCGTCAAAACTAGACCATACAGGTTGCTCAATGCTAAAGGTGCGATGCATCCCACCTGACCAGTGTAAAGGGTGTGATGCATATTGAAAATCCCTTCTGTAGGGTGCGATGGGCGAGAGTGGACAATGGCAGAGACAGTTTGCGAGGTGGATGATCATGGAATCTTCCAAAAACTTCTCCTATGACACTTGCCTCTCTGAATTCACCCAGGGATGAGTAGGAGATCATCAATCTCCAAGTGGAATCAAGAACTATCAGAGAGAGGACACTAATCAAAATCCCAGAAGCTGACTCACCCCCCTGCAATCATCTATATGGATCCCTCATCCCAGAGATCTAGAGGCTGGAATTTTGTATCTTATAAGGAAGTGTTGTTGGTTTCTTGTTGGAATATCATAGTGTTGGGTGATCTAAGGTTTTCATGAGGTGAAAGAAGGGCTTTCATGCTGGAGGATGACGCTGGGTCAGAACAATTGGTTGTAATCCTCTTTGCTATTCTTGATATTAATAAAGCTATTCAAGTTTTCCTCCACATTTTTGTATGTTTGATGATATATGCATTTGTGTGGTCAATATATATCTGGTCCTATATTGTTTATTATTGTAGATCTCTGTTCTTCGATAGTATTATGCTGCTTTGATTCCATAGGTGCTCTTTGAAGCTGGGTAGACGAAGGAGAAGCGGCAAGGATCTGTCAAAAGGGAGAGGAACTGAGCAAGGAACCAAGCGCAAGACCGAGGTTGATATCCTTCATTCCCCTCTTATCTACTTCTCATAAAGGAAAATGAAAGTGGGTTTAGTTTGTTTGTTTCTAAGATAGCTACCAGTCTTAGTGGGACTAGCAGCGCCGAGTGGACACTAGATTTCCCGATAACAAAATGGCGACTCCGCTGGGGATCAAATAGATTGTTTGCTTGTATATATTTGTTTGTTTTATAAACTTACAGACGGAGCCTGAAGTCAAGCCAGCTAGCCTTCGAACTTCATTTTATATGCAAGTGCAAAGTAGATCAATGCTGCTTCAGTCTATCTCCGGGTTGTCTTTATAAACTGAACAATTGATTGGCAA
Source organism: Pinus tabuliformis (assembly GCA_031772625.1). Taxonomy (NCBI): domain Eukaryota; kingdom Viridiplantae; phylum Streptophyta; class Pinopsida; order Pinales; family Pinaceae; genus Pinus; species Pinus tabuliformis. The sequence continues at coordinate 517,407,450 of CM062806.1, read as the reverse complement.
ACCTTCTAATTGCCCTAGTGGTGGCTCTAGTAACCTCATTAGATCAACCCATGTGATTTATATTTACTAAACATCACTTGCTCGGCCTAAATCCCTGAACTGAGCTGCAAACTATGACCCGGAACCTAGTTGAATTCTCGTCCCTGGACCATCACACCTTCTCCTCTTGGGAATCTGGATGCACCACACCTCCCGTGTGCAGTAGGTGCACTGCATCTCACTTTCCCTGTGTTACAGGTGCGCTGATTAGACAAGGCCTCTTCTGCTCTCAGTTTTTGGTTTCTGTGTTCACTCTCTTCAGCTCTATTCAGAAGTTTTGCTATTTGTGATCAGTATACCTCTGTGGAAACCCCCTTCCTTTCCATCATTCCGCCTCCATTGTGCAAAGAACTGTGAATGTTTTTATGTATTTTGCGCCATTTTCAGTTCTCTTTTACAAAGTAGTAGCATAACCGAACTATCGTTTCTTGATTTGGAAGTGTCGCAAGTGTCGTTTTTAGTCAAAGAAAAGAATTCTATTGTTCTTGATGGTCGATTATATAGTTACTCTTGTATTTGATTTGAATTAGTAGTTTTTTCAAGTGTCGAAAGTAGTTTTCAATTCAAAATAGCAAAATGTCGTCATTATCTTCCTTTCGTTTTTGAAGAGAAAATTGTTAGTATTGTCGCTTTGAAAAGATAATTCAGATTTGTACTTAGCATTCTTCTTGTCATTCACACATTAAGAAAGTTGAAAACAAATACATGCATGTGCATTTTCATTTAGACTGCTTGTTGGTTTGATTTAGGACAGTGCATCTAGTGTGTGCTCTCTGCTCTATGTTGAAAGAATATCATCTCTCTTTCTTTAGTAGCTAGGATTTTCATTGCAAAAAGAAGATTAAAAGATTGTTTATCATCTTAGATTGCATTTTAGGAATTGTACATCTACATCACGCGGTGAACCTGAAAGGAAAATTTCTTAAGAAAGATCAACTGTAAAATAAATTTAATGAACCTAAAAACGCTTTGGAACCTAACGCACAGCATCTAGAAGTCTAGGCTAGAGACGTATTCCGACGTCGTAAAGCCTGGTAACTGTCGCTTTCACTATTGGTTGGGTGATTTCTCCTCTTTGAGACGACAAGTGCCAGTATGGACTTGTGCTCCCACGTACCATCGAGTATATATTGGGAGACCACAATAGGCTACATCCTTTATCCATAGGAAGTCATGTCTACCGCCCTATCGATCGCAATGCACTTAACACAGCATTCGGGAAGATTGACTGTCGTACTGTAAAAAGTACTCTGCAGTTTTGCGATTGGTTTGGTAATCCCTCTGTCTAGATTTCCAGAGTAGTCTCTTTCATTCCTTTTCAGACTCCTTAAAGGAAAAGGTCCATGTGAGCACTTGTCACTTTAGGCTCATTAAAAATCGAAGGCGACTAGAGTCATCTTTTGTTTTTTCTCGACTATTAAAAATTGAAAAAACAAGTTATGTCAAAGCATCTAAAATTTATTTTAATCGGAATAACACCACCGTTCCTGCGTTGGTCTTAGGTTGATAAAAATGGAGTCCACCAACCAAGGATTTCCCCTTGGAGGAAATCCTAGTCCTTTCTCCTCTTGGGGAGATGTTGGTGCACCCCATATGGCCACATTGTCACTTCCAGGATTGACAATCGGCTTGCCCGTATGGCTCTTCTCGACCTCTGTCGTTCAGAACACCGTGATTCCTGAGCAATCAAGTCAGCAACTAGATGATACCAAAGCTACCCCCCAACCTTCTACTTTGTCCGATTCTCCCTCTCCTCCTTCCTCTTCGCTTGATGAAGCTGGTAAAGCCAAAAATCAAGTAACTAAGAAGGAGAAGAAGGGGAAGGAGAAGAAAGAGAAGAAGAAGAAGGAGCCAAAGGCGAAAAGGGGTAACCAGGCATCGTCTAGTGAAAATCCACACACTGCACCGTCCAAGCCTAAATCTCCATGTGTCATTTGCAAAGGAGACCACTATCATCGAGATTGTCCTTGCATCCCTCGGATCTTAAGGGACTGGTCTCCTCGTTTGCACAATACGGTGTCGTCAACCTCTGATGATCATGTTGAAAGTACACCGTCAACTAGTGAAAGCGAAGCATTTGGACAAAAAAGGAAATGTAAATTTCCTTGTAAACTGTGTGAAGGCGATCACGTCGTCCACCGTTGTCCCTTCCTAGATGAAGCTAAAAGAGTTTTGGATGACCGTCCGGCTTCACCGCTACGGCTTCCTCCTGGATACAAGAAACTCTTACCGAGTCCATCGCTAGTTGAAAATCAGACTGACACGCCATCATGGTCGGTCGAAGCATCTATCATTGAAGATAAACCATCTGAATCCACACCAGACGAAAGTCAAAAGGTCGAGGTGGCAGTTGACCCGGTCTTGCCTTCAGAAAGTCCATCTTCAGATGATACAGTCACCGAAGAGAACGAGAACGACACCGTTCAAATTCTTTTCATAAACACAAACTCCGATGAACATGGGGGAAATCTACCCGTTCCTTTACCGCAAGAAGGAAGTTCATCAGAGTCACATCCGGCCGTCTATTCGGTCCCACCTCCAAGCAACCTAGTTCTTTCCTTCGATTGAGACCTACTAGGCAGACCCCATTTACCGGCCAGTGTACCATTCTGAATCATTGCACAAGTATACAGAATGGTCATGGTCGGTACCATCATAGATGAAGGGGCTTCTGTGAGTATCCTTTCCTCAACTGCTTGGAAATCGCTTGGTTCGCCATCACTTCTGCCTGAGATGAGAAATTTGACAGGCTTTGACAAAGGAACCAGTCGACCGTTAGGGATCCTTCCCAATGTGCTGATAACATTGAGAAGGAAAACCGTTCACATGAACGTAATGGTAGTCCAAGGACCTCTGGATTATAATCTACTCCTTGGGCGTGACTATATTTATTGCATGGGAGCCATTGTCTCCTCACTCTTTAGAGTAATGTGTTTTCCGCATGAAGGACGAGTGGTCAAGCTCGTAGACCAGCTTTCGTTCCCTGGCTCACACATAGCAAATAGTCAAATACCATCCCTAAATGGTCTTTTCACGTAAGGAATGTCTCATCAATCTCCAGTCCATCCACCTGAAGAGCGCGAGTGATTCGGGAGGACATGACTGAAACCCAGGGGGCATGCACCCTGGTCTGTTTCGGCAGGAAAACCTTGGGTATAGGGTAGGTTTCCGCGAAGGATATATGACTAGTCTGACACACCCATCCATTTAGGAAAATGGGATTAGACTGGAATAAGATTCCCTCGTCAAAGTTATGTGAGTGGAGGCGACCGCACCACTCACCTTTGTCTATTTCGGTAGACATCACCAAGGAAGCATTTTGTCTGCAACGTGGATGGGGAGCTTTCATATGGTAACCTGGAAACTTTTCGCTATACCTGGGGGCATGCAAACCTTTTTGCATGCAAGTGAAGAGCGACCATTTATTTTCTTAGTTTGTAGTTTCTCAACCCTTTAAACTCGTAAGATTGGTCGTTCCTAACTTGCATAAAGAATGGATCCGGGGCAAAGCTTTGAAAGTTGCAAGCTCCATAAAAAATGGCATCTTAGATGAGATATCCTTATTATACGACTGGCACGATCAACTTTTATGTGGAGTTCAAGCTCGTTATAAATTAAACATAAGAAATGAGCAAATGTTTCCCCCAGAGTTTAAGCTCATTAAAAAATGAACCGATTTTCAGTAAATAACCATTGTGAATGCATTATCATCAGCTTCTGAGCCCTGGTCGTGTTCTCATCATCACCTCCACTCTGTTTTAGCCGATCATTCACCTCCATTTGATTGTTTACCCCTTTTGAGGAACAGCTGCGAAGAGTGATCTTGTTAGCCATCCTTGTGACACTGCCGTGATTGGAAAATTCCAAACCTTACCTGGAATCAGCTGCTACCCAAAATTATCACTCATTCCTCAAAAAACGAGTCTCCTTTAAGCTCTTTTCACCTGACTCGTAAAATATGAAAAGATTGTTGAGCGATTGGCCTCTCCAGCTCGTTAAAGTGACCGGAAGTGCTATCCCTCCTCTAGATTTTAATCTTTTTGGACCTGAGGGATTATTACACAAAACGATCGAGCGCTTGTTTTGTTTGGCTCGTTAAAATTACTGAAAATTCATCCCTTTCGTATTATTTTATACTTTTTTGGACTTAAGGGATTATATGACGAAAAAGGATTATTGGAGTTTCCTTTACGTCCCTTTTAGACTCTCTAAAATTGAAAAGGACCGAGTTATCTTTGTCGTTAAACTCGTTAAAACCGAATAGCGACAAACTTGTCCATACAGACAAGAACGAGTTTCACTGTCGCTAGGCTCGTTAAAACATAGCGACGGGTTTTCCCAAAGGGCAAATTATAGAACAAGCATATGTTATCCTCCTCAAGCTTGACAAAAATAAAGAGGTATTGGTCAGCAATGATTGGGAAAAAATTGGGAAGAAAACTTGAAGAAGCTTTATTGGTAGCAAGTCGCTCTTGAACATGACACTTTCGCTCCGCATCCGAGTCGGGTTGGGTTGTTCCGTTCACCGGTCATATCACCATTGGTCCACCGCACCATCCATATTTGGGGTTAACGCTACCAATCCATGTTAGTGTCGCCGGTATGTTCAAGAGAAGTCGCTCAGAGAATTCACCTGTGTCTCATCTGCTGCAATATATTCACGCTCCATTCTTTCATGACCGCCACCCTGAACCCTGTATCATCAGATCGTTTTCACCTCCAAAATAATTTACTCCGTTCCGTGTCATAGATGTGGGATTCATTAAGGCCTTCCTACGACGGGTCGCTTCTTGTCGACATCAGCTCATTATCCAAGAAGTCGACTTAGGAACAACCCTTTCAGTACTTTGAAGCTTGCATGCCTCAATGGCAAGTTTCTCACTTCCGGCAACAGGTTTACATCAATGGCCTTCGACCGAAAGATTTTGCGTGGTGTTCGACGCCAAGTCCCTTTTCACACCACGCGAATTGTACTGTAGTACCTTGAGGGTCATCATCATTATCGGTGATTCCTCTCGCGCCTGTTAACAGCTTACATCATTGGCTGGTAATCAGGCGATGTCTTTCCATGTTCGACTCCAAAACATCTTTCACATGGATTGACTTGTACTCCGAGTGAAGATTGAACAAGTTTGAAGACCCCGGATCTAGTTTCATCCATCCGGGCTGCGATATATTTAGGAAAATAAAGACATCAAATGTACATTGTTGCTGCACAGATGATCATCTGAATCAAAGGATGATGACTCTATCAGAATCATCAGTCTCCCGCATAGACGGTTGTCTGTCTTATGTACATGAAAATGAATTTATAAAGTTGAGCATGGGAATGCCCGCCTCAGCTAGATCATGAAAAATATTATGAAGATAATGTATTGTATTGTATCTTATTACAGGTCGCCTTCCAGCTCGAAAAAACTTCAGATCCTCGTGATAAAGCATTTCACTCGACATCAAAAGATTAATGACCTCATGCTTTAGGGGGCAACTGTTATAGACATTTTTGGGCACTAGAACCCCAATCATACATGTCCATAAACCAAGGGCTCCTAAGTCCCTAAAAGTGTTGTTTCATACCCTAATGGAACAAGGTCAGCTGATTACATCATCTCCCAGAAGTTCTCCACAGGAAACTACTTAGAACTCGTCAAAACTGGACCATACAGGTTGCTCAGTGCTAAGGGTGCGATGCATCCCACCTGCCCAGTGTAAAGGGTGCGATGCATACTGAAAATCCCTTCTGTAGGGTGCGATGGGCGAGAGTGGACAAATGGCAGAGACAGTTTGCGAGGTGGATGATCATAGAATCTTCCAGAAACTTCTCCTATGACACTTGCCTCTCTGAATTCGCCCAGGGATGAGTAAGAGATCATCAATCTCCAAGTGGAATCAAGAACTATCAGAGAGAGGACACTAATCAAAATCCCAGAAGCTGACTCACCCCCCCACAATCATCTATATATGGATCCCTCATCCCATAGATCCAGAGGCTGGAATTTTGTATCTTGTAAGGAAGTGCTGTTGGTTTCTTGTTGGAATATCATAGTGTTGGGTGATCTAAGCTTTTCATGAGGTGAAAGAAGGGCTTTCATGCTGGAGGATGATGCTGGGTCAGAACAATTGGTTGTAATCCTCTTTGCTATTCTTGATATTAATAAAGCTATTCAAGTTTTCCTCCACATTTTTGTATGTTTGATGATATATGCATTTGTGTGGTCAATATATATCTGGTCCTATATTGTTTATGATTGTAGATCTATGTTCTTCGATAGTATTATGCTGCTTTGATTCCATAGGTGCTCTTTGAAGCTGGGTAGACGAAGGAGAAGCGGCAAGGATCTGTCAGAAGGGAGAGGAACCGAGCAAGGAACCAAGCGCAAGACTAAGGTTGGTATCCTTCATTCCCCTCTTATCTACTTCTCATAAAGGAAAACGAAAGTGGTTTTAGTTTGTTTGTTTCTAAGATAGCTACCAGTCTTAGTGGGACTAGCAGCTCCGAGTGGACACTAGATTTCCCGATAAGAAGACATCCTAATCATAATCATAGACTTATTTTTCAATATGAATAGGTAATCAATTTATATAGGAATTACAACGTAAGGCATTCCCCTCTTATATCAATTTCCCAACGTTCCCCGCTTAAATCAATTTCCCAAATTTCCACCGTGTCCCTGTCCTAGAGCATAGGATCAGATGTTAAACGATTAAAATGGTTTGGACCCTTGGATTAATAGTTAGGAAAGGAAAATAGTTACTCGACACAGTTAAGGAAAAGATGCATACAACCTCCCGAATAGTAGTCTTTATTGCGCGGTAGAGGCAGGACCGATTCCCTTCTGCCAAATGAAAAGAACTTTCAAACGAGCGCTGCTAAATGCAAAAAAATTACAAATATGTGAGCTTTGTTGTGTGACCAAGTTTTCGGAGATGACATAAGCCAGAGGAAGCATTTCCATGGAGACCTGGGTATTTAAATGTGAAGGCATCCTTTGAAGAAAGAATGGTTTACGCATTTTATGAGGCAATAGAGCCAAATATGCCCATTGCAGAGACACCCATAATTCTATGGATGCAAGGGGGTCCACGCTGCTCAAGCATGAATGGTAATTTTTACGAATTGGGGCCCTGGATAATCTCATTAGACCTCAAACTATATCAAAATGACTCACCATGGAACCGTAAATTCAGTGTTTTATTCATTTATAGTCCAGTGGGTTCAGGCTACAACATAATAGAGAATTGGACGAGGAAATCCCTACCAACCATAACCAGGTTGCATAGCATCTCTATATCGCTTTGGAGGAGTTTTACAGCTTAGTTCCAAAATTTAGTAACCACCTTTTGTTTGTGGCGAGTGAGAGGTATGCAGTAAGTATGTTTTTGCTTTTCGTCATTGTATTTTAATGAAATCTAAAAAGAAATCAATGGAGAATGCATAATTGGGTTCACTCGATTATGGTGGCTCAAAACTTCCATTCCGTCTTGGTGGGCTTCTGATTGGAAATGGGTTGACAGACCCAGAAATTCTAGTGCAAACATATGCCAGTGTTGCATACCATTTTGCGTTGATTGATAGAAGCCAGAAAACCCATGCGGAGGAAATGGCAGAACGGGTTTTGGAATTCATGCATAAACAATAGTGGTTTCAGGCCTACAAGGCTAGGAAATATTTGTTGGACTGGATTCAGAATGCGACTGGTATTGCAACTCCTTTGGATGTGAGGAGGAGTGTTCCTTACCACTTCTCTCCTGATTGCACCTTTCTTGAACCAGAGATCAGTGAAGGCGGCACTGAATGTTCCACTCTTGCAACTAGATACATGGCATCATCACCAAGTTCTTCTAAAGGTACTCTTGTTAGAGGTTGTATGTTTGCAGGCTCCACTATCCACATACCTATTTAATGCAATGGGTACTAGCTCTTTACCCTTCACCTCCTCTCAAATTCTTGTCGTTGTATGTGTGATTGACTGTACCCATACTGCTGCATTGGAATATCGCCTAAATAAAAGTTAAAATAGATCAGCGGCCTAACAAAGAACCCGACAACCTAATCGCAACTTCACTGTGCTTTTCTCAAACATGGATCACAACATCTGGCCTTTGTAGCCTCCTGACAACTCCCTTTCATAGGTAGTAGTCCTACTATCTATTGAAGGATTTTTAGAAGGTTTCAACAAACTTCTCTTGATACTATTACGAATTTGTCTAACATAGCGTAAATAGAGTCTTCTTCTAATGGAATTTCAAACACTGCCTAAATTCAAAGGCTAATCAAAACTGCAATCTGAATCTAACTATAATCTATAAACACGGTTGGAATAAATACATTGGAACTCATAGATCAATGTCAAAAGCCCGTGTTACTGCTATTCCAATAATGTTGAATAAAAATCTACTAGAAAATTTGCTAGAAAGTATTTTGTGTAAGAACTGAAACTAACCCTATTACAGATCCATACTCTCACTCTCTCTTATAAGTGACACTTAGGGTTCATAAAAATAGATATATTTCTTAGATATTTGGATCTGCAGTCTATCCAACAGATAAAAAATGAATTCAGAAAGACTGTGAAAAATAAAACAGAACTGCCTCATCTAACTTAACACTTTATCTTTAACCTGAAATCTAACAATAAAATTATCCTATTCTATTTATGGCTGGTGCATACATGCATGCATGTGCCCTTAATGCTGGAATAATAAGATTTGTACACCTAGTAGAAAATGATCTGGGGTACACTATCTAACAACAATGAGTCACCAAACACTTGTATTTTTTAAATGCCACCATGGGATGCTAGTTTTAAGAGTATTGTTAGGGAAATAAGCTTGGTGTAGTTTTTTTATCCTCACCTAAATATATTTTAAATCTGATACAGTTAGAGTTATTGAGAATTTGAGATAGAGAACACCTTTGGCTCCCCTTTTTTGGGGGTACATTGACTACATCCATCAAAGTAATCCCCATGTTCCAGATTTGTCCATAGGAGCACCAATCAACATTTTCTGTGTAGGGGTTGATGAAAAAGATTTGAAGTTTGACAAGATTGACTAACCTTGGAAGGCACATTGAAAAAGTGTTGTATATTTGTTTGCAAAGATTTCAACATTTCTATCTTTAAAGATTCCCCATGATACTATTAGAGGAAGGCCTTTGAGGTCTTTGACATCTCAGTTTTGCTACCACTTTTTAAAGCACTCTTCAACATAACCTCCTTGTCCATAGTTATTTATCCTTGTCAAACCATCCATTTCAGTCCAGAGTTCCATTTATTAAGGACATACTATTAGTAAGTGGCCTATGTTCTTTTCAGAAACAAAAGAAAGGAAGACCGTGCCCCCTTGTGAAGAGCTTCTTATGCTACATATGCCCGATTTTTACTACACTCTCAAGGATATTGTATTTGATGCTGCAAAGAATAAAGAAGGATTAAATTGGTCCATTCAACCTCCGACACACATATTTGGCTTCTCTCCTTGGAGCTTGATGAATGTTTTAGACACATTGTGTGTTTACACTATCATCTGCAAACATGAGAGGTTGTCTTTCTAGTACCCAGGGAACAATATTTCATGGGAATAATTTATGGACGCATCTTGATCAAAATTGATTGCACAATAGGAAATTTGGGCTGCCACATATCCTTATCAAAAGAATTAGGCTTGTGATTATGCTAATGGAGGCATGTATAAATGGAAACGCCGTTGGAGAATAATTGCACAAAAAATTGATCTAGAACCATTACCATATGAGGGTGAAGGGTTCACATTCTAGATGAGGCAATGGAAGGCAAAGGTCCAGCCTCGGATGCAATTTTTAATGAAAGTAAGCCCCTGGATTGAGCACTTGGAAGGAAGTCACGCATGCCTCTATTTTGAGTAGATTATTTTATTGTATTATATTTAACATTAAGATTTATTTTTTCATTCAAATTTGGTTATAGTTAGATCACCTAACATGTCACATTTTTTTCATCTATGCTCTTCTTCCATATGCACTACCGACTTATGACGTTTCCTTTGCAACATCTGATACAAATGCTAGTTATAGTTTGATGAGAAATAAATAAATATATATATAATCAAACATTCATGAATCAATATTATATTAGTGATTGGAAAATTTTCTTGAGAAATTCAAGGTTTAATTAAATTCTTAATAAAAAAATATATCTAATAAGTAGATCATATACTACACATTCGCCTTGGAATTGTAAAATGGTTTAAGCATATTTTCAATAATACTTATTTGTTATAATGTCTTCATCACTAATTAAAATTAATATATAATAGTAATCCATATAATATTATTTACCTGTGTATATATAATTTTGAGAAATACGTATTTAATATAATATAATATTATTTATGTGTATAGTGTGATATAAGTATTTAATTTATTGAAACAAAATTAATAATCAACGGAATTTCATATTCATTTGTATTTTCATTAAATTTTATAAAATGTTTTAAATTTTTATATTTCTTATATTTGTAGAATTTAGACTTCTGTGATCCATATTAATTGTAACAACATTTTCGGTAAAAATCACATAAAATAAAATCTCGTCTAGGCGTTTTGAACCAACCAGTCTGGTTTATCTTCATGACAAGATGAAGAATCAGATGTAGGGAATGGAATAAATAGATTATGAGCGCAGCTCACTAGCCTTTTGAAATAACAGCTAGTTTGACTAAAATATTCGAATTTTAACATATTAGTTTAGCATTTTCAATAATAAACATATATATACTCGGTGCATAGTATACAATATGGACTATGACTTGATACGCATTGAAATAACAACCAAAGGATAGCAACATCGCCGGACTGTTTCGTGGGTTCAATTTTAAATGGGGACAATCAGAGAAAGTGGGACAACAGCTCAAATAGAAGTGCATCACTTGCGCACCCAGCGACAAGAGTAACTTCGATAAACTCCGTGAGTTGAAAGAGTCCACAATTTTGGTGCACAAATGACGACGCTGAATTTTTAAACAAAAAGGAGCGTTAGCTATGATATAATATAAAATGTCAGTGTCGTACTCTGAAGACGGAGCAACATCAACTCTTTACTCTTTGTCGAAATTTTAAAAATTCGTGCAGTTTTGGGGATGACACACCTCATGAGTTGAAAGACTATGCAGTTTTGCACATATAACCTCTTTCCATAGGTGCGCAAATGACGAAGTGAATTTTTTAAACAAAAAGGAATTGTAATATAATATAAAATGTCAATGTCGTACTCTGAACGAAGAGTCCTATGCCGGGGCAACCAATATTTCCAAGTCTATTGAACCATATATACGCGGAGGCAGTATATGCTCGTCGTTGGATCGAAACAAGTACAATAGGCATATAATTAGCTCAATAGAGGAGTAAATATGCATTTCCCTACGGAGGTAGGAACAACATCAAGTCTCTTTGGGAATTTTAAAAATTCGTGCGACCAAGAGTATGAACTGTGGGTCTTCATACAAAAGAGGGAACACCATCAAAATTTGAAAAAGAAATTTGGGGAGCATGAAGATATTGATGAGAAGAATGAATTGTGAAAAGTCAAAGGTATCAAAAGCACATGGTGTAAGGAATTTTTTGAAAATCGTTTCTTTATTTGAGATTTAAGAAAAAGATAAGTCATGAGTAAGGAAATGTGTGATTCAAAAAGAGATAAGGTGAGCTCAACGCACAGTATATAAGCGATTTGAATACCGTACAGCTCTCCGAGACTAACTTTATCTACACGTTAGAAGGTGCAAGTACTGAGAAAAACATTATTGCAAGGAAAAACTGATGAGAAAAGCATTTTGTCGATCAGTGGCCAAAATAGTCTCAGGAAAGCCGTATGGTTTATTCTTTTTTTTCCCTGAAAATCATAGAAATTCTGGAAAAAAATTGATAAAATCTCGAAGGGATTTTTGTAAATCCAAGTTACAGCTATCAAACTTCAAGGTTTTGGGTGCCCCCTAGGTTTTTGATGGTGCTGAATCCATTTCCACCATCAAAAACATGATTCAAAATCTGATAATGAAAAAAAATTTGAATTTTTTTTGCTCTGACAACTTTTGGCTGTCCAATCAATTCCTCTGCCTCAGCAGACACTTCCCTCAAGAAATATGGAAATGCCGCCGAATAATTTTGTTCCAACTATATATTAATAAAGAAGGGAGGGAGATGAGCAGAGACAATCTTTTGAGGTTGTCGTTTGATAGTTGTTAGATCAACGGGAAAGAGAAATACCTTCCACTTGTCAAAAATCATTCGATCATTTTCTATAGTTTCTCTATCGAATGGCTCATCTACCAAAGACTTCCGCTTCCCTCTCCACCTCCACAGCTCCATATCTAAACCCCAATTACAATTGTCATTATGACATTTTCATCAATCACTCTGGTTCAGATGTTAAGAATAATTTCACTAGCCATCTCTACCATCGTCTTCTTGACCGTGGATTCAGAACCCTTTTCGATCGACGAGAAATGCAACCGGGAGACCGCTTAGATTTTCAAACAACAGCAGTTATTGCAACCGCCTCTGTTCATATACCCATATTCTCTCCAAAATATGCCGAAGAAAAATGCTGCCTAGATGAACTCCTGTTGATATTAAAGTTGAAGGCTGCAATTATTCCAGTCTTTTATTATGTTAAGCCTTATGATCTATGGATCAGGATGGGTGAGGGCCAAGAGCAAGTGCCAGGTCAAATCTCAGGACTTATTGGGGATCTTGTGGGCAACAATGGCGTCTATGATGAAGCCCTACGAGATCATGAAAAGAAAGGGAGATGCAGCCAACAAACTATTGCGGATTGGAAAAATGTGTTGTTTGACGTTTCACATTTAAGCGATTTGGAGCTTGAGGCATGTAAAAGGTTAGAACTCTTATCTGTTATTGTCCAGATAATCAGGTTCAATGTATTTTCATAAACAAAGTTTTTAGTACTCATGTTTGGCTTACTTTTCTTTGAATAATCAGCAATGAAGGCGAGCTCGTGGATAGGGTACTGCAACAGGTGGAGGAAGAGGTTGCAAAACCACAATTTTAGGTGGGAAGATATGTAATTGGCTTGGATAAAAAGCTTGTAGATCTTTAAAAAAAAATCTTATTACAATTGTTATAGTGTTTTCTACTCGAAGGTGTATGAAAAGGAAACACTTAACACTATGGATGACAAACAATCTCAACAATATAAATGGCTGCTAAACATTGTAGATCTGTAGCAAATGATAGAAACAAAACCTACCAAAGTCCTGATCTATGCCACAATCATAGTTAAACAACAAAATGAAATAGTAATAAATGAGGGTAACTCCAATAATCCAATGGAAACCAAATATACAAGGAATATATTTTATTAAATAACACTCGTGAAGGGAACACATAAATGTTACCAGTCCACCTCTATGGGATGGGTTCTTGGCTATCCTCAAATATCTTCAGCTTTTGTAGAGTCTCTCTCCTCTATAATGTGTAAACCCAAAAAATAAAATGTTTGAGCTCAATGGGAACTCAAATGGAAAAGAAAAATGATGTGTGACAGTGATAATAATCAGAGTTACAACAGTGAGTGCAACAATGAAAATGATCAAAAGTGAGTAATGAATGGAAAACCCTTCTATTTATAACAGTTATTGTCAAATAATGAGCAATAATAAAAAATTATTAACCCCATTCTAGAAATAACCACTTGAAAATTTTTATTATATTTGGTTAGGAGGGAAAAAATCTTTAAACTTTTATTTAGAAATAATAAATAAATAAATGATTTATTCATCATCTCAAGAAATATGGTTAAGGAATAATAAACAAATAATGATTTATTTAATTATTCCTAAGGGATTTAGTCAAACTTGACAAGGAATTTTAATTAATTAGTGATTAATTAATTATTCGTAGAGAAAAATAAGATAGTTAATAATTTATCTGTTTATTTTTCATAATTGGGTCAAATATGAAAAGGAATATTAATTAATCAATGGTTTAATCAATCATTCCTAGAAGATAATTAAATAAATAATGATTTATTTAATTATTCTTCATGGGTTTAATTATAAATTACTTAACAAATGTGGTTTATTAAGTAATTTCTCACAGTGAAAGCAATTTTACTATGGTAAAATTGGCCTTTCATGGTGTACTTCAATCCATCTAGTAAATTAAGGCTAGATGATCAATTTTTTGGTGATAACAGATTGCCCCCCAACATACAAGTGTTAGGAGCAAAACGTATGACCGAAGTACGTTGTAAAGACACAATCACTAGACAACAAAGTGGAGTCAAAGAGAGAGATAGAGACCAATAGAGCTGAAGTGAAAGAGGATAGGGACAGAGGGGGCGATACCAATGAAAGTCTCCTTTTATGTTGTGGTACCAAATCTCAGTGAGGTGGGGGAGGCATACCTATACCTACCGAGACAAATTAGTACAAAAATAATGATGCGCCTAGAAACATAAAACTGAGCGATGAAGTACATGCTGAATGGTACATGACACGCTGGCATAACTGAGCCAAAAAATAATACAATGTGTCCCATATAGATAATGCACTTGGAAAAAGCATGAGCCAGGACTCAATACAATATCATCTGATTACATGAGGTATAATGGCCCTTCCCTAAAAAAAAGGGTAGGAGGGAGGGTATAAAAACCGAAGAAGCCCTGTTGAACATGGAATGGCTCTGCAAAACTAAATGGATAATCTGAGGAGACATGCACGCTATGAACACTGCGATCGGTAGGAATCGAACCCATCAAATATGCGAAACTGCATATGAAGCTGTAGCATAATATGAAGGAATACAGGCATGTGGAGGGCTACGTGAAGGGCCACCCCCTCATGAGGTCTAAAACATCTAACATACACCCAGGAATCACTGGTACAATCTGCTCTATCACTGGACCATCAAGTGTATGAATCAAGAACATGAAAAAACCAAGTCAACGGGAAATAATGATTCCCTCTACTCGATCTGAGGTACCAAACAAGAGTGGAAGCTAGAACCAAGATACACCACCCTTTAGGCCATTCTTCTAGAATAAATGTGTTGATGTTGATAGAATAGGACCTGCCATAAGTGAGGAAATGAGGATCCTCACCTAAGGCACGAGGGAAAATAGTATTGTGACAGATGGATTGACACGAGGGACAATGGAAGATATGGGACTGAGGGACAAATAGACGACTTCCCTTGTCAGAGCATAAAGTGCATGGTTGACCTGGCAGGGATTGACCCAACTCCAGAGGGCGTGGGGGACAGCATGACTGGAGGCCAAAATGGGCAACACAGGATGAACGGTATGCAAAGATGGATGGAATACTATGACATGATATAATGGGATATGAATTAGACTCCATGGATGTAAGGGTGACTCGATGACGTTGCCACATAGAATAGGCTTGGTGGAGACCATGAAAGCATGAGTAAATGATGGCTACTAATGAAGAAAATCAACACATGAGACAACAAGCATTAAGGGAAGGTGTTCCTTAAGGTACAAGTGTCGCATATGAAGAAATTCAATTTTGAGAAGCGACGTAGTGACCCTTCTTGGAAAAATGGTTTCCTGGTGAAGTATCAAATCATCAAATGAAATGATGCAACCTACCAAAATGCATGACAAAAATAAATAAGTGCAAATCAATGGGAGATGTTATGCATACAAATTCTTAAGGTAGAGTGCATTACAAGGATTAGGAAGGATTTTGCCTTCGAAATCCTCCAGGAGATATGCCCCCTTTCCTAAGTCCTTACGAATGATGTAAGGTCCTAGCCATAATGATTCAAACTTCCCATGTCCTAGGGTATCATGGTCCTGGTTATACACCAGAACAAGATCACCTTCGTGGAAGGCACAAGGGTTGACTTTCCGGTTATACTGAGCTTTGGTGCGTTTTTTGGCCGCTTCAATGGTTTGCAAAGCAACACAATAGTCTTCAAAGGCACGTTCAAGCATGAAACGTCTTTGTTCTGATGGTTGGGTGTCAGGGAGAAGTTCGACAGCTAGGTTAAGGGAAGGGATCTCGCATTCGATTGGCAAGACAGCCTCCTCGACAAAAGCAAGGTGGAAAGGAGTGAAATTAGTGGCAGTTTTGACAAAAGTTTTATAGGCCCACAAAGTTGGGAAGAGCATAAGGTTCTAGTTGGTCTTGTGTGTATTCACTGTCCGCTGAAGCATCGTTTTGAGAATCTGTTTGACTGCTTCAACCTCTCCATTACCTTGAGGGTAATAAGACAATGAATACTGATGCTAGAAGCCCAATAGTGAGGATAACTCACGCCATACCTCATCTTCAAAATGTTGGCCATGGTTAGAGACCAATTGTTTCAAAACCCTGAATCGAGCGATAACATGATTAAAAAAGAAAAGGGTCACGGTAGTCATCGTCTTATTGAACATTGGCTTGGCCTCAACCCATTTGGTAAAATAATTGACTACCACGATAATGTACTTATGTTTATTAATAAATGGTGGTCGACATTCCATAAAGTTAATGGCCCATTTACAGAAATAACTAGCAACGATGACAGGAAGGAGGAAAGTTGGTGGGGCTCTTTCCTTTAGGGCAAAATGTTGGCAATTAGGGCAGTGTTCGACTCCCTCAATGCAATCATTGAAGAGAGAAGGCCAAAAGTAACTAGCATGCATGAGTTGCTGGGAAGTGGCCATACCGGAGAGGTGACCACCACAAGTGCCATTGTGACAGGCGTTTATCACTTTATGTGCTTCAGGATGGGTGAGACAACGACAAAGGATAGAATCCACACAGCGACAATAAAGGTCATCACCGATGAGAAGGTAGCGAGCGCACTGGTATCGAATTTTTCGTCGATTATCATGAGTAATATGGGGGGAGAATTTTTGGGTTCGCAAATATGTGAGAATATCTCCATACCAAGGATCGTCCAAAGTGATGATGAAAAAGTGTTCATCTGGGAGCTCATCATTAACTGACGGATCACGTGCACTAGTGGGTAGTTCAGAAATGAGTTCGGCGAGGGCCAAACCTTTCTTACTCTTAGGCGTAACAAACTCAAGATTGAATTCCTGGAGGATGACGATCCAACGTGCATACTTCCCATTGATGATCTGTTGACTCAAAAGGAAGGTCATGGGGTTGGAGTTTGTTACGACCCTGGTGGTACACGTAAGGATATATTGATGGAGCTTTTGGATGAAAAACACGACAGCCAATGCCAACTTCTCTTCATGAGAGTAGTTCACAGGGGGGCCTATGAGGTTCTTACTGACATAGTAGATAACGTGCTCATTCCAATCATCATCTTCCCGAATAAGGACCCCAGCAACCGAATGGGCAGAAGCTGAGATGTACAAGATGAAATCCTTGGTGAAGTTAGTGGGATTGATCAAAGGAGCAGAAGTGAGAGCATGCTTTAGGGCATCAAAACACTGTTGAGCATGGTCATCCCAAACAAATGGAATGGTTGAGTGAAGGAATCTAAGAAACCCATGCGCGGTGGTGGCCTCGTTAGGCACGAACTTGCAAAGGAAGTTGGCTTTGCCTTGAAGGCTTTGTAACTATCATAAGGTACGAGGAGGTGGCAGGTCAAGAATGGCTTGAACTTTCAGGGGGTCAAGAGTGATACCGTCTTTTGACACAATAAAGCCTAACAGATGGTGATAGGAACACAAAAGACACATTTCAACAGATTAAGACGAATGTTATACTTGCGACATTGGAGAAAAATGGTGCGCAAATCATGAATATGTTGTGCCCAAGACCTAGAATGAGTGGTGAGATCATCAAGGTAAGCAAGGATAAGGTGCTCTAAGTCATGAAAACAGTATGACATGGCCCACTGAAATGTGGCTCCAACATTATTTAAGCCGAATGACATGACCCTATATGAAAAGTTTCCCCAAAGACTAATGAACGTTGTCTTTAATTGATCGGCATGATGGATACTGATCTGGTTGTACCCAGAGAATCCATCGATAAAGGATAGAACCTCGTGCCCCACACACTCATCAATGATTTGTTCAATAAAGGGTGTGGTAAAGTTATCTTTGGGATAAGGTTTGTTCAGGTTGAGAAAATCCATGCGGACATGAATGGTGCCTTGCTTCTTGAGAACAGGAACTGGGTTGGATACCCATGTGGTATATTCAATGGGATAGATGAAATCACCTTGCTTGAGCTTGTTGATATCGGCTTTTATGGCCTCATGATGAGAAGGGTGAATGGGTCTCAACTTCTGACGGACAAGAGTGGCATCGGGCCATGTGTCGATATGGTTTTCAATAATGGCGAGATCAAGTCCATGCATCTCAGAATAAGACTAGGCGAAAACATCACGGAATTCTTTGAAGAGATTGGTGTAAGCTTCAATTTCTTCCAGAGTGCACTGTGCCCCCAAGGTAACATTTTATTCAACCCCTCATTTATCTAAAATGTTGATTTTGATAATAGGAGAAATGTTGGCCATATTCCCTTCTTCGAAATCATTTGGAGCAGGGATGGGATTTCGAAACCAATCGACTTCGCCATCGATGAAGTCTTTTTATTCCACAACATATTGGTCATGAGACTATTGTGGTAGGAAGTTTGCATGATGCTGCATATCATCCCAAGGGTAATCAAGGGTAGACATAGCTTCCACGATGTCCTCATCAGAATGGAAGATGGACGGACAAGAGGAAGACTGACTACAAGATGCGGCGACCGTACCTGGTGCATCAAATTGATAAAGAAGGTTTACATATGCATCATCTGGAATGGTAGACGACGAGCTAGTCGATGGAAGATCTACGAATGTTGAGATCCGAGATTCTATCAAAACAGGTTCGATAGAAGAGCACGCAAAAACCTCAGAAATATTTGCCTACAAGGAACTCAAGGACGATGACAGGTAAAGGATATGGCCCGTGGAGTCCGTCATCTTGACATCGAGGGGAGGGATCATGATGGCGGGACCATAGTCCCCTTATTTTGGTTTACTAGTGGTACCAGAATCCATGGGTAGAGGAGTAGGTGATCCACTACCAGTGGTATCATATTCCCAAAGCCCCTCAAGACAATCGTAAAATTCATCGAGACGAGGGAAATAATGGGAATAGTGACCATGATGATTACACAAGGCATAAGCTTAGTGATTTGTGTGTAACATTATGATTTTCTTGGCTACACCCAGTAATGGAATTTAGACCTTAGGGATATTTGACTCAGGGAACGTTTCATGAACCAAAGGTTTGAGATGAGGGAGTTCAGGACAATTATTAGTGGCGTGCCCAACAACTTTACACAAAGCACGCAAAGGTTACGGATTTGGAGCTTTGGGGGCTGGAGGAGCTTGGGGAGCCTTGTCCTTAGGTTCTTTCCTCTTGGCTTTGCCCCCCTGTCTAGATGCTTTCACAACAAGAGTGGGTTCATATTGAGGTTGTGATGGAGTTGGAGCAGTGGCAGGGGCCATAGGGACCAGTTCAACCAAGATCAAAGCATGATAAGGTCTTAGTTGACCAGGCAGAGTGCTTGCAGGGGGATCAATGTACCATATTGGGATCCCCAAATTCATATTAGGGAGGACCAGCGAAGCCATGACAGGGATAGAAAATATTCCCAGAGGAGGAAATAAGAAAGGTGTCTGGCCTCCAGGGTAATGTCTCGGCAGAATAACTCCTAGATGGTTGAGACCTGGAGGAACACTTCCTAGTGGGAACATAGGGGAGGCACCCACAAATGGAGGAGGTCCTGGGGGGATGGATCTAGATGGCTCGCCTGAGGTGGGAACAACATGGTGCTGAGGAGCTGGTTGTTGTTCATATGTACTAGACTGCTTGCTAGCAGCCCGTGATGCTTGTAACATGTAAACACTCAAAGAGATAGGCTCTGAGATGAGAGGGGGAGGACCAGGGAAAGCACCAAACAATGAGGAATCATTGTAGACTCTAGGTGAAACACCGGTGAGAGGAGTGGCAGACTGCTTATCAGACATTGACAAGATAATGGACTTAGGGGAGGTCACAGATTTCAGCTCGTAGTATGTTAACTCATCGATGGTGACGATCTTCCCTTCATGGGGGAAGCACATCTTGCAGAAAATTTCAAATGCGACGTCTGACATGGCATATTTGTAACTACGACCCAAGAGAATATTGTAATCTAAAGGGGCATCAATAACCTCGATGTCTACATGAACATTTTTGCCCGCAAGAGTCACTGGACAATTGCAATACATGCCGAGAGGCTTGGAGGAGTGATCATCCCAAGCACGCAAAGTGATGGTGGATGGGGACAGTTCAGGTGACGTAAGTTGTTTCCAAAAGATAGTGTACATCATGCAGGTGGATGCGCTTTCAGAAATAATGCATTGAGAGATGACGACATTACAGACTCGGACTGGTATATGGAAACAAATAGATGAAGCTAATGGGGGATGTTCTAATGTATCAACTAGGCATACAATCAAATGATCATCGAAAGGATATACTGTGCCCAATGTAGTCAGTAGAGCTTTCTTTTGAGATGGGCACGAATGGGGTACTTCCAGCATCGACATGGCAGCAGGTGTTTGTGCCAAGCCTTCTACCATACTATATCTATGGGCAGCTCGGTTAGAATTCGCGTTATGACGTAATGGTCCCTTGGGGATCTCTAGAATTGACTCAACTTTAGGTTGATGGATCTGTAGCAGACCATTTGGTGTCGTAAGAGGCTCAGTAGGTGATTTGGTTTTGGATTGGGTGGCGGATGAAGTCGATGGCTTGTCATATTGATGTGACTAAGTTTGAAAGTTGATATCAGAGGGATTGACCTCATTAGAATTCACCATGAGGATCTGGTAGTCACCAAGACCAGAAGGTTGGGGGGGATGGGCTGCTTCACCCAGCTGAGGTTGAGCAGCAACAAATCCTTGCTGAGGGAAAGGATTTGTAAGCACTATTGGTTGAGATGGCGCAGGATTCTAAAGTGATAACTGGATGGGCAATTGACCTCTAGAAGCTGCTTGAGCTTCCCACATTTGGCGCATTTGGGGTAAAAGAGGACATTCATGTGTATGATGGCCATGCACACCACAACATGCACAAGGCTTGTTTGTACAAATATCTTTGTTCTTCTTGGGTTGACTGCCCTATTGCTGGTTGTTGGTGTTAGGTTGGTTTCCCTGGGGCTCACTAGGTTGATTACATTGATTACCCTAGTTACCCTTGTTACCTTTACCCTTATTCTTTTTCTTCAAATTTTGGGGATTGGTTGCACTCTGTTGTGCAAACACTTGACCCTGAGGGGGCGGTGGTTGATGGGGCTGAGGATGCATGGGAGGTTGGGGCGCTAATGTTTGATGGGCTAGAGTTCTCAGTTGGTAATAGGGATAATATGGTGGAGGAGAAATGGTTTGATAGACAGGTTAACCATTGGCTGGCTCTGAAAACATGTTGCTAGCAAGAGGGGCATAAGTGTTGGAGGAACTGGTGCCCCCCTGCGGATAGCCATAACTATACTGAGTATATAAATTGGATCCAATGAAATCGTTGGTGGCACCGTAAATCCAGTCAAGGGAACTACGATTATGTTTTAATTTAGGGTTAATGGATTGGTTTTATGAATGCTCTGGCATGTATATATATGTATTGTAACATTGAAAGGAACATAATGAAAAATCAATCTAGCAGTCCCAGTTTTGGGATCCAGGGGAAATCTCTATGTATAGTTGTTTTATGTTCCCACCATTATATATTTTTTTTGTTAAGAATTCATTTTGCAGATAATTTCTTTACAGGGTTAAAACCTACATTTGGTATCAGAGTTGTTTCGGCTTCAATGGGATGCCTTTTCTACTGAGGGGTTTTTCTCAGGCCTATGGTAGACCTTGTTTAGTGGGATTTCTGCGGGATTGATTCTTGCAGTGAAAGAAGATGGTGAACAGTGGAAAGATAGAGATCGATAAATTTAAAGGTCAGAGTTTTTAGTTGTGGAAGATCAAGATGGAGGATTAGTTGGTGGATCAAGATTAGTGGATTGTTTTAGATCCAGGCACGACACTCATAGGAATGTCGATATAAGACTGGGAAAAGTTAGATCGGAAGGTGAAGAGCACAATAAGATTGTGTCTCTCAGATTCAATATTGTTGAATGTATCAAGGGAAGCTACGGTGAAGGATTTGTGGGTCAATTTAGGGACTTTGTACCAATCTAAGTCTCTGGTGAACAAATTGTTCCTGCGAAAAAAGCTTTATAACCCGAGCATGAAGGATGGAGACTTGGTGACAGAGAAATTGAACACCTTTAATAATGTGGTAAGCCAGTTGTTATCTGTTGATATAAAAATTTCAAATGAATATAAGTGCATCGTTTTCTATGTTCTCTACCAGATTTCGTGGGATAGTCTAGTTGTTGCAATAGGTAGAAACACAACTACCTCGAAGTTTGATGAAAAAGTCTGTAAGCACAGAAGAATACTACTCCATACACACCTCAGCAAAATGGAGTAGTAGAAAGAATGAAAAGAACATTGATGGAAAAGGAAAGAAGCATCCTCAGTGGTGTCGGGTTAGGAGAAGAATTTTGGGCAGAGGAAATGGAGACTACATATTGCATGTTTAATAGATCACCTTCATCAGTGTTGGAGGATAAGACTCCACATGAGGTATGGACTGGTAAGAAATCATCTCTTTCACAACTAAGGGTATTTGGCTGAGATGTATATGTACATGTTCCAAAGGAGAAAAGAACCAGGTTGGATAGTGACTCTAAAATATGCATCTTTATTGGGTATAAGGATGGTTTAAACGGTTATATGCTTTGGAACCCAGAAACAAGGAAGGTTGTGTACAATCGAGATGTGGTATTTAGAGAGGTGAAAGATGTTATTAAACATGAAGTCCTACCAAAGGAACCTGAGAAGATAGAGTTTGAGCTAAAGGAGGAAGAATCATACTCTACAGTGGAATAGGAATCAGAAGAGGAAGAGCCACAAAATCCATTTTTTAGAAGATTAGTTCGAGCTAGAAGGAAGCCAGAGAAGTATAGTCCACTCATTTGTGCTTAATTTTTTCTTTATCTATTACTAATGATTATCCCAGAACTGTAAGCGAGACAGTAGATTCGGAGGATGGAAAACTTTGGAAAGAGGTCATGGTTGATGAAATGGCATCTTTGGACAAAAATGAGGCTTGGGATGTGGTGGAGTTGTTGGTTAGAAGGAAATCCATTGGAATAAAATGGTTGTTTAATGATCCAGGTGGATATTGGTGGCCACATGCCAAGTCCACTTGGACCCCCACCATTGTTTCTTTCAACTTTTCAGTTTCCTAATTGTAGTACAGTTTACTATTTTCAACAGTTTTTCGGGTCCTAAACTCCTAGAGCCGTTTTGAGGCCCTAAAGTCGTAGTTCTCGGATAGATAATTCTGATGAGATATTGGGCACATCAAACGGAGATCATATGCCAAAGTTACGACCCCAGGAAGTTGATGTACCAATTTACCCAAACGGGGACCACAGTTTGGCGTTTCATCTTCTAGCATTAGGTTTTTGGATGTTGATGGTTTTCCATTGTTTCTCAACAATAAATAGTCCTTTGAGCCACATTGTAACATGGTTCTGGGGCATGTAGCCGACACATCTCTTCTCAGAGATAAGCTACCATCGCCCTTGCTGGTTTATTTCCATTGTTGTTTGTAAGCATATTTCAGTATTTTACATTAATGAAATGAAGTATTATTTCCACTGCATCTCTGTGTTTATGGTTATCTTTGTAATTTGTTGCATTCCTGTTTAAATCCAGATCAGTGGTATCAGAGCAGTCTACTTTTCTCTTTTTTTCTTTGCATGTCCCCAACGAGGTCAGGATATAAGGAGTTAGGGCTTGAACTAGTCGAACCTTTGCAAGACCAGCCTCGCAAATCCCAACGGCCTCCCATGGCAGATGAAAAGAAAGACGAGGGGGCGGGGTATCCGATCAAAATCTTGCTCGAAGAAGCCCTCGAGAGACAAAGGAATGCGATGATGGACAGCGTTGCCCAGATCCTTCAGCAGCTACCCAGGGGCAACACATCGGCTTCGAATAGCTACTCTTGAAACGCCACACCATTTAAGGTACAAGTTAATTTTGAAATCCCCATATTCGAGGGTCAGAAAGACACAGATATCGTCGATAAATGGTTAAATATGCTAGAGGGTTATTTTTCTGTTCATGATTTTTCCAGTCGAGAAAAGATTATTTTCACTCTTCTCAATGAAGCCCCCCATGTCAAGGACTGGTGGGAAACCTACTGCGAGCAGAAGGATGAAAGTACAGGCTCACTATTTTCAGCCACACCCACTTGGGATACATTCTGGGATGCCATCAAGGAGTAGTACTACCCTGTCGGAAGCTATGAGGATCAATACATAAAGTGGACCATGCTGCGGCAGGGGAGGGACCAAGACGTGCCAGAATTTACCAATATTTTCCATACGCTTCGCACAAAGTTGGGTATCAAGGATTCAGAGTAGCATTTGGTACTCAAATACCACGGTTGCCTACACAAGTACATCCAGGAAGAAATATAATTCTTGAACATCCCCTTGCTCGGCACGGCATACCAATATGCCGTCAAGGTCGAGCAAAAGTTTAAACAGAAGAAGTGAGACTTTGGATCTGCAAATCCGAAGCAAGGGAAAGGTGCCCCCAAACCATAGAACAAAGGACAAAGCCAAGGCGGGGCAACCCAAGACAACCCGCCAAAGCTGCAAGCAAAGAACAGCATCGTGAAGCCGAAAAGGGACACGGGAAAGTGGTGTGAGTTCCATAAGAGCGCCACTCACAACACAAGTGATTGTTGGACCAAGAAATCACTGGTGGCCGAGCTAAAGGTTTAAGAATCAGATGCATTTTCTGACTCTGAGTCAGAACCCAACAAGGGGAATGACAAAGGGAAGTAGATTATTGATGCAGAGCCCAACGCCACCATTGCCACCAAGAAGATACAGAAGAAGAAACCCGAAGATCCAGAGGAGGAGGAGCATCTCTTCCACTCCCATATGTGGGTAAAGGGCTCCCCGCTACAGTTCATTGTCAATAGGGGGAGCCAAAAGAACCTCATTTCGGCAGATTTCGTGAAGCGGCTGGGTTTACCGACCATAGAACATCCACAACCGTACACCATCGGGTGGCTTCACCAAGGACGAGATCTTCCTGTGAGCTAGCAATGTCACCTTCCATACAACATCAAGCCCTTCACGGATGAGGTATTGTGTGACATTGCTACCCTTGAAGTATCTGATGTATTATTAGGAAAACCATACTTGTGGAAGAGACATGCTATGTATGATTCAAGGCTCGGTGGTGTTATTGTTACTTTGGGAAATAAGTTGTACAGGATAACGGAGGTAGCACTGCCTACCGCCATCTCTTTGGTTACTGCAAAACAATGCAGTAAGCTCATTTCCAAAACCGGGAAATTTGTTTTCGTGATGATACGCCCTCAAGGAAAGAAGAAGACGGTGGCCACGACCTCCAGAGAGGGCGCCTCCGCATGACAACTACAGATGGAAAAAGTCGTGGAGGAGTACGAGGACATCCTCACCTCCCCCACAGGGGTTCCTCTGCACTATCAGGTCAAGAACTCCATCGATTTGACCCCAGGTGCGCTGTTGTCCAATGGACCAATCTATCGGTGCTCCATTCTAGAGAACGATGAAATCAAGAGGTAGATTCAGGAGTTGCTACAGAAAGGTCACATCCATCCAAGTTCATCGCCCTGTGGGAGCCCAATCATGTTGGTACAGAAGAAGGACAGGACTTGGAGACTCTGTATTGACTATCAGGCACTGAATAAGATCACTGTCCATAATAGGTACCCGATCCCATGGATTGATGATCTCCTAGACCAATTGAAGCGGGAAAAATATTTCAGCAAGATCGATTTGAAGTCAGGATATCACCAGGTACTAATCAAACCCTCCGATGTGTGGAAGACTGCATTCAAAGCCAAGGAGAGCCTTTTCAAATGGTTGGTTATGCCTTTCAGATTGATGAATTCTCCTGCAACCTTCATGAGGCTAATGGATGACATCTTGCGGCCATTCACCAACTCATTTGTAGTGGTATACTTGGATGACATCCTGATCTTCAGCCAGAGTTGGGAAGACCACCTCCACCACATCCGACAGGTTCTCCAAACACTGCGGCAACACAAGTTATGTGCCAATTTGGAGAAATGCACTTTTGGCATGACCCAGGTTCAGTATCTAGGATACATTATTGATGAATAGGGGGTGCATGTGGATCCAGCCAAGATCCAAGTCATTCACGTTTGGCCCTCTCCAACCACTTTGATAGAGCTCCACAAATTTCTAGGTCTTGCCAACTTCTACCGCAAGTTTGTATTTGGATTTTCTCATATCACTTGGCCATTGAGTCAAGTCACCAAGGGAGGAGCGAAAGAAAAATTCTTTTGGTCTGAATCTCAACAGAAGGCATTCACAGAGTTGGAAGATTGCCTCTGCATGGCACCAGTGCTCACATTACCAGACTTGCAACAACCATTTGAGGTCGAGACAAATGTCTCTTACTATGCTATTGGGGCAATCCTTACTCAACACGGGCATCCAGTGGCATATCATAGTGAGACACTTTCAAACACAGTCCGGAAGTATCCCACTTATGACAAAGAGATGTATTCCATTGTGCAGGCCTACCAATAATTGAAGCATTACATTTTGGGGAAGGAAATTGTCATCCACACAGACCACCAACCCCTGCAGTTCATACAGACCCAAGGTAAATTGCAGAATGATCACCATCAGAAGTGGTCCACATACCTGCAACAGTTCCATTTGAATATCAAGTATAAGAAGGGTAGCACGAATAATGTTACAAATTGCCTCAGTTGACCACCAATCATGGCGTTAACCACCGTGCTCAAATCTTGTGGGCACGAGACTTCTGATTGGCCACTTCTCTATAAAAGTGACCAAGAAATCGGCCACACATACCAGACACTCTTGGAGGGTCAGCATGTCCCAGATTTTCACCTCTAGGATGCCCTGTTATGCCACCTGGGTCACCTTTGTGTTCCTTCAAGAAGGCGTGCCAAGATGATTTGGGAAGCACACTACAGTCAGGCTACTAGGCATTTTGGGGTCAAGAAAATGGTGGTAGTACTTCACAAGTATTTCTATTGGCCGAATCGTCGACAAGATGTCGGGAAGTATATCAAATCATGCACTGCCTGCACCATTGCCAAACCGACCATCAAGAAGCAAGGCCTCTATACACTGCTGCCTACCCCTAGTCAACCTTGGGAATCCATCTCCATGGATTACATGTTAGGCCTTCCTTCCAATAAGCATGGAAACGACTGTGTTTTTGTGGTCGTCGACAGGTTCTCGAAGATGGCCATTATGGCGGCCTGCAAGAAGAATATCCGAGCAGAAGCCACTGCTAAACTCTTCTTTGAACGAGTGTGGGTACACTTTGGGATCCCACAGTCTATCATCTGAAATTGGGACAACAGGTTCCTCAGTACATTTTGTCGTAGCCAGGACCAAAAGGTTGGGGGGGGATGGGCTGCTTGACCTGGTTAAGGTTAAGCAGCAACAAATCCTTGCTGAGGGAAAGGATTTGTAACCACTGCTGGTTGAGATGGCGCGGGATTCTAAAGTGATTGCTGGATGGGTAGTTGACCTCTAGAAGCTGCTTGAGCTTCCCACATTTGGCGCATCTCGGGTGAAAGAGGACACTCATGTGTATTATGGCCATGCACACCACAACATGCACAAGGCTTGTTGTTACAAATATCTTTGTTCTTCTTGCGCTGACTGTCCTATTGCTGGTTGTTGGTGTTAGGTTGGTTCCCCTGGGGCTCACTAGGTTGATTACATTGATTACCCTAGTTACCCTTGTTACCTTTCCCCTTATTCTTTTTCTTCGAATTTTGGGGATTGGTCGCACTCTTTTGTGCAAACACTTGACCCTGAGGGGGCGGTGGCTGCTGGGGCTGAGGATGCATGGAGGCTAGGGCGCTAATGTTTGATGGGCTGGAGTGCTTGGCTGGGAATAGGGATAATATGGTGGAGGAGAAACGATTTGATAAACAGGTTGAGCATCGGCTGGCTCTAAAAACATGTTGCTAACAAGAGGGGCATAAGTGTTGGAGGAACTGGTGCCCCCATGAGGATATCCATAACTCTACTGAGTATATAAAATGGATCCAATGATACCGTCGGCAGTACCGTAGATCCAGTTAAGGGAACTACGATTATGTTCTAATTTAGGGTTAATGGATTGGGTTTTATGAATGGTTCGGTATATATATCTATATATATATATATATATATATATATAGATATATATATATATATATATATATATATAGATATATATATATATATATATATATATATATATATATATATATATATATATATGTATTGTAACATTGAAAGGAACATAATGAAAAATCAATATGGTAGTCCCGGTTTTGGGATCCAGGGGAAAATCTCTGTGCATATTTGTTTTATGTTCTCGCCATTGTAAATTTTTTTGTTAAGACTTCATTTGCAGATAATTTATGTATAGGGTTAAAACCTACATTTTCTATCAGAGTTGTTTCGTCTTCAATGGGATGCCTTTGTTGCTGAGGGGTTTTTCTCAGGCCTGTGGTAGACCTTGTTTAGTGGGATTTCTGCAAGATTGATTCTTGCAGTGAAAGAAGATGGTGAACAGTGGAAAGATAGAGATCGATAAATGTAATGGTCAGAGATTTTAGTTTTGGAAGCTCAAGATGGAGGATTTGTTCGTGGACCGAGATCAGTGGATTGCTTTAGATCCAAGCATGACACTCACAGGAATGTCAATATAAGACTGGGCAAAGTTAGATCGGAAGGCGAAAAGCACAATACGATTGTGTCTCTCAGATTCAATATTGTTGAATGTATCAAGGGAAGCTACTGTGAAGGATTTGTGGGTCAATTTAGGGACTTTGTACCAGTCTAAGTCTCTGGTGAACAAATTTTTCCTATGAAAAAAGTTTTATAACCCGAGGATGAAGGATGGAGACTCGGTGACAGAGAAACTGAACGCCTTTAATACTGTGGTAAGCCAGTTGTTAACTATTGATATAAAAATTCAAATGAAGATAAGTGCATTGTTTTTGTATGTTCTCTACCAGATTCGTGGGATAGTCTAGTTGTTGCAATAGGTATAAATACAAATACCTCAAAGTTTGATGAAAAAGTTTGTATAGCACAGAAGAATACTACTCCATACACACCTCAGCGAAATGGAGTAGTAGAAAGAATGAAAAAAATGTTGATGGAAAAGGAAAGAAGCATGCTGAGTGGTGTCGGGTTAGGACAAGAATTTTGGGCAGAGGAAATGGAGACTGCATGTTGCATGTTTAATAGATCACCTTCATCAATGTTGGAGGATAAGACTCCACATGAGGTATGGACTGGTAAGAAACCCTCTCTTTCACATATAAGGGTATTTGGCTGTGATGTATATGTACATGTTCCAAAGGAGAAAAGAACCAGGTTGAATAGTAACTCTGAAAGATGCATCTTTATTGGGTATAACGATGGTTTAAAATGTTATAAGATTTGGAACCTAGAAACAAGGAAGGTTGTGTACAATCGAGATGTGGTATTTAGAGAGGTCAAAGATGTTATTAAACATGATGTCCTACCAAAGGAACCTAAGAAGATAGAGTTTGAGCTAAAGGAGGAAGAATCATACTCTACGGTAGAATAGGAATTAGAAGAGGAAGAGCCATAAAATCCATTTTTTAGAAGATTAGTTCGAGCGAGAAGGAAGCCAGAAAGGTATAGTCCACTCCTTTCTGCTCAATTTTTTCTTTATCTATCACTGATGATGATCCCGGAACTGTTAGGGAGACAGTAGATTCAAAGGATGGAAAACTCTGGAAAGAGGTCATGGTTGATGAAATGGCATCTTTGGACAAAAATGAGGCTTGGGATGTGGTGGAGTTGTTGGTTAGAAGGAAACCCATTGGAAGAAAATGGTTGTTTAAGAAGAAGATGAATGCAGAAGACAAGGTGGAGAAATACAAAGCTCCGTTGGTAGCAAAAGGTTATACTGAGCTGTTTGGAATTGATTTTGGTGATATGTTTTCTCCTGTTGTCAATTTTGTTTCTATTAGACTAGTTGAATATGTTGTTGATGCTTTTGATTTTGAGGTAGAACAGATGAATGTGAAGACAACATTTCTTCAAGGGGATCTGGAAGAAGAGATAAAAATGAAGCAACCTGAAGGATTTGTGGTGAACGATAAGAAAGAACTAGTATGCAGGTTAAAAAAGTGTCTGTACGGGTTAAAATAGTCACCAAGGATGTGGTATCAGAAATTTGATACATATATACGAGGACATGGCTTCACCAAAAGAAAAGTAGATCGTTGTGTGTATTTTAAATTAATCGGTGATCGTGTTTTTTATTTGTTCTTGTATGTGGATGATATTTTGTTGATTAGTAATGACATAAATTATCCAAGATTTAAAGACCCAATTGTCCTCCAAATTTGACATGAAGGATCTTGGTGTTGCAAACTATATTTTCGGCATGGAGTTTAAACGATATTGGGCAAAGAGGAAGATTTGGTTAAAGTAGAGGAAGTATGTGGAGACAATATTGTAGAGGTTTAATATGGAGGATAGTAAACCAGTGAAGGTTCCTATTCCTGTAGGTGTAACGTTATCTGTTGAACAATGTCCTAACACACAAGAAAAGGAAGAGGACATGTCCCATGTTTCATATGTGAGTGCAGTTGCTAGCCTGATGTATGAAATGATTTGCAACAAACTAGACATTGGGCATGCAGTGGGAGTATTGAGCATGTTTATGTCGAAGCTAGGGAAGGAGCATTGGACAACAGTGAAGCGGGTTTTCAAGTATTTGCGAGGAACCATTGATTATGGTTTGTAATAACAAGGAAGACTAGGATTGGAAAAAATTTTGGACATTCATGGCTTTGTTGATGTAGACTTGGCTTGAGATATGGATCAAAGAAGATCTACAAGTGGGTATGTGTTTAACCTATTTGGAGTAGCAGTCATTTGGATGAGTAAGAGTAGATTTGAAATGGCACTTTCAACTACAGAGGCTAAATACATGGTAGCCACTCATGCAAGTAAGAAAGCAGTGTGGTTGCAGAGATTGTGTTCAAGTATGGGGTTGGTGCGGTGAGCTATAAGGATAGAATGTCACAACCAAAGTTTAATTTTCTTGGCTAAGAACCCTGCTTATCATTCGAATACAAAACATAGTGATGTTCAGTATCACTTTGTGAG
This sequence comes from Pinus tabuliformis, assembly GCA_031772625.1. Lineage (NCBI taxonomy): Eukaryota > Viridiplantae > Streptophyta > Pinopsida > Pinales > Pinaceae > Pinus > Pinus tabuliformis. The sequence goes on along the minus strand of CM062806.1, from coordinate 517,376,154 downwards.
GGATATGGTTGAGGACAAAAAGGTGTTGCTGGTAAAGGTGGACAGTTTGAAGAATGTTGCAGATGCATTGATGAAGTATGTGAGCACATAGAATTTTTCTTGGTGTAGGGAAACAATGGGCGATGCAGACTTGGACCAATGACAGAGCTCTCCTATGACCCCTTTTGTGGAAAGAAAACAACAAGTGAGAGAATGTTGGGTATGTGTTATATTCTTTCTACGACTAAAAGCGGGTGTTGTACGTTGAGCCGGGCACAACGGGGGGGTCATAGGAGGGCAGCAGCCTCGCTGTCAAGGGGTCTACAGGGGGTGATAGCCCCCCTGCATGGGGTCCAGCGCAATGCCTCAAGGCTTTTTCTTACGCAGACCCAATAATAGTTGGGTGGACCCAAGGATGGGGGGTGGACCCAAGGATGGGTGTAGACCCAAAGATGGTGGGCAGACGTACCCATGGTTTTGTGCATGGGTTTTGCACATGGTTTTGGGCATGATGGTTTTTTTCCCATGGTATTTTGTAGATCTAGTCAAGGGAACTACGGTTATGTTCTAATCCAGGGTTAATGGATTGTGGTTTATGAATGTTTCGACATGTAAATATATGTATTGAAACTTTCAAATGAACATAATGAAAAATCAATCTGGTAGTCCTAGTTTTGGATCTAGGGGAAAATCTTTGTGTATATTTGTTTTATGTTCTCGCCATTGTGTATTTTTTATGTTAAGAATTCATTTTGCAAGTAATTTATGTACAGTGTTAAAACCTACATGCAAGTGGAGCTGGACTTCCTAGAATGTCATAGATCAAGGTGTTGGTGACAAAATCGATGTCTCCAATGCAGTTGTTGTGATCAAGCACTACCAATGCTTAAAAAATTAGGAATGCATGGCCAATAAGGGTATGTTGCACATAGTCTATTGCTAATGTGGAGATAGAAAGTCCTAGGTGAAACTAGCTCGATAATGTGAAGCCTTGAAGCTTGAGTGGATTATATGCTTTAATACATAGAAGAAATGATTGATCGTAAAAATTGTAGTGTGTGGGTAGAACTCATTCTTGAGTAGCAGATTTGGTTTGCATTCTCAAGTGCATGCCTGCCTTCTTTCTCGAGTGCTTGTCATCAAACAAAATTTGTATATATAAAGAACATCCACCAGAGAATAGGCTAACCGGAGTAGATGGTCAATAAATAAGAAATGGAATATTGAAATAGAAAGTGCATCCATGCATTTGAAACTAATCTAATTAGTTAAATTTGTTTGGTTCCATAACAAAATTGACTTAGTAAAATCACTAGAGCAAGGTCGAGGTTGAGTTTATCGCATTATTGCACGCTAGTGATTTTCTCGTGCTGGTTTTTTTGTTAGTGATTATTCCCATTAGTGATGCTCGTATGCTCGTGATGCTTGTTAAGGGGGTCTCTTTCCTCATAAGCATGAATGCCCAAACCAACTTCTTCTGTAGACAACTTGACTAACAGAAAGAAGAATGAAATTCAAGATTCCCGCGAGTTGGAAATGAATTTTGTTCAAAAACTAGAAAAACATAATTATATTCAAATGGATGCCCTAAACTAGAACCATACACTGGAATCAATATAATTATTGGAAGTACACATTGGAATTATAGATAAGCACTGAAATCAAGAGCACTCACATGAATGAGAGAAGAGCACTCGCCAAATTAAGAGCACTCGTCGAAATAAGAGAGTGGACAACGGAATAGCGGTTCACTAGACGAATGTGCCATGCATAACAAGCAAACTCAAAGGTCAAAATCTAATCATTAATTCATGGATTATGCTCTAATTATTAAATTATTTGTGTGTTCATAATGATAGAATTGTTTTTTAAAGAAATAATCCCTTGGTGTTTGAATGGATAAAGATGTTGCAAATGCCTGTATGGTCGGTAGATGTTTGAGAAATAACTATTTATATGAAAGTTAAATGTGTCACCTAGGTGGGGTTGTGGTGTAGGAGTCATATGCAATATAGGCCGATATTGTTTAAGCTATAGGGGAATAAAAATATTAAATAGATTAGAATCTAAAGGTGTGTGTAATTGATATAAAGATAAAATTAAAAATTGTTATGAGGAAAGTGGATAAGAAAGAAGTACATGTTACACTAAGCCATCACTAGGCGCAATTAGTGTATGCATGGGCGCAATCACTAGCAATGACGAGGAGCAGGCTCTCGAATAAGAGCTAACAATGAGCTCTCAATCATTTTTTTAACTGTAATGAGTGTATCGGGTACCACAAATGGAGAATACTCGAACAATGCTTCGAAATGTTTTGTTTTTCAAAATCTTTTGTCTTGTACATCCAAGTAAACTCCATCAGTCCTTGTGTGGAGATTTCATTGTTCGAAGGTCTGCACAAGTAAAGCTCCACATAATAATATTAGAGATTTGTTCAGGCTCCCAAATGAAATCCTAGAGCTAGCCTCCACACTTTTGTGCAATGAAAGATTTCAGACAACAATTATATGTTCCGAAAGTGTGGATATACGTGATAATTTAATAAACTCGATAGTCATTTGTTTAATATAAGTGAACATCATATAAATAACCAATGAACCTTTTTACGTAAAGAATCTATGGCTTCTATAATTTTTTATTTTTTTTATCTTCTTATGTTTTTCTTGTAATTCAATCAGTACATATCTCCACAATTTCTATGACTTGACTAAGAAAAAATATTTTAAAAATAATAAAGATGAAATGAGTTGTAGTTGTATCTTGTGTTTGTCGATGAAATAGAAGAGAGGAATGATTCGCTGTAATAATGGTGTAGGTAAAACTTTTACTGTGGAAGCTTTGGCTCTAGTCCCATTAATAATTTCATATTGTTCACATACTATGTGGCCTCATATGCTTTGTTTATCTCCCCCTTCCCCCCACTTATGTGAAGGACCTACAATTGTGTTAGATCTGGCATCATTAGGTAGAGTCACCATCCTACCCCGGTTTATGTAAATGACTTGCAATGGCGTTAGTTTTGACATCATTGGGTGGAGTCATTTTAGATGGCAATTGTTCATATGACAATTTTCTTAATTAATCAATTTAATTAAAAGGAGATAAAAGACATAACTAGTTTGTAAATAAATCTCAACTTTTAATTTGTGAATAGTAGGAAGAATATTATTATATTCTCTGGAGATTAAATCTTTATCATCCACCTAATAATTACTAATAATTATATTAGAACTATACAAACCTTATTACAAAATAAACACACCTATTAAAATAATCAATATTTACACTGTAAGGCGTTACCTCTGAAATGAACTTCCCTCTCGCCCACTTGTCATTCTTCTGCACCGTTAGATTATATGTTAGATGATTGAAATAGGTTTAGTTGTTCAATCAGAAGAGATAATTAGTTATAAAAAAGAGTTATTATGCCCTAATTGCCTTAACCACCTTACACACAAATTCTATCCCTCCCGAATGCTTTTCGCTTCGCACAGTGGATTGCAGGTTGTGGGGGCTCACCCACTGCCTATGGGAACCACTATGGTGCTCTCTATCATAGAACTCGGACTACGATTCAGCTTGGTGCTTGGTGCAAAATAGTTCCAGTCTCGATACAAACTCCCTCAATACAGTTTACGACAACTAATTGACCATCTGTGATTCTGAGGGTTACTGTGACTTCTGATGATTATGCCATTTTTTGTTTCTTGTACAATTACAAAGATGGGATACGCATTGTTGTAAATTGGTATTTTCGACAACATGTGCAATGGAGAATTACTGGCTATATGCAACTACAAACCATATTCGCATGGTGAAGCAGACGCTTTCCAGTGGCATAGATTTTGCTATTGTGATTGAGGGATTGGGTGGATTTATTACCCTTAGGGCTCTTTCGCAGAGGAATCATGACCCCCATATGGCATCAAGACTGTGGGACAAAGATCATGATGGATTTGTCATGGATAAAGGTGTTGGCATGCTGGTAAGTTTAAGCTGAACGTAATGATTTCATTTTCAAGGGGTTATCTGCATAGCATATTCTATTTTATGAAATAACTTTTTGGAAAATTTATATAAGTATATTTTGTCAAGGTATTGTTGAATTATGCTCTTGGCTTTATGGAGGCGATCTGCCCAAGTTCGATCCCTGGAGAAGCACTTTCTGTAGATTTTGATGGCTACGCATACAACATTGTACATTACCGTGGCTGTCAGCTACAATATCAGTGGAGAAAAGTTGGATTTTGTGTCATTGTTTCTAGAGTTATTTCAATCTGTTTCACTTTGTTTTCCAAAACCCAGCACTTGTATCTGATAACGAATACCATCTCTTTCTGAAGCCAAAAATTTCAAGAGAATCCATTTAGTCAAATATTTAAATAAATTTACTTATTATAATGATTAAATAATAAAAAATTTCTGTGATTAACAAAATCCTTATTAAAATTTTAGAGTTCACAATGCAATATGACGACACGTACTCAATTTGACAATTTTCGTGTACGTGTTTATCATTTAATGGAGAATGGAAACGCTCGTGATCGTGCCGATCATGAAGCTAATATAAAATTAGTGTAGTTGGTTTCAATTGAATGTAGTTAATTAAAATTAAGTACATTAATTATATATAAAATTAAAATTAAAATTACAGGGTTTCTACAATTAAAATTACAGGGTTTTGTAGTAAGCTTTATGTTAATTTAAGGTTTTAATGTTGTGTTCAACAAAACATCTGTAAACCACTTTCAATTATGTTTTCTTTCGGTTAATTCTTAATATGTTTCATACGAAAATGATATTTATACTGCGCTAGGACGTTTTGTTTACACAATTTTTATTGTGATACTTGGCCTTTAATATTTTAAACAACATGGGATGGTGTTAAAGACGACCTCAGGATTATAATTTGGCTCTCTTATGCTCTTCATGTGAAAATTAATTGCCTGTATTATTACTTTTATCTGAAAAATCAAGTGGTCGAGGAATGTGTGTTTCTTTTCTTTAATTTTTACGTACATACTATGTTTTTAAGATTTTCTTTTAAATGAATTTTAGTCAAAATTTAGATATCTTTCTTTTCCATTTGATAGAAAATTTGACCAAGTATATTCCCAAAAAATATAAATAAAAATAAATTAGTCACTAAATAGAAAATATAAATATAAAATATTTAGATTTTATCCTTTACTTTAGTTTTTTAAGAAATTTTTTAGGCAGCGTTATTTTTGTATCAATCCACAAATTAGATTAGCTATTATATGGCATCAATTATAATAAGCATCGAAATATAATTAGGGAAGCCATGTAAATTATACTTTCAAGTTGCTAAAATTAAAGAAAACTGTGATAACTTATTTAAAATAACCATAGATACTAAATCTTGGTTTATTATGCAAATTACTAATCTAGATTTGTGAATCATTAATAGTATCCAGGAACAAAAAAAAACACTAAATATAAAAGTGTATATATATATATATAAAAATGATTTAAAAAAAAAAATTGGAACCAATAATATAATAACTTAACACAAGCACATTACTAAATGTGGTTAATATACTAATAAACTTATATCATTTTTATTGTTAATTATAATTTTTATTATAATAAAAATGTTAAATTAAATTAATAATAAAATATTTAAAATTAACATATATTAAAGTTCCTTGTAAGTGGCCCAAAAAAATACTTTCAATAGAAACACTTCTTAGTCAACATAATATTTAAGAAATTACAATATTTAATATATTAAATATAATTAATTTATTTTTACAATAAGTTATATCATTATTTTAATAATAAATATTACTTTATTATATTATTTTTGATAATCACATTATTACTTTATTTTATTAGATTAAATTAATAATAAAATAAAAATTATTACAAAATTATATTAATAATTATATTAATTAAACCAAAAATATTTGAAATTAATGGTTATTTGTAAAAAGACATCCTAATCATAATTATAGACTTATTTTTCAATATGAATAGGTAATCAATTTATATAAGAATTACATTGTAAGGCGTTCCCCTCTTATATCAATTTCCCAACGTTCCTTGCTTAAATCAATTTCCCAAATTGCCACCATGTCCCTATCCTAAATTGCCACCATGTCCCTGTCCTAGAGCATAGGATCAGATGTTAAATGATTAAAATTTTTTGGACCCTTGGATTAATGATTAGGAAAGGAAAACAGTTACTCGACACAGTTAGGGAAAAAATACATATAGCCTCCCAAATAGTAGTCTTTATTGCGCGGTAGGCGCAGGACCGATTCGCTTCTGCCAAATGAAAAGAACTTTTAGACAAGCGCTACCAAATGCAAAAAAATTACAGATATGTGAGCTTCGTTGTGTGGACGAGTTTTTGGAGATGACATAAGCCAGAGGAAGCATTTCCGTGGAGATCTGGGTATTTAAATGTGAAGGTATCCTTCAAAGAAAGATTGTTCTACGCATTTTATGAGGCAATAGAGCCAAATATGCCCATTGCAGAGACACCCATAATTCTATGGATGCAAGGGGGCCCACGCTGCTCAAGCATGAATGGTAATTTCTACGAATTGGGGCCCTAGATAATCTTGTTAGACCTCAAACTATATCAAAATCACTCACCATCGAACCGTAAATTCAGTGCCTTATTCATTGGTAGTCCAGTGGGTTTAGGCTACAACATAACAGAGAATTGGACGAGGAAATCCCTACTGACCATAACTAGGTTGCAAAGCATCTCTATATCACTTTGGAGGAGTTTTACAGCTTAGTTCCAGAATTCAGTAACCACCTTTTGTTTGTGGCGGGTGAGAGATATGTAGTCAGTATGTTTTTTCTTTTTGTCATTGTATTTTAATGAAATCTAAAAAGAAATCAATGGAGAATGCATAATTGGGTTCACTCGATTATGGTGGCTCAAAACTTCCATTCCGTCTTGGTGGGCTTCTGATTGAAAATGGGCTGACAAACCCAAAAATTCTAGTGCAAACATTTCCGAGTGTTGCATACCTTTTTACGTTGATTAACAGAAGCCAAAAAACCCATGTGGAGCAAATGGCAAAACGGGTTTTGGAATTCATGCATAAACAAGATTGGTTTCATGCCTAGAAGGCTAGGAAATATTTGTTGGACTGGATTCAAAATGTGACTGGTATTGCAACTCCTTAGGATGTGAGGAGGAGTGTTCCTTACCACTTCTCTCCTGATTGCACCTTTCTTGAACTAGAGATCATTGAAGGGGGCATTGAATGTTCCACTCTTGCAACTGGATATGTGGCATCATCACCAAGTTCTTCTAAGGTACTCTTGTTAGAGGTTGTATGTTTTCAGGCTCCACTATCCACATACCTGTTTAATGCAATGGGTAATAGCTCTTTACCCTTCACCTCCTTTCAAATTCTTGTCATTGTATGTGTGATTGACTGTACCCATACTGCTGCATTGGAATATCGCCTAAATAAAAGTTAAAATAGATTAACAGCCTAACAAAGAACCCAACAACCCGACAACCTGATCACAACTTCACTGTGCTTTTCTCAAGCATGGATCACAACATCTGACCTTTGTAACCTCCTGACAACTTCGTTTCATAGGTAGTAGTCCTACTATCTATTCAAGGATTTTTAGAAGGTTTCAACAAACTTCTCTTGATACTATTATGAATTTGTCTAACATAGCGTAAATAGAGTCTTCTTCTAATGGAATTTCAAACATTGCCTAAATTTAAAGGCTAATCAAAACTGCAATCTGAATCTCACTATAATCTATAAACACAGTTGGAATAAATACATTGGAACACATAGATCAATGTCAAAAGACCCTGTTATTGTTATTCCAATACTGCTGAATAAAAATTTGCTAGAAAATTTGCTAGAAAGTATTTTGTGTAAGAACTGAAAGTAACCCTATTACAGATCCATACTCTCACTCTCTCTTATAAATGACACCTAGGGTTCATAAAAATAGATATATTTCTTAGATATTTGGATCTGCAGTCTATCCAACAAATAAAAAATGAATTCAGAAAGACTGCGAAAAATAAAATAGAACTGCCTCATCTAACTTAGCACTTTATCTTTAACCTGAAATCTAACGATAAAATTATCCTATTCTATTGATGGCTGGTGCATACATGCATACATATTCCCTTAATGTTGGAATAATAAGATTTGTGATGTGCCCTTACTGTCTATTTATTGTTGTTCGGAATTTAATGCTACTGTAATAGAAGGTGCCCAGATCTGCCATGTGTTCCCCAACCTAGTAGAAAATAATTTGGGGTACACTATCTAACAACAATGAGTCACCAAAAACTTGTATTTTTTAAATGCCACCGTGGGATGCTAGTTTTAAGAGTATTGTTAGGGAAATAAGCTTGGTGTAGTTATTTGATCCTCACCTAAATCTATTTCAAATCTGACACAGTTAGAGTTATTGAGAATTTAAGGTAGAGAACACCTGTGGCTCCCCTTTTTTGGGGGTACATTGACTACATCCATCAAAGTAATCCCCATGTTCCAGATTTGTCCATAGGAGCACAAATCACATTTTTCTATGTAGGGGTTGATGAAAAAGATTTGAAGTTTGAGAAGATTGATTATCCTTGGAAGGCACATTGAAAAAGAGTTATATATTTGTTTTCAAAGATTTCAACATTTCTATCTTTAAAGATTCCCCATGATACTATTAGAGGAAGGTCTTTGAGTTCTTTGACATCTGAGTTTTGCTACCACTTTTTAAAGCACTCTTCAACATAACCTCCTTGTCCACAGTTCTTTATCCTTGTCAAACCATCCATTTCAGTCGAGACTTCCATCTATTAAGGACATAATATCAGTAAGTGGCCTATGTTCTTTTCAGAAACAGAAGAAAGGAAGACTGTGCCCCCTTGTGAAGAGCTTCCTATGCTACATATGCCCGATTTTTACTACACTCTCAAGGATATTGTATTTGATGCTACAAAGAATAAAGAAGGATTAAATTGGTCCATTCACCCTCCAGCACACATATTTTGCTTCTCTCCTTGGAGCTTGATGAATGTTTTAGACACATTGTGTGTTTACACCGTCATCTGCAAACATGAGAGGTTGTCTTTCTAGTACCCAGGGAACAATATTTCATGGGAATAATTTATGGATGCATCTTGATCAAAATTGATTACACAACAGGAAATTTGCGCTGCCACATATCCTTATCCAAAGAATTAGGCCTGTGATTATGCTAATGGAGGCATGTATAAATGGAAATGCCGCTAGAGAATAATTGCACAAAAAATTGATCTGGAACCATTACCATATGAGGGTGAAGGGTTCACAGTCTGGATGAGGCAATCGAAGACAAAGGTCCAGTCCAGGATGCAATTTTTAATGAAAGGAAGCCCTTGGATTGAGCACTTGCGAAGGAAGTCGAGCATGCCTCTGTTTTGAGTAGATTATTTTATTGTATTATATTTAACATTAAGATTTCTTTTTTCATTCAAATTTGGCTATAGTTAGATCACCTAACATGTCACATTTTTTTCATCTATGCTCTTCTTCCATATGCACTACCGACTTACGACGTTTGCTTTGCAAGATCTCGTACAAATGCTAGTTATAGTTTGGTGATAAATAAATAAATAAATAAATATGTATATATATATATATATATATATATATATATATAATCAAACATTCCATGAATCAATATTATATTAGTGATTGGAAAATTTGGTTGAAAAATTCAATCTTTAATTAAATTCTTAATAAAAAATATATCTAATAAGTGGATCATATACTACACATTCACCTTGGAATTGTAAAATGGTTTAAGCATATTTTCAATAATACTTATTTGTTATAATGTCTTCATCGCTAATTAAAATTAATATATAATAGTAATACATATAATATTATTTACTAGTGTATATATAATTTTGAGAAATACGTATTTAATATAATATAATATTATTTATATGTGTATTGCGTGATATACGTATTTAATTTATTGAAAACAAATTAATAATCAATGGAATTTCATATTCATCTATATTTTCATTAAATTTTCATTAAATTTTATAAAATGTTTTAAATTTTTATATTTCTTATATTTGTAGAATTTAAACTTCTGTGATCCATATTAATTGTAACAACATTTTCGGTAAAAATCACATAAAATAAAATCTCGTCTAGGCTTTTCGAACCAACCAGTGTGGTTCATCTTCAGGACAAGATGAGGAATCAGATGTAGGCAATGGAATAAATAGATTATGAGAGCAGCTAACTCGCCGTTGGAAATAACAGCTAGTTTGACTAAACTATTCGAATTTTAACATATTATTTTAGCATTTTCAATAATATATATATATATATATATATATATATATATATATATATATATATATATATATATATATACACTCAGTGAGCAGTATACAATATGGACTATGATTTGACACGCATTGAAATAACAACTAAAGGATAGCAACATCGCCAGACTGTTTCGTGGGTTCAACTTTAAATGGGGACAATCAGAGAAAGTGTGACAATAGCTCAACTTTCAAATAGAAGTGCGTCACTTGCACACCCAGCAAAAAGAATAACTTTGATAAACTCTGTGAGTTGAAAGAGTCCGCAATTTTGGTGCGCAAACGACGAAGCTGAATTTTTAAACAAAAAGGAGTGTTAGCTATGATATAATATAAAATGTCAGTGTTGTACTTTGAAGAAAGAGTTCTGTGCCGGTAGGAGCAACATCAACTCTTTACTCTTTGTCGAAATTTTAAAAATTTGTGCGACCAAGGGTCTTCTTCGTATGAAGGAGGAAACACCGTCAAAATTTGAAAAAATAAATTGGGGAGCGTGAAGTCGTTGATTGGAAGAACGAATCCTTTACAGTGAAAGGCATCAAACGCACATGATGTAAGGCATTTTTTTGAGAAGTAGTCTAATTAGGCGGAGGAATTGCCCGTTTTTCGTTCCCGCTCGGAAAAACCTCCAGCTCTGGCCAACAATACTCTGACCCCGACGCTTGAATAGCGATGTCAATGGGTATGTATGACATACATAGGGATATCACATCATCTCCAAAAAGTCGCAGTACTATGTCATAGTAGCTGGGATGCAGAGGGTGTCGCTGGGGTCGGAGGATTGCCGACCAGAGCCAGAGGTTTTTCCGGGCGGAAACAGAAACCGGGCAATTCCTCTGCCTCATGAGACTCCGACTTGTACAAATTAGTGACATCGAATTGCACATCACCCAAATTGTATGTTTAAATTAATAAAATTGAAATTATCGAAATTCATGGTAAAATAATAATTAAAAACATTTTAAAAAGTGATTTGAATATGGTACGGCTCTTGCAAACTAACTTTATCTGCCCCTTAGGAGGCGCCCTGAGAATAACTTTATCTGCACATTAGAAGGCGCACTGAGAATAACTTTATCTGCACGTTAGAAGGTGCAAGTACTAAGAAAAACTTTTGTGTAAGGAAAAACTAATGAGAAAAACATTTTTTGGATCAGAGGCCAAAATAGAGTCAAGAAATATGGAAATGCTGCTGAATAATTGTGTTCCAGTGATATATTAATAAAGGAGGGAGGGAGATGAGCAGATACAATCTTTTGAGGTTGTTGTTTGACAGTTGTTAGATCAACGAGAAAGAGAAATACCTTCCACTTGTCAAAAATCATTCGATCCTTTTCTGTAGTTTCCCTACTGAATGGCTCGTCCGAACCCTAATTACACTGCTTACCCTTCCACCTCCACAGCTCCATCTGCAAACCCCAATTACACCACTTACCCCTCCACCTCCACGGCTCCATCTCCGAACCCCAATTACAATTTCCATTTCGACGTTTTCATCAATAACTCCCCTTCAGATGTTAAGAATAATTTCGCTAGCCATCTCTACCATCGTTTTCTTGACCGTGGATTCAGAACATTTTTCGAACGGCAAGAAATGCAGCCGGGAGACCGCTTAGATTCTCGAACAGGAGCAGCTATTGCAACTGCCTCTGTTCATATACCCATCTTCTCTCCAAAATGTGCGGATTCAAGATGCTGCCTAGATGAACTCCTGTTGATATTAAAGTCGAAGGCTGCAATTATTCTAGTCTTTTATAATGTTAAGCCTTATGATCTACAGATCAGGATGGGTGAGGACCAAGAGCAAGTGCCAGGTCAAATCTCGGGACTTCTTGGGGATCCTGTGGGCAACAATGGAGTCTATGATGAAGCCCTGCGAGGTCATGGAAACAAAGGAAGATGCAGCCAACAAACAATCGCAGATTGGAAAAAAACGATGTTTGATGTTTCACATTTAAGCGGTTTGGAGCTTGACGCGTGTAAAAGGTTAGAACTCTTATCTGTTATTGTCCGAATAATCAGGTTCAATGTATTATCATAAACAAAGCTTTTAGTACTCATGTTTGGCTTGCCTTTCTTTGAATAACCAGTGATGAAGGCGAGCTCGTGGATAGGGTAGTGCAACGGGCGGAGGAAGAGGTTGCAAAACCACAATTTCAGGTGGGAAAATATGTAGTCGGGTTGGATAAAAAGCTTGAAGATTTTGAAAAGGCAGTATTATTACAATTGTTATAGTGTTTTCTCCTCGAAGGTGTATGAAAAGAAAACACTTAAGACTGTGGATGACAAACAATATCAACAATATAAATGGCTGCTAAACATTGTAGATCTGCAGCAAATGATAGAAACAAAACCTGCCAAAGTCCTGATCTATGCCACAATCATAGTTAAACAACAAAATGAAATAGTAATAAATGTGGGTAACTCCAATAATCCAATGGAAACCAGATATACAAAGAATATATTTTATTAAATAACACCTATGAAGGGAACAAATAAATGTTACCAGTCCCCCTCTATGGGATGGGTTCTTGGCTATCCTCAAATATCTTCAGCTTTTGTAGAGTCTCTCTCCTCTATAATGTGTAAACCCAACAAATAAAATGTTTGAGCTCAATGGGAACTCAAATGGAAAAGAAAAATGATGTGTGGCAGTGATAATAATCAGAGTTACAACAGTGAGTGCAACAATGAAAATGATTAAAAGTGAATAATGAATGGAAAACCCTTCTATTTATAACAGTTATCGTCGAATAATGAGCAATAATAAAAATTTATTAACCCCATTCTAGAAATAACCACTTGAAATTTTTTATTATATTTGGTTAGGAGGGAAAAAATCTTTAAACTTTTATTTAGAAATAATAAATAAATAAATGATTTATTCATCATCTCAAGAAATATGGTTAAGGAATAATAAACAAATAATGATTTATTTAATTATTCCTAAGGGATTTAGTCAAACTTGACAAGGAATTTTAATTAATTAGTGATTAATTAATTATTCCTAGAGAAAAATAAGATAGTTAATAATTTCTCTGTTTATTTTTCATAACTGGGTCAAATATGAAAAGGAATATTAATTAATCAATGGTTTAACTAATTATTCTTAGAAGATAATTTAATAAATAGTGATTTATTTAATTATTCTTCATGGGTTTAATTATAAATTACTTAACAAATGTGGTTTGTTAAGTAATTTCTCATAGTGAAAGCAATTTTACTATGGTAAAATTGGTTTTTCATGGTGTACTATGATCCATCTAGTAAATTAAGGCTAGACGATCAGTTTTTTGGTGATAACAGATTGCCCCCCAACGTACAAGTGTTAGGAGCAAAACGTATGACCGAAGTATGTTGTAAAGAGACAATCACTAGACAACAAAGTGGAGAGAGAGAGAGAGAGAGAGAGAGAGAGAGAGAGAGAGAGAGAGAGAGACCAATAGAGATGAAGTGAAAGAGGATAGGGACAGAGGGGGGGAGACCAATGCAAGTCTCCTTTTATGTTGTGGTGCCAGATCTTAGTGACATGGGGGAGGCATACATATACCCACCGAGATAAATTAGTACAAAAATAATGATGCACCTAGAAACATAAAACTGAGTGATGAAGTACATGCTGAATGGTACATGACACGCTGGCATAACTGAGCTAGAAAATAATACAATGTGTCCCATATAGATAATGCACTTGGAAAAAACATGAGCCAGGACTGATACAATATCATCTGATTACATGAGGTATAATGGCCCTTCCCTAAAAATATGGGTGGGAGGGAGGGTAGAAAAATTGAAGAAACCCTGCTGAGCATGGAAGGGCTCTGCAAAACTGAATGGATCATCTGAAGTAGACGTGCATGCTATGAACACTGCGATCTGTAGGAACCGAACCCATCAAATATGCAGAACTGCATCTGAGGCTGTAGCATAATATGAAGGAATACGGGCATGTGAAGGGCTACGTGAAGGGCCGCCCCCTCATGAGTTCTGAAACATCTAACGCACACCCAGGAATCACTGGTACAATCTACTCTATCACTGGACCATCAAGTGTATGAATCACAAACATGAAACAACCAAGTCAAAGGGAAATAATGAGTCCCCCTGCTCGATCCGAGGTACCGAACGAGAGTGGAAGCTGGAACCAAGATACACCGCCCTCTAGGCCATTCTTCTGGAATAAATGTGTTGATGTCGATAGAATAGGACCTGCCATAAGTGAGGAAATGAGGATCCTCACTTAAGGCACAAGGGAAAATAGTATTGTGACAGATGGACTGACACCAAGGACAATGGAAGATGTGTGACTGAGGGACAAATAGACAACTTCCATTGTCAAAGCATAAAGTGCATGGTTGACCTGGCAGCGACTGACTCAACTCTGAAGGGGGTGGGGGACAACATGACTGGAGGCCAAAATGGGCAACACAGGATGAATGGTTTGCAAAGATGGATGGAATACTATGACATGATATAATGGGATACGAATTATACTCCATGGATGCAAGGGTGAATTATCATTTATGCTTTAAACAAGGGTGACTCGATGATGCTGCCACATAGAATAGGCTCGGTGGGGACCATGAAATCATGAGTAAATGATGGTTACTCATGAAGAAAATCGACACGTGAGACAACAAGCATTAAGGGAAGGTGTTCCTTAAGGTACATCTGTCGCATATGAAGAAATTCAATTTTGAGAGGCAACGAAGTGACCCTTCTTGGAAAAATGGTTTCCTAGTGAAGTATCAAATCATCAAATGAAATGATGCAACCTACCTAAATTCATGACAAAAATAAATACGTGCAAATCAATGGGACATGCTATGGGTACAATTTCTTAAGTTAGAGTGCATTACGAGGATTAGGAAGGAGTTTGCCTTCGAAATCCTCCAGGAGATATGCCCCCTTTCCTAAGTCCTTATGAATGATGTAAGGTCCTAGCCATAACGATTCGAACTTTCCATGTCCCAGGGTATCATGGTCATGGTCATACTCCAGAATAAGATCACCTTCGTGGAAGGCACATGGGTTGACTTTTTGGTCATACTGAGCTTTGGTGCGCGTTTTGACGGCTTCAATGGTTTGCAAAGCAACATAACGGTCTTCAAAGGCGTGTTCAAGCATGACAAGCCTTTGTTCTAATGGTTGGGTGTGAGGGAGAAGTTCAAATGCTAGGTGAAGGGAAGGGATCTCGCATTCAATTGGCAATACTGCCTCCTTGGCAAAAACAAGGTGGAAAGGAGTGAACCTAGTGACAGTTTTGATAGAAGTTTTATAGGCCCACAAAGCTGGGAAGAGCATAAGGTTCCAGTTGGTCTTGTGTTTATTCACCATCCGCTGAAGCATCATTTTGAGAATATTGTTGACTGCTTCAACTTCTCCATTACCTTGGGGGTAATAAGATGATGAATACTGGTGCTGGAAGCCCAATAGTGAGGATAAGTCATGCCATACGTCATCTTCAAAATGTTGGCCATGGTTAGAGACCAATTGTTTCAGAACCCTGAATCAAGCAATAACATGGTTAAAAAAGAAAAGGGTCACGGTAGTCATCGTGTTATTGAACGTTGGCATGGCCACAACCCATTTGGTAGTCGACTGCCACGATAATATACTTATGGTTATTAATAAATGGTGGTCGACATTCCATAAAGCTAATGGCCCATTTACAGAAATGACTCGCAATGATGATAGGATGGAGGGGAGTTGATGGGGCTCTTTCCTTTGGGGCAAAATGTTGACAATTAGGGCAGTGTTCAACTGCCTCAATGCAATCACTGAAGAGAGAAGGCGAAAAGTAACCAACGTGCATGAGTTGTTGGGTAGTGGCCATACCAGAGAGGTGACCACCACAAGTGCCACTGTGACACGTGTTTAGCACTTGCTCTGCTTTAGGATGGGTGAGACAATGACGAAGGATAGAATCCACATCGCGATAATAAAGGTCATCACCGATGAGAAGGTAGCGAGGGCACTGGTATCGAATTCGTTATCGATTATCATGAGTAAGATGGGGGGAGAATTGTTGGGTTCACAAATATGTGAGAATATCTCCGTACCAAGGATCGTCGAAAGTGATGATGAAAAAGTGTTCATCTGGGAGCTCATCATTAACCGGTGGATCACGTGCACCAATGGGTAGTTCAGAAATGATTTCGGCAAGGGCCAAACCTTTCTTACTCTTAGGCATAACAACCTCAAGATTGAATTCCTAGAGGATGACGATCCAACGTGCACACTTCCCATTGATGATCCGTTGACTCAAAAGGAAGGTCATGGGGTTGGAGTTTGTTATGACCCTGGTGGTATGTGTAAGGATATAGTGACAGAGCTTTTGGATGGACAACATGACAGCCAATGCCAACTTCTCTTCATGAGAGTAGTTCATAGGGGGGCCTACGAGGTTCTTACTAACATAGTAGATAACGTGCTCATTCCAATCATCATCTTCCTGAATAAGGACCCCAGCAACCCAATGGGTGGGAGCTGAGATGTACAAGATGAAATTCTTGGTGAAGTTAGTGGGACTGAACAAAGGAGCAGAAGTGAGAGCATGCTTTAGGGCATCAAAACATTGATGAGCATGGTCATCCCAAACAAATGGAATGGTTGAGCGAAGGAATCTAAAAACCCATGCGCGATGGTTGCCTAGTCAGGCACGAACTTGCGAAGGAAGTTGGCTTTGCCTTGAAGGCTTTGTAACTGGAGCAAGGTATGAGGAGGTGGCAGGTCAAGAATGGCTTGAACTTTCAGGGGATCAAGAGTGATACCGTCTTTTGACACAATAAAGCCTAATAGATGGCCGACAGGAACACAAAAGACACATTTCAATGGATTAAGACAAATGTTATACTTGCGACATCGGAGAAAAATGGTGCGCAAATCATGAATATGTTGTGCCCAAGACCTAGAACGAGTGGTGAGATCGTCAAGGTAAGCAAGGATAAGGTGCACCAAGTCATGAAAACAGTATGACATGGCCCACTGAAATGTGGCTCCAGCATTACTTAAGCCAAATGACATGACCCTATATGAAAAGTTTCCCCACAAACTAATTGTCATGCGGAAAGAGTCAATTTTGGGGACAAAACCGACCTCCCTAGAAGCTAAGGCTTTCTAGTGACAAACAAGACAATTTAGCCCTATCTTTCCCTAAATATGCATTAAAAGACAAGCAATCAGGTGTTTAAAGCATACCTTTAGTCCAACGCTTGTTTGTTGTAGTCCAGCCTCTTCGATCCAGATGAGCTCCTCCTTCTCTTTGAAGCCTGCATTCACTAACAAGCAAACGATTACATAGCACCTGAATAACTCATAAAATAAAGCATATTCATCATAAAGACCAAGGAGTATATGAAACAAATTATATATAACAACTTGTTGAGAAAAATGGACTGAATTGTATTAATTGGAAACAAAAGAAACCATTACAACCAGTGCCTTGGTGTTGTGCAGGTCCCTCCCAGGGTCCAGCAAGAGTTCTCCTTTACTTTGATCAGCTCACCCACTTCCAAATGAAGCTAAGAAAGGATTGGTATCTCTCCTCTCAAGCTCTATACGGGAGTCCTAATTTCAGCAGCATCTACCCTTAGGAATATTCAGCTTTCAACCTCCCCTCCCTCTGGCCCAAGGCCTGTATTTATAGTGCTTTGGAGGAAGTTAATCAAGTCCACCATGAATGGGATAAGCCCCTCTTTCAATGGGATAGCTCCCCTCTTCATGGGATAAGTTCCTCTTTTATTGGGGTGCATGAACCATGTTATCACTTGAAACTATAGTGCATGTATATAAGGTTGTCCATAAGTTTTATATAAAGTCTTGAAGTCTTGTGAATAGGTTTATTAGTATGTGTCAATTTGAAATTTGAAATTCAAGAGCTATTGATGTGAATTCGTGTAAAGGAAAAATCATTAGACACCCTCCATCATTGTTAGTTAAAGCATGTCATGTCATTGATATTTTGCGCAGTTTCGCAGCGCAGGGTTGATTGGTCAGTTTAGCTGCGAAATGATGATTTCGTGTTTTTGCAGCGCTCTGTTTGTCAGCGATTTCGTAGCGCATCCTGTTAAATTTGAACTGCCCGCGCTACGAAATCGGGGTTTCAGGATTTTTTGCAGCACTGTTTCTCTGAATGTCAAATCCGAGAGTAGTGAGTCATAAGTCCGTTCATGATTGTCATTTCACACCCTCTCCATGTCATGATAAGCCATTATTTCGCCATAAGGTCCGAAGTCATGTATTTGTGTGTTAGTTTAGGGGATGTTATAAGAGATGGTCATTTCATAATGGGTTCTTCATATTATGTGAACGTGTTTGCTATATGAAAAGCCCAAGTTCTTATTTAAACGGACTACTGCAAGCGAGCCTGCTCTCCAAAGCCGAAGTTTGTTTTTCATGCTACAAGCCACCATTAGTTTCTTGTGTAAAAATATTCAAAGCAGCATGGAAAGAAAGGAACACCGATCTGGTAAATGTGTGAGGACAGAGCTGGAGGGGTTAGATGTTAATCTCAGGAATAAAGAGGTAGCAAAGGCCTTTCGAAGTGCTGGCTGCTGGCGGTTTTGCGAAAAATTGAAGGGAGGACATGCAGAAGTGACCAAGGCTTTCGCATTAAACTTCACTGGACTGAATTCGAAGGTGGCAATGTTGGAGTTTCCGGTGTCTCCTGAAGTTATTTCCACTGTCACAGAAATTCCGAGGAGTGGCCAAGAATGGTTCAAAAACTTCAAGTTCGACATGGGTCCCTGCAAAGAGTTTTTGAAGGCACCTTATGTAGATGAAGATCTCACCAAAGCAGTCCCAAGGAGTTATCTAAAAGAGAATTATGCTACGCTATTGACATGTATCCAAAAGTACCTGACATGTGAGGGTAGGTACAATAAAGTTTACTCCTACCACTTCAAACTTCTGTTACACTTCACAGGTAAGGTTTCGATAGACATACCTTTCTATTTGTTCAGGAGTATTAGCAAAATGTGTGATAAGATTCAGTTAAAGAAAGATGCTTGTGAAACATCCCTTTTTCATCATGGTCTAGTAAAATTGCTAGTGTTGGATAGTTTACAAAAAATTGGTAAAGATTGGGATTCATTTGTGTTTATGGCCGGTTTCCCAAGCAAAACAGGCCTCACTCCATTACCTGTGAGAGAAAGAGAAGAAAGGAGTGAGGAACCCACTTTGGCTGAACTTAGAAGAGAAGTGACAGACCATAAGAAGCCTAAAACTAAAGCAAAGAAATCAGAGAGGTCTGTGGCAGCTAAAGAGACACCTGAAACATCAATGAAGAAAACTCCTAAGCCAGCAGCTAAAGAAACACCTGAAGCATCAGTAGATAAAACTCCTAAGTCATCTAGAGTATCTGAAAAGGAAACCCCTAAATCATCACCTAAGGGAACACCTCAGTCATCAAAGCAGAAGACTCACAAAAAGAAAGATGAAACTAAATCCAGTGAAGTTGAAAGGGTTTCAAGGGTGAGAACTAGAGGCCAACTAAGCAAAGAGAAAGGAAAGTCAGTCCCTGTGGAAGAAAGTCCTATTTCAAAGGGTAGTTTAAATGACTTACTTGAAGCCATTGAACTAGAGCAAGATCATCCAATTCAAATTGAACCACTAGAACTTGAGCAAGATCAATTGGTGCCACCAATGCATATTGATCTAACTCAGTCCTCACCTGAAAGTTCTAAAAAATCAAGGGCTTCTAAAAGGTTAAAGTTTGAAGAGCCAAGTGAAGAATATGCCTTTAAACCACGCAGACCAGTGACAAGAAGGCAAATTAAAGAAGTGGAGAAAGCTCAGAAAGAGAAAGCACCTTTAGAAATGCCTAGGACAGAGGCACTTGAAGTTTTCTCTGAAATAGTTCAGGCAGCCAAAAGCAAGAGCAAGGATAATAAGGTTATTATCAGTCAAAGTGGAAATGTTATTGCTATTAAGAAGCAAGCTGGAGCAACAAGGGAAAGAATACCTCAGATTGAAAATGTTTTTAAGGAAAAGGCAGTGAGATATACAAGTTATAAAAAGGCTGTAATGAAAGGCAGAACAAGTTTGATTAGCCAAGCTGACTCAGTATCTGATGCATATGTGTGGACAGTGCCAGCTCTGAAGCAGGCAAAAATCATGAAACAAATGAATACAAGTTTAAGAGCAGAAAATAAGATGTTAAAGGAAGAAGTCAGCAGCTTGAAAGGGAAGTTAGGCAAACTAGCTAAATGATCCAAGGAAAAATTTGCTTTCCAAATTTTGGTATATTTTGGCTGTCATCATTTAAAACTTTTTGATACTTTTTGATGTTCTTACACCTGTGTAGAATGGCTGAAGAAATCACAGAGTTAAGTTATTGTTGCTTTAAGGTTCATATGCTTAGTTTTGATGACCTACAGCAGTTTCGTAGCGCGCTACGAAACCGCTGTAGATGACTGTTTATGTTGAAAACTTGAGTTTGAATGCTGAGGTCAGCAAATGTTTAAAGGGATGACTTAAGGCCAGCATGGCGACTATGGAAAGTCAGTCAGATGTTTAAAAAAGGTGCCAGGTGTAAGTATTCGAAGAAAAGGTGAAATTTTGTCTTTTGTGAAAGTTTTCACTTTATGTCCGAATTTTTAGGGTTCTGGTAGGGCTGCTGAGGTGTTGAGTGGTACACCTGTTCAGTTATGGGATGGCCAGATCATAAGTTTTCTTCAATCATACGGGACTATCAGAGGATTAAATGGCTTGAAACATGATCTTAAATGCATGAACACTAATGGGAGGCAGAAACCGTGAACATAGGGTACATATTCTTATTGGTTGATGAATCACCTACACATCAGGCATCCGAAGCTGCTCATCCAGTGAATGTGTTTTCAGTTTGGTTTGGCTATTATTGAAGTGCTACAGGTGTCAAGTTTCAAGGATGCAACAAGGTACACGAGGAGATAGACTTGAAGTGACAATGTAATGGAGTCCTCTGTTTTCGTAGCACGATATCTCTTGTAATTAATTAGTTTGTTTATGATAGAGATAAGGTAATTAATGTTAGAATTCCGAGCTCCCTTCATGCTTGTTGAGGAGTCTCAGGTAGTAATGTTTTGATTGGCTATATATAGAAATGACTCATATGTAAAAAAGGTTGGACATTTTATAGAAAAACAGAGTTGTTTTGGGCCATTGTAAGACTTTTTTGACAGTAATAGTAAAACAATGTTGTTCTCTACTCAAGATTCTCGATGGATTGTTATGTTCAAATATAATGATGGTGTTTTATACTTTATGTTCTTTTATAGCCTTGTTGTAACACAATCACTCAGAATTCATAATCTTATGCTCTGACTTCTTGTGTGTTTGGCAAGCTATGTTTTGATGGAGTATGTTTGACATGTAATGCAAAGAGCCTTGACTTCCATGAGATGACTATGTTTTCCTTGTTTACTTAATATATTAGACTCCATTGCCCAATGAGAACCAGTTTGATATGTTTCCAACCAGCTTTGCTTTCATGAATGAATAAAGAGTTAGCCATCTATTGTAGTGAAGGATTTTATCAAGACTTTGTGAGAGAGCCCTCTCTGATCAAAGAGGCTAATCTTTGGTCTAAAGTTAGGTTGAAATAGTTACATGAAATCTTGCTTGGTTGCAGCCCTCAGTAGTGATTTTGTTATAACAAACCATCTGGAGGCGCTCAATCCACGTCAAACCATCTTCTAGAATGCTCTAGAATCAACCACAAGTAACTTTTTTGGAGTAAAACTTGCGCCTTTTGATCTTTACAGGAGTACGCACCCATGGCTTTACATACAGAGCGTACAAGTACGCAGGTCTTATGAACTTGGGGTGCGTACACGCAGGTAAAGATAAGAGAAACTGCGTAACCAGAGTTTTATTGATTTTAAGGACTTTTCTCTCTTTCTTGGAGTTTGACATGAGGAGCAGAGGTATAAGACTTGGCAAGGAGGACAGTATGACAGTTGATGGAGCCATACCGACTGCAAATAGTCATGGTGACAAATTTTAGTGTAACACTAATGAACGTTGTCTTTAACTGATCGGCACGACAGATACTGATCTGGTTGTACCCAGAGAATCCATCCATAAAGAATAGAATCTCGTGCCCCACACACTCATCAATGATTTGGTGAATAAAGTGTGTGGTAAAGTTATCTTTGGGATAAGATTTGTTCAGGTTGCAAAAATCCGTGCAAACATGAATGGTGCCTTGCTTCTTGAGAACAGGAACTAGGTTGGATACCCATATGGTATATTCAATGGGAAAGATGAAATCACCCTGCTTGAGCTTGTTGATATCAGATTTTATGGCCTCACGATGAGAAGGGTGAATGGGTCTCAACTTATGACTGATAGGAGTGGCATCGGGCCATATGTCGATATGGTTTTCAACAATGGCGGGATCAAGTCCGTGCATCTCAGAATAAGACCAGGCAAAATCATCACGGAATTCTTTAAAGAGATTGGTGTAAGCTTCAATTTCTTCTGGGGTGCACTGTGCCCCCAAGGTAATATTTTCTTCGACCCCTAGTTTATTTGAAATGTTGATTTTGATAGTAGGAGAGATGTTGGTCATATTCCCTTCTTCAAAATCATCTCGGGCAGGGATGGGATTTCGAAACCAATTGGCTTCACCATGGATGAAGTCTTTTTATTCCACAATATATTGGTCATGAGACTACTATGGCAGGAAGTTTGCACGATGCTGCATATCATCCCAAGGGTAATAAAGGGTAGACATAGCTTCCATGATGTCATCATCAGAATGGAAGATGGACGAATGAAAGGAAGACTGACTACAAGATGCGGCGACTGTACCTAGTGCATCAACTGTTAGGATATTCCGACACATAGGATATAGTTAAGTTCAACTTGGTCTAGTATAGAGTTAGGTTAGAGTTAGGTAAAGTGTGTTTCTTTACAGTTGTACATTTTGTAACTTACAATCCGACGGTCACGATATGTAGTGATCCGACGGTTCACTCTCACCTCGGTATTACCGACACTTGATCCGTGGCTTGACACCCGATTGGTCCATGAGTTCTATTTAAAGCGCATGGAGGGTCATTGTTCGGGTAATCCGTGCATGAGAGAAGCTTATGTAAATTTTCATTCTTTGATTAATAAATTGCCTATAGTACCCACGTTGGGACAGGCCGTGGACTGTTTCCCTCCTTGCACTTTGAGGGTTTTAACCACGTCAAAAATACTGGTGTATTGATTTGAGATCTGGTTGTGAGCGGTGTCCTTTTGGTGTTCTTTCTGAGGAACTTACCCTGTAAATTCCTACATGGTATCAGAGCTATTTGAGGGCCGCGTCTGTTGGTGATCCAAATCTGAAGCCGGTAGAACTGCATGCGGCTGTCGTTTCCTAGATCTGCTGTTTCTGACTGCTTTCGGGTCGAGAGGACTGCTCTGTTGTGTTCGGAGCATCTGTTCCAGTGAGGAACCCCTTTCGTTTCACGCGAAAAGGTTTCCGGTAGCCCTAGCTGCGTCATTTTTCAGATCGGGAGGTATACAGTGTTTTTTTTTGCAGTTTACTGTTATTTTCTCTCTGCTTATTTCGGTCTCAGTTTATTTAGCCTTTTTTTTAACTGGATCTATACCTTTCATTTCTGCGTATGCTCTTTGCCCTGCGACTCTGTGCGATCTGGGCAAATCAGAAACAGAAAGGAAGGATTTTTCTCATGCGTATGCTCTTTTCCCTGCACCTTAGTGTGATCTCGGAAAATCAGAAACATTGAGAAAAATATTTAGTTTTTCGGCTAAAGCTAACTTTGAGATTTTTTTAAATTTCTAGTTTTTTGGCTAAAGCTAACTTCGAGCCGCAAGGTTCGTTTTTCTTTGCATATTCGTGTTGGGTTTTGTGTTTTTTGTTTTGTAGGGAAAAAGAGCTTTCTCAAGGCAAGCACGCAAACCAAGCCCCCCCCCCCCCCCTCTTTCTCTCTCTCTCTCTCTCTCTCAAATTTTTTGTATAGATCAATTGGTTCAAAGCTATTTTAAGAGAGTAGAGGTCTTGGGTTCAAGTCTCCATTTTGTGGGGGCGGATTTTTTCATTCCCGCACATTCGCGCACTTTGCCGGCAACGTCAACAATTTTTTTTCAAAAAGCCATAACTTCTTCATCCGGAAGCCTTTTTCAGAGCCGTTTTTTTTAAAACCGCCTATTTTTTCGAGATCTATCCATTGGAACACTTACTTTCAGCATCTTCAGCTTCATTTTTTTTTTAAATGGAAAGTCCATGCCAAGTCATTCTTGACAGCACTAACTACTTCCAATGGGTAGCCTACATGGAAGATTTACTTAGAAGTAAAGGTCTCTTCAGAATAGCCACAGACCAAGAGAAGAAACCAAAAGATGAAGACAAGGCTGCAAAATGGGAAAATAGACAAGATCAAGCACGTGGTTTGATAGGGATGTCTATTTCTCCTGATCTTAGATTCCACATTGCAGAACTTGAGACTCCTCATGAAGCATTAGAAAAACTTGCTAAAGTTTTTGGGATTAAAAATGAAATTAGAGCCCATCAACTTGAAAATGAGCTGCTTACTTTGGATCCTAATAATTTTTCTTGCATTGAAGATTTCTTGTCCAAATTCAAGACCCTTAGATATCTCTTGGAAGGTGTTAAAGTTAAGAAAGAAGATGGTAACCTTATTTATTCCATCCTTACTAAGTTGGGACCAGCCTACTCTGTATTTGTTTCCACTTTCCATTCTACAAGGGAAGCTTTCATTTGTCAAGGAAAAGACTACAAGGCCCCTTCCTTTGACTCCTTTTGTGATTCCTTAATAAGAGAACAAGAAAAACTCTTACACCTTGGTCTTCTTAATCTTGGAAACTCTTCCACGAAAGCGTTAGCCGCCCAGCAGCAACCAAATTCAAAGAATCCTAAGAAGTCATATCCTCAAAAGAATGGTCCTAAACCATCTCAGCCTCAAAATGAAAGATCATTTCAGCAAAATGATAAGACCAATAAAAACAAATGGAAGAAGACTGATAGACATTGTAACTTTTGTAATCGAGATGGCCACTTAGAATCTAAATGCTTTAAGAAGATGGAAGCCTTGGAAGCCGCAATGAAGAAACATAACATCCATGTGGAGCCTACTTCAACTTCCGGAATGGCACTTTCTGCATGTCATTGTCAATCATCTCAGTCTGGTTATGCATTAAATGTATCTTCTTCTTCTTCTCATTCTCATGAGTGGCTCATTGATTCTGGAGCCTCTTGTCACATGGCCAAAAACCAAGCCATGTTTTCTTCTTTAAATGATTGTAACACCAAAAATATATATGTTGGTGATGATAGATCTCTTAATGTTGTAGGGACTGGAACTGTTCATCTAGACAATGGTCAGTTTAATGATGTATTATGTGTTCCAACCTTATCCTGCAACCTTCTATCTGTCTATCAGATAACTCATTCAGGTGAAGGTAAAATTGTTGAATTTTCACCTCATGATGTTGTAATCAAGGATCTAAAAGATCCTAAACAGATTCTAGCTACTGGTCTTGCTGATGATTCCAAAAGGTTGTATAAGTTTCACAACTTTGGGTCATCAAATCTTCCCTCAGTATTTGTTGCTCATAATGATGAAGTGAGCAAACTTTGGCATGAGCGATTTGGTCACTTAAACTATCGCTCCCTTCAGCATCTATGTAAAGAAAATATGGTGACAGGTCTTCCTATGGTATCTTGCAAAGATGGTGTTTGTTCCGGATGTGTACTCGGAAAACATCATCGGGACAGTTTTGACAAACGTGCCTCTTGGCACGCCTCAGCCCCTTTACAGCTTGTGCACAGTGATTTATGTGGTCCTCTTCCTGTTGCTTCATTCTCTGGCTGCAAGTACTTCTTAACTTTCATTGATGATTTCTCCAGACGCACTTGGGTATACTTCTTAAAACTCAAGAGCGAAGTATTTAACACTTTTTTGGCCTTCAAAGCCTTTGTTGAAAAACAATCTGGACATCAAATTCTTAAGCTAAGAACTGATAATGGTGGAGAATATGTTAAAAACACATTCATCAACTTTTGCACCGAAAATGGAATTCAAATGCAACATACTGTTCCATACACTCCACAACAAAATGGTGTAGCTGAAAGGAAAAATCGCACCTTAAAGGAAATGGCTAATTGTATGCTGCAATCTAAAGGACTCAGTCTTAGTTTTTGGGCCGAAGCAATTAATTGTGCAAATTATATAATCAATCGCACTCCTACTAAGGTTCTAGAGAATATCACTCCAGAAGAAGCTTGGAGTTCCATTAAACCAGATGTAAGTCACTTTCGTGTGTTTGGAAGTGAAGCATGGGCCCATATTCCAGATGAAAAGCATAAAGCTTTAGAACCTAAGAGTGAGAAATGTACTTTTGTTGGATATTCTGAAGATGTAAAAGGTTATAGACTTATTCCATTTAAGTCCAAAAATGTTATCATTAGAAGAGATGTAAAATTTGATGAAAATAAATCGGCCTGCGAGCCTAGTCCGGCGGATGTGCCACCTCTTCCTATCTCTTCTACTTTTGAAAACATTTCTTCTTCAGATGATGAAAGCGAGGATGATAATCCTCCCCCACCTTCTCAGGATCCTCAACTTCCAAGATGGGTCCGTGCTACTCGGGATGCAGCAGGTGATCTTGCCGGTGATCCTACAGATCAGCGACGTACACGTTCTCAGTTTGAAAGAGCCTCTTCTTTACTGGCTCAAGCTCCAGTAAATCATGATCCTGACACTTTTGCAGAAGCTTCAGGCCATCCACATTGGGAAGCAGCTATGAATGAAGAATATCATTCATTGATGACAAATGATACATGGGATCTTGTTCCTCTACCAAAGGGACGCAAACTTGTTAGATGTAAATGGGTTTACAGAACCAAGTATGGACCAGATGGGAAAGTTGATAAACATAAAGCTCGTCTCGTTGCTAAGGGCTTTTCACAGGTTGAAGGCATTGACTACACTGAAACCTTCTCCCCTGTTGCCAAAATGAACTCTATCCGCCTTGTTCTTTCCCTTGCTGCCTCTTTAAAATGGGAAGTCCATCAGATGGATGTTAAATCTGCCTTCTTGCATGGGGACTTGCAGGAAGAAATCTATATGGAACAACCCATTGGCTTCATACAAACAGACTCCAGCCTTGTTTGTCGACTTAAGAAATCCCTTTATGGCCTCAAGCAAGCTCCTCGGGCTTGGTATGCCAAAATGGATAGCTTTCTTTTAGAATCTGGCTTTTCTAGGTGTCATTCTGACAATACTGTCTACACCAAGAAAGTGGGCAACTCTCTTATCATCCTTGTTCTTTATGTTGATGATCTTATTCTTACTGGTAGTGATCCCAACCTTATAAACCATGTGAAGTCCAGCCTTAAAAAGAAATTTGAAATGACAGACTTAGGACACTTACACTATTTTCTCGGTCTTCAAGTCTTGCAATCCCAGGAGGGTATTTTCCTTTCCCAGTCCAAGTATGCTTGTGATATTCTTCGTCATTTTCACATGGAAGACTGTAAGCCAGCCCCTTCTCCCTTTCAGTCTGGAGTCAAACTTTCAGTCTCTTGTACTTCTCCTGAAGTTGATGCTACCTTATACCGTCAACTTGTCGGAAAACTCTTGTATTTAACCCATACTCGTCCTGATCTTTCCTTTGCTGTTGGCCTTGTTGCTCGTTTTATGCAAAACCCCCGTGAAAGTCATTGGAAAGCAGCTAAAAGAATACTTCGTTATGTTCGAGGTACAGTACAGTTTGGGATTCATTACAGTGCCAAAGCAGCTCCTCTGTTAGTTGGTTTCACTGATTCTGATTGGGCTGGTGACCCTGATGATCGGAAGTCTACTGCCGGTTATGTCTTCACTCTTGGTTCAGGACCTATTACATGGGCTTGTAAGAAACAGGCTGCCATTTCTCTTTCGTCAGCAGAAGCAGAGTATCGTGGTGCCGTGGAAGCTAGTAAGGAAGCCTTGTGGCTTCGTCAGATCCTATCAGAGTTTGGCTTTGAGCAGCAGCATCCAACCACACTTTGGTGTGATAATCAAAGTGCCATTCAGCTATGCAAAGATCCAGTCCAGCATCAGCGCAGCAAACACATTGAACTACACATGCACTTCATCAGAAAGCTCATTCATGACCATGTTCTTGAAGTGCAATATTGTCCAACAGATGATCAGGTTGCAGACATCTTCACAAAGGCTCTCACAGAGGCGAAGTTCACTAAACTTCGATATATGCTTGGAGTTCAGGAAGTTGTCACTAAGGGGGGATAGGCTCTAGTGCCTCCTTCCTTCTCCTATTGTGTCATATTTGTAAATCCTTCAATCCTATCCCAAGTTGTTCTTAAGGGGGGATGTTAGGATATTCCGACACATAGGATATAGTTAAGTTCAACTTGGTCTAGTATAGAGTTAGGTTAGAGTTAGGTAAAGTGTGTTTCTTTACCGTTGTACATTTTGTAACTTACAATCCGACGGTCACGATATGTAGTGATCCGACGGTTCACTCTCACCTCGGTATTACCGACACTTGATCCGTGGCTTGACACCCGATTGGTCCATGAGTTCTATTTAAAGCGCATGGAGGGTCATTGTTCGGGTAATCCGTGCATGAGAGAAGCTTATGTAAATTTTCATTCTTTGATTAATAAATTGCCTGTAGTACCCACGTTGGGACAGGCCGTGGACTGTTTCCCTCCTTGCACTTTGAGGGTTTTAACCACGTCAAAAATACTGGTGTATTGATTTGAGATCTGGTTGTGAGCGGTGTCCTTTTGGTGTTCTTTCTGAGGAACTTACCCTGTAAATTCCTACATCAACTTGATAAAGAAGGTTTACATATGCATAATCTAGAATGGTAGATGACGAGCTAGTCAATGGAAGATCTACGGATGTTGAGACCTGGGATTCTATCAAAAGAGGTTCGATAGAAGAGCACGCAGAAACCTCAGAAAGATTTGCCTACAAAGAACTCAAGGATGATGATAGGTAAAGGATATGGCCCGTGGAGTCCATCATCTCGACATTGAGGGGAGGGATCATGATGGCGGGACTAGAGTCCCCCTATTCTAGTTTACTAGGGGTACTAGAATCCATGGGTAAAGGAGCAGGTGATCCACTACAAGTGGTCTTGTATTCGCGAAGCGCCTCAAGGCAATCGTAAAATTCGTCGAGATGAGGGCAACAATTGGAATCGTGACCATGCTAATTGCACAAGGCATAGGCTTGGTGATTTGTGTGTAACATTATGATTTTCTTGGCTGGACCCGGTAACGTAATTTGGACCTCAGGGATATTTGACCCAGGGAACGTTTCATGAACCAAAGGTTTGAGATGAGGGAGTTCAGGACAATTATTAGTGGCGTGCCCAACAACTTTACACAAAGTGCGCGGAGGTGATGGATTTGGGGCTTTGGGGGCTGGAGGAGCTTGGGGAGCCTTGTCCTTAGGTTATTTCCTCTTGGCCTTGCCAGCCTATCTAGATGTTTCTGCAACAAGAGTGGGTTCCTATTCATGTTGGGATGGAATTGGAGCAGCGGCGGGGGCCGTAGGGACTGGTTGAACCGAGATCAAATCATGATAAGGTCTTAGCTGACTAGGCGAAGTGCTTGCAAGGGGATCAATGTACCATATTGGGATCCCCAAATTCATATTAGGGAGGACCAGCGAAGCCACGATAGGGATAGAAAATATTCCCAGAGGAGGAAATAAGAAAGGTATTTGGCCTCCAGGGTAATGTCTTGGCGAAATAGCTCCTGGATGGTTGAGACCTGGAGGAACACTTCTTGGTGGGAACATAGGGGAGGCACCCACAAATGGAGGAGGTCCTGGGGGGATGGATTTGGATGGCTTGGCTGAGGTGGGAACAATAGGGTGCCAAGGAGCGGGCTCTTGTTCAGATGTACTAGACTACTTGCTAGCAGCCCATGACGCTTGTAACATGTAAACACTCAAAGAGCTAGGCTCTGAGATGAGAGGGGGAGGACGAGGGAAAGCACCAAACAATGAGGAATCTTTGTAGACTCTAGGTGAAACACCGGTGGGAGGAATGGCAGACTACTTATTAGACATTGACGAGATAATGGACTCAGGGGAGGTCATAGATGTCGGCTCATAGTATGTTAACTGATCAATGGTGACGATCTTCCCTTCATGGGGGAAGCACATCTTGCTGAAAATTTCAGATGCGACAACTGACATGGAATATTTGTAACTATGACGCAAGAGAATATTGTAATCTAAAGGGGCATCGATAACCTCAATGTCTACATGAACAGTTTTTCCCACAAGAGTCACAGGACAATTGCGATACATGTCGAGAGGCTGGGAGGAGTGATCATAACAAGCACGCAAAGTGATGGTGGTGTTAGCCTCCTGCTGCAGCAGGTTAATCATCTTTCATGATCGACATTTTTCATGCCAAATATGTCGTGCTATGCATGCTGCAATGCTCCATATTTGCTGCAGATGGCCAGAAGAAAATCTTCATGGGACTGGGTTTCTCCAGAGGCCAATGCTGTGTTCCAATTTTGATAAGCAGTACAGTTTTCGGTCCGAGGCAGTTTTTCAGTTGGATGTACTCAGGCTGGAGTTCACTAACATCTTGTTCTCATCACCTTTATTATATAACTCCCTATTAGTTTTTCCCCTTTCCCTATTTTACCATATATATAAATCCCCCTATGTAAATACCCCTCCCTGGCATTATAGCCATAACTCTACTAAGTCAGGGAAATCACAATCCATCTGGGACTGTCTTTTAGCCCATCCATGTCTAGGAATTACTCTGACATCTGGTCAGAATAATAACCTCTGCCCTAAACCAAAACCCCAAAAAAAAAACCTTCAAAAACCCATTTTCGCGCCTTTTTCCCCTCATTTTGTGCATAATATATTAACCCCACATGTCAAAAGCCCATGTTTCACTCATACGTTATTGCGCCCTTTATTAAACCCCATAACCCGCTAAACTATAGTTTTACCCACCCGCGCGCATTATTAAAAAAGGAATATTCTTTGAATATTCCCCCGCCATATCTCCCTACCGTATTACCCTTGCTGCCAGCCGTCCGATCCACAGCCCCGCACATCAACGGCTGGCGGGCATACTCACACCCGACGCGCACGGCCTTTAACGTCCGGGAGTTCGGCGGTTTTGCCGCCATACTCCCGCCACGCGTCAAGCGCCGGTCTGTGGCGGAGCCCATCCCTCCGAAACCGCCGTCGCCCGTAAGCGGTGCGCCACTTACCGCTTACCGCCGTCTGCCGGGTGACATCATGCCCAAGTCACCCTCCCTGCATAGTCACCCCCCTGCACAGTCACCCGATGAGTGACCTGCCCGCGTGGCCTCTTGCCACGTCACTGCCACATGTCCCCGCCACCGTACCTGCCACGTCACCAACCATACAAGATGACGTCATCCCGCCACGTCGCCATGCTGATGTCACCCGTCGTACAATGCTGACGTCATCAGTAGTTTTTTGGGCGCAGAGGCAAAAATCGCACTTCGGAGCCCCGGAATCGAATTCTGAGGCAGTTTTTGATGAGCGATTTGCGTTCATCGCAGGATTTTTTGGGCCAGAATGAAGAATATTCAGGGAATCTTTCAGGAATCTTCGCTCCATGCAGCCCCAGGAAGCCCGAAAAGGCGCAAAAATGATCCGTTTTCTTCACAGAGCATATCAAAAGGATCAGAAGACAATTCTAGATGATACAGAGGCCGAGCAACGGCTATTTACTGGTGATTAGACCCGCAGCACATCAGATCAGCAGCCCAGATTTTGTCAGAGAGTATCAGTGGAAGAAAAGACGCCAGAGAGAGTCAGTCATGATTTTTTAGGGGCTCAAGGCACCTAAACATTTATGAAGCCCCCAGAGAGTCAAATCGGTAGGCATCAACCCATCCTTGCCTTCAAATCACCGTTAGGACATTCAAAGCATCAGGACAGCAAGGAAGCAGAGTCCCATACCCATTTATTGTAGAAAACACTGTAGCAAGCCACCGAGGACAGCACCATTCATTCAGTTTTGACACATCGGCCTTGAGCACGGCCCGAGACATTCTTTGTATTTATTTTAGGATAGGATTAGGTCAAGTAGTCATTCTTTATGACCTAATTAGGTCAAGATGTAATAAATGAACTCTGCAGAGAGTTGTGCCCTATATATACCACCCTCTGTACAGTTTTAAGGGTTGGTCAATTGATAATTTTCACTAGAGACTCGCTGTGTATACCTGAAATTTCTGTAATCAAAGATTGCTTAAAGCTTGGAGAGCGAACTGTCTGTTGTCGATGAAAGTGTTGAAGAGTTGAAGATGGAATTCCTGCGCTGCGGCCTGAAGCAATAAGTGTCTCTCATCTCTGTTTATGTGTTTGCCATTATCTAAATAGCAGGAAGAAAGAATAGCCTAGAATTAGTTAAATACTCTCTATGCTCAATTCCTATTGTTTCTTGATGTTTTCTTCTAAATGAATTGCTCATGAACATCGAATTCCTTCTGGCTCATGTTTGCCCCAGTTCACCTGTGCTGGCCAATTACCTAGGGATTCTTAACTGCCCCTAGGTAGCGCCCTGTTACTTTCTCTGCTAATCTGTTGGAGAGATTCTTAACTGCCTCTCTTTCCTTAGCATCCAGTTCATCCATTAAACCTGAAAATTGCTTCAGCCTCAGTTATCTTGCTCCATGTTCCCTCACTGTTATTAAGAAACACACCAGCAGTTCCCCTCCTCGACTCCACGCCCAATGGTTTGAAACCTTCAGACTATACTCAGCCTCTCTACCTGAGAGTGTCAGTTTTCCCGCCAAAACTCAATCAAACCCCTGTGCATCATATCTAGCCTAAAATCACCCCATCAACAAAGATAAATCATAAAGAGAGAGCCCTCTCTGACTGCAGGCAGGCTAGGGCCATGCAGTCCAAAGTTGGTTTGTGGTTACCTCGGTCGTATCCCTTTGGGAGTCAAAAGGGACAACCTGAGTGTTAACAGGTGGATGGGGATAGTTCAAGTGACTTAAGTTGTTTCAAAAAGATAGTGTACATCATGCAGGTGGATGTGCTTTGGGCAATAATGCATTTAGAGATGATGGCATTACAAACTCGGACTAGTATATGGAAAGAAACAGATGAAGGTAATAGGGGATGTTCTAATGTATCAAATGGGAAGACAATCAAATGATTGTTGGAAGCATATACTGCACCCAAAGCAGTTAGTAGAGCTTTCTTTTGAGATGGGTATGAATAGGGTACTTCCAGCATCGACATGGTAGCAGGTGATTGTGCCAAGTCGTCTACTATACTGTATGTATGGGAAGCTCGGTTAGAAGTCGCGTTATGACATAATGGTCCCTTGGGGATCTTTAGAATTGACTCAACTTTAGGTTTATGGATCTGTAGCGGACCATTTGGTGTCGTAAGAGGCTCAGTAAATGCTTTGGTTTTGGACTGGGTGGCGGATGAAGTCGATGGCTTGTCATATTGACGTGATTGAGTTTGCAGGTTGATATCAGAGGGACTGAACTCATCAGAATTCACCATGAGGATTTGGTAGTCACCAGGACCAGAAGGTTGGGGGGGATGGACTGCTTGACTTGGCTGAGGTTGAGCAGCAACAAATCCTTGCTGAGGGAAAGGATTTGTAAGCACTGCCAGTTGAGATGGTGCGGGATTCTAAAGTGATTGTTGGATGGGCAGTTTACCTCTAGAAGTTGCTTGAGCTTCCCACATTTGGCGCATAGGGGTAAAAGAGGACACTCATGTGTATAATGGCCATGCACACCACAACGTGCACAAGGCTTGTTGTTACAAATATCTTTGTTCTTCTTGGGCTGACTGCCCTGTTGCTGGTTGTTGGTGTTAGGTTGGTTCCCGTGGGGCTCGCTAGGTTGATTACCTTGATTACCCTAGTTACCCTAGTTACCTTTCCCCTTATTCATTTTCTTCAAATTTTGGGGATTGGTCGCACTATGTTGTGTAAACACTTGACCCTGAGGGGGCGGTGGCTGCTGGGGCTGAGGATGCATGGGATGCTGGGGCGCTAATGTTTGATGGGATGGAGTGCTCGGCTGGGAATAGGGATAATATGGTGGAGGAGCAACGATTTTATAGACAGTTTGAGATTTGGCTAGCTCTGAAAACATGTTGCTACCAAGAGGGGCATAAGTGTTGTAGGAACTAGTGTCCCCCTACGTTTAGCCATAACTCTACTGAGCATATGAATTGGATCCAACGAAACCGTCGGAGGCACCGTAGATCCAGTCAAGGGAGCTACGATTATGTTCTAATTTAGGGTTAATGGATTGGGTTTTATGAATGCTCCGACATGTATATATATGTGTTGTAACATTGAAAGGAACATAATGAAAAATCAATCTGGTTGTCCCAGTTTTGGGATCCAGG
The DNA here is from genome assembly GCA_031772625.1 of Pinus tabuliformis. Taxonomy (NCBI): domain Eukaryota; kingdom Viridiplantae; phylum Streptophyta; class Pinopsida; order Pinales; family Pinaceae; genus Pinus; species Pinus tabuliformis. Next base: position 517,341,450 of record CM062806.1, on the reverse strand, counting down.
GGAAAATCTCTCTATATATTTGCTTTATGTTCTCACTATTGTATATTTTTTTTGTTAAGAATTCGTTTGCAGATAGTTTCTATACAGGGTTAAAACCTACATTTGGTATCAAAGTTGTTTCGGCTTCAATGGGATGCCTTTGCTACTGAGGGATTCTTCTCAAGCCTGTGGTAGACCTTGTTTAGTGGGATTTCTGCGGGATTGATTCTTGCAGTGAAAGAAGATGGTGAACAGTGGAAAAATAGAGATATATAAATTTAATGGTCAGAGATTTTAGTTGTGGAAGCTCAAGATGGAGGATTTGTTGGTGGACCGAGATGAGTGGATTGTTTTAGATCCAGGCACGACACTCACAGGAATGTCGATATAAGACTGGGCAAAGTTAGATCGGAAGGAAAAGAGCATAATACAATTGTGTCTCTCAGATTCAATATTGTTTAATGTATCAAGGGAAGCTAGGATGAAGTATTTGTGGGTCAATTTAGGGACTTTGTACCAATCTAAGTCTCTGGTGAATAAATTGTTCCTGCGAAAAAACATTTATAACCCGAGGATGAAGGATGGAGACTTGGTGACAGAGAAACTGAACGCCTTTAATAATGTGGTAAGACAGTTTTTATCTGTTGATATAAAAATTTCAAATGAAGATAAGTGCATCATTTTTCTATGTTCTCTACCAGATTCGTGGGATAGTCTAGTTGTTGCACTAGGTAGAAATACAACTACCTCGAAGTTTGATGAAAAAGTTTGTATAGCACAGAAGAATACTACTCCATACACACCACAGAAAAATGGAGTAGTAGAAAGAATGAAAAAAATGTTGATGGAAAAGGAAAGAAGCATGCTGAGTGGTGTCGAGTTAGGACAAGAATTTTGGGCAGAGGAAATGGAGACTGCATGTTGCATGTTTAATAGATCACCTTCATCAGTGTTGGAGGATAAGACTCCACATGACGTATGGATTGGTAAGAAACCCTCTCTTTCACATCTAAGGGTATTTGGCTGTGATGTATATGTACATGTTCCAAAGGAGAAAAGAACCAGGTTGGATAGTAACTTTGAAAGATGCATCTTTATTGGGTATAAGGATGGTTTAAAAGGTTATAAGCTTTGGAACCTAGAAACAAGGAAGGTTGTGTACAATCGAGATGTGGTATTTAGAGAGGTGAAAGATGTTATTAAACATGAAGTCCTACCAAAGGAACCTGAGAAGATAGAGTTTGAGCTAAAGGAGGAAGAACCATACTCTTCAATAGAATAGGAATCAGAAGAGGAAGAGCCACAAAATCCATTTTTTAGAAGATTAGTTCGAGCGAGAAGGAAGCCAGAAAGGTATATTCCACTCCTTTCTACTCAATTTTTTCTTTATCTATTACTGATGATGATCCTAGAACTATCAAGGAGACAGTAGATTCAGAGGATGGAAAACTCTGGAAAGAGGTCATGGTTGATGAAATGGCATCTTTGGCCAAAAATGAGGCTTGGGATGTGGTGGAGTTGTCGGTTAGAAGGAAACCCATTGGAAGAAAATGGTTGTTTAATCATCTAGGTGGATATTGGTGGCCACCTACCAAGTCCACTTGGACCCCTACCATTGTTTCTTTCAACTTTTCAGTTTCCCTAAGTGTAGCACATTTTACTATTTTTAGCAATTTTTCGGGTCCTGAACATTCAAAGCAGTTTTGAGGCCCTAAACGATGTTTTTTGGGAAACTTGGGAGCAACATGGGTCCTTGGACCGATTTTTTTTGTTCCCAAAGTTGTATTTCTCGGATAGATCTTTCTAACGAGATATTGTGCACGTCAAACGGAGATCATATGCCAAAGTTACGACCCCAGGAATTTGATGTACCAATTTACCCAAACAGGGCCCACAGTTTGGCGTTTCATCTTCTAGGGTTAGGTTTTTGGATGTTAATGGTTTTCCATTGTTTCTCAACAATAAATAGGCCTTTGAGCCACATTGTAACATAGTTCTGAGGCATGTAGCCGCCACATCTCTTCTCAGAGATAAGCTACCATCGCCCTAGCTGGTTTATTTCCATTGATGTTTGTAAGCATATTTCAGTATTTTACATTAATGAAATGAAGTATTATTTCCACTGCATCTCTATGTTTATGGTTATCTCTATAATTTGTTGCATTCCTGTTTAAATCCGGATCAGTGGTATCAGAGCAATCTGCTTTTTCTCTGTTTTTCTTTACATGTCCCCAACAAGGTTAGGATATAACGAGTTAGGGCTTGAACTGGTCGAAACTTTGTAAGATCAGCCTTGCAAATCCTAATGGCCTCCCATGGTGGATGAAAAGAAAGACGAGGGGGCAGGAGATCCTATCAAAATATTGCTCGAAGAAGCCCTCGAGTGATAAAGGAACGCGATGATGGATAGCTTTGCCCAGATCCTTTAGCTGCTACCCAGGGGCGATGCATTGACTTCCAACAACTACTCTGGAAACGCCACATCGTTTAAGGTAAAAGTTAATTTTTAAATCCCCATATTCGAGGGTTAGATAGACGCAGATGCCATCAATAAATGGTTAAACGTGCTAGAGGGTTATTTTTCTGTTCATGATTTTTCTAGTCGGGAAAAGATTATTTTCACTCTTCTCAAAGAAGCCCCCCACATTAAGGACTGGGAGAAAACCTACTGCGAGCGGAAGGATGCCATCAAGGAGCAGTACTACCCTGTCGGAAGCTATGAGGATCAATACATAAAGTGGACCAAGTTGTGGCAGGGGAGGGACCAAGACGTTCCTGAATTTACCAATATTTTCCATACCCTTCACACAAAGTTGGGTATCAAGTATTCAGAGCAGCATTTGCTACTCAAATACCACGGCTGCCTGCACAAGTAAATCCAAGAAGAAATAGAATTCCTAAACATCCCCTCGCTCGGCACGACATATCGATATGCCGTCAAGGTTGAGAAAAAGCTTAAACAGAAGAAGCGAGACTTTGGATCTGCGAATTTGAAGCAAGGGAAAGGTGCCCCCAAACCACATAACAAAGGACAAAGCTAAGGTAGGGTGACCCAAGACAACCCGCCAAAGATGCAAGCAAAGAACAGCGCCGTGAAGCCCAAAAAGGACACGGGAAAGTGGTGTGAGTTCCATAAGAGCTCCACTCACAACACAAGTGAGTGTCGGGCCAGGCAGTCACTGGTGGCCGAGCTAAAGGTTTCAGAATCAGATGCATGTTCCGACTCTAAGTCAGAACCCGACAAGGGGAATGACAAAGGGAAGAAGATTATCGATGCAGAGCCCAATGCCACCATTGCCACCATGAAGATACAAAAGAAGGAACCCGAAGATCCAGAGGAGGAGGAGCATCTCTTCCACTCCTAGATGTAGGTAAAGGGTGCCCCACTACAGTTCATTGTCGATAGCGGGAGCCAAAAGAACCTTATTTCAGCAGAGGTCGTGAAGCGGTTGGCTTACCGACCATACCACATCCACAACCGTACACTATCAGGTGGCTTCACCAAGGACGGGATCTTCGCGTGAGCTAGCATTGTCGCCCTCCATAAAACATCAAGCCCTTCATAGATGAGGTATTGTGTGACATTGCTCCCCTTGAAGTTTGTGATGTATTATAAGGACAACCATACTTGTGGAAGCAACATGGTGTGTATGAATCAAGGCCCGATGCTGTTATTGTTAATTTGGGAAATAAGTTGTACAAGATACCGGGGGTAGCACCACCTATATCCATCTCTTTGGTTACTGTAAAACAATGCAGTAAGATCATTTCCAAAAACGGGAAATTTGTTTTCCTAATGATATGCCCTCAAGGAAAGAAGAAGACGGTGGCCACGACCTCCAGACAGGGCCCCTCCGCATGACAACTACCGATGGACAAGGTCATGGAGGAGTATGAGGACATCTTCACCTCCCCCACAGGGGTTCCTCTGCACTTTCAGTTCAAGCATTTCATCGATCTGACCCCAGGTGCGCCGCTGCCTAATGGACCAATCTATCGACACTCTGTTCTGGAGAACTATGAAATCACATCCATCCGAGTTCATCGCCCAATTGGAGCCCGATCGTGTTGGTAAAGAAGAAGGATGGGACTTGGAGACTTTGTATTGACTATTGGGCAATGAACAAGATCACTGTCTGTAACAGGTACCCAATCCCATGGATTGATGATCTCCTGGTTCAACTGAAGGGGGAAAATATTTCAGCAAGATCAATTTGAAGTCAAGATATCACCAGGTACCAATCGAACCCTCCAATGTGTGAAAGATTGCCTTCAAAGCCAAGGAGGGCCTTTTTGAATGGTTGGTTATTCCTTTCATATTGATGAATGCTTCTGCAACCTTCATGAGGCTAATGGATGACATCTTGCGGCCATTCACCTACCCATTTGTAGTGGTATGCTTGGATGACATCCTGATCTTCAGCCAGAGTTGGGAAGAGCACCTCCACCACATCCGACAGGTTTTCCAAACACTGCGGAAACACAAGTTATGTGCCAATTTAGAGAAATGCACTTTTGGCATGACCTAGGTTCAGTATCTAGGATACATTATTGATGAACAGGGGGTGCATGTGGATCCAGCCAAGATCCAAGTCATTCGGGATTGGCCCTCTCCAACCACTCTGACAGAGCTCCACAACTTTCTAGGTCTTTCCAACTTCTACCGTAGGTTCGTGTTGGGATTTTCTCATATCACTTGGCCCTTGAGAAAAGTCACCAAGGGAGGAGCGAAAGAAAATTTCTTTTGGTATAAATCTCAATAGAAGGCATTCACAGAGTTGAAAGATCGCCTCTGCACGGCACGAGTGCTCGCATTACCAGACTTCCAACAACCATTTGAGGTCGAGACAGATGCTTCTGAATATGTTATTGGGGTAGTCATTACTCAACATTGGCATCCAGTGGCATATCACGGTGAGACAATTTCAGAAACAGTCCGAAAGTATCCCACTTATGACAAAGAGATGTATTCCATTGTGCAGGCCTGCCGAAAATTGAAGCATTACATTTTGGCGAAGGAAACTGTTGATGAGCCTCATAAATGGGTAATTATATGGGCTCATTTTACCTCCTAACCTAGTCAAATCAACCATTCTCTTAGCTTATTGTATGATTTTCTAATTATATTTATGCTTATGGGGTGAGTTGAGTTAGTTATTATACCATGTGGTCTAACATGTATTTAATGCATATTATTGATGGATTTCGAGGTCAAAGTCAAGGATCTAATGGTCAAACTACAAAAATAACTCGAAGTAGACAGAGGAGAGGACTTATAGGAGGGAATCCCCCTCATTTATTGCTCCTCACTTCGAATTCCCCTTCATTCAGTTTGGAGTACAAGCACCCAAATCATGCACTAGAAGGAAGTCAAGCAAGTGGAAGATGATTGATAGTTATCTCGAGTTTTGCAGCCTCCTTGATTTTAAGGAAGCTATTTTTAGCTTCAAATGTATAAGTAGAGAGCCTAGGGCCTCACTAGGGTCGACTTTTTTTGTGTAAACTCTGCTCAAATTTTGAGCTTACTGTTTTATGACAATTTTATGTAATCTTTCTATTTTTTGATAATGAAGATGGAATCCTTTTTGAGTTACCTTAGAGGGCTAAAGCTCTTGGGTTAGGGCCCAATCCAAGTAGCCAAACTTCTCTTTACTTGTATTTGTATGCTTTACTTCAGTTTGTAGATTAGTTTGCTGTTAGATGTATTTCTCTTATGGTTAAGAATAGGTTGCTTTTGATGATTTAGTAGCTTACTTCCATTTGTGCTTTCTGTAGTAGGTTAAGCAGTGATAAGAGAAGATTCAAAAGGATAGCCATAGTGCCTTGGCCTCTCTTCCTCCATCTGGGACCTTGATTTGAGGCAAAGTCTCTCTTGCTGCCCCAAAAACATAGATTTTCCTCATTCCTAGGACTTCTAGTGTTTGCGGCTCTCTATTAGGTTGATAGTCCATTTTTTCTTTGCTTTAGATCTTCTTTATCATGTTCACTTCTTGATTTGCAATAGTCCTTTTGCATGCTTTCTTTTCTTACAACATTTCCTTCTATATATCATAGTTTAGACCATTTTAATGCAAAACTCTGTTTTTCCTAGGATGCACTCATTTCATTGGTTGCTTGATTTTCTTGGTTGACTGTCAGTTTCTATGCAGCAGATATATTCCAGAAGTAGGTCAACTTACCAACAATCACACCCTCCATTTGATCCATGCCGTATAGGTCTCTAAAACCTCACCTCAATTCTGCCCTAGTTTCCTTCATTTTTCATAGAACTTCTTCCTCTCTCCTTGAGCAAACCAAATCATCTTTCTCTCTCCTGGTGATTCATGGTAGACCTTAGGCATCCTAACTCCTAATTCCAACCTTCATCCACCTTTTCTACCCACTCTCACACCCTCAAAATAGCAAAAATTTCTCTCGGCCTCCTCATGTAGGCCTCCTGTAGTTTCCCTTGTTTCCTCCTGTAGTTTTCTTGTGTCCTCCTGTAGTTTTTCCTATAGGCTTTCTTTTGAAGCCCGAGTGTGGGAAAAGCCTCCAGAATGCCACTTAAGACCTCCTAGGACCCATCCACACCATCCTACATCCTCCCAAGCTCCAAAACTACCCTCTAACGCCACCTGTTCACTGCCACACTCACACACAATAAATTAGATGCATGTTAAATTCACATAAAATATGTTTTTTGCTTATTTACTTCCAGAAATAGCATGGTTAGATGTTGTTTACTTCCTTGAGTAGGTAATGGAATTTCTTTCATGGTTTTCATAGTGTTTTTGGCAAAAGTAGAATTAGCTTGTTAATCAGGGTTTACTAGGTTTTGCTTTACATTCCAGTCTTTCTCCTTTCTACAATTAAAATAGCATCTGTAGAGTAATCTTTCTTTCCTTTCATCACACATAGAGCTTCTTCTGAAATCTATAGAAGTTGGCTTGAGCTCCTAGTGATCTCGCACCGGCTGACCAAGTGACAACATGCAGTGAGAACTAGTACTTGTGCATATAGCACCGACGCTTCCAAGTATGTTACGAACTACTGGGTTGATAAAAGTAAAGTTGGCAACCCAGGAGTTGTAGCATTCTTGCTGCAATACTGACGCTCACCACTTTTTGGTGTAGTTCCTAGGGAAGCGTCAGAGTATTCTATGATTACTACTTTCTTCTATTTCCTATTGCAACATTCTACTAATAGTTTATTTCGACAAAAGTAGACTAGTCATTTCTTTTCTTTCAGTTCTGCATTTCCTTACTTTCCTTTTCAGTTCTGCGAATTTCCATTTAGCAAGTTCATTTCATCTAGTTGCAATTTGTTTTGTTCAAATCACAATTTCAGTTTTTGCAGGTACTTTCAGTGTGGGGAAAAAGAAACAAAAACCAACCAAAAAGATTTCCTTTCATGCCTTGTAGGAATAGAGATAACTCAGGAAAAGTTTTGCCCAACACCCCCACTGCTTCACACAGCCAACCTTCTCTCTTCTTCAGTGGCTGCAATCAAGAAGAACCCTTAGGTGAACAGCCAAACATATTTGAGGAACCTATAGGGGAAGAAGAAGAAGAAAACATTCGTTTAGAGCCAATGGCTAAAAACAGAAATGCTAGGGGAAATGGAGAGAGAATAGAGAGCACCTTCCCCATTCGGGAGACCAATGGGGACACCAAAATGAAGAATATAAGTCCTTCAACCCTACCTCACTTCCATGGTCTAACTACAGAAGATCCTGACACCTTTTTGTTTGAGTTTGTTGTCATCTGTCGAACTTATGACTACGTAGAGGACGAGAAAAAGTTGAAACTGTTCCCTTCTACTCTCAAGGACACAGCACTGTGCTGGTTCATGGGATTACCTGGCAATAGAATCAGAACTTGGGCTTAGATGCAGCAGGCCTTTAACAACAAGTATCGAGACTATTATAGGTCAAAAGATACTAAAGAAGAAATCTTCCGAATGACCATAGGAAGTGATGAATCCCTGGAAGACTATGAAGAAAGGTTGCAGCTCAGTTACAAAAGGCCCAGGTGTACACTTGACCCTGAGTCTCTGATGTTGGTCTTGCTTAGGGGAATTCGGGAAGATCTATTAGACACCCTCCATCTACTGGCCGGGGAAGACATCTACCAACTATCCTATGAGGACATAAAGACTATTTTTAGAAACCATTCTAGAGCAGCCAAAAAGAAAGGTAGGGGGAGTCAACCCATAGCCAGTACCTCTTCTTCCAATTCATCCATTAAAGGTGAAATTGGAAACATGCTGGAAGACTTCAAGAGTGAGATGCTGCAGACTCTTGCCATGCAAATGGATATCTTACATATCAAAAGAAAACAAGAGGAAGTAGAGAGGTCTTTGGCCAATTTTTGCCCTAGATGCACCAGGATGCATCCTAGGAATGAATGCCCACTAAACTCTATAGAGGTTTGCTTAGTCTATGAAGAAGATCATTCTATAGATAAGTGCCCTTCCTTGCCCGGACTTAAAGATGTATACCAAGGGGCCGATGGAGTCACTGAACATATATATTACATAAACCAAAAGAGGCCGCATGGACCTAGAACATACCAGCATGGGATGCAAGGGACATCTTAGGCATACTACAACCCCAACCAAGTCACCTCCATACCTTCTTGGGGCCCCCCTGCTCATCCTTCCTGGCCCACGCCTCCTCCTTGTTCCTTCACATCTCAATATCATGCCCAACCAGCCACCCATTCATTTCAATCATATGCTTAGCCGCAACCTTAGTGGAACACATCTCATCAAGGGTGGAGGCCCCAATACAACTCTCTTCCCACTCTTCTGCCTCCACCACCCCAAATGCCTGCCCAGCCAAATCCGAACCCGAACAACAGACATGCTCAACAAGTGTATAGTGGGGAACCATCATGCCCAACTTATGCTGTGGAGATTCAAGAAATTAACTTGTGATCCGGGAAAGTTCTCCCAGATAGCCAGCCTCCACCCAGGGAGGTTGAGGAAGATAAAGAGGAAAGCGAACCTAAAGCAAATCCACCCTTTCCTGAGAGACTATCCATGACAATCCAGCCTACCCCAGAAGAGACTGAACTCCTGGGAGAATTGAAACATTTATGTGTGAAGATACCACTTCTCCAAGCCATAAAAGATGTGCCTATCTACAATAGGTTGATCAAAGAGAAGTGCTTTAGGCATCCAGGAAGGCACAAGAGAGATGCCCCAACCATCAATGTCATAGGACAACTGTCTAACCTGATGTTGGGGCAGATAATCTGTCCAAAATATCTGGACCCTGGAAGCCCAGTAGTTGATGTCCACATCAATGGCACAATGGTCCCACATACCTTGATTGATCTGGGAGCTTCCATTAATGTGATGACAAAGGACACAATGCTCAAACTTAACCTCCAAGGCTCCTTGAGGAAGACCACGACAGTGCTGCAGCTAGCAGACCGCTCCACAGTGACCCCTGAGGGGATTGTGGAAGATGTGATGGTCTCCATTGATTCTTGGGAGTACCCTGCCGATTTCTTAGTTCTCCAGCCAAAGGCAAAGCTCACCAGGTATCCTCTGATTCTGGAAAGACCCTGGTTGGCTATAGCCGATGCCTACATCAGCTGCCAAGCTGGGAACATGACCATAAAGAATGGGCACATGTCCAAGCAATTAATCCTATATCCTCCTACCCAACCCTTGCTAGAACATGATCTACCTCTCTGGTTGGAGGAGGAGGATGAGGATGAAGTTTATTCTGCACCACTTTGTACATTATAAATCGCCATGGGGGGAAACTACAAGATGAGGATGATATGATTGAAAATTTGATTCAGAATCCACCTCCCAGTGTATCACCATTAGAAGACATAGTAAGAGAAACCCAAAACAACCCCTCAACTGATATTTGTGTGGCCGACCCCACTTCTCTCCGTGTTAAAAATATAGAGTTCGGCCCAGAAAGAACATTGAAAATAAATCCATCCCTATCTACTTCCCAGGAGAAGGAGCTATGCAGCATACTGAGAAAACATCTAGATGCCTTTGCCTGGAGTTATAAGGAGATGAAGGGAGTGCACCCTTCAGTATGTACTCATCATATATACATCGAGGAAGATTGTAGCCAGTCAGGTAGCCTCAAAAGAGGATGAACCTAGCACTTAAAGATATTAGTTAAGGAAGAACTGCAGAAATTGATTGATGCAGGATTCATCTATCCCATCTTTGGCAGTGAATGGGTCTATCCTTTGGTGCTAGTACCAAAGAAAAATGGTAAGAGGATAATCTGTGTCGACTATCGGGAATTGAACAAAGCCACTAAAAAGGACCATTTTCCTTTACCTTTCATAGATCAAGTGTTAGACGGTCTGGCAAGGAAAAAGTTTTTCTCCTTCCTAGATGGGTTTAGCGGGTACAATCAGATTCAAATCAGGCCAGAAGACCAAGATAAGACCACTTTCACTTTTCCTTGGGGTACCTTTTCATACTGGGTCTTTCATTTTGGTTTGTGCAATGCTCCAACCACTTTCCAAAGAGCGTTATTGAGTATATTTTCTGAACTGGTTCATGATGCAGTAGAAATATACATGGATGATTTTACTCCTTATGGCTCTGACTTTCAGGAAGCTTTATCTAACCTAGGAAAAGTTCTAGATAAGTGTATTGAGATGAACCTGTCCCTCAGTCCAGAAAAATGTGAATTTTTGATGACTGAAGGGACCGTGCTAGGTCATGCAATATCTCAACAAGGGCTGCAGGTGGACCCCAACAAAACTGCCATCATCCAAAGGGTCCCACCTCCTCAAAAGGTGAGAGATGTCAGAAGCTTCCTAGGCTTAGCTGGATATTACATGAGATTCATTAAAGACTTCAGCAAGTTAGCCTCTCCTTTGTTTGGCCTCCTAGGCAAAGATGTTGAGTTCATATGGTTGGAAAACTGTCAAGAAGCCCTAGATACCTTGAACAACAAGCTAGTGACTGCCCCAATTCTCAGAGGCCCAAACTAGGCCCTACCCTTTCACATTCACATAGATGCCTCGAAAAAAGCAATAGGAGCAGCCTTAGGACAAATTGATGGAAATTTACCTTATTCCATATACTTTATAAGAAAAAACTTGTCAAAGTCAGAGTTAAACTATACAGTGACCGAGAAGGAACTCCTAGCTGTCGTGCATTCCTTAAACAAATTCAGACATTATATCACATGCTATCAAACCTTTGTGCACACTGATCATGCTGCAATTAGATATTTAATGAACAAACCAGATGTAAATTCTCGCATTATTAGATGGTTGCTTTTACTACAGCAGTTTGATCTGACCATTATTGATAAACCTGGTAAAGAGAATGTTGTTGCTGACTTTTTGTCTAGAGTAAATTTGCCTGCAGGTGAAGAAGGAATGGTGGATGACCAAATGCCAAATGAAAACCTATTTTTTATATCAGTACTCTCTCCATGGTTTGCTAATATAGCAAACTACTTGGTTTCAACACAGTTCCCACCACACCTATCCTCAAAAGAGAAGAGCAAGATAGTAAGGAAAAGCACCCCTTTCACCTGGATTGGAGGCAATCTCTTCAAACTTGGCCTAGATCAGATCTTGAGAAGATGTGTCAGGGAGGAGGAAGTCTTTGACATCCTCCTGACCTATCATGACAGGCCTTGTGGAGGTCATTTTGCAGCAAAAAGAATCGCCTTCAAGATATTGCAAGCAGGCTACTACTGGCCCACTCTTCATCAGGATGTGAGGAGATACACGAGCCAGTGTGATTGGTGTCAGAGGATGGGGAAACCCACTTCAAAGGATGAAATTCCCATGCAACCTCAAGTGACCTTTAAGCCATTTGAGAAGTGGGGCATGGACTTTGTGGGGCCTATCGACCCCCCTTCAAAGCAGAAGCAGTACATCATTGTGTGCACTAACTACCTGACAAAGTGGGCGGACACAAAAGAAATCAAAGCAGTGACAGAGGAAAAAATAGCTGAGTTTTTTAGGGAAAACATATTCTACAAGTTCAGGTATTCGAGAGAGTTGGTCACAGAACAAGTCAGTCATTTCATTTCCAACCTGATTGAATACTTGCTCACACATCATAAGATCAAGCACAGGACTTCCACCCCTTACCATCCACAAGCCAATGGGCAAGTGGAGGTCACTAACAAAGCATTGGAAGGGATCCTAACCAAGGTAGTGAGCAACAGCAGAAAATATTGGACGGATAGATTAGTTGAGGCCACTTGGGCCTACAACACAACATGGAAGACCACCACCGGGTTTACACCCTATGAACTGGTCTATGGGAAGAAGGCTTTGCTGTCAATAGAGTTTGAATTCAATACCCTAAGAATTGCAGCTCAGATAGACCTAGACCTCAGCCATGCACAAAAGGAGAGATTACTTCAGCTCAATGGATTGGATGAATACAGATTGCAATTCCAAGAGGGAGATTGGGGAAAGATATGGCATTACATAAATATTAGGGAGAAGCAATTCCAAGAGGGAGATTGGGCACTACTCTATGATTCAAGATACAAGGATTTCAAAGGCAAGTTGAGGAAAAGATGGCTGGGACCCTACACTGTGGAGAAATGCAATGAAAATGGTTCAGTTCTGATCAGAACCATTGATGATGAAGCCATCCCCATGCTTGTTAATGGACATCGGTTGAAAGTCTACAAGAAACCCCTCTCCAAGCGAGAGTTACTTGAAGATTTGAATAAAAAAGTGATGGTAGTGTAGCATGTCTTAGCTTCCACTTCACCCACTCATTGAAGAAAAAAGAGAAAAATAAGGACTCAAGTGAAAACCTCCGTGAGGCGCTTGAGTCCCATCATTGGGTTGAAAACCTCTTCTGAGGCGGCCCAGTGATGTCAAAAAAAGGGGGGGAAGAATAAGATCCCTGGGTGAAAACCTCCCTTGGAGGCGCCGAGGGCAGGAAAATAAGGCGAAAACCTCTCTGAGGCGCCCTAGTTGTTTTCAAAAAAAAAAAAAGAGAGAAAAAATGAATTTTTATTGCATTGTAAGTTTGTAGGAGGACTACGGGGAGCAGAAGAAGGTGCAAAGGGGACCCTGACATTCATACCAGCATCCATCTCATCTTCTCCACACCTTCATCCATCATTTTTGGCATCTCTTTCACCCCACTGTACCTCTTCTTCCAAAACTGTGTTTTCTATAGGGGGCTCCTGTAGGAATTACAGAGAGCCAAAAGTTTCTACAGAAGGCAGTTTGAGGGTCAAGAAAAGCTTCATGAGGAACATATAATTCCTCTTCCCATATTCAAACCTCCTTGCCATCATTTCCAAGCCTACATCACACTCCAAGCATCATTATTATTTTTTTCCTTTCCAAGAAAAACACAGAAAAACAGTTTTTCAGTTTTGAAAAAAACAAAAATAAAAGGAGAAAAAGGCACCATAACCTTTACTTGAAGCTTACCTACTATCCCTCCATCATTCATCTCCACCTCTGGCATCATTCTCGAGCTCCATGCACAAGGAAATAACTGAAGTTTCAAGGGGAGAAGCAGCTACAGGAGGTCCTGTAAGAATTCCTGTAGCAGCTAATCCCATAGAAGTCCAGCACCAGTAGCAAGGGACAACACATCTGAAGGTTGAAAAGGCACATTCAACTCAGCTCCAGCAAAAGAAGAACCTGAAAAAAAAACACAACAACACATCAACAAGTAGAGACAGCATGCATGAAGGAAAATGAAGGCATGCAGCAGAGAAAGCCACAACACCTCACAGTCGATGGTAGTAAATACACTTGGATTACAGTTAAGTAGCTAAATCACTCCTCTATCTGCATTTGTGTAATTAGGAATCATACGAAGGCAATGAGATGGTTGAAATCAAAAGAGGGAAGGGTGGCCAGTTAACTTGGCCACCTTCATTTAGTTGACCCCACTTACCCGATATATCACCCACATGTGCGCACGGTCAACTCAAGCAAGAGATGCGAAGGACAGGTAGTGGGAGGAAGAGTTAACTACAATGCAGTAATGAGGGATGATTACGAGGGGGGGTCATGATGACCAAGCAGGTGGGGAACAATGGTCCTAATGCGAGCAATGTACACCTTTCCAGCTCAACACTCATAACCGAAAACAGCCATAAAAGGTAATGAGCACTCCTCCCCGCGCATTCTCACCACCTTTTCTTCAGTTTATCCTCGTCACTTAGCCACGCAACAATCTTCTTTTGTCCCCAGAGCCCTGTAACCACCATCCTCCATCGATTTCCTCCATATTTTTTCTCTCGTCATTTTCTACAAGAGCACCTACAGGAAATCTACAGGAGGGACAGCAGGCTTCTATAGGAGGGGCAGCGAGTCATTTTGAAGGGAGGAAACGTGATTTTTGGAATGAATTTCAGTCTGAAGAGGTAGGGTTCATGAATGCCCTTTATTGAATAGAAAAATGTGAAAGAATTGGTCTCAAATTGAAGATAAAATGAGTCTCTAAGAGGGTAGAAATACATAAAATTTTTATGGTTTGAAAGAAAAGAAAAAACAAACACAGTCCCCTCTGTTTTTCTATTTTACTCAAAATTATTTGTCTCCACCTCCATATCTAGTTTTTCAAAAGAAGTACAGGCAGTATGACAGGGGGTTTTATGAGAAAAGAGCCCACTAACTCCACTAGACTCCATGCACATCCTCAAGTGGTGGAAATATTTACAAGGGAAAACTGGATGAATTTCTTTGAGAAGTTTAGAGGGTTTGATGATGAAATTGCCCATGAATTTTCTCTCTCTCTAGTCCCTCACACAAGAACTCATGCTACTATAACCATTAGAGGCCTCTCCATTGAAATAACCCCTAAATTCATCAGTAGGGTCACTACCCTTCCTCTTGGGCTGCCTTGGAGTAAAGATGAGAAACCAATTGGCCAGGCTGCCAAGAGGAAGTTTTTCCAAGTTAATGAAACCCCTGTTGAATACAAGAATGGAATTAGAAGGGCTAGTGTACCATATCCCTGGGATGAGGTTAGCTACCAAGTGATCAAATACATTTCTTGTGAGGGGAGGCACAACATTGTTTATGGATATCATTTCAGAATCCTCCAAGACTTGAGATATGGCATAGATACCCTAGCACATCAAAAGCTCAGTATCCCTTACTTTCTCCTTCAGTCCCTCATTGGCTCCAGCACCAAGGTACACGAAGGAAATTCACAGTAGCTAGCTCACCATGGCCTAATCAAGATCCTAGTAGAAGAAGCCCTCCATATCCTTACAATCCCTATAGCATGGGAAGTTTTCAGAAATATGACAGCTGAGGATGACATCAGGGCATTAACCTATGATGTCAGTCCTGCTATCCGTGAGGAGGGAGAACAACAAGGAGGAGAAGATGAAGCCCATGGTGACATAGCAGAGCAAGAAATAAAGGAGGGGAGAGAAAAAGAGACAGAGCAGGAGGAAAAAGAGACGGAAAAGGGAGAAAAGGAGGCAGAAGGGGCAGAGCAAAGAGAAGAGTCCCCTAAAACTTTGGAAAGAGAAGCAGCAGCTACCCTCACTACCCTCAGTACACCAAGCAAGCAGAAGCAGAAGAGGAAAAGAAAAACCTCTATGTATTTCAGGGAAAGGAAGAGTACCAAAATTAAAACATGCAAACCTCAGCCCTCATTAAAGACTCCCATTAACATTGAAGATTCACCATCTACCAAGGTGAAAGAATCTCCTTCCAAGACACCCATAACCTATGAAAGGGGGACTACAAGATCTTCTACATGGAAGGGAAAGGCAATTATACAGGACCCCAAACCAGACCTACAAGAGGCTAAAACAGTCCTACAGGAGACATTGTCCAAACTACAAAAGACCTAAAAACTTGAGGAAAGGATAGGACTAGGACAGCTAGAGGTGAAAGAGGAAGCACAAGAGCTACAAGAACCTGACCCCCAGCCTAATCTTGACTCCTATTATAGACTACTTGAGGGAGGAAAGATAATCCCACAGAAATTTGCAATTCCATTGTTTTTCGAATTGGAAAAAGAGAGAGTGAGAACGCATAGGTGGATGCAGATAGCCAAGTCCAAAGGAGTTGAGGATATTGGCCACATGGAAAACAAACTCAGGGAAATGGGTAGGGAATTGAGTGCTCTCAGAGACAGAGAAGCCATTACAAGAAGCCACCTTGAGAATGAGAATGAATTACTAAGGAGGTAGCTGCAGGAGAAAGAGACTCATTTGGCATACATGGCCAGTTTATCAATGGAACCATTACAATGTAGAACACCAATCAAATCTTATGGCCTCTATCGGAAGGATCAATGGCTTCAATTCCAAATAAAAACTTTGGCACAAAGAGGCACAATGCCTTTCCAAGACTATAGGCAGTTCATGGATTTGTGTGACCAAAGCACCTCTGAGGACAAAGAAAAGATGGAAGAGTTCTATCTACACAACATGGCTCTCACAGACCTAAATGTGTGGGACCCCAATGCCAAGCTAGGGGATCTGCAATTAATGGCCATGGCATCATGGATGAACCATGAAGAATTGAGGGCAGCAGAAATAAAAAGATTGTTAATAAAAGAGTAGAATGAACCATTGATGATAAGAGCTGAGCCATCAGATCCTATGGTACTCATCAGCACACACAACCTGCTTACCAATGACCCTTAGATTGCCCCTAAATATCTAGCCAATCAGGCACAAGCCATTGCACACTTTGAAGATATTCTTAGGCTACTTGTGGATGACTATGTGCATGCATGCATGAGAAGATGGAACACCTTACCCCACAACTTGCAGATCATATAATACCATTCCCCCATGAGGTTGAAAGAGGCATTGAAAAGAGTGCCAATGTACAAGCGCTCCATGCAAACACTGAAGGTCAACTGGATTGGCCTCAAACTGAGTCCTCCACTCATATTAGGCATGTTGGAAGGTAGAAGAGAAGAAGAAGAGAAGGAGCAGTGGAAGGACATAGACAGAAAGGCAGGATTTTATGGAGAACATGAGCAGACCACATCAAAAGCATGGAATGCTAGGGAGGCCACCAAGGCCATAAAAGACGAAGAGATTGACAAGGTTACTCAGAGGATGAGCAACACCTTCAATAGGGGGGTGATGATGAGGCTCATAAATGGGTAATTATATGGGCTCATTTTACCTTCTAACCTAGTCAAATCAACCATTCTCTTAGCTTATTGTATGATTTTCTGATTATATTTATGCTTATAGGGTGAGTTGAGTTAGTTATTATACCATGTGGTCTAACATGTATTTAATGCAGATTATTGATGGATTTCAAGGTCAAAGTCAAAGATCTAGTGGTAAAACTGCAGAAATAACTCGAGTAGACAGAGGAGAGGACTTATAGGATGGAATCCCCCTCATTTATTGCTCCTCTCTTCGAATTCCCCTTCATTCAGCTCGAAGTACAAGCACCCAAATCATGCACTAGAAGGCAGCCGAGCAAGTGGAAGATGATTGATAATTATCTCGAGTTTTGGGAGCCAAGCCTCCCTGATTTTAAGGAAGTTGTTGGTAGCTTCAGATGTATAAGTAGAAAGGCCTAGGGCCTCACTAGGGTCAACTTTTTTTGCTTGTGTAAACTCTGCTCAAATTTTGAGCTTACTATTTTATGACAGTTTTATGTAATCTTGCTATTTTTTGATAATGAAGAAGGAATCCTTTTTGAGCTAGCATTGATTTACCTCAGAGGCCTAAAGCTCTTGGGTTAGGGACCAATCCAAGAACCCAAGATTTTCTGTAATTGTATTTGTATGCTTTACTTCAGTTTGTAGATTAGTTTGCTGTTAGATGTATTTCTCTTATGGTTAAGAATAGGTTGCTTTTGATGATTTAGTAGCTTGCTTCCATTTGTGCTTTCTGTAGCAAGTTAAGCAGTGATTAGAGAATATTCAAAAGGCTAGAAACAGTGCCTTGGCCTCTCTTCCTCCCTCTGGGACCATGATTTGAGGCAAAGACTCTCTTGCTACCCCAAAAACACGGATTTTCCTCATTCTTAGGACTTCTAGTGTTTGCAGCTCTCTAGTAGGTTGATAGTCCAGTTTTGCTTTGCTTTAGATCTTATTTATCATATTCACTTCCTGATTTTCAATAGTCCTTTTGCATGCTTTCCTTTCTTACAAAATCTCCCAGCATTTCCTTCTATATATCATAGTTTAGGCCATTTTAATGCAAAACTCTGTTTTTCCTAGGATGCACTCATTTCATTGGTTGCTTGATTTTCTTGGTTGACTGTCAGTTTCTATGCAGCAGATATCTTCCAGCAGTAGGCTAGCTTACCAAAAATCACACCCTCCATCTAATCCATGCCCTATAGGTCTCCAAAACCTCACCTCAATTCTACCCTAGTTTCCTTCATTTTTCATAGAACTTCTTCCTCTCTCCTTGAGCAAACCCAATCATATTTCTCTATCCTGGTGATTCATGGTAGACCTTGGGCACCCTAACACCTCATTCCAACCTTCATCCACCTTTTCCACCCACTCTCACACCCACAAAACAGCGAAAATTTCTCTCGGCCTCCTCCTCTAAGCCTCTTGTAGTTTCCCTGTTTTCCTCCTATAGTTTTCCTGTGTCCTCCTGTAGTTTTTCCTATAGGCTTTCTTTTGAAGGCCGAGTGTGGGAAAAGCCTCCAGAAGGCCACTCAACACCTCCTAGGACCCATCCACACCATCCTACATCCTCCCAAGCTCAAAAACTTCCCTCTAACGCCACCTGTTCACTTCCACAATCACACACAATAAATTAGATGCATGTTAAATTCACATAAAAAAACATAAAAATCCAAAAATATGTCTTTTGCTTATTTAATTCTAGAAATAGCATGGTTAGATGTTGTTTAATTCCTTGAGTAGGTAATGGCATTTCTTTCATGGTTTTCATAGTGTTTTTGGCAAAAGTAGTATTAGCTTGTTAATTATGGTTTATTAGGTTTTGCTTTACATTCCAGTCTTTCTCCTTTCTACAGTTAAAATAACATCTGTAGAGTAATCTTTCTTTCTTTTCATCACACATAGAGCTTCTTCTGAAATCTATAGAAGTTTGCTTGAGCTCCTAGTGATCTCGCGCCGGCTGACCAAGTGACAACCTGCAGTGAGAACTAGTGCTTGTGCATATAGCACCGATGCTTCCAAGTTTGTTACAAACTACCAGGTTGATAAAAGTAAAGTTGGCAGCCCAGGAGTTGCAGCATTTTTGCTACAATACTGGCGCTCACCAACTTTCATCCACGCAGACCACCGACCCCTGCAGTTCATACAGACCCAAGGGAAATTGCAGAATGATCGCCATCAGAAGTGGTCCACATACCTACAACAGTTCCATTTGAATATCAAGTATAAGAAGGGTAGCACCAGTAATGTTTCATATTGCCTAAGTCGACCACCGATCATGGCGTTAACCACCGTGCTCAACTCTTGTGGGCACGAGACTTCTGATTGGCCACTTCTCTACAAAAGCGACCCAGAATTCAGCCACACATACCAGACACTCTTGGAGCGTCAGCATGTCCCAGATTTTCACCTCCAGGATGCCCTGTTATGCCACCTAGGTCACCTTTGTGTTCCTTCAAGCAAACGTGCCAAGATGATTTGGAAAGCACACTACAGTCGGGCTGCTAGGCATTTCGGGGTCAGGAAAATGATGGCAGTACTGCAAAAGTATTTCTATTGGCTGAATATTCGATAGGATGTTGGGAAGTACATCAGATCATGCACTGCCTGTGCCATTGCCAAACCAACCATCAAGAAGCAAGGCCTCTATACCCCATTGCCTACCCCTAGTCGACCTTGGGAATCCATCTCCATGGATTACATGTCAGGCCTTCCTTCCACTAAGCATGGAAATGACTGTGTTTTTGTGGTCATCGAGAAGTTCTTGAAGATGGCCATTATGGCGGCCTGCAAGAAGAATATCACAGCAAAAGCCACTACTAAACTCTTCTTTGAATGAGTGTGGGTACACTTTGGGATCCCACAGTCTATCATCTCATATCGGGACATCATGTTACTCAGTACATGTTGGTCCAGTCTCTGGTCGATGTTGGACACCAAACTCACTAAGTCCATAGCCTTCCATCCTCAAACTGATGGCCACACAGAGGTTGTCAAAAAGATGATCGTACACATTCTGTGCATGTACAACTCAAAGCATCCACGCACATGGGACAAGAGCCTCCCCTATGTTCAGCACAACTACAACCATGCTCTTCACAGCTTGACTGGCCACAACCCTTTTGAGGTGGGCTTGGCATTCTAGCCACTATGTCTCATTGATGTGGCCATGCCATTTGCTGCTACTCACGCAGATTCGGCTCATGTCTAGTCCAAAACAGATAAGGCAACTAGCTTCATTGAGCACATCAAACAAATTTTCCAGCAGGTCCATGACATTCTAGAGAAATCAAATTCCAAGTACAAGCAACGACATGATCAACATCGGGTGCCACACAAGTTTCTGGTGGGCGACAAAGTCTGGTTGCATTTGCAAAAGGAACGCCTTACCGGAGCCTATCGGAAACTCAGGCCACTCTGATATGGTCCTTACACAATTACCAAGGCTATGGGAGACAATGCATTTGAGCTTAGCATTCTCCCATTACTTGGCCTGCACCCGGTGTTCAATGTGGACTGCCTTTGGCCATACTTTCCACCATTACTGGACACATCCGACGTTGCAGAACATCTCACACCCACATATTTAAATCCAGATTTCATGGAACAAGCTGTAATTGATCAGATCATGGACACACAGATCAAGCACACTCGCCAACAGAATATCCAAATGTATCGAGTTGTCAAAGTAGGCCAACTCCTTCACCAGGGAAAGTGGCTCACCAGGGACCAAGTTCAGCAGAAGTTTCCTCATCTCATGGAGGAACTCAACGTAATGGGGACCATTGCTTCTTAAGGGGGGAGGAATGATCCAAGTGGATATTGGTTGCCACCTACTAAGTCCATTTCGACCCCCACCATTGTTTCTTTTAGCTTTTCAGTTTCCCTAATTGTAGCACAATTTACTATTTTTAGCAGTTTTTCGGGTCCTGAACTTCCGGAGCTGTTTTGAGGCCCTAAACGACTTTTTTTGGGAAAACTAGGAGCAACATGGATCCATGGACTGATGTTTCTCTTCCCAAAGTTCTAGGTCTTGGATAGATCTTTCTAACGAGATATTGTGCACCTCAAATGGAGATCATATGCCAAAGTTACGACCCCGGGAAGTTGATGTACCAATTTACCCAAACGGGGCCCATAGTTTGGCGTTTCATCTTCTAGGGTTAGGTTTTTGGATGTTGAGGGCTTTCCATTGTTTCTCAACAATAAATATGCCTTCGAGCCTCATTGTAACATAGTTTAGATGCATGTAGCTGCCGCATATATTCTCAGAGATAAGCTACCATCGCCCTAGCTGGTTTATTTCCATTGTTGTTTGTAAGCATATTTCAGTGTTTTACATTAATGAAATGAAGTATTATTTCCACTGCATCTCTTTGGCGGTGAGAGAATGTGAAAATAATTGACTTCTTGTGAAACATAGTGTTGACTTGTTCTTTATATTCCTTTATATGTTCTCGCAACTAGTCTTGACCAAATAGAGCCACTCATTCATCCTTGTCATAAAAGAAGCCTTGAACTTAACTTGACAGAGAACACAATTTTATGAGATGTATAGGCCATAGTAACATCATATACAAATCAAAATTAGAGAAATATTTCACATTGAACAAGGAATAACCCATGCTATAGGATTGAAGAAGGGAGGGTAATTATTGTTATTATTATCCAATTTTAAGGTCATGGCAAAGCCACACACGAAATTGGTGTATGATACCCCCATCTTTGTAAGACAATGGACCCATATTTATGCACCAATTTGACTACTAAGTCTACAAAGGCATGAATACTCTACCCCCTCTCATTTTGAACCAGTGGCCTCTTAGGTGGAAGAACATGCTCTTAATAATTGAAGGTTGAGTTTAACTTCTAGTAGAGTATTCTCTATGTGAATCCCATTTGTCACATTAGAATTTGATAGAGTTCTCATTTTTATATATTGTTGAAGTGTGACTGCACATTCTATATGTGCTAGAGCTTTTGGGCATCAAAACACCATTGAGCATGGTCATCCCAAACAAATGGAATGGTTGAGCGAAGGATTCTAAGAAACCCATGCGCGGTGGTCGCATAGTCAGGCACAAACTTGCGAAGGAAGTTGGCTTTGCCTTGAAGGTTTTGTAACTGGTGCAAGGTACGAGGAGGTGGCAGGTCAAGAATGGCTTGAATTTTCAGGGGGTCAAGAGTGATACAATCTTTTGAAACAATAAAGCTTAACAGATGGTTGATAGGAACACAAAAGACACATTTCAATGAATTAAGACAAATGTTATACTTGCGACATCGGAGAAAAATGGTGCGCAAATCATGAATATGTTGTGCCCAAGACCTAGAACGAGTGGTGAGATCATCAAGGTAAGCAAGGATAAGGTGCACCAAGTCATGAAAATAGTATGACGTGGCCCACTGAAATGTGGCTCCAGCATTATTTAAGCTGAATGACATGACCCTAAATGAAATGTTTCCCCACGGACTAATGAACGTTGTCTTTAACTAATCGGCACGATGGATACTGATATGGTTGTACTCGGAGAATCCATCCATAAAGGATAGAACCTCGTTCCCCACACACTCATCAATGATTTGGTCAATAAATGGTGTGTTAAAGTTATCTTTGGGATAAGCTTTGTTCCGGTTGCGAAAATCCGTGCAGACACGAATGGTTACTTGCTTCTTGAGAACAGGAACTAGGTTGGATACCCATGTGGTATATTCAATGGGATAGATGAAATCACCCTGCTTGAGCTTGTTGATATCGGCTTTTATGGCATCATGATGAGAAGGGTGAATGGGTCTCAACTTCTGATGGATAGGAGTGGCATTGGGCCATGTGTCGATATGGTTTTCAACAATGGCGGGATCAAGTCCGTGCATCTCAGAATAAGACCAGGTGAAAACATCACATAATTCTTTGAAGAGATTAGTGTAACCTTCAATTTCTTCCAATGTGCCAGGAAGTTTGCATGATGCTGCATATCATCCCAAGGGTAATCAAGGGTAGACATAGCTTCCATGATGTCCTCATCAGAATGGAAGATGGACGGATGGGAGGAAGACTGACTACAAGATGTGGCGACCGTACCTGGTGCATCAACCTGATAAAGAAGGTTTACATATGCATCATCTGGAATGGTAGACGATGAGCTAGTAGATGGAATATCTACGAATGTTGAGACTTGGGATTTTGTCAAAAGAGGTTCGATAGAAGAGCACATAGAAACCTCAGAAAGATTTGCCTACAAGGAACTCAAGGACGATGACAAGTAAAGGATATGGCCCGTGGAGTCTCTCATCTCGACATGAAGGGGAGGGATCATGATGGTGGGACCAGTCCCCCTATTCTGGTTTACTAGTGGTACTAGAATCTAGGGGTAGAGGAGTAGGTGATCCACTGTGAGTGGTCTAGTATTCGCAAAGCGCCTCAAGGCAATCGTAAAATTCGTCGAGACGAGGGAAACAATGGGAATAGTGACCATGATGATTGCACAAGGCATAAGCTTGGTGATTTGCGTGTAACGTTATGATTTTATTGGATAGACATGGTAACGTAATTTGGACCTCAAGGATATTTGACTCAGGGAATGTTTCATGAACCAAAGGTTTGATATGAGGGAGTTCAGGACAATTATTAGTGGCGTGCCCAACAACTTTACACAAATCGCGTGGAGGTGATGGATTTGGGGCTTTGGAGGCTGGAGGAGCTTGGGGAGCCTTGTCCTTAGGTTCTTTCCTCTTAGCTTTGCCCCCCTGTCTGGATGCTTTCGCAACAAGAGTGGTTTCCTATTGAGGTTGGGATGGAATTAGAGCAGCGGGAGGGGCCGTAGGGACCATTGAACCGGGATCAAAGCATGATAAGGTCTTAGTTGACCAGGCAAAATGATTGCAGGGCCATCAATGTACCATACTAGAATCCCCAAATTTATATTAGGGAGGACCAGTGAAGCCATGACAGGGATAGAAAAGATTCCCGAAGGAGGAAATAAGAAAGGCATCTGGCCTCCAGGGTAATGTCTCGGTGGAATAGCTCCTGGATGGTTGAGACCTGGAGGAACACTTCATGGTGGGAACATAGGGGAGGCACCCACAAATGGAGGAGGTCTTGGGGGGATGGATCCGGATGGCTCGACCGAGGTGGGAACAACAGGGTGTAAGGAGTGGGCTATTGTTCAGATGTACTAGGTTGCTTTCAAGCAGCCCGTGATGCTTGTAACATGTAAACACTCAAAGAGCTAGGCTCTGAGATGAGAGGGGGAGGACCAGGGAAAGCACCAAAACATGAGGAATCTTTGTAGACTCTAAGTGAAACACCGGTGGGAGGAGTGGCAGACTACTTATCAGACATTGACAAGATAATGGACTCAGGGGAGATCACGGATGCTGCCTCGTAGTATGTTAACTGATCGATGGTCACGATCTTCCCCTCATGGGGGAAGCACATCTTGTGGAAAATTTCAGATGCGATGACTGACATGGCATATTTGTAACTACGACTCAAGAGAATATTGTAATCTAAAGGGGAATCGATAACCTCGATGTCTACATGAACAAGTTTGCCCGCAAGAGTCACTGGACAATTCCGATACATACCGAGAGGCTGGGAGGAGTGATCATCCCAAGCACACAAAGTGATGGTGGATGGGGACAATTCACGTGACTTAAGTTGTTTCCAAAAGATTGTGTACATCATGCAGGTGGATGCACTTTCAGCAATAATGCATTGAGAGATGATGGAATTACAAACTCGGACTGGTATATGGAAAGAAACAGATGAAGGTAATGGGGGATGTTCTAAAGTATCAATTGGGAGGACAATCAAACGATCGTCGGAAGGATCTACTATACCCAAAGCAGTTAGTAGTGCTTTCTTTTGAGATGGGCACGAATGGGCTACTTCCAGCATCGACATGGCAACAGGTGATTGTGCCAAGTCGTCTACTATACTATATTTATGGGCAGATCGATTAGAAGTGGAGTTATGACGTAATGGTCCCTTGGGGATCTTTAGAATTGAATCAACTTTAGGTTGATGGATCTGTAGCGGACCATTTGGTGTCGTAAGAGGATCAGTAGATTCTTTGGTTTTGGACTAGGTGGCAGATGAAGTCGATGGCTTGTCATATTTATGCAACTGAGTTTGCAGGTTGATATTAGTGGGATTGACCTCATTAAAATCCACCATGAGGATTTGGTAGTCACTAGGACCAGAAGGTTGGGGCGGATGGGCTGCTTGATCTGGCTGAGGTTGAGAAACAACAAATCCTTGCTGAGGGAAAGGATTTGTAAGCATTGCTGGTTGAGATGGCACAAGATTCTAAAGTGATTTCTGGATAGGCAGTTGACCTCTAGAAGCTGCTTGAGCTTCCCACATTTGGCGCATCTCGGGTAAAAGAGGACACTCATGTGTATAATGGCCATGCACACCACAACATGCACAAGGCTTATTTCTACAAATATCATTGTTCTTCTTGGGCTGACTACCCTGTTGCTGGTTGTTGGTGTTAGGGTAGTTCCCTTGGGGCTCACTAGGTTGATTACCTTCATTACCCTAGTAACCCTTGTTACCTTTCCCCTTATTCTTTTTCTTCGAATTTTGGGGATTGGTCGCACTCTGTTGTGAAAACACTTGACCCTAAGGGGGCGGTGGCTGCTGGGGCAGAGGATGCATGGGAGGCTGGGGCACTAATATTTGATGGGATGGAGCGCTCGGCTAGGAATAGGGATAATATGGTGGAGTAATGGTTTGATAGACAGGTTGAACATTAGCTGGCTCTGAAAACATGTTGCTAGCAAGAGGGGCATAAGTGTTGGAGGAACTGGTGAACCCCTGCAGATAGCCATAACTCTACTAATTATATGAAATGGATCCAACGATACCGTCAGTGGCACCGTAGATCTAGTCAAGGGAACTACGATTATGTTCTAATTTAGGGTTAATAGATTGGGTTTTATGAATGCTCCGGCATGTATATATATGTATTGTAACATTGAAAGGAACATAATGAAAAATCAATCTGGTAGTCCCAGTTTTGGGATCCAGAGGAAATTCTCTGTGAATATTTGTTTTATGTTCTCACCATTGTATATTTTTTTCTAAGAATTCGTTTGTAGATAATTTCTGTACAGGGTTAAAACCTACATTTGGTATCAGAGTTGTTTCGGCTTCAATGGGATGCCTTTGCTGCTGAGGGGTTTTTCTCAAGCCTGTGGTAGACCTTGTTTAGTGGGATTTCTGCGGGATTGATTCTTGCAGTGAAAGAAGATGGTGAACAATGGAAAGATAGAGATCGATAAATTTAATGGTCAACGTTTTTAGTTGTGGAAGCTCAAGATGGAGGATTTATTGGTGGACCAAGATCAGTGGATTGTTTTAGATCCAGGCATGACACTCACATGAATGTCGATATAAGACACAGCAAAGTTAGATCGGAAGGCGAAGAGCACAATATGATTGTGTCTTTGATATTCAATATTGATGAATGTATCAAGGGAAGCTACGGTGAAGGATTTGTGCGTCAATTTAGGGACTTTGTACCAATTTAAGTCTCTGGTGACCAAATTGTTCCTGCGAAAAACGTTTTATAACCTGAGCATGAAGGATGGAGACTCATCCATAGAGAAACTGAACGCCTTTAATACCGTGGTAAGCTAGTTGTTATCTGTTGATATAAAAATTTCAAATGAAGATAAGTGCATCTTTTTTCTATGTTCTCTACCAGATTCGTGGGATAGTCTGGTTGTTGTAATAGGTAGAAATACAACTACCTCGAAGTTTGATGAAAAAGTTTGTATAGCACAGAAGAATACTACTCCATACACACCTCAGCAAAATGGAGTAGTAGAAAGAATGGAAAAACGTTGATGGAAAAGGAAAGAAGAATGCTCAGTGGTGTCGGGTTAGGACAAGAATTTTGGGCAGAGGAAATGGAGACTGCATGTTGCATGTTTAATAGATCACCTTCATCAGTGTTGGAGGATAAGACTCCACATGAGGTATGGACTGGTAAGAAACCCTCTCTTTCACATCCAAGGGTATTTGGTTGTGATGTATATGTACATGTTCCAAAGGAGAAAAGAACTAGGTTGGATAGTAAATTTGAAAGATACATATTTATTGGGTATAAGGATGGTTTAAAAGGTTATAAGCTTTGGAACCCAGAAACAAGGAAGGTCGTGTACAATCAAGATGTGGTATTTAGAGAGGTGAAAGATGTTATTAAACATGAAGTCCTACCAAAGGAACCTGAGAAGATAGAGTTTGAGCTAAAGAAGGAAGAATCATACTCTCCAGTAGAACAGGAATCAGAAGAGCAAGAGCCACAAAAACCATTTTTTAGAAGATTAGTTCGAGCGAGAAGGAAGCCAAAAAGGTATAGTCCACTCCTTTATGCTCAATGTTTTCTTTATCTATTACTGATGATGATCCGAAAACTGTCAGCGAGATAGTAGATTTAGAGGATGGAAACCTCTGGAAAGAGGTCATGGTTGATGAAATGGCATCTTTGGACAAAAATGAGGCTTGGGATGTGGTGGAGTTGTCGGTTAGAAGGAAACCCATTGTAAGAAAATGGTTGTTTAAGAAGAAGATGAATGCAGAAGACAAGGTAGAGAAATACAAAGCTCCGTTGGTAGCAAAAGGTTATTCTGAGCTGTCAGGAATTGATTTTGGTGATATGTTTTCTCCTGTTGTCAAGTTTGATTCTATTAGACTAGTTGTATATGTTGTTGATGCTTTTGATTTTGAGGTAGAACAGATGGATGTGAAGACAACATTTCTTCACTGGGATCTGGAAGAAGAGATAAAGATGAAGAAACCTAAAATATTTGTGGTGAATGGTAAGAAAGAACTGTTAGGCAGGTTAAAAAAAGTCTCTGTACGGGTTAAAATAATCACCAAGGATGTGGTATCAGAAATTTGATACATATCTACGAGGACTTGGCTTCACCAGAAGAAAAGCAGATCGTTGTGTGTATTTTAAATTAATTGGTGATCGTGTTTTTTATTTGGTCTTGTATGTGGATGATATGTTGTTGATTGGAAATGACATAGATTATCCAGGATTTAAAGACCCAATTGTCCTCCAAATTTGACATGAAAGATCTTGGTGCTGCAAACTATATTTTCGGCATGGAAATTAAACGATATTGGGCAAAGAGGAAGCTTTGGTTAAAGTAGAGGAAGTATGTGGAGACAATATTGTAGAGGTTTAATATGGAGGATAGTAAACCAGTGAAGGTTCCTATTCCTGTAAGTGTAAAGTTATCTGTTTCAAACAATGTCCTAACACACAAGAAAATGAAGAGGACATGTCCCATGTTTCATATGTGAGTGCATTTGCTATCCTAATGTATGCAATGATTTGCACCAGACTAGACATTACACATGCAGTGGGAGTATTGAGTAGGTTTATGTCGAAGCTAGGGAAGAAGCATTGGACAACAGTGAAGCGGGTTTTCAGGTATTTGCGAGGAACCATTGATTATGGTTTGTGATAACAAGGAAGACCAAGATTGGACAATTTTTTGGACATTCGTGGCTTTGTTGATGTAGACTGGGCTGGAGATATGGATCAAAGAAGATCTACAAGTGGGTATGTGTTTAACCTATTTGGAGGAGCAGTCAGTTGGATGTGTAAGAGGCAATCTGAAATGGGACTTTCAACTACAGAGGCTAAATACATGGTAGCCACTCATGCAAGTAATAAAGTGGTGTGGTTGCAGAGATTGTGTTCAAGTATGGGGTTGTTGCAGCGAGCTATAAGGATAGAATGTCACAACCAAAGTTCAATTTTCTTGGCTAAGAACCCTGCTTATCATTCAAAGACAAAACATGGTGATGTTCAGTATCACTTTGTGAGGGATATGGTTGAGGACAAAAAGGTGTTGCTGGTAAAGGTGGACACTTTGAAGAATGTTGCAGATGCATTGACGAAGTCTCTGAGCACATAGAAGTTTTCTTGGCGTAGGGAAACAATGGACGGTGCAAACTTGGACCAATGATAGAGCTCTCTTATGACGCCTTGTGTGGAAAGAAAACAACAAGTGGGAGAATGTTGGGTATGTGTTATATTCTTTCTACGACTAGAAGCGGGTATTGTACATTGAGCTGGGCACAACGGGGGGGTCACAGGGGGGCAGCAACCTCCCTGTCAAGGGGTCTGCAGGGGGGGATAGCCCGCCTGCACGGGATCTAGGGCAATGCCTCAAGGCTTTTTTTTTATGCAGACCCAATAATAGTTGGGTGGACCCAAGGATGGGGGCATACCCAAATATGGTGGGCAGACCTACCCGTGGTTTTGTGCATGGGTTTTGCACATGATTTTGGGCATGATGGTTTTTTTCCCATGGTATTTTGTAGATCTAGTCAAGGGAACTACGCTTATGTTCTAATCCAGGGTTAATGGATTGGGGTTTATGAATGTTTCGACATGTAAATATATCTATTGAAAGTTTGAAATGAACATAATGAAAAATCAATTTGGTAGTCCTGGTTTTGGGATCCAGGGGAAAATCTTTGTGTATATTTGTTTTATGTTCTTGCCATTGTGTATTTTTTATGTTAAGAATTCATTTGCAAGTAATTTATGTACAGGGTTAAAACCTACATGCAAGTGGAGCTGGACTTCCTAGAATGTCATAGAGCAAGGTGTTGGTGACAGAAGCGATGTCTCCAATGCAGTTGTTGTGATCAAGTGCTACCAATGCTTAAAAAATTAGGAATGCATGGCCAATAAGGGTATGTTGCACACAGTCTATTGCTAATTTGGAGATAGAAAGTCCTGGGTGAAAGATAATGTGAAGCCTTGAAGCTTGAGTGGATTATATACTTTGATATATAGAGGAAATGATTGATCGTAAAAATTGTAGTGCATGGGTAGACCTCATTCTTGAGTAGAAGATTTGGTTTTCATTCTCAAGTGCATGCCTGGCTTCTTTCTCAAGTGCTTGTCATCAAACAAAATTTGTATATATAAAGAACATCCACCCGAGAATAGGCTAACCAGAGTAGATGGTAAATAAAAAAGAAATGGAATATTGAAATAGAAAGTGCATCCAAGCATTTGAAACTGATCTAATTAGTTAAATTTGTTTGGTTCCATAACAAAATTGACTTAGTAGAATCACTAGAGCAAGGTCGAGGTTGCGTTTACCGCATTATTGCATGCTAGTGATGCTCTCGTGCTGGTTTTTTTTCTTAGTGATTATTCCCACTAGTGATGCTCGTATGCTCGTGATGCTTGTAAAGGGGGTCTCTTTCCTCATAAGCATGAATAACCAAACCAACTTCTTCTATAGACAACTTGACTAACAGAAAGAAGAATGAAATTCAAGATTCGCGCGGGATGGAAATGAATTTTGTTCAAAAACTAGAAAAACATAATTATATTCAAATGGATGCCCTAAACTAGAACCATACACTAGAATCAACATAATTTTTGGAAGTACACATTGGAATTATAGATAAGCACTGAAATCAAGATCACTCACATGAATGAGAGAAGAGCACTCGCTAGAATAAGAGCACTCGTCGAAATAAGAGAGTGGAGACCGGAATAGCGGTTCACTAGAAGAATGTTCCATGGATAACAACCAAACTCAAAGGTCAAAATCTAATCATTAATTCATGGATTATGCTCTAATTATTAAATTATTTGTGTGTTCATAATGATAGACTTGTTTTTTAAAGAAATAATCGCTTGGTGTTTGAATGGATAAAGATGTTGCAAATGCTTGTATGGTCGGTAGATGTTTGAGAAATACCTATTTATATGAAAGTTAAATGTGTCACCTAGGTGGGGTTGTGGTGTAGGAGTCACATGCAATATATTCCGATATTGTTTATGCTATAGGGGAATAAAAATATTAAATAACTTAGAATCTAAAGGTGTGTGTAATTGATATAAAGATAAAATTAAAAATTGTTATGAGGAAAGTGGATAAGAAAGAAGTACATGCTACACTAAGCCATCACTAGGCGCAATCAGTGTATGCATAGGCGCAATCACTAGCAATGATGAGGAGAAGGCTCTCGAATAAGAGCTAACAATGAGCTCTCAATCATTTTTTTAACTGTAATGAGTGTATCGGGTACCACAAATGGAGAATCCTCGAACAATGCTTCGAAATGTTTTGTTTTTCAAAATATTTTGTCTTGTACATCCAACTAAACTCCATCAGTCCTTGTGCGGAGCTTTCACTGTGTGAAGGTCCGCACAAGTAAAGCTCCACATAATAATATTAGCGATTTGTTCAGCCTCCCAAATGAAATCCTAGAGCTAGCCTCTACACTTCTACGCAATGAAAGATTTCAGACAACAATTATATGTTTCGAAAGTGTGGATATACGTAATAATTTAATAAACTCGATAGTCATTTGTTTAATATAAGCGAACATCATATAAATAACCAGTGAACCTTTTTACGCAAAGAATCTATGGCTTCTATAAATTGTTTGTGTTTTTATCTTCTTAGGTTCTTCTTGTAATTCAATCACTACATATGTCCACAATTTTTATGATTTGATTAAAAAAAATATTTTAAAAATAATAAGGATGAAATGGGTTGTATTTGTATCTTGTGTTTGTTGACGAAATAGAAGAGAGGAATGATTCACTGCAATAATGGTGTAGGTAAAACTTCTGTTGTAGAAGCTCTGGCTCTAGTGCCATTAATACTTTCATATTGTTCACATACTACTTGGCCTCATATGCTTTGTTTAGCTCCCCCCCTTCCCCCCACTTATGTAAAGGACCTGTAATTGTGTTAGTTCTGGCATCATTGGGTAGAGTCACCCTCCTACCCCTGACTATGTAAATGACTTGCAATGGTGTTAGTTCTGACATCATTGGGTAGTCATTTTAGATGGAAATTGTTCATATGACAATTTTCTTAATTAATAAATTTAATTAAAAGGAGATAAAAGACATAACTAGTTTGTAAATAAATCTCAACTTTTAATTTGTGAATAGTAGGAAGAATATTATGATATTCTCTCGAGGTTAAATCTTTATCATCCACCTAATAATTACTAATAATTAAATTGTAACTATATAAACCTTATTACAAAATAAACACACCTATTAAAATAATCAATATTTACACCGTAAGGCGTTACCTCTAAAATGAACTTCCCTCTCGCTCACTTGTCATTCTTCTGCACCTTTAGATTATATGTTAGACTATTGAAATAGGTTTAGTCGTTCATTCAGAAGAGATAATTTGTTAGAAAAATGAGTTATTATGCCCTAACCGCCTTAACCACTTTACACACAAATTCTATCCCTCCTGAATGCTTTCTGCTTCGCGCAGTGGATTGCAGGTTGTGGGGCTCACCCATTGCCTATGGGAATCACTATGGAGCTCTCTATAATAGAACTCGGACTGCGATTCAGCTTGGTGGTTGGTGCAAAACAATTCCGGTCTCGATACAAACTCCCCTCAATACAGTCTACCACAACTAATGGACCATCTATGATTCTAAGGGTTACTATGACTTCTGATGATTACACCATTTTTCGTTTCTTATACAATTACAAAGATGGGATATGCGTTGCTGTCAATTGGTATTTTCGACAACATGTGCAACGGAGAATTACTGGCTATATACAGCTGCAAACCATATTCGCATGGTGAAGCAGATGCTTTCCAGTGGCACAGATGTTGCGATTGTGATGGAAGGATTGGGTGGATTTATTACCCTTAGGGCTCTTTCACAGAGGAATCATGACCCCCATATGGCCTCAAGACCGTGGGACAAAGATCATGATGGATTTGTCAAGGCTAAAGGTGTTGGCGTGCTGGTAAGTTTAAGATGAACTTAATGATTTCATTTTCAAGGGGCTATCTGCATAGCATATTCTATTTTATGAAATAACTTTTTGGAAAATTTATATGTATATTTTGTCAAGGTATTGTTGAATTATGCTCTTGGCTTTATGGAGGTGATCTGCCCAAGTTCGATCCCTGCAGAAGAGCTTTCTGTGGATTTTGATGGCTGTGCATACAACAATGTACAGTACCATGGCTGTCAGCTACAATATCAGGGGAGAAAAGTTGGATTTTGTGTCATTGTTTCTAGAGTTCGTAGTACCAATAGAGGGAAATGTTAGTAAATTATTTCTCTACGCAACAGGTTTTCGTCTATGTTGTTCGGCTTTCTTAATTTACAAACATAAAATACAACACAATGTATACCTGTTTCGTTTTTATTTCAATCTGTTTCACTTTGTTTTCCGAAACCCAGCACGTGTATCTGATAATGAATACCATCTCTTTCTAAAGCCAAAAATTTCAAGAGAATCCATTTAGTCAAATATTTAAATAAATTTACTTATTATAATGATCTGTTAATGAGATCTTAAACAATTTTTAAGGTATTATAGACTCATGCGCATGGATTTGCCTATATTACTTAGTGCAATGGATCGATAAGATTGTGAATAACATAGACAATGAAGCAGTTAAAGAAACATAATAGACACACATAACATAGCAAGATAATCAAGGAGTTCACCCAACACTCCTGGGCTACATCTCCTGGTCCAGCCTTCAGTGGTGACCTCTCTATTATGTCTTTGAAAACAGAGTTTTACAAAAGTGAGCTCAATTTGAGTCTCACAACAGATGCAAAACAACCAGGCTTTACTTGGATCCCCCAAGTCTTTCTGAGTACACAGACTCTCCTCACTGACTCTCTGTCTCTGTTTTCTCTCTGTCTCAGCACTGCTTGTTCTCTGTCTTCTGTCCTCTGTGGCTTTTAAGCCAATTGGCACTGTCTGTTCGTTTCCTCTTCTCGGGCTCTCTGGCTCCTGGTCTCTGTCTGCTCGAATCCCCTTCTGAGCATTAGCAATCATTGCTAAACGCCTTCAGGGATGGTGGCCTCCTGTTCCGTAATGGAATGGACCCTCGGGCCTTTAAAATCCCCAAAAATAGCATTCTCTGTTTACACAGAGAAATACACTAAAAACTGTGAAAATTCGCTAAACTGTCGTTTATCAGATTTGAATTATTATAAATTCCACCTTATAACTCCTATCGGGTCCACCTTTATATCACTTATTGCATCTCCACCGTTGATCTAAGAGATCTTGATCAACCGGTTGAGATCTATTTCAGGCGGCTCATGCGTATGGGGGTTAACCGACCGAAATGGGTGGTTTTCTCTCTCTGGCACCTAGCCACGTGGCAACTAGTGTATGGGCTCGGGCGGAGCCCGACCAAAACCACTTACCGCCTACGGCCCGCCCGAAATCCCACTTGGTTCGGAACTCAAAACATATATATTTGCATGTATAAACCCTTTCGGGTCCGATTTATCGCTTTATTCGCATTTTCTTTGGTTTTCGTTTATTTAACGAAAATGTGAATTTACATAGAAAAGTCATGTTTCCTTATCTCAAAATATATCAAATATCATTCATAATTTTATCGGGTCCAGCTATCGCAGTCACAGTTGTTATCGGCCCCGCTCCTTTGCATAGCTCCAATGCGATATTGCGATATCGCAATCGCATATCGCTGATCCTTCGGGCTGCGGTTAAGTCCATATATATATATATATATATATATATATATATATATGAATGATTTAAAAAAAAAAATGGAACCAATAATATAATAACTTAACACAAGAACATTAATAAATGTGGTTAATATACTAATAAACTTATATCATTGTTATTGTTAATTATAATTTTTATTATAATAAAAATGTTAAATTAAATTAATAATAAAATATTTAAAATTAACATATATTAAAGTTCCTTGTAAGTGGCCCAAAAAAATACTTTCAATAGAAACACTTCTCACTCAACATAATATTTAAGAAATTACAATATTTAATATATTAAATATAATTAATTTATTTTTAGAATAAGTTATATCATTATTTTAATAATAAATATTACTCTATTATATTATTTTTGATAATCACATTATTACTTTATTTTATTAGATTAAATTAATAATAAAATAAAAATTATTACAAAATTATATTAATAATTATATTAATTAAACCAAAAATATTTGAAATTAATGGTTATTTGTAAAAAGACATCCTAATCATAATCATAGACTTATTTTTCAATATGAATAGGTAATCAATTTATATAAGAATTACACCGTAAGGCGTTCCCCTCTTATATCAATTTCCCAACGTTCCCCGCTTAAATCAATTTCCCAAATTGCCACCGTGTCTCTGTCCTAGAGCATAGGATCAGATGTTAAACGATTAAAATTGTTTGGACCCTTGGATTAATAGTTAGGAAAGGAAAATAGTTACTCAACACAGTTACGGAAAAAATGCATACAACCTCCCGAATAGTAGTCTTTATTGCGCGGTAGGGGCAGGACCGATTCCCTTCTGCCAAATGAAAAGAACTTTCAGATGAGCACTACCAAATGCAAAAAAATTACAGATATGTGAACTTCGTTGTGTGACCAAGTTTCTGGAGATGACATAAGCCAGAGGAAGCATTTCCATGGAGACCTGGGTATTTAAATGTGAAGGCATCCTTTGAAGAAAGATTGGTTTATGCATTTTATAAGGCAATAGAGACAAATATGCCCATTGCAGAGACACCCATAATTCTATGGATGGAAGGGGGCTCACGCTGTTCAAGCATGAATGGTAATTTCTACGAATTGGGGCCCTAGATAATCTCGTCAGACCTCAAACTATATCAAAATGACTCACCATGGAACCGTAAATTCAGTGTTTTAGTCATTGATAGTCCAAAGGGTTCAGGCTACAACATAACAGAGAATTGGACGAGGAAATCCCTACCAACCATAACCAGGTTGCAGAGCATCTCTATATCACTTTGGAGGAGTTTTACAGCTTAGTTCCAAAATTCAGTAACCGCCTTTTGTTTGTGGCGGGTGAGAGATATGCAGTAAGTATGTTTTTTCTTTTTGTCATTGTATTTTAATGAAATCTAAACAGAAATCAATGGAGAATGCATAATTGGGTTCACTAGATTATGGTGGCTCAAAACTTCCATTTCGTCTTGGTGGGGTTCTGATTGGAAATGGGTTGAAAGACATAGAAATTCTAGTGCAAACATATGCCAGTGTTGCATACCATTTTGCGTTGATTGACAGAAGCTAGAAAACCCATGCGGAGGAAATGGGAGAACAGGTTTTGGAATTCATGCATAAACAAGAGTGGTTTTAGGCCTACAAGGCTAGGAAATATTTGTTGGACTGGATTCAGAATGCGACTGGTATTGCAAATCCTTTGGATGTGAGGAGGAGTGTTCCTTACCACTTCTCTCCTAATTTCACCTTTCTTGAACCAGAGATCAGTGAAGGGGGCACCGAATGTTCCACTCTTGCAACTAGATACGTGGCATCATCACCAAGTTCTTCTAAAGATACTCTTGTTAGAGGTTGTATGTTTGCAGGCTCCACTATCCACATACCTGTTTAATGCAATGGGTACTAGCTCTTTACCCTTCACCTCCTCTCAAACTCTTGTCGTTGTATGTGTGATTGACTGTACCCATACTGCTGCATTGGAATATCGCCTAAATAAAAGTTAAAATAGATCAGCAGCCTAACAAAGAACCCGACAACCTGATCGCAACTTCATTGTGCTTTTCTCAAGCATGGATCACAACATTTGACCTTTGTAGCCTCCTGACAACTCCCTTTCATAGGTAGTAGTCCTACTATCTATTCAAGGATTTTTAGAAGGTTTCACCAAACTTCTCTTGATACTATTACGAATTTGTCTAACATAGCGTAAATAGAGTCTTCTTCTAATGGAATTTCAAACACTGCCTAAATTCAAAGGCTAATCAAAACTGCAATATGAATCTCACTATAATATATAAACACAATTGGAATAAATACATTGGAACAGATAGATCAATGTCAAAAGCCCGTGTTACTGCTATTCCAATACTGCTGGATAAAAATTTGCTAGAAAGTATTTTGTGTAAGAACTGAAACTAACCCTATTACAGATCCATACTCTCACTCTCTCTTATAAGTGACACCTAGGGTTCATAAAAATAGATATATTTCTTAGATATTTGGATTTGCAGTCTATCCAACAGATAAAAAATGAATTCAGAAAGACTGTGAAAAATAAAACAGAGCTGCCTCATCTAACTTAGCACTTTATCTTTAACCTGAAATCTAACAATAAAATTATCCTATTCTATTTATGGCTGGTGCATACATGCATGCATGTGCCCTTAATACTAGAATAATAAGATTTGTACACCTAGTAGAAAATTATCTGGGGTACACTATCTAACAACAATGAGTCACCAAACACTTGTATTTTTTAAATGCCACCGTGGGATGCTAGTTTTAAGAGTATTGTTAGGGAAATAAGCTTGGTGTAGTTATTTGATCCTCACCTAAATATATTTTAAATCTGATACAGTTAGAGTTATTGAGAATTTGAGATAGAGAACACCTTTGGCTCCCCTTTTTTGGGGGTACCTTGACTACATCCATCAAAGTAATCCCCATGTTCCAAATTTGTCCATAGGAGCACGAATCAACTTTTTCTGTGTAGGGGTTGATGAAAAAGATTTGAAGTTTGAGAAGATTGACTAACCTTGGAAGGCACATTGAAAAAGAGTTATATATTTGTTTTCAAAGATTTCAACATTTCTATCTTTAAAGATTCCCCATGATACTATTAGAGGAAGGCCTTTGAGGTCTTTGACATCTGAGTTTTGCTACCACTTTTTAAAGCACTCTTCAACATAACCTCCTTGTCCACAGTTCTTTATCCTTGTCAAACCATCCATTTCAGTCCAGAGTTCCATTTATTAAGGACATAATATCAGTAAGTGGCCTATGTTCTTTTCAGAAACAGAAGAAAGGAAGACAGTGCCCCCTTGTGAAGAGCTTCTTATGTTACATATGCCTGATTTTTACTACACTCTCAAGGATATTGTATTTGATGCTACAAAGAATAAAGAAGGATTAAATTGGTCCATTCACCCTCCAACACACATATTTGGCTTCTCTCCTTGGAGCTTGATGAATGTTTTAGACACATTGTGTGTTTACACTGTTATCTACAAACATGAGAGGTTGTCTTTCTAGTACCCAGGGAACAATATTTCATGGCAATAATTTATGGATGCATCTTGATCAAAATTGATTGCACAACAGGATATTTGGGCTGCCACATATCCTTATCAAAAGAATTAGGCCTGTGATTATGCTAATGGAGGCATGTATTAATGGAAACGCCGTTGGAGAATAACTGCACAAAAAATTGATCTCGAACCATTACCATATGAGGGTGAAGGGTTCACAGTCTGGATGAGGCAATGGAAGACAAAGGTCGAGCCTGGGATGCAATTTTTAATGAAAGTAAGCCCCTGGATTGAGCACTTGGGAAGGAAGTCGCGCATGCCTCTGTTTTGAGTAGATTATTTTATTGTATTGTATTTAACATTAAGATTTTTTTTTCATTCAAATTTGGCTATAGTTAGATCACCTAACATGTCACATTTTTTTCATATATGCTCTTCTTCCATATGCACTAACGACTTACGACGTTTCCTTTGCAACATCTGATACAAATGCTAGTTATAGTTTGGTGATAAATAAATAAATATATATATAATCAAACATTCCATGAATCAATATTATATTAGTGATTGGAAAATTTGCTTAAGAAATTCAATCTTTAATTAAATTCTTAATAAAAAAAATATCTAATAAGTAGATCATATACTACACATTCACCTTGGAATTGTCAAATGGTTTAAGCATATTTTCAATAATACTTATTTGTTATAATGTCTTCTATCACTAATTAAAATTAATATATAATAGTAATCCATATAATATTATTTACTTGTGTATATATAATTTTGAGAAATACTTATTTAATATAATATAATATTATTTATATGTGTATTGTGTGATATAAGTATTTAATTTATTGAAAACAAATTAATAATCCACAGAATTTCATATTCATTTGTATTTTCATTAAATTTTATAAAATGTTTCAAATTTTTATATTTCTTATATTTGTAGAATTTAGACTTCTGTGATCCATATTAATTGTAACAAAATTTTTGGTAAAAATCACATAAAATAAAATCTTGTCTAGGCGTTTCGAACCAATAAATGTGGTTTATCTTCAAGACAATATGAAGAATCAAATGTAGACAATGGAATAAGTAAATTATAAGAGCAGCTAACTAGCAGTTACAAATAACAGCTAGTTTCACTAAACTATTCGAATTTTAACATATTATTTTAGCATTTTCAATAATAAATATATATATACTCGGTGCGCAGTATACAATATGGACTATGACTTGACACGCATTGAAATAACAACCAAAGGATAGCAACATCGCCGGACTGTTTCGTGGGTTCAACTTTAAATGGGACAATCAGAGAAAGTGCGACAACAGCTCAACTTTCAAATAGAAGTGCGTCACTTGCGCACCCAACAAAAAGAATAACTTTGATAAACTCCGTGAGTTGAAAGAGTCCGCAATTTTGGTGCGCAAACGACGAAGCTGAATTTTTAAACAAAAAGGAGCGTTAGCTATGAAGAAGGAGCAACATCAACTCTTTACTCTTTGTCGAAATTTTTAAAAATTCGTGCAACCAAGGGTCTTCTTCGTACGAGGGAGGAAACACCCTCAAAATTTGAAAAATAAATTTGGGGAGGGTGAAGCCGCTGATTGGAAGAACGAATCATTTACAGTCAAAGGTATCAAACGCACATGGTGTAAGGCATTTTTTTGAAAACCGTTTCTTTATTCGAGATTTAAAAAAAGAAGGTAGGTGATTCAAAATTGTATTATTCAAGTTTTTTTATTCTAAAGCGGTTTGTCAAAAAGAAAAAGGGTATATGTAATATTAAAAAAGGGTTCATATAACTTTTAAATTAAAAGCCTTCTTAATTGTTCCTTTCAAAAAGGACAAAAGATACTCATTGTTTATAAGAGGGTTTATTAAAAAAAAGAGAAGAGGGTGTTCTTCAAAATTGTTGGTAGCATTGAAATATTGTAAGGAGTTGTGAAAACTTTTGCTTTGTATAGAATTGGTAGATTATTTATTTGTAGAAGCAAAGTTGCAAAAAAGTCATTACAAATATGTTTTTATTGTAGGCAGCAATTATGTTTGTAAGTCGATTTATTTGTTGATTTGTATCCTGTTAACGTGAAACAAATAGAAAAAGCTAGTAGAAAATGTTCAAGATATTTTTGAGAGATTTGGAAGTGAAAAGGCAAAAGAATGCCTCCGCATTAAAATGCATAAAAGAATGTGTTAATGATAGCATATACAAACACAACCAAGGAAGCTTGGGATACCCTTGAGATGAATGTTGGTGTAACCAGGAGTAATCCAGTTGAAGATGAAGAGTTTGGTGAATCCCACTATTTAAACTCATTGATGAACTTTCTTATCTTTTTAACCTAAAAATGTTGACATTGCTTGCAAATATTTTTTATCCCAAATTCAATCGCTAAATTATCCCCTTCCACCCGATTTATCTATTGAATTCCATTAAATGAAATGTCCATTAAATACCATTTTTGTGTTGGATAACCAAATCCCAACCATCGTTGTTACTCCAAGTGTCCCAATTCAGTTTTAATTTAGTTAAATTGAGTTGAGTTTCACTACAATCATTTATTACTCATATCTCGAATGTAACCTTATTTAATTAATTCGTAATATTGAGAAGAGAACTCTCCGCTCCATTTTTTTTCATTCCTTAACATGATATCGAAGCCCGAGGCCGCATAAGACTCTAGAGAGAGCAATGTTTCAATTTTTTTTTACGCTAACAAAGCAGGAGCAAGGGTCGTAAGAGGTCGAGGGGCTTGACAAAGGAAGTGCGACAACAACTTAACTTTCACAACTATGAAGAAATTAAAGTGTGTCACTTACGCACCTATAAAAAAGGCCTAGTGCGTCACTTTTGCACCCCAGCAAAAAGAAAAGTGCGCAAAAGAACCCAAAAATTATCGCATTTAGGGATGACACACCTCATGAGTTGAAAGACTGTGCAGTTTTGCACATATAACCTCTTTCCATAGGTGCGCAAATGACAAAGCAAATTTTTTAAACAAAAAAG
Organism: Pinus tabuliformis; assembly: GCA_031772625.1. NCBI lineage: Eukaryota > Viridiplantae > Streptophyta > Pinopsida > Pinales > Pinaceae > Pinus > Pinus tabuliformis. Next base: position 517,300,334 of record CM062806.1, on the reverse strand, counting down.
AGTTGTAATATAATATAAAATGTCAGTGTCGTACTCTGAATGAAGAGTCCTATGTCGGGGAAACCAATATTTCAAAGTCTATTGAACCATATATACGCGGAGGCGGTATATGCTCGTCGTTGGATCGAAACAAGTACAATAGGCATATAATTAGCTCAATAGAGGATTAAATATGCATTGCCCTAGGGAGGTAGGAACAACATCAAGTCTCTTTGGGAATTTTAAAAATTCGTGCGACCAAGAGTCTGAACTGTGGGTCTTCATACAAAAGAGGGAACACCATCAAAATTTGAAAAAGAAATTTGGGGAGCATGAAGATATTGATTAGAAGAATGAATTGTGAAAAGTCAAAGGTATCAAACGCACATGGTGTAAGGAATTTCGTTTGAAAATCGTTTCTTTATTCGAGATTTAAGAAAAAGATAAGTCACGAGTAAGGAAATGTGTGATTCAAAAAGAGATAAGGTGAGCTTGACGCATAGTATATAAGCAATTTGAATATCGTACAGCAATCCGAGACTAACTTTACCTGCACGTTAGAAGGTGCAAGTACTGAGAAAAACATTATTGCAAGGAAAAACTAATGAGAAAAGCATTTTGTCGATCGGTGGCCAAAATAGTCTCAGGAAAGCAGTATGGTTTATTCTGTTTTTTCCCTAAAAGTCATAGAAATTCTGGAAAAAAATTGATAAAATCCGGCAGGGATTTTTGTAAATCCAAGTTACAACTATCAAACTTCAAGGTTTTGGGTGCCCCCTAGGTTTTTGATGGTGCTGAATCCATTTCCACCATCAAAAACATGATTCAAAATATGGTAATGCAAAAAATTTTGATTTTTTTTTTGCTCTGACAACTTTTGGCTGTCCAATCAATTCCTCTGCCTCAACAGACACTTCCCTCAGGAAATTTGGAAATGTCGCCGAACAATTTTGTTCCAACTATATATTAATAAAGAAGGGAGGGAGATGAGCAGAGACAATCTTTTGAGGTTGTCGTTTGATAGTTGTTAGATCAACGAGAAAGAGAAATACCTTCCACTTGTCAAAAATCATTCGATCATTTTCTGTAGTTTCTCTACCGAATGGCTCATCTACCAAAGACCTCTGCTTCCCTCTCCACCTCCACGGCGCCATATCTGAACCCCAATTACAACTGTCATTACGACATTTTCATCAATCACTCTGGTTTAGATGTTAAGAATACTTTCGCTAGCCATCTCTACCATCGTCTTCTTGACCGTGGATTTAGAACCCTTTTCGATCGACGAGAAATGCAGTCGGGAGACTTCTTAGATTTTCAAACAACAACAGTTATTGCAACCGCCTCTATTCATATACCCATATTCTCTCCAAAATATGTCGAAGCAAAATGCTGCCTAGATGAACTCCTGTTGATATTAAAGTTGAAGGCTGTAATTATTCCAGTCTTTTATTATGTTAAGCCTTATGATCTATGGATCAGGATGGATGAGGGCCAAGAGCAAGTGCCAGGTCAAATCTTGGGACTTATTGGGGATCCTGTGGGCAACAATGGCATCTATGATGAAGCCCTACAAGATCATGAAAAGAAAGGGAGATGCGGCCAACAAACTATTGCGGATTGGAAAAATGTGTTGTTTGACGTTTCACATTTAAGCAGTTTGGAGCTTGAGGCATATAAAAGGTTAGAACTCTTATCTGTTATTGTCTGGATAATCAGGTTCAATGTATTTCCATAAACAAAGTTTTTAGTACTCATGTTTGGCTTACTTTTCTTTGAATAACCAGCGATGAAGGCGAGCTTGTCGATAGGGTAGTGCAACAAGCGGAGGAAGAGGTTGCAAAACCACAATTTCAGGTGGGAAAATATGTAATTAGCTTGGATAAAAGGCTTGTAGATCTTTAAAAGAAAATATTATTACAATTGTTATAGTGTTTTCTCCTCAAAGGTGTACAAAAAGGAAACAGTTAACACTGTGGATGACAAACAATCTCAACAATATAAATGGCTGCTAAACATTGTAGATCTATAGCAAATGATAGAAACAAAACCTACCAAAGTCCTAATCTATGCCACAATCATAGTTAAACAACAAAATGAAATAGTAATAAATGAGAGTAACTCCAATAATCCAATGGAAACCAGATATATAAGGAATATATTTTATTAAATAACACCCGTGAAGGGAACACATAAATGTTACCAGTCCCCCTCTAAGGGATGGGTTCTTGGCTATCCTCAAATATCTTGAGCTTTTGTAGAGTCTCTCTCCTCTATAATGTGTAAACCCAACAAATACAATGTTTGAGCTCAATGGGAACTCAAATGGAAAAGAAAAATGATGTGCGACAGTGATAATAATCAGAGTTACAACAATGAGTGCAACAATCAAAATGATCGAAAGTGAATAATGAATGGAAAACCCTTCTATTTATAACAATTATTGTCAAATAATGAGCAATAATAAAAAATTATTAACCCCATTCTAGAAATAACCACTTGAAAATTTTTATTATATTTGGTTAGGAGGGAAAAAATCTTTAAACTTTTATTTAGAAATAATAAATAAATAAATGATTTATTCATCATCTCAAGAAATATGGTTAAGGAATAATTAACAAATCATCTCAAGAAATATGGTTAAGGAATAATAAACAAATAATGATTTATTTAATTATTCCTAAGGAATTTAGTCAAACTTGACAAGGAATTTTAATTAATTGGTGATTAATTAATTATTCCTCGAGAAAAATAAGATAGTTAATAATTTATCTGTTTATTTTTCATAACTGGGTCAAAAGGAAAAGGAATATTAATTAATCAATGGTTTAATTAATCATTCCTAGAGGATAATTAAATAAATAGTGATTTATTTAATTATTCTTCATGGGTTTAATTATAAATTACTTAACAAATGTGGTTTATTAAGTAATTTCTCACAATGAAAGCAAGTTTACTATGGTAAAATTGGCCTTTCATGGTGTACTTCGATCCATCTAGTAAATTAAGGCTAGATGATCAATTTTTTGGTGATAACAGATTGCCCCCCAACGTACGAGTGTGAGGAGCAAAACGTATGACTGAAGTACGTTGTAAAACACAATCAGTAGACAACAAAGTGGAGTCAAAGAGAGAGAGAGAGACCAATAGAGCTGAAGTGAAAGAGGATAGGGACAGAGGGGGGGAGACCAATGCAAGTCTCCTTTTATGTTGTGGTACCAAATCTCAGTGAGGTGGGGGAGGCATACCTATACCCGCCAAGATAAATTAGTACAAAAATAATGATGTGCCCAGAAACATAAAACTGAGTGATGAAGTACATGACACGCTGGCATAACTGAGCCAAAAAATAATACAATGTGTCCCATATAGATAATGCACTTTGAAAAAACATGAGCCAGGACTGAATACAATATCATCTGATTACATGAGGTATAATGGCCCTTCCCTTAAAAAAAGGGTAGGAGGGAGGGTAGAAAAACTGAAGAAGCCCTACTAAACATGGAATGGCTCTGCAAAACTGAATGGATCATCTGAAGGAGACGTGCATGCTATGAACACTGCGATCGGTAGGAACCGAACCCATCAAATATGCGAAACTGCATCTGAGGCTATAGCATAATATGAAGGAATACGGGCATATGGAGGGCTACGTGAAGGGCCACCCCCTCATGAGGTGTGAAACATCTAACACACACCGAGGAATCACTGGTACAATCTGCTCTATCGTTGGACCATCAAGTGTATGAATCAAGAACATGAAACAACCAAGTCAAAGGGAAATAATGATTCCCTCTGCTCGATCCAAGGTACCAAACGAGAGTGGAAGCTAGAACCAAGATACACCGCCCTCTAGGGCATTCTTCTGAAATAAATGTGTTGATGTCGATAGAATAGGACCTTCCATAAGTGAGGAAATGAGGATCCTCACCTAAGGCATGAGGGAAAATAGTATTGTGACAGATGGACTGACACCAGGGACAATGGAAGATGTGGGACTGAGGGACAAATAGATGACTTCCCTTGTCAGAGCATAAAGTGCATGGTTGACCTGGCAGCGACTGACTCAACTCCGGAGGGGGTGGGGGACAGCATGACTGGAGGCCAAAATGGGCAACACAGGATGAACGGTATGCAAAGATGGATGGAATATTGTGACATGATATAATGGGATACGAATTAGACTCCATGGATGCAAGGGTGACTCGATGACGCTGCCACATAGAATAGGCTCGGTGGGGACCATGAAAGCATGAGTAAATGATGGTTACTCATGAAGAAAATCAACACGTGAGACAACAAGCATTAAGGGAAGGTGTTCCATAAGGTACAAGTGTCGCATATGAAGAAATTCAATTTTGAGTAGTGACGAAGTGACCCTTCTTGGAAAAATGGTTTCCTGGTGAAGTATCAAATCATCAAATGAAATGATGCAACCTACCTAAATGCATGACAAAAATAAATACGTGCAAATCAATGGGAGATGCTATGGGTACAATTTCTTAAGGTAGAGTGCATTACGAGGATTAGGAAGGAGTTTGCCTTTGAAATCGTCCAGGAGATATGCCCCATTTCCTAAGTCCTTACGAATGATGTAAGGTCCTAGCCATAATGATTCAAACTTCCCATGTCCCAGGGTATCATGGTTCTGGTCATACACCAGAACAAGATCACCTTTGTGGAAGGCATAAGGGTTTACTTTTCGGTCATACTGAGCTTTGGTGCGCGTTTTGACCGCTTCAATGGTTTGCAAAGAAAAACAACAGTCTTCAGAGATGCGTTCAAGCATGACACGTCTTTGTTCTAATGGTTGGGTGTTAGGGAGAAGTTCGATAGCTAGGTGAAGGGAAGGGATATCACATTCGATTGGCAAGACTGCCTCCTCGACAAAAGCAAGATGGAAAGGAGTGAACTTAGTGGCGGTTTTGACAAAAGTTTTATAGGCCCACAAAGCTGGGAAAAGCATAAGGTTCTAGTTGGTCTTGTGTTTATTCACCATCCGCTGAAGCATCATTTTGAGAATCTTGTTGATTGCTTCAACCTCTCCATTACCTTGATGGTAATAAGACGATGAATACTAGTGCTGGAAGCCCAATAGTGAGGATAACTCACACCATACCTCATCTTCAAAATGTCGGCCATGGTTAGAGACCAATTGTTTCGAAACCCTGAATCAAGCGATAACATGATTAAAAAAGGAAAGGGTCACAGTAGTCATCGTGTTATTGAACGTTGGCATGGCCTCAACCCATTTGGTAAAATAGTTGACTGCCATGATAATATACTGATGTTTATTAATAAATGGTGGTCGACATTCCATAAATTTAATGGCCCATTTACAGAAATAACCAGCAATGATGACAGGACGGAGGGGAGCTGGTGGGGCTCTCTCCTTTGGGGCAAAATGTTGGCAATTAGGGCAGTGTTCGACTGCCTCAATGCAATCACTGAAGAGAGAAGGCCAAAAGTAACCAGTGTGCATGAGTTGTTGGGAAGTGGCCATACCGGAGAGGTGACCACCACAAGTGCCATTGTGACAGGCGTTTAGCACTTTCTCTGCTTCAGGATGGGTGAGACAACGACGAAGGATAGAATCCACACTACAACAATAAAGGTCATCACCGATGAGAAGGTAGCGAGGGAACTAGTATCGAATTTTTCTTCGATTATCATGAGGAAGATGGGGGGAGAATTTTTGGATTCGCAAATATGTGAGAATATCACCGTACCAAGGATCGTCCAAAGTGATGATGAAAAAGTGCTCATCTGGGAGCTCGTCATTAACCGACGGATCACGTGCACTAGTGGGTAGTTCAGAAATGAGTTCGGCGAGGGCCAAACCTTTCTTACTCTTAGGCATAACAACCTCAAGATTGAATTCCTAGAGGATGACGATCCAACGTGCATACTTCCCATTGCTGATCCGTTGACTCAAAAGAAAGGTCATGGGGTTCGAGTTTGTTACGACCCTGGTGGTACACTTAAGGATATCTTGATGGAGCTTTTGGATGGACAACACAACAGCCAATGCCAACTTCTCTTCATGAGAGTAGTTCACAGCGGGGCCTACGAGGTTTTTACTGCCATAGTAGTTAACTTGCTCATTCCAATCATCATCTTCCCGAATAACGACCCCAGCAATCGAATGGGCAGAAGCTGAGATGTACAAGATGAAATCCTTGGTGAAGTTAGTGGGACTGATCAAAGGAGCAGAAGTGAGAACATGCTTTAGGGCATCAAAACACCGTTGAGCATGGTCATCCCAAACAAATGGAATGGTTGAGCGAAGGAATCTAAGAAACCCATGCACGGTGGTCGCATAGTCAGGCACGAACTTGCGAAGGAATTTGGATTTGCCTTGAAGGCTTTGTAACTGGCACAAGGTACGAGGAGGTGGCAGCTCAAGAATGGCTTGAACTTTCAAGGGGTCAAGAGTGATACCATCTTTTGACACAATGAAGCCTAACAGATGGCCGACAGGAACACAAAAGACACATTTCAATGGATTAAGATGAATGTTATACTTGCGACATCGGAGAAAAATGGTGCACAAATCATGAATATGTTGTGCCCAAGACCTAGAATGAGTGGTGAGATCGTCAAGGTAAGCAAGGATAAGGTGCTCTAAGTCATGAAAATAGTATGACATGGCCCACTGAAATGTGGCTCCAGCATTATTTAAGCCGAATGACATGACCCTATATGAAAAGTTTCCCCACGGACTAATGAACGTTGTCTTTAATTGATCGGCATGACGGATATTGATCTGGTTGTACCCGAAGAATCCATCCATAAAGGATAGAACCTCATGCCCCACACACTCATCAATGATTTGGTCAATAAAGGGTGTGGTAAAGTTATCTTTGGGATAAGATTTGTTCAGGTTGTGAAAATCCGTGCAGACACGAATGGTGCCTTGCTTCTTGAGAACAGGAACAGGGTTGGATACCCATGTGGTATATTCAATGGGATAGATGAAATCACCCTACTTGATCTTGTTGATATCGGATTTTATGTCCTCACGATGAGAAGGGTTAATGGGTCTCAACTTTTGATGAACAAGAGTGGCATTGGACCATGTGTCGATATGGTTTTCAACAATGGCGGGATCAAGTCCATTTATCTCAGAATAAGACCAGGCAAAAACATCACGGAATTCTTTGAAGAGATTCGTGTAAGCTTCAATTTTTTCCAGGGTGCACTGTGTCCCCAAGGTAACATTTTATTCAACCCCTGGTTTATCTGAAATGTTGATTTTGATAGTAGGAGGGATGTTGGCCATATTCCCTTCTTCGAAATCATCTAGGGCAGGGATGGGATTTCGAAACCAATCGACTTCACCATCGATGAAGTCTTTTTATTCCACAACATATTGGTCATGAGACTACTGTGGCAGGAAGTTTGCACTATGGTGCATATCATCCCAAGGGTAATCAAGGGTAGACATAGCTTCCATGATGTCCTCATCAGAATGGAAGATGGATGGACGAGAGGAAGACTGACTACAAGATGCGGCGACCGTACCTGGTGCATCAACTTGATAAAGAAGGTTTACATATGCATCATCTGGAATGGTAGATGACAAGCTAGTCGATGGAAGATCTACGAATGTTGACACCTGGGATTCTGTCAAAAGAGGTTCGATAGAAGAGCACTCAAAAACCTCAAAAAGATTTGCCTACAAGGAACTCAAGGACAATGACAGGTAAATGATATGGCTCGTGGAGTCTGCCATCTTGACATCGAGGGGATGGATCACGATGGCGGGACCAGAGTCCCCCTATTCTGGTTTACTAGTGGTACCAGAATCCATGGGTAGAGGAGTAGGTGATCCACTATGAGTGGTATCTTATTCGCGAAGCACCTCGAGGGAATCATAAAATTCGTCGAGACGAGGGAAACGATGGGAATAGTGGTCATGATGATTGCACAAGGCATAAGCTTGGTGATTTGTGTGTAACATTATGATTTTCTTGGCTGGACCCGGTAACGTAATTTGGACCTCAGGGATATTTGAATCAGGGAACGTTTCATGAACCAAAGGTTTGAGATGAGGGAGTTTAGGACAATTATTAGTGGCATGCCCAACAACTTTACACAAAGCATGCAGAGGTTACGGATTTGGGGTTTTGGGGGCTGGAGGAGCTTGGGGAGCCTTGTCCTTAGGTTCTTTCCTCTTGGCTTTGCCCCCCTGTCTAAATTCTTTCGCAACAAGAGTGGGTTCGTATTGAGGTTGGGATGGAATTGGAGTAGTGGCAGGGGCCGTAGGGACCAGTTCAATCGAGATCAAAGCATGATAAGGTCTTAGCTGACCAGGCGGAGTGCTTGCAGGGCAATCAATGTACCATATTGGGATCCTCAAATTCATATTAGGGAGGACCAGCAAAGCCATGACAGGGATAGAAAATATTCCCAGATGAGTAAATAAGAAAGGTATCTGGCCTCCAGGGTAATATCTCGGCGGAATAACTCCTAGATGGTTGAGACCTGGAGGAACACTTCCTGGTGGGAACATAGGGGAGGCACCCACAAATGGAGGAGGTCCTGGGGGGGTGGATCCAGATGGCTCGGCTGAGGTGGGAACAACAGGGTGCTGAGGAGCGGGCTGTTGTTCAGATGTACTAGACTGCTTGCTAGCAGCCCATGATGCTTGTAACATGTAAACACTTAAAGAGCTAGGCTCTGAGATGAGAGGGGGAGGACCAGGGAAAGCACCAAACAATGAGGAATATTTGTAGACTCTAGGTGAAACACTGGTGGGAGGAGTGGCAGACTGCTTATCAGACATTGACAAGATAATGGACTCAGGGGAGGTCACGGATGTCAGCTCGTAGTATTTTAACTGATCGATGGTGACAATATTCCCTTCATAGGGGAAGCACATCTTGTGGAAAATTTCAGATGCGAAGATTGACATGGAATATTTGTAACTACGACCCAAAAGAATATTGTAATCTAAAGGGGCATCAATAACCTCGATGTCTACATGAACATTTTTGCCCGCAAGAGTCACTGGACAATTGCGATACATGCCGAGAGGCTAGGAGGAGTGATCATCCCAAGCACGCAAAGTGATGGTGGATGGGGACAGTTCAGGTGACTTAAGTTATTTCCAAAAGATAGTGTACATCATGGAGGTGGATGCGCTTTCAGAAATAATGCATCGAGAGATGATGGCATTACAGACTCAGACTGGTATATGGAAAGAAATTGATCAAGGTAATGGGGGATGTTCTAATGTATCATCTGGGAATACAATCAAATGATCATCGAAAGGATATACTGCGCCCAAAGCAGTTAGTAGAGCTTTCTTTTGAGATGGGCACAAATGGGGTACTTCTAATATCGACATGACAACAGGTGTTTGTGCCAAGTCTTCTACTATACTGCATGTATGGGCAGCTCAGTTAGAAGTCGCGTTATGACGTAATGGTCCCTTGGGGATCTTTAGAATTGACTCAACTTTAGGTTGATGGATCTGTAGCAGACCATTTGGTGTCGTAAGAGGCTCAGTAGATGCTTTGGTTTTGGACTGGGTAGCGGATGAAGTCGATGGCTTGTCATATTGATGTGACTAAGTTTTCAGGTTGATATCAGAGGGATTGACCTCATCAGAATTCACCATGAGGATTTGGTAGTCACCAAGACCAGAAGGTTGGGGGGGATGGGCTGCTTGACCTGGCTGAGGTTGAGCAGCAACAAATCCTTGCTGAGGGAAAGGATTTGTAAAGACTGCTGGTTGAGATGGCGCAGGATTCTAAAGTGATTGTTGGATGGGAAATTGATCTCTAGAAGCTGCTTGAGCTACCCACATTTGGCGCATCTGGGGTAAAAGGGGACACTCATGTGTATAATGGCCATGCACACCAAAACATGCACAAGGCTTGTTTGTACAAATATCTTTGTTCTTCTTGGGCTGACTGCCTTATTGCTGGTTGTTGGTGTTAGGTTGGTTCCCCTGCGGCTCACTAGGTTGATTACCTTCATTACACTAGTTACCCTTGTTACCTTTCCCCTTATTCTTTTTCTTCGAATTTTGGGGATTGGTTGCACTCTGTTATGCAAACACTTGACCTTGAGGGGGTGGTGGTTGATGGGGCTAAGGATGCATGGGAGGTTGGGGCGCTAATGTTTGATGGGCTAAAGTGCTCGGCTGGGAATAGGGATAATATGGTGGAGGAGCAATGGTTTGATAGATAGGTTGACCATTGGCTGGCTCTGAAAACATGTTGCTAGCAAAAGGGGCATAAGTGTTGGAGGAACTGGTAACCCCCTGCAGATAGCCATAAATATACTGAGTATATGAAATGGATCCAATGAAACCATCGGAGGCACCGTAAATCCAGACAAGGGAACTACGATTATGTTCTAATTTAGGGTTAATGGATTGGTTTTATGAATGCTCCGACATGTATATATATGTATTGTAACATTGAAAGGAACATAATGAAAAATCAATTTGGATGTCCCAGTTTTGGGATCCAGGGGAAATCTCTATGTATATTTGTTTTATGTTCTCACCATTGTATATTTTTTTTGTTAAGAATTTGTTTGCAGATAATTTATGTACAGGGTTAAAACCTACATTTGCTAAAAGAGTTGTTTCGGCTTCAATGGGATGCCTTTGCTATTGAGGGTTTTTTCTCAGGCCTATGGTAGACCTTGTTTAGTGGGATTTCTGCGGGATTGATTATTGCAGTGAAAGAAGATGGTGAACAATGGAAAGATAGAGATCGATAAATTTAATGGTCAAAGTTTTTAGTTGTGGAAGATCAAGATGGAGGATTAGTTGGTGGACCAAGATCAGTGGATTGTTTTAGATCCAGGCACGACACTCACAAGAATGTCGATATAATACTAGGCAAAGTTAGATCGGAAGGCGAAGAGCACAATACGATTGTGTCTCTCAGATTCAATACTGTTGAATGTATCAAGGGAAGCTACGGTGAAGGATTTGTGGGTCAATTTAGGGACTTTGTACCAATCTAAGTCTCTGGTGAACAAATTGTTCCTACGAAAAAAGATTTATAACCCAAGCATGAAGGATGGATATTTGGTGACAAAGAAACTGAACACCTTTAATACTGTGGTAAGCCAATTGTTATCTATTGATATAAAAATTTCAAATGAAGATAATTGCATCGTTTTCTATGTTCTCTACCAGATTTCGTGGGATAGTCTAGTTGTTGCAATAGGTAGAAACACAACTACCTCGAAGTTTGATGAAAAAGTTTGTATAGCACAGAAGAATACTACTCCATACACACCTCAGCAAAATGGAGTAGTAGAAAGAATGAAAAAAAACATTGATGGAAAAGGAAAGAAGCATGCTTAGTGGTGTTCGGTTAGGACAAGAATTTTGGGCAGAGGAAATGGAGACTGCATGTTGCATGTTTAATGGATCACCTTCATCAATGTTGGAGGATAAGACTCCACATGAGGTATGGACTGGTAAGAAACCCTCTCTTTCACATCGAAGGGTATTTGGCTGTGATGTATATGTACATGTTCCAAAGGTGAAAAGAACCAGGTTGGATAGTAACTCTAAAAGATGCATCTTTATTGGGTATAAGGATGGTTTAAAAGGTTATAAACTTTGGAACCCAGAAACAAGGAAGGTTGTGTACAATCGAGATGTGGTATTTAGAGAGGTGAAAGATGTTATTAAACATGAAGTCCTACCAAAGGAACATGAGAAGATAGAGTTTGAGCTAAAGGAGGAAGAATCATACTCTACAGTAGAATAGGAATCAGAAGAGGAAGAGCCACAAAATCCATTTTTTAGAAGATTAGCTCGAGCGAGAAGGAAGCCAGAAAGGTATAGTCCACTCATTTCTGCTCAATTTTTTCTTTATCTATTACTAATGATGATCCCAGAACTGTAAGGGAGACAGTAGATTCAGAGGATGGAAAACTCTGGAAAGAGGTCATGGTTGATGAAATGGAATCTTTGGACAAAAATGAGGGTTGGGATGTGGTGGAGTTGTCGGTTAGAAGGAAACCCATTGGAATAAAATGGTTGTTTAATGATCTAGGTGGATATTGGTGGCCACCTGCCAAGTCCACTTGGACCCCCGCCATTGTTTCTTTCAGCTTTTCAGTTTCCTAATTGTAGAATAGTTTACTATTTTTAGCAGTTTTTTGGGAAAACTAGAAGCAAAATGGGTCGATGGACTGATGCTATTGTTCCCAAAGTCATATTTCTCGGATAGATCTTTCTGACGAGATATTCTGCATGTCAAATGGAGATCATATGCCAAAGTTACAACCCCGGGAAGTTGATGTACCAATTAACCCAAATGGGGACCACAGTTTGGCGTTTCATCTTCTAGGGTTAGGTTTTTGGATATTGATGGTTTTCCATTGTTTCTCAACAATAAATAGGCCTTCGAGCCACATTGTAACATAGTTCTGAGGCATGTAGCCACCACATCTCTTCTCAGAGATAAGCTACCATCGCCCTAACTGGTTTATTTCCATTACTGTTTGTAAGCATATTTCAATATTTTACATTAATGAAATGAAGTATTATTTCCGCTGCATCTCTGTGTTTATGGTTATCTTTGTAATTTGTTGCATTCCAGTTTAAATCCAGATCAATGGTATGAGAGCGGTTTATTTTTTCTCTTTTTTTCTTTGCATGTCCCCAATGAGGTCAGGATATAAGGAGTTAGGGCTTGAACTGGTCGAACCTTTGCAAGACCAGCCTCACAAATCCCGACAGCCTCCCATGGCGGATGAAAAGAAAGATGAGGGCGCAGGAGATCCAATCAAAATCTTGCTCGAAGAAGCCCTCGAGTGACAAAGGAACACGATGATGGACAGCTTTGCCCAGATCCTTCAGCGACTACCCAAGGGCAACGCATCGGCTTCCAATAGCTACTCTTGAAACGCCACACCATTTAAGGTACAAATTAATTTTGAAATCCCCATATTCGAGGGTCAGATAGACGTAGATACCGTCGATAAATGGTTAAATCTGCTAGAGGGTTATTTTTCTGTTCATGATTTTTCCAGTCGGGAAAAGATTATTTTCGTTCTTCTCAACGAATCCCCCCACGTCAAGGACTGGTGGGAAACTACTACGAGCAGAAGGATGAAATTACAGGCTCACTATTTTTAGCCGCACCCACTTCGGATTCATTCTGGGATGCCATCAAGGAGCAGTACTACCCTGTCGGAAGCTATGAGGATCAATACATAAAGTGGACCATGCTGCGGCAGGGGAGGGACCAAGACGTGCCAGAATTTACCAATATTTTCCATACCCTTCACACAAAATTGGGTATCAAGGATTCAGAGCAACATTTGGTACTCAAATACCGCGGATACCTACACAAGTACATCTAGGAAGAAATAGAATTCTTGGACATCCCCTCACTCGACACGGCATACCGATATGCCGTCAAGGTCAAGAAAAAGTTTAAACAGAAGAAGCGAGACTTTGGATATGCAAATCCAAAGCAAGGGAAAGGTGCCCCCAAACCGCAGAATAAAGGACAAAGCCAAGGCGGGGCAACCCAAGACAACCCGCCAAAGCTGCAAGCAAAGAATAGCGCCGTGAAGCCGAAAAAGGACACGGGAAAGTGGTGTGAGTTCCATAAGAGCTCCACTCACAACACAAGTGAGTGTCGGGCCAAGCAGTCACTGGTGGCCAAGCTAAATGTTTAAGAATCAGATGCATTTTCCGACTCTGAGTCAGAACCCGACAAGGGGAATGACAAAGGGAAGCAGATTATCGATGCAGATCCCAACGCCACCGTTGCCACCACGAAGATACAGAAGAAGAAACCCAAAGATCTAGAGGAGGAGGAGCATCTCTTCCACTCCCAGATGTGGGTAAAGGGCTCCCCGCTATAGTTCATTGTCGACAGCGGGAGCCAAAAGAACCTCATTTCGGCAGATGTCGTGAAGCGGTTGGGCTTACCAACAATAGAACATCCACAACCGTACACGATCGAGTGGCTTCACCAAGGACGAGATCTTTGCGTGAGCCAGAAATGTCACCTTCCATACAACATCAAGCCCTTCATAGATGAGGTATTGTGTGACATTGCTCCCCTTGAAGTTTGTGATGTATTATTAGGACAACCATACTTGTGGAAGCGACATGCTGTGTATGAATCAAGGCCCGATGTTGTTATTGTTACTTTGGGAAATAAGTTGTACAAGATACCGGAGGTAGCACCGCCTACCACCATCTCTTTGGTTACTGAAAAAAAATGCAGTAAGCTCATTTCCAAAACTGGGAAATTTATTTTCCTGATGATATGCCCTCAAGGAAAGAAGAAGACAGTGGCCATGACCTCCAGACAGGGCCCCTCCGCATGACAACTATACAAAGTTGTGGAGGAGTATGAGGACATCTTCACCTCCCCCGCAGGGGTTCCTCTGCACTTTCAGGTCATGAACTCCATTGATCTGACCCCAGGTGCGCTGCTGCCCAATGGACCAATCTATCGGTGCTCTGTTATAGAGAATGATGAAATCAAGAGGCAGATTCAGGAGCTGTTGCAGAAGGTCACATCCATCTGAGTTCATCACCCTATGGGAGCCCGATCATGTTGGTACAGAAGAAGGATGGGACTTGGAGACTCTGTATTGACTATCGAGCGCTAAACAAGATCATTGTACATAATAGGTACCTGATCCCATGGATTGATGATCTCCTGAACCAACTGAAGCGGGCAAAATATTTCAGCAAGATCGATTTGAAGTCAAGATATCACCAGGTACTAATCGAACCCTCTGATGTGTGGAAAACTGCATTCAAAGCCAAGGAGAGCCTTTTCGAATGGTTGGTTATGCCCTTCAGATTGATGAATTCTCTTGCAACCTTCATGAGGCTAATGGATGACATCTTGCAGCCATTCACCAACTCATTTGTAGTGGTATACTTGGATGACATCCTGATCTTTAGCCAGAGTTGGGAAGACCATCTCCACCACATCCGACAGGTTCTCCAAACACCGTGGCAACACAAGTTATGTGCCAATTTGGAGAAATGCACTTTTAGCATGACCCAGGTTCAGTATCTAGGATACATTATCTATGAACAGGGGGTGCATGTGGATCCAGCCAAGATCCAAGTCATTCATGTTTGGCCTTCTCCAACCACTCTAACAGAGCTCCACAGCTTTCTAGGTCTTGCCAACTTCTACTGCAGGTTTGTGTTTGGATTTTCTCATATCACTTGGCCATTGAGTCAAGTCACCAAGGGAGGAGCGAAAGCAAAATTCTTTTGGTCTGAATCTCAACAGAAGGCATTCACAGAGTTGAAAGATGGCCTCTGCACGGTACCAGTGCTCGCATTACCAGACTTGCAACAACCATTTGAGGTCGAGATAGATGCCTCTTACTATGCTATTGGGGTAGTCCTTACTCAACACGGGCATCCAGTGGCATATCACAGTGAGACACTTTCAAACACAGTCCGGAAGTATCCCACTTATGACAAAGAGATGTATTCCATTGTGAAGGCCTGCCGACAATTGAAGCATTACATTTTGGGGAAGGAGATTGTCATCCACACAGACCACCAACCCCTGCAGTTCATACAGACCCAAGGGAAATTGCAGAATGATCGCCATCAGAAGTGGTCCACATACCTGCAACAGTTCCATTTGAATATCAAGTATAAGAAGGGAAGCACCAATAATGTTGCAGATTGCCTCAGTCAACCACTGATCATTGCGTTAACCACCGTGCTCAACTCTTATGGGAACGAGACTT
This sequence comes from Pinus tabuliformis, assembly GCA_031772625.1. NCBI lineage: Eukaryota > Viridiplantae > Streptophyta > Pinopsida > Pinales > Pinaceae > Pinus > Pinus tabuliformis. Next base: position 517,284,623 of record CM062806.1, on the reverse strand, counting down.
CTGATTGGCCACTTCTCTACAAAAGCGACGAAGAATTCGGCCACACATACCAGACACTCTTGGAGGGTCAGCATGTGCCAGATTTTCACCTCCAGGATGCTCTGTTATGCCACCTGGGTCACCTTTGTGTTCCTTCAAGCAAGCGTGCCAAGATGATTTGGGAAGCACACTACATTCGGGCTACTAGGCATTTCGGGGTTAAGAAAACGGTGGCAGTACTGCAGAAGTATTTCTATTGGCCGAATCTTCGACAGGATGTCAGGAAGTACATCAGATCATGCACTGCCTGCGCCATTACCAAACTGACCATCAAGAAGCAAGGCCTCTATACCCCACTGCCTACCCCAGTCAACCTTGGGAATCCATCTCCATGGATTACATGTCAGGGCTTCTTTCCAATAAGCATGGAAACGACTGTGTTTTTGTGGTCGTCAACAGGTTCTCGAAGATGGCCATTATGGCGGCCTAGAAGAAGAATATCACAGCAGAACCCACCGCTAAACTCTTCTTTGAACGAGTGTGGGTACACTTTGGGATCCCACAGTCTATCATCTTAGACTGGGACAACAGGTTCCTTAGTACATTTTTTCATAGCCAGGACCAGAAGGTTGGGGGGGATGGGCTGCTTGACCTGGCTGAGGTTGAGCATCAACAAATCCTTGCTGAGGGAAAGGGTTTGTAAGCACTGCCAGTTGAGATGGCGCGGGATTCTAAAGTGATTGCTGGATGGGCAGTTGACCTCTAGAAGCTGCTTGAGCTTCCCAAATTTGGCGCATCTCGGGTAAAAGAGGATACTCATGTGTATAATGGCCATGCACACCACAACATGCACAAGGCTTGTTGTTAGAAATATCTTTGTTCTTCTTGGGCTGACTGCCTTGTTGCTGGTTGTTGTTGTTAGGTTGGTTCCCTTGGGGCTCACTAGGTTGATTACCTTGATTACCCTAATTACCCTAATTACCCTTGTTACCTTTCCCCTTATTCTTTTTCTTCGAATTTTGGGGATTGGTCGCACTCTGTTGTGCAAACACTTGACCCTGATGGGGCAATGGCTGTTGGGGCTGAGGATGCATGAGAGACTAGGGCGCTAATGTTTGATGGTTTGGAGTGCTCAACTGGGAATAGGGATATTATGGTGGAGGAGAAACGGTTTGATAGACAGGTTGAGCATTGGCTGGCTCTGAAAAGATGTTGCTAACAAGAGGGGCATAAGTGTTGGAGGAACTGGTGCCCCCATGGGGATAGCCATAACTCTACTGAGTATATGAAATGGATCCAACGATACCGTTGGCAGCACCGTAGATCCAGTCAAGGGAACTACGATTATGTTCTAATTTAGGGTTAATGGATTGGGTTTTATGAATGCTCCGGCATATATATATATATATATATATATATATATGTATGTATGTATGTATGTATGTATGTATGTATGTATGTATGTATGGTAACATTGAAAGGAACGTAATGAAAAATCAATCTGGTAGTCCTGGTTTTGGGATCCAGTGGAAAATCTCTCTATATACTTGTTTTATGTTCTCACCATTGTATACTTTTTTTGTTAAGAATTCGTTTGTAGATAATTTATGTATAGGGTTAAAACCTACATTTGGTATCAGAGTTGTTTCAGCTTCAATGGGATGCCTTTGCTACTGAGGGGTTTTTCTCAGGCCTGTGGTAGACCTTGTTTAGTGGGATTTCTGCAGGATTGATTCTTGCAGTGAAAGAAGATGGTGAATAGTGGAAAGATAGAGATCGATAAATTTAATGGTCAGAGTTTTTAGTTGTGGAAGCTCAAGATGGAGGATTTGTTGGTGGACCAAGATCAATGGATTGTTTTAGATCCAAGCATGACACTCACAGGAATGTCAATATAAGATTGGGCTAAGTTAGATCGGAAGGCGAAGAGCACAATACGATTGTGTCTCTCAGATTCAATATTGTTGAATGTATCAAGGGAAGCTATTGTGAAGGATTTGTGGGTCAATTTAGGGACTTTGTACCAATCTAAGTCTCTAGTGAACAAATTGTTCCTGTGAGAAAGGTTTTATAACCCGAGGATGAAGGAAGGAGACTCGGTGATAGAGAAACTAAATGCCTTTAATACTGTGGTAAGCTAGTTGTTATTTGTTGATATAAAAATTCAAATGAAGATAAGTGCATCGTTTTTCTATATTCTCTACTAGATTCGTGGGATAGTCTCGTTGTTGCAATAGGTATAAATACAACTACCTCGAAGTTTAATGAAAAAGTTTGTATAGCACAGAAGAATACTACTCCATACACACCTCAACAAAATGGAGTATTAGAAAGAATGAAAAAAATGTTGATGGAAAAGGAAAGAAGCATGCTAAGTGGTGTCGGGTTAGGACAAGAATTTTGGCAGAGGAAATGTAGACTGCATGTTGCATGTGTAATATATGACCTTCATCAGTGTTGGAGGATAAGACTCCACATGAGGTATGGACTGGTAAGAAACCCTCTCTTTCACATCTAATGGTATTTGGCTGTGATGTATATGTACATGTTCCAAAGGAGAAAAGAACCAGGTTGGATAGTAACTCTGAAAGATTCATCTTTATTGGGTATAAGGATGGTTTAAAATGTTATAAGCTTTGGAACCCAGAAACAAGGAAGGTTGTGTAAAATCGAGATGTGGTATTTATAGAGGTGAAAGATGTTATTAAACATGAAATCCTACCAAAGAAACCTGAGAAGATATAGTTTGAGCTAAAGGAGGAATAATTATACTCTACAGTAGAATAGGAATTAGAAGAGGAAGAGCCACAAAATCCATTTTTTTAGAAGATTAGTTCGAGCGATAAGGAAGCCAAAAAGGTATAGTCCACTCCTTTCTGCTCAATTTTTTCTTTATCTATTACTGATGATGATCCTAGAACTGTTAGGAGACAGTAGATTTAGAGGATGGAAAACTCTGGAAAGAGTTCATGGTTGATGAAATGGCATCTTTGGACAAAAATGAGGCTTGGGATGTGGTGGAGTTGTCGGTTAGAAGGAAACCCATTGGAAGAAAATGGTTGTTTAAGAAGAAGATGAATGCAGAAGACAAGGTGGAGAAATACAAAGCTCCATTGCTAGCAAAAGGTTATACTGAGCTGTCAGGAATTTATTTTGGTGATATGCTTTCTCCTGTTGTCAAGTTTGTTTCTATTAGACTAGTTTTATATGTTGTTGATGCTTTTGATTTTGAGGTAGAACAAATGGATATGAAGACAACATTTCTTCACGGGGATCTGGAAGAAGAGATAAAAATGAAGCAACCTGAAGGACTTGTGGTGAACGATAAGAAAGAACTGGTATGCAAGTTAAAAAAGTCTCTGTACGGGTTAAAATAGTCACCAAGGATGTGGTATCAGAAATTTGATACATATATACGAGGACTTGGCTTCACCATAAGCAAAGCGGATCATTGTGTGTATTTTAAATTAATTGGTGATCGTGTTTTTTATTTGTTCTTGTATGTGGATGATATGTTGTTGATTGGTAATGACACAAATTATCCAGGATTTAAAGACCCAATTGTCCTCCAAATTTGACATGAAGGATCTTGGTGCTGCAAACTATATTTTTGGCATGGAAATTAAACAATATTGGGCAAAGAGGAAGCTTTGGTTAAAGTAGAGGAAGTATGTGGAGACAATATTGTAGAGGTTTAATATGGAGGATAGTAAACCAATGAAGGTTCCTATTCCTGTAGGTGTAAAGTTATCTGTTGAACAATGTCCTAACACACAAGAAAAGGAAGAGGACATTTCCCATGCTTCATATGTGAGTGCAGTTGCTAGCCTGATGTATGAAATGATTTGCACCAGACTAGACATTGCGCATGTAGTGGGAATATTGAGCATGTTTATGTCGAAGCTAGGGAAGGAGCATTAGATAATAGTGAAACAGGTTTTCAGGTATTTACGAGGAACCATTGATTATGGTTTGTAATAACAAGGAAGACCATGATTGGACAAAGTTTTGGACATTCATGGCTTTGTTGATGTAGACTGGGCTAGTGATATGGATCAAATAAGATCTACAAGTGGGTATGTGTTTAACCTATTTGGAGGAGCAGATAGTTGGATGAGTAAGAGGCGATCTGAAATGGCACTTTCAACTACAAAGGCTAAATACATGGTAGCCACTCATGCAAGTAAGAAAGCGGTGTGGTTGCAGAGATTGTGTTCAAGTATGGGGTTGGTGTAGTAAGCCATAAGGATAGAATGTCACAACCAAAGTTCAATTTTCTTGGCTAAGAACCGTGCTTATCATTCGAATACAAAACACAGTGATGTTCAGTATCACTTTGTGAGGGATATGGTTGAGGACAAAAAGGTGTTGCTGGTAAAGGTGGACACTTTGAAGAATGTTGCAGATGCATTAACGAAGTCTGTGAGCACATAGAAGTTTTCTTGGTGTAGGGGAACAATGGGCAGTGCAGACTTGGACCAATGACAGAGCTCTCCTATGACCCCTTTTGTGGAAAGAAAACAAGAAGTGGGAGAATGTTGGGTATGTGTTATATTCTTTCTACGACTAGAAGCCATTGTTGTACGTTGAGCCGGGCACAACAGGGGGGTCACAGGGGGGCAGCAGCCTCCCTGTTTAGGGGTCTACAGGGGGCGATAGCCCTCCTGCACGGGGTCCAGGGCAATGCCTCAAGGCATTTTTTTTATGTAGACCCAATAATAGTTGGGTGGAGCCAAGGATGGGGGTAGACCCAAAGATGGTGGGCAGAACTACCTGTGGTTTTGTGCATGGGTTTTGCACCTGGTTTTGGGCATGATTATTTTTTTCCCATGTATTTTGTAGATCTAGTCAAGGGAACAACGGTTATGTTCTAATGCAAGGTTAATGGATTGGGGTTTATGAATGTTTCAACATGTAAATATATGTATTGAAACTTTGAAATGAACATAATGAAAAATCAATCTGGTAGTCCTAGTTTTGGGATCTAGGGGAAAATATTTGTGTATATTTGTTTTATGTTCTCGCCATTGTGTATTTTTTATGTTAAGAATTCATTTTGCAAGTAATTTATGTATAGTGTTAAAACCTACATGCAAGTGGAGCTGGACTTCCTAGAATGTCATAGAGCAAGGTGTTGGTGACATAATTGATGTCTCCAATGCAGTTGTTGTGATCAAGCGCTACCAATGCTAAAAAAAATTAGGAATGCATGGCCAATAAGGGTATGTTGCACACAATCTATTTCTAATGTGGAGATAGAAAGTCCTGGGTGAAACTAGCTCGATAATGTGAAGCCTTGAAGCTTGAGTGGATTATATTCTTTGATACACAAAAGAAATGATTGATCGTAAAAATTGTAGTGTGTGGGTAGACCTCATTCTTGAGTAGCAGATTTGGTTTGCATTCTCAAGTGTATGCCTGCCTTCTCTCTCGAGTGCCTGTCATCAAACAAAATTTGTATATATAAAGAACATCCACCAAAGAATAGGCTAACCAGAGTAGATGGTCAATAAATAAAAAATGGAATATTGAAATAGAAAGTGCATCCAAGCATTTGAAACTGATCTAATTAGTTAAATTTATTTGGTTCCATAACAAAATTTACTTATTAAAATCACTAGAGCAAGGTCGAGGTTGAGTTTACCGCATTATTGCACGCTAGTGATTTTCTCGTGCTGGTTTTTTTGTTAGTGATTATTCCCGCTAGTGATGCTCGTATGCTCGTGATGCTTGTTAAGGGGGTCTCTTTCCTCATAAGCATGAATGCCCAAACCAACTTCTTCTGTAGACAACTTGACTAACAGAAAGAAGAATGAAATTCAAGATTCGTGCGGGTTGGAAATGAATTTTGTTCAAAAACTAGAAAAACATAATTATATTCAAATGGATGCCCTAAACTAGAACCATACATTGGAATCAACATGATTATTGGAAGCACACATTGGAATTATAGATAAGCACTGAAATCAAGAGCACTCACACGAATGGGAGAAGAGCACTTGCCAAATTTAGAGCACTCGTTGAAATAAGAGAGTGGACACTGGAATAGCGGTTCACTAGACGAATGTGCCATGCATAACAAGCAAACTAAAAGGTCAAAATATAATCATTAATTCATGGATTATACTCTAATTATTAAATTTTTGTGTGTTCATAATGATAGACTTGTTTTTTAAAGAAATAATCCCCTGCTGTTTGAATGGATAAAGATGTTGCAAATGCCTGTATGGTCGGTAGATGTTTGAGAAATAACTATTTATATGAAAGTTAAATGTGTCACCTAGGTGGGGTTGTGGTGTAGGAGTCATATGTAATATATGCCGGTATTGTTTATGCTATAGGGGAATAAAAATATTAAATAGCTTAGAATCTAAAGGTGTGTGTAATTGATATAAAGATAAAATCAAAAATTGTTATGAGGAAAGTGGATAAGAAAGAAGTACATGCTACACTAAGCCATCACTAGGCGCAATCAGTGTATCCATAGGCGCAATCACTAGCAATCACTAGCAATGACGAGGAGCAGGCTCTCGAATAAGAGCTAACAATGAGCTCTCAATCATTTCTTAACTGTAATGAGTGTATCGGGTACCACAAATGGAGAATCCTCGAACAATGCTTTGAAATGTTTTGTTCTTCAAAATCTTTTGTCTTATACATCCAACTAAACTCCATCAGTCCTTGTGCGGAGATTTCACTGTTCGAAGGTCCACACAAGTAAAGCTCCACATAATAATATTAGAGATTTGTTCAACCTCCCAAATGAAATCCTAGAGCTAGCCTCCACACTTTCGTGCAATGAAAGATTTCAGACAACAATTATATGTTTCGAAAGTGTGGATATACGTGATAATTTAATAAACTCGATAGTAATTTGTTTAATATAAGAGAACATCATATAAATAACCAGTGAACCTTATTATGCAAAGAATATATGGCTTCTATAATTTTTTATTTTTTTTTATCTCTTCTTGTAATTCAATCAGTACATATCTCCACAATTTTTATGACTTGATTAAGAAAAAATATTTTAAAAATAATAAGGATGGAATGAGTTGTATTTGTATCTTGTGCTTGTTGACGAAATAGAAGAGAGGAATGATTCGCTGCAATAATGGTGTAGGTAAAACTTCTGTTGTGGAAGCTTTGGTTCTAGTGCCATTAACAATTTCATATTGTTCACATACTATGTGGCCTCATATGCTTTGTTTAGCTCCCCCTTCCCCCCACTTATGTAAAGGACTTGCAATTGTGTTAGTTCTGGAATCATTGGGTAGAGTCACCCTCCTCCCCGGGCTTATGTAAATCACTTGTAATGGTGTTAGTTCTAACATCATTGGGTAGAGTCATTTTAGATGGCAATTGCTCATATGACAATTTTCTTAATTAATCAATTTAATTAAAAGGAGATAAAAGACATAACTAGTTTGTAAATAAATCTCAACTTTTAATTTGTGAATAGTAGGAAGAATATTATGATATTCTCTGGAGATTAAATCTTTATCATCCACCTAATAATTACTAATAATTAAATTAGAACTATATAAACCTTATTACAAAATAAACACACCTATTAAAATAATCAACATTTACGCCGTAAGGCGTTCCCTCTGAAATAAACTTCCCTCTCACTCGCTTGTCATTCTTCTGCACTCTTAGATTATATGTTAGATGATTGAAATAGATTTAGTCTTTCAATCAAAAGAGATCATTAGTTAGGAAAAAGAGTTATTATGCCCTAACCGCCTTAACCACCTTACACACAAATTCTATCCCTCCCGAATGCTTTGTGCTTCGCGCAGTGGATTGCATGTTGTGGGGGCTCATCCACTGCCTATGGGAACCACTATGGAACTCTCTATCACAGAACTCGGACTGCGATTCAGCTTGGTGCTTGGTGCAAAATAGTTCTGGTCTCGATACAAACTCCCTCAATACAATATACCACAACTAATGGACCATCCGTGATTCTGAGGGTTACTATGACTTCTGATGATTACGCCATTTTTCATTTCTTGTACAATTACAAAGATGGGTTATGCATTGTTGTCAATTGGTATTTTCGACAGCATGTGCAACGGAGAATTACTGGCTATATGTAGCTGCAAACCATATTCGCATGGTGAAGCAAATGCTTTCCAGTGGCACCGTTGTTGCAAGTGTGACTGAAGGATTGGGTGGATTTATTACCCTTAGGGCTCTTTCGCAAAGGAATCATGACCCCCATATGGCATCAAGACCATGGGAGAAAGATCATGATGGATTTGTCATGGCTAAAGGTGTTGGTGTGCTGGTAAGTTTAAGTTGAACTTAATGATTTCATTTTCAAGGGGCTATCTACATAGCATATTCTATTTTATGAAATAAATTTTTGGAAAATTTATATAAGTATATTTTGTCAAGGTATTGTTGAATTATGCTCTTGGCTTTATGGAGGTGATTTGCCCAAGTTCGATCCCTGGAGAAGTGCTTTCTGTGGATTTTGATGGCTGCGCATACAACATTTTACAGTACCGTGGCTGTCAGCTACAATATCAGGGGAGAAAAGTTGGATTTTGTGTCATTGTTTCTAGAGTTCGTAGTACCAGTAGAGGGAAATGTCAGTAAATTATTTCTCTACACAACAGGTTTTCGTCTATGTCGTTCGACTTTCTTAATTTACAAACATAAAATACAACCAATGTATACCTGTTTCGTTTTTATTTCAATCTGTTTCATTTTGTTTTCCGAAACCCAACACGTGTATCTGAAAACGAATACCATCTCTTTCTGAAGCCAAAAATTTCAAGAGAATCCATTTAGTCAAATATTTAAATAAATTTACTTATTATAATGATTAAATAATAAAAAATTTCAGTGATTAACAAAATCCTTATTAAAATTTTAGAGTTCACAATGCAATATGAGGACACGTACTCAATTTGATAATTTTTGTGTACATGTTTATAATTGAATGGAGAATGGAAACGCTCGTGATCGTGCCGACCATGAAGCTGATATAAAATTAGTGTAGTTGGTTTTAATTAGGGTTTTGTAGTAAGCTTTATGTTAGTTTAAGGTTTTAATTTTGTGTTCAACAAAACATACGTAAACCACTTTGAATTATGTTTTCTTTCGGTTAATTCTTAATCTGTTTCATACGAAAATGATATTTATACTGGGCTAGGACGTTTTGTTTACAATTTTTATTGTGATACTTGGACTTTAATATTTTAAACAACATGGGATGGTGTTAAAGACAATCTCAGCATTATAATTTGGCTCTGTTTTGTTTAAATTTTTATTGTGATACTTGGACTTTAATATTTTAAACAACATGGGATGGTGTTAAAGACAACCTCAGCATTATAATTTGGCTCTCTTATGCTCTTCATGTGGAAATTAACTGCTGTATTATTACTTTTATCTGAAAAATCAAGTGGTCGAGGAATGTGTGTTTCTTTTCTTTAATTTTTATGTACATACTATGTTTTTAAGATTTTCTTTTAAATGAATTTTAGTCAAAATTTAGATATCTTTCTTTTCCATTTGATAGAAAATTTGACCAAGTATATTCCCAAAAAATATAAATAAAAATAAATTAGTCACTAAATAGAAAATAAAAATATAAAATATTTAGATTTTATCCTTTTCTTTAGTTTTTTTAAGAATTTTTTTAGGCAGCATTATTTTTGTATCAATCCACAAATTAGAGTAGCTATTACATGGCATCAATTATAATAAGCATCGAAATATAATTAGGGAAGCCATATAAATTATACTTTTCAAGTTGCTAAAATTAAAGAAAATTGTTATAACTTATTTAAAATAACCATAGATACTAAATCTTGGTTTATTATGCAAATTATTAACCCAAATTTGTGAATTATTAATAGTATCTAGGAACAAATAAAAACACTAAATATAAAAGTATATATATGATTTAAAAAAAATAATTAGAACCAATAATATAATAACTTAACACAAGCACATTAATAAATATGGTTAATATACTAATAAACATATATCATTGATATTGTTAATTATAATTTTTATTATAATAAAAATGTTAAATTAAATTAATAATAAAATATTTAAAATTAACATATATTAAAGTTCCTTGTAAGTGGCCAAAAAAAATACTTTCAATAGAAACACTTCTTAGTCAACATAATATTTAAGAAATTACAATATTTAATATATTAAATATAATTTATTTATTTTTAGAATAAGTTATAGCATTATTTTAATAATAAATATTACTTTATTATATTATTTTTGATAATCACATTATTACATTATTTTATTAGATTAAATTAATAATAAAACAAAAATTATTACAAAATTATATTAATAATTATATTAATTAAACCAAAAATATTTGAAATTAATGGTTATTTGTAAAAAGACATCCTAATCATAATCATAGACTTATTTTTCTATATGAATAGGTAATCAATTTATAAGAATTACACCGTAAGGCGTTCCCCTCTTATATCAATTTCCCATCTTATATCAATTTCCCAACGTTCCCCGCTTAAATCAATTTCCCAAATTGCCATGATGTCCCTATCCTAAATTGCCACCATGTCCCTGTCCTAGAGCATAGGATCAGAGAGCATAGGATCAGATGTTAGGATCAGATGTTAAACGATTAAATTTTTTTGGACCCTTGGATTAATAATAAGGAAAGGAAAACAGCTACTCGACACAGTTAGGGAAAAAATGCATACAACCTTCCGAATAGTAGTCTTTATTGCACGGTAGGGGCAAGACCGATTCCCTTCTGCCAAATGAAAAGAAATTTTAGACAAGCGCTACCAAATGCAAAAAAATCACAGATATGTGAGCTTCGTTGTGTGGACGAGTTTCTGGAGATGACATACCCCAGAGGAAGCATTTCCATGGAGATCTGGGTATTTAAATGTGAAGGCATCCTTCGAAGAAAGATTGTTCTACGGATTTTATGAGGCAATAGAGCCAAATATGCCCATTGCAGAGACACCCATAATTCTATGGATGCAAGGGGGCCCATGCTTCTCAAGCATGAATGGTAATTTCTACGAACTGGGGCCCTAAATAATCTCGTTAGACCTCAAACAATATCAAAATCACTCACCATGGAACCGTAAATTCAGTGTTTTATTCATTGGTAGTCCAGTGGGCTGAGGCTACAACATAACAGAGAATTGGACGAGGAAATCCCTACCAACCATAACCAGGTTGCAGAGCATCTCTATATCACTTTGGAGGAGTTTACAGCTTAGTTCCAGAATTCAGTAACTGCCTTTTGTTTGTGGCGGGTGAGATATATGCAGTAAGTATGTTTTTGTTTTTTGTCATTGTATTTTAATGAAATTTAAAAAGAAATCAATGGAGAATGCATAATTGGGTTCACTCGATTATGGTGGCTCAAAACTTCCATTCCGTCTTAGTGGGATTCTGATTGAAAATGGGTTGATAGACCCAGAAATTCTAGTGAAAACATATGCCAGTGTTGCATACCATTTTACATTGATTGACAGAAGCCAGAAAACCCATGTGGAGGAAATGGCAGAATGGGTTTTTGAATTCATGCATAAACAAGAGTGGTTTCAGGCCTACAAGGTTAGGAAATATTTGTTGGACTGGATTCAAAATGCGACTGGTATTGCAACTCCTTTGGATGTGAGGAGTGTTCCTTACCACTTCTCTCCTAATTGCACCTTTCTTGAACCAGAGATCATTGAAGGGGGCACTGAATGTTCCACTCTTGCAACTGGATACGTGGCATCATCACCAAGTTCTTCTAAAGGTACTCTTGTTAGAGGTTGTATGTTTGCAGGCTTCACTATCCACATACCTGTTTAATGCAATGGGTACTAGCTCTTTACCCTTCACCTCCTCTCAAATTCTTGTCGTTGTATGTGTGATTGATTATACCCACACTGCTGCATTGGAATATCGCCCAAATAAAAGTTAAAATAGATCAGCAGCCTAACAAAGAACCCAACAACCCGACAACCTGATCACAACTTCACTGTGCTTTTCTCAAGCATGGATCACAACATCTGACCTCTGCAGCCTCCTGATAACTCCCTTTCATAGGTAGTAGTCCTACTATCTATTCAAGGAATTTTAGAAGGTTTCAACAAACTTATCTTGATGCTATTATGAATTTGTCTAACATAGCATAAATAGAGTCTTCTTCTAATGGAATTTCAAACAGTGCTTAAATTTAAAGGCTAATGAAAATTGCAATCTGAATCTCACTATAATCTATAAACACAGTTGGAATAAATACATTGGAACACATAGGTCAATGTCAAAAGCCCCTGTTACTGTTATTCCAATACTGCTGAATAAAAATCTGCTAGAAAATTTTCTAGAAAGTATTTTGTGTAAGAACTGAAAGTAACCCTATTACAGATCCATACTCTCACTCTCTCTTATAAGTGACACCTAGGGTTCATAAAAATAGATATATTTCTTAAATATTTGGATCTGTAGTTTATCCAACAAATAAAAATTGAATTCAGAAAGACTGCGAAAAATAAAACATAACTGCCTCATCTAACTTAGCACTTTATCTTTAACTTGAAATCTAACGATAAAATTATCCTATTCTATTTATGGCTAGTGCATACATGCATGCATGTTCCCTTAATGCTGGAATAATAAGATTTGTGATGTCCCCTACTTTCTATTTATTGTTGTTCGGAATTTAATGCTACATGGATTTGTGTAATGCTACTGTAATAGAAGGTGCCCAGATGTGCCATGTGTTACCCAACCTAGTAGAAAATGATCTGGGGTACACTATCTAACAACAATGAGTCACCAAACACTTGTATTTTTTAAATGCCACCGTGGGATGCTAGTTTTAAGAGTATTGTTAGGGAAATAAGCTTGGTGTAGTTATTTTATCCTCACCTAAATCTATTTTAAATCGGATACAGTTAGAGTTATTGAGAATTTAAGATAGAGAACACCTTTGGCTCCCCTTTTTTGGGGGTACATTAACTACATCCATCAAAGTAATCCCCATGTTCCAGATTTGTCCATAGGAGCACGAATCAAATTTTTCTGTGTAGGGGTTGATGAAAAAGATTTGAAGTTTGAGAAGATTGACTAACCTTGGAAGGCACATTGAAAAAGAGTTATATATTTGTTTTCGAAGATTTCAACATTTCTATCTTTAAATATTCCCCATGATACTATTAGAGGAATGCCTTTGAGCTCTTTGAGATCTGAGTTTTGCACCACTTTTTAAAGCACTCTTCAACATAACCTCCTTGTCCACAGTTCTTTATCCTTGTCAAACCATCCATTTCAGTCCAGAATTCCATCTATTAAGGACATAATATTAGTAAGTGGCCTATGTTCTTTTCAGAAACAGAAGAAAGGAAGACCATGCCCCCTTGTGAAGAGCTTCCTATGCTACATATGCCCGATTTTTACTACACTCTCAAGGATATTGTATTTGATGCTGCAAAGAATAAAGAAGGATTAAATTGGTCCATTCACCCTCCGACACACATATTTGGCTTCTCTCCTTGGAGCTTGATGAATGTTTTAGACACATTGTGTGTTTACACTGTCATCTGCAAACATGAGAGGTTGTCTTTCAAGTACCCAGGGAACAATATTTCATGGGAATAATTTATGGATGCATCTTAATCAAAATTGATTGCACAACAGGAAAATTGGGCTGCCACATATCCTTATCAAAAGAATTAGGCCTATGATTATGCTAATGGAGGCATGTATAAATGGAAACGCCGCTAGAGAATAATTGCACAAAAAATTGATCTGGAACCATTACCATATGAGGGTGAACGGTTCATAGTCTGGATGAGGAAATGGAAGACAAAGGTTCAGTCTAGGATACAATTTTTAATGAAAGTAAGCCCTTGGATTGAGCACTTGTGAAGGAAGTCGAGCATGCCTCTGTTTTGAGTAGATTGTTTTATTGTATTATATTTAACATTAAGATTTATTTTTTCGTTCAAATTTGGCTATAGTTAGATCACCTAACATGTCACATTTTTTTCATCTATGCTCTTCTTCCATATGCACTACCGACTTATGATGTTTTCTTTGCAACATCTGGTACAAATGCTAGTTATAGTTTGCTGATATATATATATATATATATAAAATCAAACATTGCATGAATCAATATTATATTAGTGATTGGAAAATTTGGTTGAAAAATTCAATCTTTAATTAAATTCTTAATAAAAGATATATCTAATAAGTGGATCATATACTACACATTCACCTTGGAATTGTAAAATGGTTTAAGCATATTTTCAATAATACTTATTTGTTATAATGTATTCATCGCTAATTAAAATTAATATATAATAGTAATCCATATAATATTATTTACCTGTGTATATGTAATTTTGAGAAATACGTATTTAATATAATATAATATTATTTATATGTGTATTGTGTGATATATGTATTTAATTTATTGAAAACAAATTAATAATCAATGGAATTTCATATTCATCTCTATTTTCATTAAATTTTATAAAATGTTTTAAATTTTTATATTTCTTATATTTGTAGAATTTAGACTTTTGTGATCCATATTAATTGTAACAACATTTTCGGTAAAAATCACATAAAATAAAATCTTGTCTAGGCGTTTCGAACCAACCAGTGTGGTTCATCTTCAGGACAAGATGAGGAATCAGATGTAGGCAATGGAATAAATAGATTATGAGAGCAGCAAACTAGCCGTTAGAAATAACAACTAGTTGGACTAAAATATTCAAATTTTAACATATTATTTTAGCATTTTCAATAATAAATATATATACACTCGGTGCGCAGTATACAATATGGACTATGACTTGACATGCATTGAAATAACAACCAAAGGATAGCAACATCGCCGGACTATTTCGTGAGTTCAACTTTAAATGGGGACAATCAGAGAAAGTGCGATAACAACTCAACTTTCAAATAGAAGTGCATCACTTGTGCACCCAGCAAAAAGAATAACTTTGATAAACTCCGTGAGTTGAAAGAGTCCGCAATTTTGGTGCGCAAACAACGAAGAAGAATTTTTAAACAAAAAGGAGCATTAGCAATGATATAATATAAAATGTCAGTGTCGTACTCTGAAGAAAGAGTCCTGTGCCGGTAGGAGCAACATCAACTCTTTACTCTTTGTCGAAATTTTAAAAATTCGTGCAACCAAGAGTCTAAAATTTTAAAAATTCATGCGACCAAGGGTCTTCTTTGTACGAAGGAGGAAACATCATCAAAATTTGAAAAAATAAATTGGGGAGCGTGAAGTCGCTGATTGGAATAACGAATCCTTTACAGTGAAAGGTATCAAATGCAAATGATGTAAGGCATTTTTTTTAGGAGTAGTCTAATTAGGCAGAGGAATTGCCCGGTTTTCGTTCCCGCTTGGAAAAACCTTAGGCTCTAGCCGACAATCCTACGACCCTGACGTTTGAATAGCGATGTCAATGGGTATGGATGAGATACATAGGGATATCATATCATCTCCAAAAAGTCGCAGTACTATGTCAAAGTAGCTGGGATGCAGAGGGTGTCGCCGAGTTCGGAGGATTGTCGGCCAGAACCGGAGGTTTTTCCTGGTGGAAACGGAAACCAGGCAATTCCTCCGCCTCGTGAGACTATGACTTGTACAAATTAGTGATATCGAATTGCACATCACCCAAATTGTACGCTTAAATTAAATAAATTACAATTATCGAAGTTCATGGTAAAATAATAATTAAAAACATTTTAAAAAGCGATTTGAATATGGTACGACTCTCGCAAACTAACTTTATCTGCACGTTAGAAGGCGCACTGAGAATAACTTTATCTGCACGTTAGAAGCCGCACTGAGAATAACTTTATCTACACGTTAGAAGGTGCAAGTACTGAGAAAAACATTTTCGCAAGGAAAAACTGATGAGAAAAACATTTTTTGGATCAGCAGCCAAAATAGAGTCAGGAAATATGGAAATGCCACCAAATAATTGTGTTCCAGCGATATATTAATAAAGGAGGGAGGGAGATGAGCAGATACAATCTTTTGAGGTTTTCGTTTGACAGTTGTTAGATCAATGAGAAAGAGAAATACCTTCCACTTGTCAAAAATCATTCGATCATTTTCTGTAGTTTCCCTACTGAATGGCTCGTCCGAACCCAAATTACACCGCTTACCCCTCCACCTCCACGGCTCCATCTACGAACCCCAATTACACCACTTACCCCTCCACCTCCACAGATCCATCTCCAAACCCCAATTACAATTGCCATTTCGACGTTTTCATCAATAACTCCCCTTCAGATGTTAAGAATAATTTGCTAGCCATCTCTACCATCATTTTCTTGACTGTGGATTCAGAACATTTTTCGAACGGTAAGAAATGCAGCCGATAGACCGCTTAGATTCTCGAACGGGAGCGGCTATTACAACCGCCTCTATTCATATACCCATCTTCTCTCCAAAATATGCAGATTCAAGATGCTGCTTAGATGAACTCCTGTTGATATTAAAGTCGAAGACTGCAATTATTCCAGTCTTTTGTAATGTTAAACCTTTATATCTATAGATCAGGATGGGTGAGGACCAAGAGCAAGTGCCAGGTCAAATCCCGGGACTTCTTAAGGATCCTATGGGAAACAATGGAGTCTATGATGAAGCCCTGCGAGGTCATGGAAACAAAGGGAGAGCAACCAACAAACAACTGCAGATTGGAAAAATGCGATGTTTGATGTTTCACATTGAAGCAGTTTGGATTTTTAGGCGTGTAAAAGGTTAGAACTCTTATCTGTTATTGTCCGGATAATCAAGTTCAATTTATTGTCATAAATAAAGCTTTTAGTACTCATGTTTGGCTTTCCTTTCTTTGAATAACCAGTGATGAAGGCGAGCTCGTGGATAGGGTAGTGCAACGGGCGAAGGAAGAGGTTGCAAAACCACAATTTTAGGTGGGAAAATATGTAGCCGGGTTGGATAAAAAGCTTGAAGATTTTGAAAAGGCAGTATTATTACAATTTTTATAGTGTTTTCTCCTCGATGGTGTATGAAAAGAAAACACTTAACACTGTGGATGACAAACAATCTCAACAATATAAATGGCTGGTAAACATTGTAGATCTACAGCAAATGATAGAAACAAAACCTGCCAAAGTCCTGATCTATGCCACAATCATAGTTAAACAACAAAATGAAATAGTAATAAATGAGGGTAACTCCAATAATCCAATGGAAACCAGATATACAAAGAATATATTTTATTAAATAATACCCATGAAGGGAACAAATAAATGTTACTAGTCCCCCTCTATGGGATGGGTTCTTGGCTATCCTTAAATATCTTCAGCTTTTGTAGAGTTTCTCTCCTCTATAATGTGTAAACCCAACAAATAAAATGTTTGAGCTCAATGGGAACTCAAATGGAAAAGAAAAATGATGTGCGACAGTGATAATAATCAGAGTTACAACAGTGACTGCAACAATGAAAATGATCAAAAGTGAATAATGAATGGAAAACCCTTCTATTTATAACAGTTATCGTCGAATAATGAGCAATAATAAAAAATTGTTAACCCCATTTTAGAAATAACCACTAAAATTTTTATTATATTTGGTCAGGAGGGAAAAAATCTTTAAACTTTTATTTAGAAATAATAAATAAATAAATGATTTATTCATCATCTCAAGAAATGTGGTTAAGGAATAATAAACAAATAATGATTTATTTAATTATTCCTAAGGGATTTAGTCAAACTTGACAAGGAATTTCAATTAATTAGTGATTAATTAATTATTCCTAGAGAAAAATAAGATAGTCAATAATTTCTCTGTTTATTTTTCATAACTGGGTCAAATATGAAAAGGAATATTAATTAATCAATGGTTTAATTAATTATTCCTAGAAGATAATTAAATAAATAGTGATTTATTTAATTATTCTTCATGGGTTTAATTATAAATTACTTAGCAAATGTGGTTTATTAAGTAATTTCTCACAGTGAAAGCAATTTTACTATGGTAAAATTGGCCTTTCATGGTGTACTACGATCCATCTAGTAAATTAAGGCTAGACGATCAATTTTTTGGTGATAACAGATTTCCCCCCAACATATAAGTGTTAGGAGCAAAACATATGACCAAAGTACGTTGTAAAGACACAATCACTAGACAACAAAGTGGAGAGAGAGAGAGAGAGAGAGAGAGACCAATAGAGATGATGTGAAAGAGGATAGGGATAGGGGGGGGAGACCAATGGAAGTCTCCTTTTATGTTGTGGTGCCAGATCTCAATAACGTGGGGGAGGCATACCTATACCCGCCGAGATAAATTAGTAGAAAAATAATGATGCACCTAGAAACATAGAACTGAGCGATGAAGTACATGCTGAATGGTACATGACACGCTGGCATAACTAAGCCAGAAAATAATACAATGTGTCCCATATAGATAATGCACTTGGAAAAACATGAGTCGGGAATGAATACAATATCATCTGATTACATGAGGTATAATGGACCTTCCCTAAAAAAAATGGGTGGGAGGGAGGGTAAAAAAACCGAAGAAGCCCTGCTAAACATGGAAGGGCTCTACAAAACTGAATGGATCATCTGAAGGAGACGTGCATGCTATGAACACTGCAATCGGTAGGAACTGAACCCATCAAATATGCGGAACTGCATCTGAGGCTGTAGCATAATATGAAGGAATACGGGCATGTGGAGGGCTACATGAAAGGCCACCCCCTCATGAGGTCTGAAACATCTAACACACACCTGGGAATCACTGGTACAATATTCTCTATCACTGGATCATCAAGTGTATGAATCACGAACATGAAACAACCAAGTCAAAGGGAAATAATGAGTCCCTCTACTCGATCTGAGGTACCAAATGAGAGTGGAAGCTGGAACCAAGATACACTGCCCTCTAGGCCATTTTTCTGGAATAAATGTGTTGATGTCGATAGAATAGGACCTGCCATAAGTGAGGAAATGAGGATCCTCACTTAAGGCACAAGGGAAAATATTATTGTGACAGATGGACTGACACCAGGGACAATGGAAGATGTGGGACTGAGGGACAAATAGATGACTTCCATTGTCAAAGCATAAAGTGCATGGTTGACCTAGCAGTGACTGACTCAACTCCGAAGGGGGTGGGGGACAGCATGACTGGAGGCCAAAATGGGCAACACTAGATGAATGGTATGCAAAGATGGATGGAATACTGTGACATGATATAATGTGATACGAATTAGACTCCATGGATGCAAGGGTGACTCATTGCAGATGCCTTGAACAAGGGTGACTCGATGACGCTACCACATAGAATAGGCTCAGTGGGGACCATGAAAGCA
Organism: Pinus tabuliformis; assembly: GCA_031772625.1. Lineage (NCBI taxonomy): Eukaryota > Viridiplantae > Streptophyta > Pinopsida > Pinales > Pinaceae > Pinus > Pinus tabuliformis. Next base: position 517,265,307 of record CM062806.1, on the reverse strand, counting down.
TGAGTAAATGATGGTTACTCATGAAGAAAATCGACACGTGAGACAACAAGCATTAAGGGAAGGTGTTCCTTAAGGTACAAGTGTCACATATGAAGAAATTCAATTGTGAGAGGCAATGAAATGACCCTTCTTGGAAAAATGGTTTCTTGGTGAAGTATCAAATCATCAAATGAAATGATGCCACCTACCTAAATGCATGACAAAAATAAATACGTGCAAATCAATGGGAGATGCTATGGGTAAAATTTCTTAAGGTAGAGTGCATTACGAGGATTAGGAAGGAGATTGCCTTCGAAATCCTCTAGGAGATATGCCCCCTTTCCTAAGTCCTTATGAATGATGTAAGGTCCTAGCCATAACGATTCGAACTTTCCATGTCCCAGGGTATCATGGTCATGGTCATACACCAGAACAAGATCACCTTCGTGGAAGGCACAAGGGTTGAATTTTTTGTCATATTGAGCTTTAGTGCGCATTTTGACCACTTCAATGGTTTGCAAAGCAACACAACAGTCTTCAGAGGCGTGTTTAGGCATGACAAGCCTTTGTTCTAATGGTTGGGTGTCAAGGAGAAGTGCGAAAGCTACGTGAAGGGAAGGGATCTCGCATTCGATTGGAAATACTACCTCCTCGACAAAAACAAGGTGGAAAGGAGTGAACCCACTGGCGGTTTTGACAGAAGTTTTATAGGCCCACAAAGCTGGGAAGAGCATAAGGTTCCAGTTGGTCTTGTGTTTATTCACCATCCGTTGAAGCATCATTTTGAGAATCTTGTTGACTGCTTCAACCTCTCCATTACCTTGGGGGTAATAAGACGATGAATACTGGTGCTGGAAGCCCAATAGTGAGGATAACTCACGCCATACATCATCTTCAAAATGTTGGCCATGGTTAGAGACCAATTGTTTCGGAACCCTGAATCGAGCAATAACATGGTTAAAAAAGAAAAGGGTCGTGATAGTCATCGTGTTATTTAACATTGGCATGGCCTCAGCCCATTTTGTAGTCGACTGCCACGATAATATACTTATGGTTATTAATAAATGGTGGTCGACATTCCATAAAGCTAATGGCCCATTTACAGAAATGACCGGCAATGATGACAGGATGGAGGGGAGTTGGTGGGAATCTTTCCTTTGGGGCAAAATGTTGGCAATTAGGGCAGTGTTCGACTGCCTCAATGCAATCACTAAAGAGAGAAGGCGAAAAGTAACCAACGTGCATGAGTTGCTGGGCAGTGGCCATACCGGAGAGGTGACCACCACAAGTGCCACTGTGACAGGCATTTACCACTTGCTCTACTTCAGGATGGGTGAGACAACGATGAAGGATAGAATCCACACCGCAACAATAAAGGTCGTCATCGATGAGAAGGTAGCGAGGGCACTTGTATCGAATTCGTTATCGATTATCACGAGTAAGATGGGGGGAGAATTGTTGGGTTCACAAATGTGTGAGAATATCTCCGTACCAAGGATCGTCCAAAGTGATGATGAAAAAGTGTTCATCTAGGAGCTCGTCATTAAGCGGTGGATCATGTACAACAATGGGTAGTTCAGAAATTATTTCAGCAAGGGCCAAACCTTTCTTACTCTTAGGCATAACAACCTCAAGATTGAATTCCTGGAGGATGACGATCCAACGTGCACACTTCCAATTGATGATCAATTGACTCAAAAGGAAGGTCATGGGGTTGGAGTTTGTTATGACCCTGATGGTACGCGTAAGGATATAGTGACAGAGCTTTTGGATGGACAACACGACAGCCAATGCCAACTTCTCTTCATGAGAGTAGTTCACAGGGGGGCTTACGAGGTTCTTACTGACATAGTAGATAACATGCCCATTCCAATCATCATCTTCCTGAATAAGGACCCCAACAACCGAATGGGCAGAAGCTGAGATGTACAAGATGAAATCCTTGGTTAAGTTAGTGGGACTGATCAAAGGAGCAGAAGTGAGAGCATGCTTTAGGGCATCAAAAAACTGTTGAGAATGATCATCCCCAACAAATGGAATGGTTGAGAGAAGGAATCTAAGAAACCCATGCGCAGTGGTCGCCTAGTCAGGCACGAACTTGTGAAGCAAGTTGGCTTTGCCTTGAAGACTTGGTAACTAGAGCAAGGTAGGAGGAGGTGGTAGGTCAAGAATGGCTTGAGCTTTCAAGGGGTCAAGAGTGATACTGTCTTTTGAAACAATAAAGCCTAATAGATGGCCGACAGGAACACAAAAGACACATTTCAACGGATTAAGACAAATGTTATACTTGCGACATCAGAGAAAAATGGTGCGAAAATCATGAATATGTTGTGCCCAAGACCTAGAACGAGTGTTGAGATCGTCAAGGTAAGCAAAGATAAGGTGCGCCAAGTCATGAAAACAGTATGACATGGCCCACTGAAATGTGGCTCCAGCATTATTTAAGCCGAATGACATGACCCTATATGAAAAGGTTCCCCACAGACTAATGAATGTTGTCTTTAACTGATCGGCACGATAGATACTGATCTGGTTGTACCCCGAGGATCCATCCATAAAGGATAGAACCTCGTGCCCCACACACTCATCAATGATTTGGTCAATAAAGGGCGTGGTAAAGTTATCTTTGGCATAAGATTTGTTCAGGTTGCAAAAATCCGTGCAAAAACAAATGGTGCCTTGCTTCTTGAGAACAGGAACTGGGTTGGATACCCATGTGGTATATTCAGTGGGATAGATGAAATCACCCTGCTTGAGCTTGTTGATATTGGATTTTATGGCCTCATGATGAGAAGGTTGAATGGGTCTCAACTTGTGACGGACAAGAGTGGCATCGGGCCATGTGTCGATATGGTTTTCAACAATGGCGGGATCAAGTCCGTGCATCTTATAATAACACCAAGTGAAAACATCACGGAATTCTTTGAAGAGATTGGTATAAGCTTCAATTTATTCTGGGGTGCATTGTGCCCCCAAGGTAATATTTTCTTCGACCCCTAGTTTATTTGAAATTTTTATTTTGATAGTGGAAGAGATGTTGGTCATATTCCCTTCTTTGAAATCATCTGGGGCAGGGATGGGATTTCAAAACCAATCGACTTCACCATGGATGAAGTCTTTTTATTCCACAACAGATTGGTCATGAGACTACTGTGGCAAGAAGTTTGCACGATGGTGCATATCATCCCAAGGGTAATCAAGGGTAGACATAGCTTCCATGATGTCCTCATCAGAATGGAAGATGGACAAACAGAAGGAAGACTGACTACAAGATGCGGCGACCGTACCTGGTGCATCAACCTGATAAAGAAGGTTTACATATGCATAATCTAGAATGGTAGATGACGAGCTAGTCGATGGAAGATCTACGAATGTTGAGACATGGGATTCTGTCAAAAGAGGATCGATAGAAGAGCACGCAGAAACCTCAGAAAGATTTTCCTACAAAGAACTCAAGGATGATGATAGGTAAAGGATATGGCCCATGGAGTCCGTCATCTCAACATTGAGGGGAGGGATCATGATGGCAGGACTAGAGCCCCCCTATTCTAGTTTACTAGCGGTACCAGAATCCATGGGTAGAGGAGTAGGTAATCCACTACAAGTGGTCTTGTATTCGCGAAGCGCCTCAAGGCAATCATAAAATTCGTCGAGACGAGGGCAACAATGGGAATAGTGACCATGATGATTGCACAAGGCATAAGCTTGGTGATTTGTGTGTAACATTATGATTTTCTTGGCTAGACCTAGTAACGTAATTTGGACCTCAGGGATATTTGACTCATGGAACATTTCATAAACCAAAGGTTTGAGATGAGGGAGTTTAGGACAATTATTAGTGGCGTGCCCAACAACTTTACAAAAAGTGCCTGGAGGTGACAGATTTGGGGCTTTGGGGGCTGGAGGAGCTTGGGGATCCTTGTCCTTATGTTATTTCCTCGTGGCTTTGCCAGCCTATCTAGATGCTTCTGCAACAAGAGTGGGTTCCAATTGAGGTTGGGATGGAATTGGAGCAGTGGCGGGGGCCGTAGAGACCAGTTCAACCGAGATCAAAGAATGATAAGGTCTTAGCTGACTAAGCGGACTACTTGCAGGGGGATCAATGTACCATATTGGGATCCCCAAATTCATATTAGGGAGGACTGGCGAAGCCATGATAGGGATAGAAAATATTCCCAGACGAGGAAATAAGAAAGGTATCTAGCCTCCAGGGTAATGTCTCGGCAGAATAGCTCCTGGATGGTTGAGACCTGGAGGAACACTTCCTAGTGGGAAAATAGGGGAGGCACCCACAAATGGAGGAGGTCCTAGGGGGGTGGATCCGGATGGCTTGGATGAGGTAGGAACAACAGGGTGCTGAGGAGAGTGCTGTTTTTCAGATGTACTAGACTGCTTGCTAGCAGCCCGTGACGCTTGTAACATGTAAACACTCAAAGATCTAGGCTCTGAGATGAGAGGGGGAGGACTAGGGAAAGCACCAAACAATGAGGAATCTTTGTAGACTCTAGGTGAAACACCAGTGGGAGGAGTGGCAGATTGCTTATCAGACATTGACGAGATAATGGACTCAGGGGAGGTCACAGATTCCGGCTTGTAGTATGTTAACTAATCAATGGTGACGATCTTCCCTTCATGGGGGAAGCACATCTTGTGGAAAATTTTAGATGCGACGACTGACATAGCATATTTGTAACTACGACTCAAGAGAATATTGTAATCTAAAGGGGCATCGATAACCTCGATGTCTACATGAACAGTTTTTCCCGCAAGAGTCACAGGACAATTGTGATACATGTCAAGAGGCTGGGAGGAGTGATCATCCCAAGCACGAAAATTGATGGTGGATGGGGACAGCTCAAGTGACTTAAGTTGTTTCCAAAAGGGAGTGTACATCATGCAGGTGGATGCGCTTTCGGCAATAATGCATTGAGATATGATGGCATTACGAACTCGGATTGGTATATGGAAAGAAACAGATGAAGGTAATGGGGGATGTTCTAATGTATCAAATGGGAAGACAATCAAATGATCGTTGAAAGGATATACTGCACCCAAAACAGTTAGTAGAGCTTTCTTTTGAGATGGGCATGAATAGGGTACTTCCAGCATCGACATGGCAACAGGTGATTGTGCCAAGTCGTCTACTATACTGTATGTATGGGAAGCTCGATTAGAAGTCGCGTTATGACGTAATGGTCCCTTGAGGATCTTTAACTTTAGGTTTATGGATATGTAGTGGACCATTTTGTGACGTAAGAGGCTCAGTAGATGCTTTGGTTTTGGGCTGGGTGGCGGATGAAGTCGATGGCTTGTCATATTGATGTGATTGAGTTTGCAGGTTGATATCAGAGGGATTGACCTCATCAGAATTCACCATGAGGATTTGGTAGTCACCAGACAAGAAGGTTGGGGGGGATGGGCTACTTGACTTGGTTGAGGTTGAGCAGCAACAAATCCTTGCTAAGGGAAAGGATTTGTAAGCACTGCCAGTTGAGATGGTGCGGGATTCTAAAGTGATTGTTGGATGGGTAGTTGACCTCTAGAAGTTGCTTGAGCTTCCCACATTTGGCGCATATGGGGTAAAAGAGGACACTCATGTGTATAATGGCCATGCACACCACAACATGCACAAGGCTTGTTGTTACAAATATCTTTGTTCTTCTTGGGCTAACTGCCCTGTTGCTGGTTGTTGGTGTTAGGTTGGTTCCCCTGGGGCTCACTAGGTTGATTACCTTGATTACCCTAGTTACCCTTGTTACCTTTCCCCTTATTCTTTTTTATTCAAATTTTGGGGATTGGTCACACTATGTTGTGCAAACACTTGACCCTGAAGGGGTGGTGGCTGCTGGGGCGCTAATGTTTGATGGGCTGGAGTGCTCGGCTGGGAATAGGGATAATATGGTGGAGGAGCAACGGTTTGATAGACAGTTTGGGCTTTGGCTAGCTCTGAAAACATGTTGCTAGCAAGAGGGGCATAAGTGTTGGAGGAACTGGTGCCCCGCTGCATTTAGCCATAACTCTACTGAGTATATGAAATGGATCAAACGAAACCGTCAAAGGCACCATAGATCCAGTCAAGGGAACTACGATTATGTTCTCATTTAGGGTTAATGGATTGGGTTTTATGAATGATCCGACATGTATATATATGTATTGTAACATTGAAAGGAACATAATGAAAAATCAATCTGGTAGTCCCAGTTTTGGGATCCAGGGGAAAATCTCTCTTGCTATTGCTTTATGTTCTCACCATTATATATTGTTTTTCTGAAGAATTCGTTTGCAGACAATTTATGTACAGGGTTAAAACCTACATTTGGTATCAGAGTCTTTTCGGCTTCAATGGGATGCCTTTGCTGCTGAGGGGTTTTTCTCAAGCCTGTGGTAGACCTTGTTTAGTGGGATTTCTGCGGGATTGATTCTTGCAGTGAAAGAAGATGGTGAACAGTGGAAAGATAGAGATCGATAAATTTAATGGTGAGAGTTTTTAGTTGTGGAAGCTCAAGATGGAGGATTTGTTGGTGGACCGAGATCAGTGGATTGTTTTAGATCCAAGCACAACACTCACACGAATGTCAATATAAGACTAGGCAAAGTTAGATCGGAAGGAAAAGAGCACAATACGATTGTGTCTCTAAGATTCAATATTGTTGAATGCATCAAAGGAAGCTATGGTGAAGGATTTGTGGGTCAATTTAGGGACTTTGTACCAATCTATGTCTCTGGTGAATAAATTGTTCCTGCGAAAAAACATTTATAACCTGAGGATGAAGGATGGAGACTTGGTGACAGAGAAACTGAACGTCTTTAATACTGTGGTAAGCCAGTTGTTATTTGTTGATATAAAAATTTCAAATGAAGATAATTGCATCGTTTTTCTATGTTCTCTACCAGATTTGTGGGATAGTCTAGTTGTTGCAATAGGTAGAAATACAAATACCTCGAAGTTTGATGAAAAAGTTTGTATAGCACATAAGAATACTACTCCATACACACCTTGGCAAAATGGAGTAGTAGAAAGAATGAAAAAAATGTTGATGGAAAAGGAAAGAAGCATGCTCAGTGGTGTCGGGTTAGGACAAGAATTTTGGGCAGAGGAAATGGAGATTGCATGTTGCATGTTTAGTAGATCACCTTCATCAGTGTTGGAGGATAAGACTCCACATGAGGTATGGATTGGTAAGAAACCCTTTCTTTCACATCTAAGGGTATTTGGTTGTGATGTATATGTACATGTTCCAAAGGAGAAAAGAACCATGTTGGATAGGAACTATGAAAGATGCATCTTTATTGGGTATAAGGATGGTTTAAAAGTTTATAAGCCTTGGAACCTAGAAACAAGGAACATTGTGTACAATCGAGATGTGGTATTTAGAGAGGTGAAAGATGTTATTAAACATGAAGTCCTACCAAAGGAACCTAAGAAGATAGAGTTTGAGCTAAAGGAGGAAGAACCATACTCTTCAGTAGAATAGGAATTTGAAGAGGAAGAACCACAAAATCCATTTTTTAGAAGATTAGTTCGAGCGAGAAGGAAGCCAGAAAGGTATAGTCCACTCCTTTATGCTCAATTTTTTCTTTATTTGTTACTGATGATGATCCCAGAACTGTAAGGGAGACAGTAGATTCAGAGGATGGAAAACTCTGGAAAGAGGTCATGGTTGATGAAATGGCATCTTTGGCCAAAAATGAGGCTTGGGATGTGGTGGAGTTGTCGGTTAGAAGGAAACCCATTGGAAGAAAATGGCTGTTTAACGATCCAGGTGGATATTTGTGGACACCTACCAAGTCCACTTGGACCCCCACCATTGTTTCTTTCAGCTTTTTAGTTTCCCTAATTGTAGCACAGTTTACTATTTTTAGCAATTTTTCAGGTCCTGAACTTCAGGAGCCGTTTTGAGGCCCTAAATGACATTTTTTGGGAAAACTGGGAGCAACATGGGTCCATGGATTGATGTTGTTGTTCTCAAAATTGTAGTTCTCAAATAGATCTTTCTAACGAGATATTGTGCACGTCAAACGGAGATCATATGCCAAAGTTACGACCCCAGGAAGTTGATGTACCAATTTACCCAAACTGGGCCCACAGTTTGGCATTTCATCTTCTAGGGTTAGGATTTTGGATGTTGATGGTTTTCCATTGTTTCTCAACAATAAATAGGCCTTCAAGCCACATTATAACACAGTTCTGAGGCATGTAGCCGCCACATCTCTTCTTAGAGATAAGCTACCATCGCCCTAGCTGGTTTATTTCCATTGCTGTTTGTAAGCATATTTCAATATTTTACATTAATGAAATGAAGTATTATTTCCACTGCATCTCTGTGTTGATGGTTATATCTGTAATTTGTTACGTTCCTGTTTAAATCCGGATCAGTGGTATCAGAGCGGTCTGCTTTTTCTCTGTTTTTCTTTGCATGTCCCCAACGAGGTAAGGATATAAGGAGTTAGGGCTTGAACTGGTCGAACCTTTGTAAGATCAACCTCGCAAATCCCGACGGCCTCCCATGGAGGATGCAAAGAAAGACAAGGGGGTAGGAGATCCTATCAAAATCTTGCTCGAAGAAGCCCTCGAGTGATAAAGGAATGCAATGATGGACAAATTTGCCTAGATCAATTAGCGGCTACCCAGGGGCGACGAATCGGCTTCCAACAACTACTCTGGAAATGCCACACCATTTAAGGTACAAGTTAATTTTTAAATCCCCATATTCGAGGGTCAGATAGACGCAGATGCCATCGATAAATGGTTAAATCTGCTAGAGGGTTATTTTTCTGTTCATGATTTTTCCAGTCGGGAAAAGATTATTTTCGCTCTTCTCAAAGAAGCCCCCCACATCAAGGACTGGTGGAAAACCTACTACGAGCAGAAGGATGAAAGTACTTGGGATTCATTCTGAGATGCCATCAAGGAGCAGTACTACCCTGTCGGAAGCTATGAGGATCAATATATAAAGTGGACCATGCTGCGGCAGGGGAGGGACCAAGACGTGCCGGAATTTACCAATATTTTCCATGCCCTTCACACAAAGTTGGGTATCAAGTATTTAGAGTAGCATTTGGTACTCAAATACTGCGGCTGCCTGCACAAGTACATCCAGGAAGAAATAGAATTTTTGAACATCCTCTCTCTCAGCACGGCATACCGATATGCCGTCAAGGTCGAGCAAAAGCTTAAACAGAAGAAGCGAAACTTTGGATCCGCGAATCCGAAGCAAGGGAAAGGTGCCCCCAAACCACAGAACAAAGGACAAAGCTAAGGTGGGGTGACCCAAGACAACCCGCCAAAGCTGCAAGCAAAGAACAACGTCGTGAAGCCGAAAAAGGACACGGGAAAGTGGTGTGAGTTCCATAAGATCTCCACTCACAACAAAAGTGAGTGTCGGGCCAGGAAGTCACTAGTGGGCAAGCTAAATGTTTCAGAATCAGATGCATGTTCTCACTATGAGTTAGAACCCGACAAGGGGAATGACAAAGGGAAGCAGATTATCGATGTAGAGCCCAACACCACCGTTGCCACCACAAAGATACAGAAGAAAGAACCCGAAGATCCAAAGGAGGACAAGCATCTCTTCCACTCCCAAATGTGGGTAAAGGGCTCCTCGCTACAGTTCATTGTCGACAGCGGGAGCAAAAATAACCTCATTTTGGCAGAGGTCGTGAAGCGGCTGGGCTTACCGACCATAGCACATCCACAACCGTACACCATCGGGTGGCTTCACCAAGGACGGGATCTTCGCGTGAGCTAGCATTGTCGCCCTCCATACAACATCAAGCCCTTCACGGATGAGGTATTGTGTGAAATTTCCCCCCTTGAAGTTTGTGATGTAATATTAGGACAACCATACTTGTGTAAGTGACATGCTGTGTATGAATCAAGGCCCGGTGCTGTTATTGTTACTTTGGGAAATAAGTTGTACAGGATACCGGGGATAGCACCAACTATCGCCATCTCTTTGGTTACTACAAAACAATGCAGTAAGATCATTTCCAAAACCAGGAAATTTGTTTTCCTGATGATACGCCCTCAAGGAAAGAAGAATATGGTGGCCACAACCTCCAGACAGGGCCCCTACGCATGACAACTATAGATGGACAAGGTCATGGAGGAGTACGAGGACATCTTCACCTCCCCCACAGGGGTTCCTCTGCACTATCAGGTCAAGCACTCCATCAATATGACCATAGGTGTGCCGCTGCCCAATGGACCAATCTATCGACGCTCCGTTCTAGAGAACTATGAAATCAAGAGGAAGATTCAGGAACTGCTGCAGAAAGGTCACATCCGTTTGAGTTCATCGCCCTGTGGGAGCCCGATCGTGTTGTTACAGAAGAAGGATGGGACTTGGAGACTCTATATTGACTATTGGGTGCTGAACAAGATCAATGTCCATAATAGGTACCCGATCCCACGGATTGATGATCTCCTCGACCAACTGAAGGGGGAAAAATATTTCAGCAAGATCGATTTGAAGTCAAGATATCACCAGGTACCAATCAAACCCTCCGATGTGTGGAAGACTACCTTCAAAGCCAAGGAGGGCCTTTTCGAATGGTTGGTTATGCCTTTCGGATTTATGAATGCTCCTGCAACCTTCATGAGGCTAATGGATTACATCTTGCAGCCATTCACCAAATCATTTGTAGTGGTATACTTGGATGACATCCTGATCTTCAGCCAGAGTTGGGAAGAGCACCTCCACCACATCCAACAGGTTCTCCAAACACTGCGACAACACAAGTTATGTGCCAATTTGGAGAAATGCACTTTTGGCATGACCCAAGTTCAGTATCTGGGATACATTATTGATGAACATGGGGTGCATGTGGATCCAGCCAAGATCCAAGTCATTCGGGATTGGCCCTCTCCAACCACTCTGACAGAGCTCCACAACTTTCTAGGTCTTTCCAACTTCTACTACAGGTTCGTGTTGGGATTTTCTCATATCACTTAGCCCTTGAGACAAGTCACCAAGGGAGGAGTGAAAGCAAAATTCATTTGGTCTGAATCTCAACAGAAGGCATTCAAAGAGTTGAAAGATCGCCTCTACACGGCACCAGTGCTCGCATTACCAGACTTGAAACAACCATTTGAGGTCGAGACAGATGCCTCTAACTATGTTATTGGGGTAGTCCTTACTCAACACTGGCATCCAGTGGCATATCACAGTGAGACACTTTCAGAAACAGTCCGGAATTATCCCACTTATGACAAAGAGATGTATTCCATTGTGCAGGCCTGCTGAAAATTGAAGCATTACATTTTGGGGAAGGAAACTGTTGATGAGCCTCATTAATGGGTAATTATATGGGTTCATTTTACCTCCTAACCTAGTCAAATCAACCATTCTCTTAGCTTATTGTATGATTTTTTTATTATATTTATGCTTATAGGGTGAGTTGAGTTAGTTATTATACCATGTGGTCTAACATGTATTTGATGCAGATTATTGATGGATTTTGAGGTCAAAGTCAAGGATCTAGTGGTAAAATTGTAGAAATAACTCGAAGTAGATATAGGAGAGGACTTATAGGAGGGAATCCCCCTCATTTATTGCTCCTCACTTCGAATTCCCCTTCATTCAGCTTGGAGTACAAGCAGCCAAATCATGCACTAGAAGGTAGTCGAGCAAGTGGAAGATGATTGATAGTTATCTCAAGTTTTGGGAGCCAAGCCTCCATGATTTTAAGGAAGCTTTTTCTAGCTTCAAATGTATAAGTACAGAGGCCTCGGGCCTCACTAGGGTCGACTTCTTTTGCTTGTGTAAACTCTGCTCAAATTTCGAGCTTACTATTTTATGACAGTTTTATGTAATCTTGCTATTTTTTGATAATGAAGATGGAATCCTTTTTGAGTTACCTCAGAGGGCTGAAGCTCTTGGGTTAGGGCCCAATCCAAGCAGCCAAACTTCTCTTTACTTGTATGTGTATGCTTTACTTCAGTTTGTAGATTAGTTTTCTGTTAGATGTATTTCTCTTATGGTTAAGAATAGGTTGCTTTTGATGATTTAGTAGCTTGCTTCCATTTGTGCTTTCTGTAGCAGGTTAAGTAGTGATCAGAGAAGATTCAAAAAAATAGCCATAGTTCCTTGGCCTCTCTTCCTCCCTCTGGGACCATGATTTGAGGCAAAGACTCTCTTGCTGCCCCAAAAACATATATTTTCCTCATTCCTAGGACTTCTAGTGTTTGCAGCTCTCTATTAGGTTGATAGTCCAGTTTTTCTTTGCTTTAGATCTTCTTTATTGTGTTCAATTCCTGATTTGCAATAGTCCTTTTGCATGCTTTCCTTTCTTACAGCATTTCCTTCTATATATCATAGTTTAGGCCATTTTAATGCAAAACTCTGTTTTTTCTAGGATGCACTCATTTCATTGGTTGCTTGATTTTCTTGGTTCACTGTTAGTTTCTATGCAGCAGATATCTTCCAGCAATACGTCAACTTACTAGCAATCACACCCTCCATTTGATCCATGCCCTATAGGTCTCCAAAACCTCACCTCAATTCTTCCTTAGTTTCCTTCATTTTTCGTAGAACTTCTTCCTCTCTCCTTGAGAAAACCCAATCATCTTTCTCTCTCCTGGTGATTCATGGTAGACCTTAGGCACCCTAACACCTCATTCCAACCTTCATCCACCTTTTCCACCCACTCTCACACCCTCAAAATAGCGAAAATTGCTCTCGGCCTCCTCCTGTAGGCCTCCTGTAGTTTCCCTGTTTTCCTCCTATAGTTTTCCTGTGTCCTCCTGTAGTTTTTCCTATAGGCTTTCTTTTGAAGGCTGAGTGTGGGAAAAGCCTCCAAAAGGCCACTTAAGACCTCCTAGGACCCATCCAACAATCCTACATCCTCCCAAGCTCCAAAACTGCCCTCTAACGCCACCTGTTCACTGCCACACTCACACACAATAAATTAGATGCATGTTAAATTCACATAAAAACACATAAAAATCCAAAAATATGTTTTTTGCTTATTTACTTCCAGAAATAGCATGGTTAGATGTTGTTTACTTCCTTGAGTAGGTAATGGCATTTCTTTCATGGTTTTCATAGTGCTTTTGGCAAAAGTAGAATTAGCTTGTTAATTAGGGTTTACTAGGTTTTGCTTTACATTCCAGTCTTTCTCCTTTCTGCAATTAGAATAGCATCTGTAGAGTAATCTTTCTTTCCTTTCATCACACATAGAGCTTCTTCTGAAATCTATAGAAGTTGGCTTGAGCTCCTAGTGATCTCGCGCCGGCTGACCAAGTGACAACCTGTAGTGAGAACTAGTACTTGTGCATATAGCACCGACGCTTCCAAGTTTGTTACGAACTACCAGGTTGATAAAAGTAAAGTTGGCAGCCTAGGAGTTGCAGCATTCTTGCTGCAATACTGACACTCACCAATTTTTGGCGCCATTGCCAGGGAAGCGTCAGAGTATTTTGTGATTACTGCTTTCTTCTATTTCCTATTGCAACATTCTGCTAATAGTTTATTTCGGCAAAAGTAGACTAGTCATTTCTTTTCTTTCAGTTCTGCATTTCCTTTCTTTCCTTTTCAATTCTACGAATTTCCATTTAGCATGTTCATTTCAACTAGTTGCAATTTGTTTTGTTCAAATCACAATTTCAGTTTCTGCAGGTACTTTCAGTGTGGGGAAAAAGAAACAAAAACCAACCAAAAAGATTTCCTTTCATGCCTCGTAGGAATAGAGATAACTCAGGAAAATTTTTGCCCAACACCCCCACTACTTCACACAGCCAACCTTCTCTCTTCTTTAGTGGCTGCAATCAAGAAGAACCCTTAGGTGAACAACCAAACATATTTGAGGAACCTATAGGGGAATAAGAAGAAGAAAACATTCCTCTAGAGCCAATGGCTGAAAACAGAAATGTTAGGGGAAATGGAGAGAGAATAGAGGGCACCTTCCCCATTTGGGAGACCAATGGGGACACCAAAATGAAGAATATAAGTCCTTCAGCCCTACCTCACTTCCATGGTCTAACTACAGAAGATCCTGACACCTTCTTGTTCGAGTTTGTTGTCATCTGTCGAACTTATGACTATGCAGAAGACGAGAAAAAGTTGAAACTATTCCCTTCTACTCTCAAGGATGCAGCACTGCGCTGGTTCATGGGATTACCTGGCAATAGCATCACAACTTGGGCTCAGATGCAGCAGGCCTTTAAAAACAAGTATCGAGACTATTGTAGGTCAAAAGATACTAAAGAAGAAATCTTCTGAATGACCATAGGAAGTGATGAATCCCTGGAAGACTATGAAGAAAGGTTCTAGCTCAGTTACAAAAGGGCCAGGTGTACACTTGACCCTGAGTCTTTGAAGTTGGTCCTGCTCAGGGGAATTCGGGAAGATCTGTTAGACACCCTCCATCTACTGGCCGGGGAAGACATCTACCAACTATCGTATGAGGACATAAAGACTATTTTTAGAAACAATTCTAGAGAAGCCAGAAAGAAAGGTAGGGGGAGTCGACCCATAGCCAGTACCTCTTCTTCCAATTCATCCATTAAAGGTGAAATTGGAAACATGCTGGAAGACTTAAAGAGTGAGATGTTCCAGACTCTTGCCATGCAAATGGATACCTTACATATCAAAAGAAAACAAGAGGAAGCAGAGAGGGCTTTGGCCATTTTTTGCCCTAGATGCACCAGGAAGCATCCTAGGAATGAATGCCCATTAAACTCTATAGAGGTTTGCTCAGACTATGAAGAAGATCATTCTACAGATAAGTGCCCTTCCTTTCTCGAACTTAAAGTTGTATACCAAGGGGTCGAAGGAGTCACTGAACAGATCTATTACATAAACCAAAAGAGGCCGCATTGACCTAGAACATACCAGTAGGGGATGCAAGGGACATCTCAAGAATACTACAACCCCAACCAAGTCACCTCCATACCTTCTTCAGGACCCCCTGCTCATCCTTCCTAGTCCATGCCTCCTCCTTGGTCCTTCACATCTCAATATCATGCGCAACCAGCCACCCATTCATTTCAATCCTATGCTCAGCCGCAACCTCAATGGAATGCATCTCATCAGGAGTGGAGGCCCCAATACAACTCTCTTCCCGCTCTTCTGCCTCCACCACGTGCCCAACCACAACCATTACCTTCTGCTCCACTAAGGCAACCCCAAATTCCTGCCTAGCCAAATCCGAACCCGAACAACAGACAAGCTCAACAAGTATATAGTGGGGAACCATCATGCCCAACTTATGCTGTGGAGATTCAAGAAATTAACTTGCGATCCGGGAAAGTTCTCCCAGATAACTAGCCTCCACCCAGGGAGGTTGAGGAAGATAAAGAGGAAAGTGAACCTAAAGAAAATCCACCCTTTCCTGAGTGACTATCCATGACAATCCAGCCTACCCCAGAAGAGACCGAACTCCTGGGAGAATTGAAACATTTATATGTGAAGATACCACTTCTCCAAGCCATAAAGGATGTGCCTATCTACAATAGGTTGATCAAAGAGAAGTGCTTTAGGAATCCAGGAAGGTGCAAGAGAGATGCCCCAACCATCAATGTCATAGGACCACTGCCCGACCTGATGTTGTGGCAGATAATCTGTCCAAAATATCTGGGCCCTGGAAGCCTAGTAGTTGATGTCCACATCAATGGCACAATGGTAAAACATACCTTGATTGATTTGGGAGCTTCCATTAATGTGATGACAAAGGACACAATGCTCAAACTTAACCTCCAAGGTTCCTTGAGGAAGACCACGACAGTGCTGCAGCTAGCAAACCGCTCCACAGTGACCCCTGAGGGGATTGTGGAAGATGTGATGGTCTCCGTTGATTCTTGGGAGTACCCTACCGATTTCTTAGTTCTCCAGCCAAAGGCAAAGCTCACCGGGTATCCTCTGATTCTGGAAAGACCCTGGTTGGCTACAGATGATGCCTACATCAGCTGCTGAGCTGGGAACATGACCATCAAGAACGGGCACATGTCCAAGTAGTTAATCCTATATCCTCCATCCCAACCCTTGCTAGAACATAATCTACCTCTCTAGTTGGAGGAGGAGGAGGAGGATGATGTTTATTCTGCACCACTTTGTACATTATAAATTGCCATGGGTGGAAAACCGCAAGATGAGGATGATATGATTGAAAATTTGATTCAGAATCCACCTCCCAGTGTATCACCATTAGAAGACATAGTAAGAGAAACCCAAGACAACCCCTCAACTGATATTTTTGTGGCCGACCCCACTTCTCTCCATGTTAAAAATATAGAGTTCGGCCCAGAAAGAACATTGAAAATCAATCCATCCCTATCTACTTCCCAGGAGAAGGAGCTATGCAGCATACTGAGAAAACATCTAGATGCCTTCGCCTGGAGTTATAAGGAAATGAAGGGAGTGCACCCTTCAGTATGTACTCATCATATATACATCAAGGAAGATTGCAAGCCAATCAGGCAGCCTCAAAGGAGGATGAACCCAACACTTAAAGATATTGTTAAGGAAGAACTGCAGAAATTGCTTGATGCAGGATTCATCTATCCCATCTCTGACAGTGAATGGGTCTCTCCTTTGTTGATAGTGAATGGGTCTCTCCTTGGGGTACCCTTTCATAATGGGTCCTTCCTTTTGGTTTGTGCAATGCTCCAGCCACTTTCCAAAGAGCGGTATTGAGTATATTTTGTGAACTCGTTCATGATGCAGTAGAAATATACATGGATGATTTTACTCCTTATGGCTTTGACTTTCAGGAAGCTCTATCTAACCTAGGAAAAGTTCTAGATAAGTGTACTGAAATGAACCTTTCCCTCAGTCTGGAAAAATGTGAATTTTTTATGACTGAAGGGACCGTGCTAGGTCATGCAATATCTCAACAAGGGCTATAGGTGGACCCCAACAAAATTGCCATCATCCAAAGGGTCCCACCTCCTCAAAAGGTGAGAGATGTCAGAAGCTTTCTAGGCTTAGCTGGATATTACAGGAGATTCATTAAAGACTTTAGCAAGTTAGCCTCTCCTTTGTTTGGCCTCCTAGGCAAAGATGTTGAGTTCATATGGTTGGAAAACGGTCAAGAAGCCCTAGATACCTTGAAGAGCAAGCTAGTGACTGCCCTAATTCTCAGAGGCCCAAACTAGTCCCTACCCTTTCACATTCACACAGATGCCTCAAACAAAGCAATAGGAGTAGCCTTAGGACAAATTGATGGAAAGTTACCTTATTCCATATACTTTATAAGCAAAAACTTGTCAAAGGCAGAGTTAAACTATACAGTGACCCAGAAGGAACTCCTCGTTGTCGTGCATTCCTTAAAAAAATTCAGACAGTATATCACAGGCTATCAAACCTTTGTGCACACTGATCATGCTGCAATTAGATATTTAATGAACAAACCAGATGTTAATGCTCGCATTATTAGATGGTTGCTTTTACTACAGCAGTTTGATCTGACCATTATTGATAAGCATGGTAAAGAGAATGTTGTTGCTGACTTTTTGTCTAGAGTAAATTTTCCTGCAGGTGAAGAAGGAATGGTGGATGACCAAATGCCAAATGAACACCTATTTGCTATATCAGTATGCTCTCCATGGTTTGCTGATATAACAAACTACTTGGTTTCAACACAGTTCCCACCACACCTATCCTCAAAATAGAAGAGCAAGATAGTAAGGAAAAGAGCCCCTTTCACCTGGATTGGAGGCAATTTCTTCAAACTTGGCCCAGATCAGATCTTGAGAAGATGTGTCAGGGAGGAGGAAGTCTTTGACATCCTCCTGACCTGTCATGACAGGCCTTGTGGAGGTTATTTTGCAGCAAAAAGAACCGCCTTCAAGATATTGCAAGCAGGCTTCTACTGGCCCACTATTCATTAGGATGTGAGGAGATACACGAGCCAGTGTGATCGGTGTCAAAGGATGGGGAAACCCACTCTAAAGGATGAAGTGCCCATGCAACCTCAAGTGACCTTTGAGCCATTTGAGAAGTGGGGCATGGACATTGTGGGGCCTCTCAACCCCCCTTCAAAGCAGAAGCAGTACATCATTATGTGCACCAACTACCTGACAAAGTGGGTGGAGACAAAAGAAATCAAAGCAGCGACAAAGGAAAAATTAGCTTAGTTTTTGAGGGAAAACATATTCTACAAGTTCGGGTATCCGAGAGAGTTGTTCACAAACCAAGTCAGTCATTTCACTTCCAACCTGATTGAAGACCTGCTCACACATAATAAGATCAAGCATAGGACTTCCACCCCTTACCATCCATAAGCCAATGGGCAAGTGGAGGTCACTAACAAAGCATTGGAAGGGATCCTAACCAAGGTAGTGAGCAACAGTAAAAAATACTGGACGGATAGATTAGTTGAGGCCACTTGGGCCTACAACACAACATGGAAGACCACCACCCGGTTCACACCCTATGAACTGGTCTATGGGAAGAAGGCTTTGCTGTTAATAGAGTTTGAATTCAATAACCTAAGGATGGTAGCTTAGCTAGACCTAGACCTCAGCCATGCACAGAAGGAGATATTACTTCAGCTCAATGGATTGGATGAATACAGATTGCAAGCCCTTTTCCATACAGAGGTAGTTCAACTTCAGAGAAAGATATGGCATGACATAAATATCAAGGAGAAGCAATTCCAAGAGGGAGATTGGGCACTACTCTATGATTCAAGATACAAGGATTTCAAAGGCAAGCTAAGGAAAAGATGGCTGGGACCCTACACTATGGAGAAATGCAATGACAATGGTTCAGTTATGATCAGAACCATTGATGATGAAGCCGTCCCCATGCTTTTTAATGGACATTGGTTGAAAGTCTATAAGAAACCCCTCTCCAAGCGAGAGTTTATTGAAGATTTGAGTAAAAACGTGATGGTAGTGGAGCATGTCTTAGCTTCCACTTCACCCACTCATTGAAGAAAAAGGAGAAAAATAAGGACTCAAGTGAAAACCTCCATGAGGCGCTTGAGTCCCATCATTGGGTTGAAAAACTCTTCTGAGGCGGTCCAGTGATGTCAAAAATAAAAAATAAAAAGGGAGAAAGAATAAGATCCCTGGGTGAAAACCTCCCTTGGAGTTGCCCAAGGCAGGCAAATAAGGCGAAAACCTCTCTGAAGCGCTCTAGTTGTTTTCAAAAAAAAAGAAGAGAGAGAGAGAAAATGAATTTTTATTGCATTACAGGTTTGCAAGAGGACTACAGGGAGCATAAGAAGGTGCAAAGGGGACCTTGACATTCATACCAACATCCATCTCATCTTCTCCACACCTTCCTCCATCATTTTTGGCATCTCTTTCACCCCACTGTACCTCTTCTTCCAAAATTGTGTTTTCTACAAGAGGCTCCTATAGGAATTACAGAGAGCCAAAAGTGTCTACAGAAGGAAGTTTGAGGGTCAAGAAAAGCTTCATGAGGAACATATAATCCCTCTTACCATCTTCAAACCTCCTTGCCATCATTTCCAAGCCTGCATCACACTCCAAGCATCATTATTATTTTTTTCCTTTCCAAGAAAAACACAGAAAAACAGTTTTTCAGTTTTGGAAAAAAACAAAAATAAAAGGAGGAAAAGCCACCATCAACTTTACTTGAAGCTTACTTACTATCCATCCATCATTTATCTCCACCTCTGGCATCATTCTCGAGCTCCAAGCATAGGGAAATAGCTGAACTTTCAAAGGGAGAATCAGCTCCAGGAGCTCCTGTAGGAATTCCTGTAGCAGCTGATCCCATAGAAGTCTAGCACCAGCAGCAAGGGACAACACATCTGAAGGTTGAAAAGGCACATGCAGCTCAGCTCCAGCAAAAGAAGAACCTGCAAAAAAACACAACAACACATCAGCAAGCAGATACAGCATGCATGAAGGAAAATGAAGGCATGCAGCAGAGAAAGCCATAGCACCTCACAGTCGATGGCAACAAATACACTTGGATTACAGGTAAGTAGCTAAGTCACTCCTCTATCTACATTTGTGTAATTAGGAATCATATGAAGGCAATGATATGGTTGAAATCAAAAGAGGGAAAGGTGGCCAGTTAACTTGGCCACCTTCATTTAGTTGACTCCACTTAACCGAGATATCACCCACATGTGCGCACAGTCAACTCAATCAAAAGATGCAAAGGACAGGCAGTGGGAGGAAGAGTTAACTCTGATGCAATAATGAGGGATGATTACGAGGGGGGGTCATGATGACCAATGGTCCTAATGCGAGCAACGTACACCTTGCCAGCTTAACACTCATAACCGAAAACAGCCATAAAAGGTAATGAGCACTCCTCCCTGCGCATTCTCACCACCTTTTCTTCAGTTTATCCTCATAACTCAGCCACACAACAGTATTCTTATGCTCCCATAGCCTCATAACCACCATCCTCCATCAATTTCCTCCATATTTTTCCTCGTCATTTTCTACAGGAGCACCTACAGGAAATCTACAGGAGGGACAGCGGGCTTCTACAGGAGGGGTAGTGAGTCATTTTGAAGGGAGGAAACGTGATTTTTGACATGAATTTCAGTTTGAAGAGGTAGGGTTCATGAATGCCCTCTATTGAATAGAAAAATGTGAAAGAATTGGTCTCAAATTGAAGATAAAATGAGTCTCTAAGAGGGTAGAAATACATAAAAAATTTATGGTTTAAAAGAAAAGAAAAAACAAACACAATCCCCTCTCTTTTTCTATGTTACTCAAAATTCTTTGTCTCCACCTCCATATCTGGTTTTTGAAAAGAAGTACAAGTAGTATCACAGGTGGGTTTATGAGAAAAGAGCCCACTAACTCCACTAGACTCCATGCACATCCTCAAGTGGTTGAAATATTTACAAGGGCAAACAATTTCTTTGAGAAGTTTAGAGGGTTTGATGATGAAATTGCCCATGAATTTTCTCTCTCTCTGGTCCCTCACACAAGTACTCATGCTACTGTAACCATTAGAGGCCTCTCCATTGAAATAACCCCTGAATTCATCAGTAGGGTCACTAACCTTCCTCTTGGGCTGCCTTGGAGTAAAGATGAGAAACCAATTGGACAGGCTGCCAAGAAGAAGTTTTTCCAAGATAATGAAACCCCAGTTGAAGACAAGAATGGAATTAGGAGGGCTAGTGTACCATATCCCTGGGATGAGGTTAGCTACCAAGTGATCAAATACATTTCTTGTTAGGGGAGGCACAACATTGTTTATGGATATCATTTCAGAATCCTCCAAGACTTGAGATATGGCATGGATACCCCAGCACATCAAAAGCTCAGTATCCCTTACTTTCTCCTTTAGTCCCTCATTGACTCCAACACCAAGGTACAAGAAAGAAATTCACAGCAACTAGCTCACCATGGCCTAATCAAGAACCTAGTAGAAGAAGCCCTCCATACCCTTACAATCCCTATAGCATGGGAAGTTTTCAGAAATATGACAGCTAAGGACATCAAGGAATTAACCTATGATGTTAGTCCTGCTGTCAGTGAGGAGGGAGAACAACAAGGAGGAGAAGATGAAGCCCGTGATGACATAGCAGAGCAAGAAATAGAGGAGGGGAGAGAAAAAGAGGTAGAGCAGGAGGAGGAAAAGAAAAACCTCTATGTATTTCAAGGCAAGGAAGAGTACCAGAATTAAAACAGGCAAACCTCAGCCCTCATTAAAGACTCCCATTAACATTGAAGATTCACCAGCTACCAAGGTGAAAGAATCTCCTTCCAAGACACCCATAACCTATGAAAGGGGGACTACAAGATCTTCTACATGGAAGGGAAAGGCAATTCTACAGGACCCCAAACCAGACATACAGGAGGCTAAAACAGTCCTACAGGAGACACTGTCCAAACTACAAAAGATCCAAAAACTTGAGGAAAGGATAGGAGGATAGCCAGAGGTGAAAGAGGAAGCACAAGAGCTACAAGAACCTGACCCCCAGCCTAATCTTGACTCCTATTACAGACTACTTGAGGGAGGCAAGATAATCCCACAAAAATCTGCAATTCCACTGTTCTTCAAATTGGAAAAAGAGAGAGTGAGAACGCATAGGTGGATGCAGATAGCCAAGTCCAAAGGAGTTGAGGATATTGGCCACATGGAAAACAAACTCAGGGAAATGGGCAGGGAATTGAGTGTTCCCAGAGACAAAGAAGCCATTACAAGAAGCCACCTTGAGAATGAGAATGAATTACTAAGGAGGCAGCTGCAGGAGAAAGAGACTCATTTGGCATACATGGCTAGCTTATCCATGGAAGCATTACAATGCAGAACACCAGTCAAATCTTATGGCCTCTATATGAAGGATCAATGGCTTCAATTCTAAATAAAAACTTCGGCACAAAGAGGCACAATGCCTTTTCAAGACTATAGGCAGTTCATGTATTTGTGTGACCAAATCACCTCCGAGGACAAAGAAAAGATGGAAGAGTTCTATCTACACAACATGGCTCTCACAAACCTAAATGTGTGGGACCCCAATGCCAAGCTAGGGGATCTGCAATTAATGGCCATGGCGTCATGGATGAACCATGAAGAATTGAGGGCAGCAGAAATGAAAAGATTGTTAATAAAAGAGCAGAATGAACCATTGATGATAAGAGCTGAGCCATCAGATCCTATGGCACTCATCAGCACACACAACCTACTTGCCAATGACCCTCAGATTTCGCCTAAATATCTAGCCAATCAGGCACGAGCCATTGCACACTTTGAAGATATTCTTAGGCTACTTGGGGATGACTGTGTGCATGCATGCATGAGAAGATGGAACACCCTACCCCACAGTTTGCAGATCAGATAATACCATTCCCCCATGAGGCTGAAGGAGGCATTGAAAAGAGTGGCAATGTACAAGCGCTCCATGCAAACGTTGAAGGTCAACTAGATTTGCCTCAAACTGAGTCCTCCACTCATATTAGGCATGCTGGAAGGTAGAAGAGAAGAAGATGAGAAGGAGAAGCTGAAGGACATAGACAGAAAGGCAGGATTTTATGGAGAACATGAGCAAACCACATCAGAAGCATGGAATTCTAGGGAGACCACCAAGGCCATAAAAGACGAAGAGATTGACTAGGTTGCTCAGAGGATGAGCAACACCTTCAGTAGGGGGCTGATGATGAGCCTCATAAATGGGTAGTTATATAGGCTCATTTTACCTTCTAACCTAGTCAAATCAACCATTCTCTTAGCTTATTGTATGATTTTCTAATTATATTTATGCTTATAGGGTGAGTTGAGTTAGTTATTATACCATGTGGTCTAACATGTATTTAATGCAGATTATTGATGGATTTTGAGGTCCAAGTCAAGGATCTAGTGGTCAAACTGTAGAAATAACTTGAAGTAGATAGAGAAGAGGACTTATAGGAGGGAATCCCCCTCATTTATTGCTCCTCACTTCGAATTCCCCTTCATTCAGCTCAGAGTACAAGCACCCAAATCATGCACTAGAAAGGAGCCGAGCAAGTGGAAGATGATTGATAATTATCTCGAGTTTTGGGAGCCACGCCTCCCTAATTTTAAGGAAGCTATTGGTAGCTCCCGATGTATAAATAGAGAGGCCTAAGGCCTCACTAGGGTCGACTTTTTTTGCTTGTGTAAACTCTGCTCAAATTTTGAGCTTACTATTTTATGACAGTTTTATGTAATCTTGCTATTTTTTGATAATGAAGATGGAATACTTTTTGAGCTAGCACTGAGTTACCTCAGAGGTCTGAAGCTCTTGGGTTAGGGCCCAATCCAAGTATACAAGCTTTTCTTTACTTGTATTTGTATGCTTCACTTCAATTTGTAGATTAGTTTGTTGTTAGATGTATTTCTCTTATGGTTAAGAATAGGTTGCTTTTGATGATTTAGTAGATTTCTTCCATTTGTGCTTTCTGTATCAGGTTAAGCAGTGATTAGAGAAGATTAAAAAGGCTAGAAACAGTGCCTTGGCCTCTCTTCCTCCCTCTGGGACCATGATTTGAGGCAAACACTCTCTTACTGCCCCCAAAACATGATTCTTAGGACTTCTAGTGTTTGCAGCTCTCTAGTAGGTTGATAGTCCAGTTTTGCTTTGCTTTAGATCTTATTTATCATGTTCACTTCCTGATTTGCAATAGTCCTTTTGCATGCTTTCCTTTCTTACAGCATTTCCCAGCATTTCCTTCTATATATCATAGTTTAGGCCATTTTAATGCAAAACTTTGTTTTTCCTACGATGCACTCATTTCATTGGTTGCTTGATTTTCTTGGTTGACTGTCAGTTTCTATGCGGCAAATCTCTTCCAACTGTAGGACATCTTACCAAAAATCACACCCTCCATCTAATTCATGCCCTATAGGTCTCCAAAACCTCACCTCAATTTTGCCCTAGTTTCCTTCATTTTTCATAGAACTTCTTCCTCTCTCCTTGAGCAAACCCAATCATCTTTCTCTCTCCTGGTGATTTATGGTAGACCTTAGGCACCCTAACACCTCATTCCAACCTTCATCCACCTTTTCCACCCACTCTCACACCCTCAAAACAGCGAAAATTTCTCTCAGCCTCCTCCTGTAGGCCTCCTGTAGTTTCCTTGTTTTCCTCCTGTAGTTTTCCTGTGTCCTCCTATAGTTTTTCCTGTAGGATTTCTTTTGAAGGCCGATCGTGGGAGAAGCCTCCAGAAGGCCACTAAACACCTCCTAGGACCCATCCACACCATCCTACATCCTCCCAATCTCAAAAATTTCCCTCTAATGCCACCTGTTCACTGCCACACTCACACACAATAAATTAGATGCATGTTAAATTCACATAAAAACACATAAAAATCCAAAAATATGTCTTTTTCTTATTTACTTCCAGAAATAGCATGGTTAGATGTTGTTTACTTCCTTGAGTAGGTAATGGCATTTCTTTCATGGTTTTCATAGTGTTTTTGGCAAAAGTAGTATTAGCTTGTTAATTAGGGTTTACTAGGTTTTGCTTTACATTCTAGTCTTTCTCCTTTCTACAGTTAGAATAGCATTTGTAAAGTAATCTTTCTTTCCTTTCATCACACATAGAGCTTCTTCTGAAATCTATAGAAGTTGGATTGAGCTCCTAGTGATCTCGCGTCGACTGACCAAGTGACAACCTACAGTGAGAACTAGTACTTGTGCATATAGCACCGACGCTTCCAAGTTTGTTACGAACTACCGGATTGATAAAAGTAAAGTTGGCAGTCCAGGATTTGCAGCATTCTTGTTGCAATACTGGCGATCACCAACTTTCATCCACACAGACCACTGACCCCTGTAGTTCATACAGACCCAAGGGAAATTGCAGAATGATCGCCATCAGAAGTGGTCCACATACCCGCAACAGTTCCATTTGAATATGAAGTATAAGAAGGGCAGCACCAATAATGTTACATATTGCCTCAATCGACCACCGATCATGGTGTTAACCACCGTGCTCAACTCTTGTGGGCACAAGACTTCTGATTGGCCACTCCTCTACAAAAGCGACCCAAAATTTTGCCACACATACCAGACACTCTTGGAGGGTCAACATGTCCCAGATCTTCACCTCTAGGATGCCTTGTTATTCCACCTGGGTCACCTTTGTGTTCCTTCAAGCAATCGTGCCAAGATGATTTGGGAAGCACACTACAATTGGGATGCTAGGCATTGCGGGGTTGGGAAAATGATGGCAGTATTGTAGAAGTATTTCTATTGGCCGAATCTTCGACAAGATGTCGGGAAGTACATCAGATCATGCACTGCCTGCACCATTACCAAACCGACCATCCAGAAGCAAGGCCTCTATACCCCATTGCCTACCCCTAGTCGACCTTAGGAATCCATCTCCATGGATTACATGTCAGACCTTCCTTCCACTAAGCATGGAAACGACTGCGTTTTTGTGGTCGTCGAGAAGTTCTCAAAGATGGCCATTATGGCAGCCTGCAAGAAGAATATCATAGCAGAAGCCACTACTAAACTCTTCTTTGAATGAGTGTGGGTACACTTTGGGATCCCACAGTCTATCATCTCATATCGAGACAGCAGGTTCCTCAGTACATTTTGGTCTAGTCTCTGGTCGATGTTGGACACCAAACTCACTAAGTCCACGGCCTTCCATCCTCAAACTGATGGCCAGACAAAGGTTGTCAACAAGATGATCGTACACATTCTGCGCATGTACAACTCAAAGCATCCATGCACATGGGCCAAGAGCCTCCCCTATGTTCAACACAACTACAACCGGGCTCTTCACAACTCGACTGGCCACAGCCCTTTTCAGGTGGGCTTGGCATTCTAGCCACTATGTCGCATTGATGTGGCCATGCCATTTGCTGCTACTCATGCAGATTCAGCTCATGTCTAGTCCAAAACAGATAAGGCAACCAGATTCATTGCGCACATCAAACATATTTGCCAGCAGGTCCATGACATTCTGGAGAAATCAAATTCCAAGTACAAGCAATGGCATGATCAGCATCGGGTGCCACACAAGTTTCAGGTGGGCAACAAAGTCTGGTTGCATTTGCAAAAAGAACGCCTTACCAGAGCCTATAGGAAACTCAGACCACTCCGATATGGTCCTTACACCATTACCAAGGTTGTGGGATACAATGCATTTGAGCTTAGAATTCCCCCATTCCTTTGCCTGCACCCAGTGTTCAATGTGGACTGCCTTTGGCCATACTTTCCACCATTACTAGACACATCCGACATTGCAGAACATCTCACACCCACAGAGTTAAATCTAAATTGCATGGAACAAGCTGCAACTGATTGGATCATGGACACATAGATCAAGCACACTCGCCAACAGAATATCCAAATGTATCGAGTTGTCAAAGCAGGCCAACTCCTTCACCAGGGCAAGTGGCTCACCAGGGACCAATTTCAGCAGAAGCTTTCTCATCTCATGGAGGAACTCAATGCAATGGGGGCCATTGCTTCTTAAGGGGGGAGGAATGATCTAGGTGGATATTAGTGGCCACCTGCCAAGTCCACTTGGACCCCCACCATTGTTTCTTTTAGCTTTTCAGTTTCCATAATTGTAGCACAATTTACTATTTTTAGCAGTTTTTCAGGTCCTGTACTTCCGAAGCCATTTTGAGGCCCTAAACGACTTTTTTTTGGGAAAACTAGGAGCAACATGGGTCCATGGACCGATGTTGCTCTTCCCAAAGTTGTAGTTTTTGGATAGATGTTTCTAACGAGATATTTTGCACGTCAAACAGAGATCATATGCGAAGGTTACGACCCCGAGAAGTTCATGTACCAATTTACCCAAACGAGGCCCACAGTTTGGCGTTTCATCTTCTAGGGTTAGGTTTTTGGATGTTGAGGGATTTCTATTGTTTCTCAACAATAAATAGGCCTTCGAGCCTCATTGTAACACAGTTCAGAGGCATGTAGCTGCCACATATCTTCTCAGAGATAAGCTACCATCGCCCTAGCTGGTTTATTTCCATTGCTGTTTGTAAGCATATTTCAGTATTTTACATTAATGAAATGAAGTATTATTTCCACTACATTTCTTTGGCAGTGAGAGAATGTGAAAATAATTGACTTCTTGTGAAACATAGTGTTGAATTGTTCTTTATATTCCTTTATATGTTCTTGCAACTAGTCTTGACCAAATAGAGCCACTCATTCATCCTTGTCATAAAAGAAGCCTTGAACTTAACTTGACAGAGAGCACAATTTTATGAGATGGATAGGTCATAGTAACATCATCTACAAATCAACATTAGAGAAATATTTCACATTGAACAAGGAATAATCCATGCTAGAGGATTGAAGAAGAGAGGGTAATTATTGTTATTATTATCCAATTTTAAGGTCATGGCAAAGCCACACACGAAATTGGTGTACGATACCCCTATCTTTGTAGGACAATGGACCCATATTTATGCATCAATTTGACTACTAAGTCTACAAAAGCATGAATACTCTACCCCCTCTCATTTTGAATCAGTGGCCTCTTAGGTGGAAGAACATGCTCTTAATAATTGAAGGTTGAGTGTAACTTCTAGTAGAGTATTCTCTATGTGAATACCATTTGTCACATTATAATTTGATAGAGTTCTCATTTTTATATATTGTTGAAGTGTGACTGCACATTCTATATGTGCTAGAGCTTTTGGGCATCAAAACACCGTTGAGCATGGTCATCCTAAACAAATGGAATGGTTGAGCGAAGGATTCTAAGAAACCCATGCGCGGTGGTCGCATAATCAGGCACAAACTTGTGAAGGAAGTTGGCTTTGCCTTGAAGGCTTTGTAACTGGTGCAAGGTATGAGGAGGTGGCAGGTCAAGAATGGCTTAAACTTTCATGGGGTCAAGAGTGATACCATCTTTTGAAACAATAAAGCCTAACAAATGGCCAACAGGAACACAAAAGACACATTTCAACGGATTAAGACGAATGTTATACTTGCGACATCGGAGAAAAATGGTGCGCAAATCATGAATATGTTGTGCCCAAGACCTAGAACGAGTGGTGAGATCGTCAAGGTAAGCAAGGATAAGGTCCGCCAAGTCATGAAAATATTATGACATGGCCCACTGAAATGTGGCTTCAGCATTATTTAAGCTGAATGACATGACCCTATATGAAAAGTTTTCCCACGGACTAATGAACATTGTTTTTAACTGATCAGCGCGACGGATACTGATCTAGTTGTACCCAGAGAACCCATCCATAAAGGATAGAACCTCGTTCCCCACACACTCATCAATGATTTGGTCAATAAAGGGTGTGGTAAAGTTATCTTTGGGATTTAAGCTTTGTTTAGGTTGCTAAAATCCGTGCAAACACGAATGGTGACTTGCTTCTTGAGAATGGGAACTGGGTTGGATACTCATGTGGTATATTCGATGGGATAGATGAAATCACCCTACTTGAGCTTGTTGATATCGGCTTTTATGGCCTCAGGATGAGAAGGGTGAATGAGTCTCAACTTCTGACGGACAGGAGTGGCATCGGGCCATGTGTCGATATGGTTTTCAACAATGGCGGGATCAAGTCTGTGCATCTAAGAATAAGACCAGGCGAAAACATCACGGAATTCTTTGAAGAGATTGGTGTAAGCTTCAATTTCTTTCGAGGTGCACTGTACCCCCAAGGTAATATTTTCTTCAACCCATGGTTTATCTGAAATGTTGATTTTGATAGTAGGAGAGATGTTAGCCATATTCCCTTCTTTGAAATCATCTGGGGCAGGGATGGGATTTCGAAACTAATCCGAATTGGATCCATAAGGAATGATTAACAAAGCCATGGCTATACCATGTCGGGAAAGACTTCAAAGAATTTAAAACAGTGATCAGAAACACCTCTAAACCAATGGCAGTGGTAGCCAACGTGGAACGACGAGGACCTCGGTCAAAGAGCACTGACCGAGGCCCATGGAGACTACGCGAGAGGTGAAATTAGCCCCTGGGAGGCTCGGATCAGGAAACAGAGGGAGTTTTTGATGCGCGATTAGCACTAATCGTGCATCGCTGGGTGAAAACCCTCAAAATTGGGATGCCTCAAGCACTCGGTCGCATGGTAGCCAGGAAAACCATGGGACAAAAGGCTAAGCGCTAAAGGTGGGACCCGCTCCAAAACCGTTGGTATTGATCGGGGGCATCCATGGGCGATAAGCAGTTTTGATGAAAAAGGAGTGATTCCACTCAGTTCCTGACGCATTGCAAGTGGAGGAGAGAAAAAACCGCTGCTCATCTCACGCTAACGGTCGAGCTAGTCAACCGCGCGAGACGAGTGAATGGCGTCGGATCTAAGGGCTCCAGATCTAACGGCTGAGATCATGCTCGATTGAGAAGTCGGAATTGACGGAGGGTTAAGCCGTGATTTAGAAGAACATGAGGTCCACTTTGACCGCCAAGGTGGCAGAAGAGTCATTCCATCACGTAACCGAAGAATTGAACCAACGAAGCAGGTTGGCGTTGTTCGCAGGAGGACAAGTGTCCATCCCTGAGAGCCTGATGATGGCGCTGAAACAGGGAACTCCAAGCGCAGCTGCAAGCAGGTGATCCGACGGAGGCAGAAGAGGAAGCGAACCACCATGAGCTCGAATGGCTTTAAAGCCATGTACAGACAGGACAGAGGGCATGAGTCGGGAACCGAAAGGCGGAACACCAAAGACAGAAGATAGAGAAGAGAAGAACCAGTGAAGCAAAAAGCAGAAAGAGGACAGAGGGCCGAGCTGACCAAAGGTAGCATCGAGCACCAGAGAGCTTGAGAGATTCAAGCCATCCCTAAGAGGATCTGTCAGACCAGAGAGGTCAAAGAGCTGGCAAGGAAAAGAGTCTGTGTACTCTAGTGGCCGGGGAATTCGAGAACCACCCTGCCAAGCCAATTTGTTTCAAGAGACTCCTATTGAGCTCCTTCATTGTAATTCACTACTTCAAGACACAATAAAAGAAGGCCACCACTGAGAGCTAGACCGGAGATGTAGCCCTGGAGGATAGGGTGAACTCCTTATTAATTTCTTATGTTCTTGTATTTGCTTACTGTATTTTTCTGTTGTTTTCCATGCGTAAGTGTCTATGTATTTGCAATCTAATCGATCCGTTGCTTAAATAAATTAGACACACCAACACATGAGTCTGTAATACCTCCCATTAATAATTCTTAATTGAGGTCACTCATTGGGTGATTATCAGATCAAACTTGATTATTGTAAGGTTAGACAAGCTTGTGTTGGTTTAGCTATTGAATGCTCACTAGATCAAAATTCAAATTAGGAGAAGGAGAGTTGGTCGAAACTAATCCTGAAATTGGGAGAGTCTATCCTCGAAAGACAATGTCAGAGGAAGGTTCTGTGGGGCCAGACCCTCAATTCATAGAGAGTTTCCTAGCTATAAAGTCTATGGTAGAAGAAATGTATAGGGAATTTAGAAAGCATAAGGATGAAGATTCATCAGGTTCTAAACAAGATAAAGAAGAAGAAGAATCTCATAACCATGACCACTCAAAAGGAAAAGGGAAAGAGGAAAACTTTCTCACACCTCCTAATAGCCCGGTGCATAATAAGAAAGCATCTTTGATTGAGCTAGATGTTAAATTTGATTTGCCTATATATGATGGAGAGCTAAATGTTGAAAAGTTGGACAATTGGATTAGACAAATTGATGTGTATTGCAAAGTGCAGAACATCGACTCAGACAAGAGCAAAATTCAGCTGGCAAGCCTACACCTAGGAGGCACTGCCTTGGTTTGGTGGGAAGGCAGAACCCAAGCTGACATGAAAAGACATGGTAAGACTATCTCTGTCTGGAGTGAATTTGCTTCTACCATCAAGAAGCAATTCTATCCATTGGCCTACATGCAACAAGCCATGATGAGTTCGTAAACTCTTCGGCAGTTGAAAGGGAAAAGTGTGCAAGGGTACACTCAAGAATTCAAAAAGAGAGCATTGATTCTAAGGATCTAATTAGACTCACCAAAGACTCTTTTAAAGTACATTGGTGGTCTACACAGCCACATGAGGCATACTATCCTCATGTTTAATCCCACTAGTATAGATGAGGTATCTATACAAGCTACTCATCTAGAGGCTAGAGGAAAGAATGGAAATCCAGAAGTTGGGCGACCATCCCAACCCACTGCAAGCAAGAGCAAGGAGAAAAGAAAGTAGAAGTGGAAAGCAAGGAAGGCTAACACTGCATAGAAAAGCAAAGCTTCATGCACTCACTGTAAAAAGGATGGGCATGATGATGAGCACTGTTGGATTCTGCATCCAGAGCTGAGACCTAAGAAGTCCAAGGGAAAGAAGAAGAAGACTGTGTTGGCATTATGAGATAAGTGTTGTCCTTGATGGCAAACCTCACTGATGACAAATCATAGTACAGAAGGTCAGCAGCAAGGAATTGATGATCAGACTATAAGAAGAAGAGAAAAGTTCATACACGCAGGTTCATTAAGCCCAAGTCGCGTGTACACGCAGGTTGGCTTCAGCAAAAGCGCGTGTATGTGGAAACGTACCTTTGATCCATGGCGGTTAGTCCTTGGAAGTTGTGCCTATGGTTTCGGACCATTGTGTCTCGACGGGCGTGTCGATCCCTAGTATTGAAGTTGATGGTATTGTGTTACTATGGCTTTGGCTCTTGGTATTGAACAAGGCCTAAGGCTATATAAGGAGAAGGAAATCATTAGGCAAGTGCATCTGAAATGTCTTGAATATCTGATGAAGCATTAGATCCAGTATGCAGGGTTATGGGTTGATGAGGCATTGCTTGATCTGAGCTAAGGAGAGATCTCATCGGTTGATGGAGAACTAGATCTAAGGAGAGATCGGGATCAAATGGTTTGAAATGAACTATCTTTATGATGCTTATTCTAGATCTACATACTGACGCATGTATTGTTCTATAAACTTTATGAGTATGACTGATGTCTGTACAGCTGCAAGTTATGAGAAATTATTTTTAGATCTGTACGCGGGTTGACTTTGGCAAAAGCGCGTATACACGCGGGTTTGATTCATCGAAGTAGCGTATACATTGTAAAGCTTGATATTTGAAGTTGCAGATGGATCTGACTGTTATTACAGAGTTCTGTGTCTGCTCTGTGTTCTGGTGACTGTTGTTAACAGGGTTTCAGTGATTCAGGGTTTGATGATTGTTTTGAGCTTCAATGATTGTTTCATGGATCCAGTATGAAAATGTATGAAACGTGGTCCCGGGAAGATCGTAGGCCGGCACCTACGTACTGGTAAACATATCAGCCAGTACAAGAGCCAAAGGGGGTTGTAGCTCCCTTCCAGGAGCAGCTGGAAAACGAGTGAAGGTTGTAGCCTTCTGTAGGGTTGGCACCTACGTACTAGTAAATGGATCGGCTAGTACAAAAGCTATGAGGGTTGTAGCCCTCTGCAGGTTGCAGCCTGCGTGCTGGTAAATGACTGCACCAGTGCATTGTAAAAGAAGTTTCTTATTAAAGAAGAAAGAGACGAATTGCAGCAGGTGGTTTTCACCCACATTGGGTTTCCACCTTATATCATGGTGTTCATGTGTGTGGCTCTTGTGTGATGTTCTGTTCTGTTATTCTGCACCTGTTTACTGTTAATATGCTTAATAATGATCTGATGCATTTACTGAAGATTAAGATAACTGAATTATAAGATCTCTGGATATACGCGAGTTTCATTAGACACAGTAGCGTGTACACACGGGTTCACTTAATTGAAGTAGCGTATATGTTTCTGAGTATGAAATAGAAAAAGTTTGATTGATCTGATAATACTGATTCACCCCCCCTCTCAGTATTATTTCCAACAATTGGTATCAGAGCAGGTCCTTTGGTAGAAGCTTGATCGCTTGAAGGAAATCCGTGGAACAATGGGAAAGAAGCTTAAGAAGAAAGCTCATAAGAAGAAGAAGACATCTCAGAAGGACTATGACAGTGGGAGAGTCGATTGGGGATTAGGTATAAGAAGCTCTTCAGATTCAGAATCAGATTCAGAATCATTATCAGGTATGAATGTGTTATCCTCTGATGTTCCTGCTATATTTCCTTGTGAAAGTGATGGAAGTGATAGTGAAACTACTGAACATGCTTTTATGGGTGAGCAAGAAAAGTATCAAATAGAGGCATTATTTAGAAGGCTTACAGACAAAGTTAAAGATCAACAAGATCTATTGAACAAAAGGGAATGTGCTTTCAAAGAAGAAGTTACCGAACTAAAGGCCCAACTAGAAGAAGGAAACAAGGTAAGAAAGCTTCTCAAGGACAAGGAAGACCAATGTCAAAAATTGCAGCATGAAGTGACATCATTAAGAAAAGAAGTCAACGAAAGAAGCACAACCATCAAGAAACTCAAAGATAGATCCAGCTACTATGAAAATCTTGAAGCTACAATCCCCTCACTAAAAGGAGATCTTGAAGAATCAAAGAAGCAGAATACAGATCTACTCCAAGCTATTGCAAAACAAGAAAATGAAGTCACCAGCTTAAAATCTCAACTAGAATGTGCTTTCCGAGTTCGTGAAATACAGCAGGATCTGAATGAAGAACAAGAAAAGGAGATTCTCAAATTGAGGCATCAGTTGGAAGAAGGAAGAAAAGATGGAGAAGACATGAAGAAGCAATGTCTAGAAAAGGAGGAACAACTTCAAGTTGAGGTAAATATCTTGAAAGGGAAATTAGAAGAAAAAGATAAACTTTTGAGATTTCAAGATAGTACTAAAGCCTTGGATGATATTCTTAGTAGTCAAAGGTCTCCTGCTATCAAGACTGGTCTTGGTTTTCATGAATCTGTTGAAGGTGAATCTAGTTCACAAGGTGAGGCAAGGAACTCTAAAGAGAAATCTAAGATGATCAACAAGGAGATGAAAGGTCAACCCCATCAACAATCAAGGAAAGAAACTCCTCAAAGAAAATCTTTTACTCCTCCTATGAATAATGTTGAATGTTATGTATGTCATAATCTTGGACATGTTGCAGCTAGATGTAGAAGAAGAAGAGTTCAAGACCATTATGCGGACAGGTCATCTCAATCAAGGTACTTTAATGGATATTGCTTTGCGTGCAATATGTATGGTCACAAAGTTGCTGATTGCTACAGGAGGAATATGAAACATGTAAGATGTTATACATGTAACAAGCCTGGACATATAGCAAAGGAATGCAGGAACAAAGGATGGACATCACACCAAAAGAAGAAAACCTCATCACACTTGAAGATATGGAGGAAGAAGGAAGTACAGTCAGCACAGTGTACTGAGACACAGCACAGCACAGACATATCAGACTCAGGGGGAGCTGAAGGTGTAAAACTTCAGTGTTCTGAATCTCATACGCAAGTTCCTTAAATGGAAGTCGCGTGTATACGCGAGTTAGACACTGCAAAGTCGCGTATATGTCAGTCTGAGGAAAAGCAGTGGGGACAGGATCAGAAAAAGGATCTGATATGATTCAGTCCATTATTTGCTCTATTGGTTAATAGCTACAGTCTGCTGAGGATGTGTAAAAATGTTTTGATACCTGTAAAATGTCTAGAAGTGTTTTGATCCTAACTTGATGATGATGATGTCTGGATGCTTATTGCTGATATATGCATGATCAGATCTAACAGATGGCACAGGTTGAGGGGGAGCATATGCCTTTAGTAATTCGTTGTTGGCATTATGGTTAATAATCCTTGGTGATGATTCTTATATGGCTAAATGATATATCTTGCTATTGTGAGTTGTCTATGATAAACTCTCATATGAGTCTTGGAGTTACATAGAGGATGTTCAGATCAGATTTATGGTTGATTCTTTGATGATGCATGTATGGTGCTTACATGGTGATCTTCATAAGAACAAGGAGAAGTACAAAGCTTGAATACACATCTTCCTCACTTGATGATGAGTCACTTATATACTGCTGTTGTCATATACATAAAGATCATACAGTTATGATGCAGGCACTCATGTGGATAAGGATTGTTGCTGTTGATGATATCAAGAAGTTTTGTCAAATGAGCTTGAGCTCAAGATACATAGTGCTGACACATGGATGACTACTCAAAGTTGCTTTATTGGAGACATGATGATGAGTTCTTATCTATGATGATAGGTTGATACTTACATATGTTAATTGATGCAGATGTTCCCAAGTAATGATACTTGGATCATGTAGAGCTTGATGAAATGGCTATGGTGGTTTCACACATGATACAATGTGAATGACTCTGAATTCTGTTCAAAGGGATGAATTGATGCAGACATACCGTGTTATAGGTTGATGACCTATTCTCTACAGGACATTTACAGGTTGCTGATATGGAAATTTGTGTACGCGTGTTGTTTAAAGGATATCCGCGTGCATACGCAGTTTTACAAGAGGATAGTCGCGTATATGGTGTACGCGTGTTGCTTAAGGGATATCCGCGTATATACGCTTGTTTATGTGTATACAGACGCGTATATGGAGTTTTGAAGAAAATCAGCAGGGACAAATGTTGGTTGCAGAAAGTCTGATATGGGTCTGACAGAGATCATCTGGCACAGGTTCAGGGGGAGCAGATAATCTTCCAATGATGCATTGTTGGCATTATCTTAAAAGCTTTTGGTTCTAGTTCACATTTGGTGTTGATTTCAGGAGGAACAAAGGCGAAAGGAGAACAGAAGGATCTCTTGGTTGCTGATCTGAATGGTGATTATCAGATGCTGCTGGTGACTTTCATAAGTCTTGGTCTAGTTATTTCGTCTCTATGTCATATATTTTTTTTGTGGTATCTCTTTCATGGTGTCAAGGTCATGTAACGGCCTATTTTGGTTTCCCCACTATGCCTGGGATGATTGATGCAATATGATGTAAACTTTTGATGTATCCCCACTTGGTTGGGTGGATGAGTCAATTTTTGTATATCCTCACTTAGTTGAGAGATGGATGTATGTATGAGTCTTTGGTGATAGGAAGGTCTTTTATGATGTATAGAGTCATGTTCTTCTTGAAGAACATCTTATGCAGATCTTGCCTACAGTCAGGAAGAGCATGAACAACACACTTCAGCAGTACAGAGACTTGGCATGTACTCAGGGGGAGCATTGACAGATTGTTACACCTTGGCATATACAAAGGGGGAGATTATTCAGAGATTTCAGCAGGTACTCAGGGGGAGTATGGACATAGGAATGATTCAGCAAAGGAAGAGAATATCTTGGTCCACCCTTTGCCCTTGATGTCAAAGGGGGAGAGTGATTTGGTGTTGTTGCCATCAAGTCCAAAGGGAGAGATTGTTGGCATTATGATGCATGTATTGTACTTGATGGCAACCCTCTCATAGAAGAATATCTCACTTATGTATAACTGGATGAATCTTCAGAAGCGATATCAGATATGACTGATGGAGGACAGCTCAAAGGAATCAGATGATGAATCTTCAGAAGAGATATCAGATGTGACTGATGGAGGACAGCTCAAAGGAATCAGATGATAGTTCTAAGTATGACAAAGTTAGCTTTGCCATCAAGTCCAAAGGGGGAGATTGTTGGCATTATGAGATAAGTGTTGTCCTTGATGGCAAACCTCACTGATGACAAATCATAGTACAGAAGGTCAGCAGCAAGGAATTGATGATCAGACTATAAGAAGAAGAGAAAAGTTCATACACGCAGGTTCATTAAGCCCAAGTCGCGTGTACACGCAGGTTGGCTTCAGCAAAAGCGCGTGTATGTGGAAACGTACCTTTGATCCATGGCGGTTAGTCCTTGGAAGTTGTGCCTATGGTTTCGGACCATTGTGTCTCGACGGGCGTGTCGATCCCTAGTATTGAAGTTGATGGTATTGTGTTACTATGGCTTTGGCTCTTGGTATTGAACAAGGCCTAAGGCTATATAAGGAGAAGGAAATCATTAGGCAAGTGCATCTGAAATGTCTTGAATATCTGATGAAGCATTAGATCCAGTATGCAGGGTTATGGGTTGATGAGGCATTGCTTGATCTGAGCTAAGGAGAGATCTCATCGGTTGATGGAGAACTAGATCTAAGGAGAGATCGGGATCAAATGGTTTGAAATGAACTATCTTTATGATGCTTATTCTAGATCTACATACTGACGCATGTATTGTTCTATAAACTTTATGAGTATGACTGATGTCTGGTACAGCTGCAAGTTATGAGAAATTATTTTTAGATCTGTACGCGGGTTGACTTTGGCAAAAGCGCGTATACACGCGGGTTTGATTCATCGAAGTAGCGTATACATTGTAAAGCTTGATATTTGAAGTTGCAGATGGATCTGATGGTTATTACAGAGTTCTGTGTCTGCTCTGTGTTCTGGTGACTGTTGTTAACAGGGTTTCAGTGATTCAGGGTTTGATGATTGTTTTGAGCTTCAATGATTGTTTCATGGATCCAGTATGAAAATGTATGAAACGTGGTCCCGGGAAGATCGTAGGCCGGCACCTACGTACTGGTAAACATATCAGCCAGTACAAGAGCCAAAGGGGGTTGTAGCTCCCTTCCA
The DNA here is from genome assembly GCA_031772625.1 of Pinus tabuliformis. Taxonomy (NCBI): domain Eukaryota; kingdom Viridiplantae; phylum Streptophyta; class Pinopsida; order Pinales; family Pinaceae; genus Pinus; species Pinus tabuliformis. Next base: position 517,227,475 of record CM062806.1, on the reverse strand, counting down.
GGAGCAGCTGGAAAACGAGTGAAGGTTGTAGCCTTCTGTAGGGTTGGCACCTACGTACTAGTAAATGGATCGGCTAGTACAAAAGCTATGAGGGTTGTAGCCCTCTGCAGGTTGCAGCCTGCGTGCTGGTAAATGACTGCACCAGTGCATTGTAAAAGAAGTTTCTTATTAAAGAAGAAAGAGACGAATTGCAGCAGGTGGTTTTCACCCACATTGGGTTTCCACCTTATATCATGGTGTTCATGTGTGTGGCTCTTGTGTGATGTTCTGTTCTGTTATTCTGCACCTGTTTACTGTTAATATGCTTAATAATGATCTGATGCATTTACTGAAGATTAAGATAACTGAATTATAAGATCTCTGGATATACGCGAGTTTCATTAGACACAGTAGCGTGTACACGCGGGTTCACTTAATTGAAGTAGCGTATATGTTTCTGAGTATGAAATAGAAAAAGTTTGATTGATCTGATAATACTGATTCACCCCCCCTCTCAGTATTATTTCCAACAGACTGCTACAGCTATTTAGAAATATTTTGGGTCAGACTTGGGAGATGAAACATTCAGTGCAGCCACATGTATAAAAGGTAAGAATTCTGAAGCATCTACTAGTAATTTTTCTCAATCTGTTATTGATGAAGAACATGAGAGAAAAAGACATGAGCTTTTCCATATTCGAGTTGTTTCCAAACATCAGAAGATTGATACTTTGTTTGATAGTGGCTCACAAGTAAATTTGATTTCTGAAGCAATTGTAAAGAAATTGGGATTAGTAACTACACCTCACAAGAAACCATACCCATTAGGATGGTTGAATGATAAAGCACAACTACAAGTGACTAGACAGTGAAAACTGAAGTTTTCTTTTGGGTCAGCATTTTTAGATGAGGTTGAGTTGGACATAATTCCTTTGGATATATGTTGAATTGTTTTAGGGAGTGCTTACTTGTATGATAGAAAATCCATTTTCTATAGAGTTGAGAACAAGTATCTACTTGTTAAAAATGGAATCGAATATTTTGTAAGAGCTCATAAGCTCAAGGATAATTACACTCTCATAAACTCAGGGCAGATGAAAGGATAATTCTTACTAATGGTTGTAAAGGAAAAGAAACCTGACAAAACCAATGTATTTGAGGGCTGTAATGCTAAGCAGCAAGCTGATATAGAAAAGATTGTTTCAGAGTATGATGTTTTGTTTCAAGAACCTAGAGGTCTACCACCCAAAAAGGAAATAGTACATGATATTATTTTGCAGCAAGATGTTCCATTGCCTAACATTGGAATGTACAGGCTGTCTGCTTTAGAGAATTCCAAAATCAAGAAGCAGGTGCAAGAGTTGCTTGAGAAGGGGTTTATCAGGCCTAGCACATCACCATGTGGGTCACCAATCATTTTGGTGAGAAAGAAAGATGGCTCGTGGAGAATGTGCATTGACTACCGAGCACTAAATAAGATAACAATCAAAAATCGTTATCCCCTTCCTCGCATAGATGATCTTTTAGATCAATTAAAGGAAGCTGTTTATTTCACCAAGCTGGATTTGCACAGTGGATACCATCAGGTCAGTGTTGCATAGCAAGATGCATGGAAGACTGCTTTCAAAACAAAGCAGGGATTGTATGAGTGGCTGGTTATGCCTTTTGGCTTAACCAATGCCCCTGCTACTTTCATGAGATTAATGAATGATGTACTCATGCCTTTTCTTGATGATTTTGTTATAGTGTATCTGGATGACATTCTGATTTTTAGTAAAACGTGGGAGGAACACTTAAAGCATGTTAAACAGACATTAGATGTTTTGAAGAGAGAAAAACTTTATGTTAAACTCTCCAAATGTGAATTTGGCAAAACCTCTCTAAATTATTTGGGTCATATAGTAGGGGGTTGTGAATTGAAAATAGATCCCTCTAAAGTGGCAGTCATTGTAAACTAGCCTAAACCCAAGTTTGATACAGAAGTGAGAAGCTTCTTAGGAGCAGCACAATATTGGATGAAGTTCATCTCTAACGTTTCCTCAATTGTAGATCCCTTACATGCTTTGACAGGATTGAACAAGGTGTTTCAGTGGGGAGGCAAACATCAGAAAGCCTTCGACACCTTAAGGAAAAGATTTGTACAACACCTGTACTAGAACTGCCTGATCTACAAAGACCATTTGAGATCCAAACAGATGCCAGTGACTATGCCATGGGAGCAGTGTTGACACAGCACGGTAAACCCATATGTTATCATTCTGAGACTTTTAATCCTGCAGTAGTTAACTATCCTACATATGATAAAGAATTGTATGCATTAGTTCAAAGTGTGAAAAAGTGGAAACATTATTTAATGGGCAAAGAGACAGTAATACATAATGATCATCTATCACTTCAATATCTACACTCCCAAACTAAGTTGCAGCAATCAAGACATTACAGGTGGATGGGTTTTCTACAACAGTTTCATTTAGTCATCAGATATAAAAAGGGCATACATAACAAAGTTGCAGACATGTTATCTAGACCCATTATAAATGCATCTACTATACTTAAGCATAATTCTGTACTACATGAAAGCTACATTGAAAAATATGCTCAAGATATAGACTTTAAATATGTATATGCAACTTTGAGTCAAGGCAAAAAGGTAGAAGAATTGGATTATCATGTGAAGGACCGACTCTTGTATCATTGTGGGAAACTCTGCATTCCACAAACAGAGAGAGTAAATATAATTAGAGAGGCACACACTTCTCTGATATTAGGTCACTTTGGGGTAAGTAAAACAGTTGCACAGCTGCAAAGATTTTGTTATTGGCCAAAAATGAATGAGACAGTTTCTAGGTATGTGAGAGGGTGTACTATGTGTGCCAAAAGCAAGCCCAGCAATAGAAAACTAGGCTTGTACACTTCATTACCAGTTCCTTCTCACCCTTAGGAAAGTGTTTCCATGGATTTTGTTGGGGGACTGCCTAAGTCTAGAAAAGGTCATGATTATCTGTATGTGGTTGTGGACAGGTTCAGCAAAATGTGCATTTTGATGCCTTGTAATAAGCAGATTACAGCTGAACAAACTGCAAAACTATTCTTTGAACATGTATGGGTTCATTTTGGATTACCCACTTCTATTGTATCTGATCGAGACACCTGATTTGTGGGGAAGTTTTGGTCAAGTCTGTGGGAGCTGATGGACACCCAACTGAAGAAAAGCACAACTTTTCATTCACAAATCGATGGCTAGACATAAGTAGTTAACATGACAGTAATCCAGTTACTCAGAGGATATTGTAGCAAACATCCTAAACTCTAGGATGAACACTTGTGTTATGCGTAGCATGCTTACAACAGAGCAAAACATTCTTCCACACAGAGATCTCCTTTTGAACCTTGTTTTGGTTTCACACCAAGGTCTCCTTTGGATTTTGTCTTTGGTAAAGATACCATAGTTGATGGACACAATGATGTGGGCAAGGCATCTAGGTTCATTGAACAGATCTAGAAGATCCACCAGGCAGTACAGGAATAGTTGGAAAAGAGCCAAGCCAAATACAAGGCAAGGCATGACAAGCATCGGATGGAGCATAGTTTCCAAGTTGGTGACTAGGTCTGGCTGTATATCAGCAAGGATAGGATGCAAGGTGAAGGTAAAAAGCTAAAGCCTATCAGGTATGGACCTTTTAGGATACTTGAGAAGATTGGTGAAAATTCTTTTCGCCTTGATCTACCAGCTTACATGCACATCTACTCAGTCGTAAATTCAGATTGCTTGAGATTGTTTGAACCTTCAATGATTGAGGATACTGAAGAGCAAAGTCAATTGCCTTCTATTAATGACCTGCTACCTGAATATCTGAACGAATTGCTGGAAGACACAGTCTTGGACAGGAAGGTGAGGACAACACGCAGAGGAGATGTTGAATACCTCAGAATTGGACTCAAAGGTTCGAAGCTGAGCAGTGCGAAGTGGATTGAGATTGGGCAAGTGAGACAACAGTACCCTCACTTAGTCGATGCTTGAAAGAAAACCAACTTTTGGTGGTCCAAAAGCTTTTCAGTGGGAAGGTCGTGATCCAAATTGGATCCATAAAGAATGATTAACAGAGCCATGGTTGTACCAGGTCGGGATAGACTTCAAAGAATTTAAAACAGTGATCAAAAACACCTCTAAACCAGTGGTAGTGGTAGCCAGCGTGGAACGACGAGGACCTCGGTCAAAGCGCGCTGACCGAGGCCCATGGAGACTGCGCAGGAGGTGAAATTAGCCCCTGGGAGGCCCGGATCGAGAAACAGAGGAAGTTTTTGATGTGCGATTAGCGAAAACCCTCAAAATGGGGAAGCCCCGAGCACTCGATCGCGTGGGAGCCGGGAAAACCATGGGACAAAAGGCTAAGCGCTAAAGGTGGGACCCGCTCCAAAACCAGTGGTATTGATCGGGGGCATCCATGGGTGGTAAGCAGTTTTGATGAAAAAGGAGCAATTCCACTCAGCGCCCGATGCGTGGCAAGCGGAGGAGAGAGAAAACCATCGCTCATCGCACGCTAACGGTCGAGCTAGTCAACTGCGCGGGACGAGCGAATGGCATTGGATCTGAGGGCTCTAGATCTAATGGCTGAGATCACGCCCGATGGAGAAGACGGAATTGATGGAGGGTTAAGCCGCGATTTAGAAGAACTTGAGGTCTGCTTTGACCGCCAAGGTGGCGGAAGACTCATTCCATGATGTAACCGAAGAATTGAACCGACGAAGCAGGCTGGCACAGTTTGCAGGAGGACAAGTGGCCATCCATGAGAGCCTGATGATGGCACTAAAACAGGGAACTACAAGTGTAGCTACAAGCAGGTAATCCGATGGAGGCGGAAGAGGAAGTGAACCGCCATGAGCTCGAATGGCTTTAAATCCATGTACAGATAGGACAGAGGGCATGAGTCGGGAACCGAAAGGCGGAACACCGAAGACAGAAGACAGAGAAGAGAAGAACCGGTGAAGCAAAAAGCCGAAAGATGACAGAGGGACAAGCTGACCAAAGGCAGCGTCGAGCACCAGAGAGCTTGAGAGATTCAAGCCATCCCTGAGAGGATCTATCAGACCAGAGAGGTCAAAGAGCTGGCAAGGAAAAGAGTCTGTGTACTCTAGTGGTCGGGGAATCCGAGAACCACCCTGCCAGGCCAATCTGTTTTAGGAGACTCCTATTGAGCTCCTTCATTGTAATTCACTGCTTCAAGACACAATAAAAGAAGGCCACCACTGAGAGCTAGATAGGAGATGTAGCCCTGGAGGATAGGGTGAACTCCTTATTAATTTCTTGTGTTCTTGTATTTGCTTATTGTATTTCTCTGCTATTTTCCATGCTTAAGTGTCTATGTATTTGCAATCTGATCGATCCGTTGCTTAAATAACTTAGACACACCAGCACATGAGTCTGTAATACCTCCCATTAATAATTCTTAACTGAGGTCACTCATTGGGTGATTATCAGATCAGAAACCAATCAACTTCACCATGGATGAAGTCTTTTTATTCCACAACATATTGGTCACAAGACTACTGTGGCAGGAAGTTTGCATGATGTTGCATATCATCCCAAGGGTAATCAAGGGTAGAAATAACTTCCATGATATCCTCATCAGAATGGAAGATGGATGGACGGGAGGAAGACTGACTACAAGATGTGGCGACCGTACCTGGTGCATCAACCTGATAAAGAAGGTTTACATATGCATCATCTAGAATGGTAGACGACGAGCTAGTAGATGGAATATCTACGAATGTTGAGACTTGGGATTTTGTCAAAAGAGGTTCGAAAAAAGAGCACGCAAAAACCTCAGAAAGATTTGCCTACAAGGAACTCAAGGATGATGATAGGTAAAGGATATGGCACGTGGAGTCTCTCATCTCGACATCGAGGGGAGGGATCATGATGGTGGGACCAGTCCCCCTATTCTGGTTTACTAGTGGTACCGGAATCCAGGGGTAGAGGAGTAGGTGATCCACTATGAGTGGTCTCATATTCGCAAAGTACCTCAAGGAAATCGTAAAATTCATCGAGATGAGGGAAACAATGGGAATATTGACCATGATGATTTCACAAGGAATAAGCTTGGTGATTTGCGTGTAACGTTATGATTTTCTTGGCTGGACCCGGTAACGTAATTTGGACCTCAGGGATATTTGACTCAGGGAATGTTTCATGAACCAAAGGTTTGATATGAGGGAGTTCAGGACAATTATTAGTGGTGTGCCCAACAACTTTACACAAATCGCATGGAGGTGACAGATTTGGGGCTTTGGGGGCTAGAGGAGCTTGGGGAGCCTTGTCCTTAGGTTCTTTCCTCTTGGCTTTGCCCCTTATCTGGATGCTTTCGCAACAAGAGTGGGTTCCTATTGAGGTTGGGATGGAATTGGAGCAGTGGCAGGGGCCGTAGGGACCGTTGAACCGGGATCAAAGCATGATAAGGTCTTAGCGGACCAGGTAGAATGCTTGCAGGGGGATCAATGTACCATACTGGGATATCCAAATTTATATTAGGGAGGACTAGTGAAGCCATGACAGGGATAGAAAAGATTCCCAAAGGAGGAAATAAGAAATGTATCTGGCCTCCAGGGTAATGTCTCATGGGAGTAGCTCCTGGATGGTTGAGACCTAGAGGAACACTTCGTGGTGGGAACATAGGGGAGGCACCCATAAATTGAGGAGGTCTTGGGGGAATGGATCCGGATGGCTCGGCTGAGGTGGGAATAACAGGGTGTTGAGGAGCGGGCTATTGTTCAGATGTACTAGGATGAGTTTGAGTAGCCCGTGACGCTTGTAACATGTAAACACTCAAAGAGCTAGGCTCTGAGATGAGAGGGGGAGGACTAGGGAAAGCACCAAAACATGAGGAATATTTGTAGACTCTAAGTGAAACACCAGTGGGAGGAGTGGCAGACTGCTTATCAGACATTGACGAGATAATAGACTCAGGGGAGGTCACGGATGCTAGCTCGTAGTATGTTAACTGATCGATGGTGACGATCTTCCCTTCAAGGGGGAAGCGTATCTTGCGGAAAATTTCAGATGCGACAACTGACATGGCATATTTGTAACTACGACTCAAGAGAATATTGTAATCTAAAGGGGCATCGATAACCTCAATGTCTACATGAACAATTTTGCCCGCAAGAGTCACTGGACAATTGCGATACATGTCGAGAGGCTGGGAGGACTGATCATCCTAAGCACGCAAAGCGATGGTGGATGGGGACAATTCAGGTGACTTAAGTTGTTTCCAAAAGATAGTGTACATCATGCAGGTGGATGCGCTTTCAGCAATAATGCATCGAGAGATGATGGCATTACGGACTCAGACTGGTATATGGAAAGAAACAGATGAAGGTAATGGGGGATGTTCTAATGTATCAACTGGGAAGACAATCAAATGATCATCGGAAGGATCTACTACGCCCAAAGTAGTTAGTAGAGCTTTCTTTTGAGATGGGCACGAATGGGGTACTTCCAGCATCGACATGGCAGCAGGTGATTGTGCCAAGTCGTCTACTATACTATATTTATGGGCAGCTTGGTTAGAAGTCGCGTTATGACGTAATGGTCCCTTGGGGATCTTTAGAATTGAATCAACTTTAGGTTGATGGATCTGTAGCGGACCATTTGGTGTCGTAAGAGGCTCAGTAGATGCTTTGGTTTTGGAGTAGGTGGCAGATGAAGTCGATGGATTGTCATATTGACGCGACTGAGTTTGCAGGTTAATATCAGTGGGATTAATCTCATTAGAATTCACCATGAGGATTTGGTAGTCACTAGGACCAGAAGGTTGGGGGGGATGGGCTGCTTGACCTGGCTGAGGTTGAGCAACAACAAATCCTTGTTGAGGGAAAGGATTTGTAAGCACTGCCGGTTGAGATGGCGCAGGATTCTAAAGTGATTGTTGGATGGGAAGTTGACCTCTAGAATCTACTTGAGCTTCCCACATTTGGCACATCTCGGGTAAAAGAGGACAGTCATGTGTATAATGGCCATGCACACCACAACATGCACAAGGCTTGTTTGTACAAATATCATTGTTCTTCTTGGGCTGATTGCCTTGTTGCTGGTTGTTGGTGTTAGGTTAGTTCCCCTGGGGCTCACTAGGTTGATTACCTTGATTAACCTAGTAACCCTTGTTACCTTTCCCCTTATTTTTTTTCTTCGAATTTTGGGGATTGGTCACACTTTGTTGTGAAAACACTTGACCCTAAGGGGGCAGTGGCTACTGGGGCAGAGGATGCATGGGAGGCTGGGGTGCTAATGTTTGATGGGCTGGAGTGCTCGGCTGGGAATAGGGATAATATGGTGGAGGAGCAATGGTTTGATAGACAGGTTGAGCATTAGCTGGCTCTGAAAACATGTTGCTAGCAAGAGGGGCATAAGTGTTGGAGGAACTGGTTCCCCCCTCTGGATAACCATAACTCTACTGAGTATATGAAATTGATCCAATGATATCGTCAGCGGCACCATAGATCCAGTCAAGGGAACTACGATTATGTTCCAATTTAGAATTAATGGATTGGGTTTTATGAATGCTCCGGCATGTATATATATGTATTGTAACATTGAAAGGAACATAATGAAAAATCAATCTGGTAGTCCTCGTTTTTGGATCCAGGGGAAAATCTTTGTGAATATTTGTTTTATGTTCTCACCATTGTATATTTTTTTGCTAAGAATTCGTTTGTAGATAATTTCTGTACAGGGTTAAAACCTACATTTGGTATCAGAGTTGTTTCGGCTTCAATGGGATGCCTTTGCTGCTGAGGGGTTTTTCTCAGGCCTGTGGTAGACCTTGTTTATTGGGATTTCTGCGGGATTGATTCTTGCAGTGAAAGAAGATGGTGAACAGTGGAAAGATAGTGATCGATAAATTTAATGGTCAAAGTTTTTAGTTGTGGAAGCTCAAGATGGAGGATTTGTTGGTGGACTGAGATTAGTGGATTGTTTTAGATCTAGGCATGACACTCACAGGAATGTCGATATAAGACTCGGAAAAGTTAGATCGGAAGGCGAAGAGCACAATACAATTGTGTCTCTCAGATTCAATATTGTTGAATGTATCAAGGAAAGCTACGGTGAAGGATTTGTGGGTCAATTTAGGGACTTTGTACCAATCTAAGTCTCTGGTGAAAAAATTGTTCCTGCGAAAAAAGTTTTATAACCCGAGGATGAAGGATGGAGACTCGGTGATAGAGAAACTGAACGCCTTTAATACTGTGGTAAGCCAGTTGTTATCTGTTGATATAAAAATTTCAAATGAAGATAAGTGCATCATTTTTCTATGTTCTCTACCAGATTCGTGGGATAGTCTGGTTGTTGCAATAGGCAGAAATACAACTACCTTGAAGTTTGATGAAAAGGTTTATATAGCACAGAAGAATAATACTCCATACACACCTCAGCAAAATGGAGTAGTAGAAAGAATGAAAAAACGTTGATGGAAAAGGAAAGAAGCATTCTTAGTGGTGTCGGGTTAGGACAAGAATTTTGGGCAGAGGAAACAAAGACTGCATGTTTAATAGATCACCTTCATTAGTGTTGGAGGATAAGACTCCACATGAGGTATGGACTGGTAAGAAACCCTATCTTTCACAGCTAAGGGTATTTGGCTGTGATGTATATGTACATGTTCCAAAGGAGAAAAGAACCAGGTTGCATAATAACTCTGAAAGATGCCTGTTTATTAGGTATAAGGATGGTTTAAAAGGTTATAAGCTTTGGAACCCAGAAACAAGGAAGGTTGTGTACAATCGAGATGTGGTATTTAGAGAGGTGAAAGATGTTATTAAACATGAAGTCCTACCAAAGGAACCTAAGAAGATAGAGTTTGAGCTAAAGAAGGAAGAATCATACTCTACAGTAGAATAGGAATCAGAAGAGGAAGAGCCACAAAAACCATTTTTTAGATGATTACTTCGAGCGAGAAGGAAGCCAGAAAGGTATAGTCCACTCCTTTCTGCTCAATTTTTTCGTTATCTATTACTGATGATGATCCCAAAACTGTCAAGGAGACAGTAGATTTAGAGGATGGAAAACTTTGGAAAGAGGTCATGGTTGATGAAATGGCATCTTTGGACAAAAATGAGGCTTGGGATGTGGTGATGTTGTCAGTTAGAGGGAAACCCATTGGAAGAAAATGGTTGTTTAAGAAGAAGATGAATGCAGAAGACAAGGTGGAGAAATACAAAGCTCTGTTGGTAGCAAAAGGTTATTCTGAGCTGTCAGGAATTGATTTTGGTGATATGTTTTCTCCTGTTGTCAAGTTTGATCCTATTAGACTAGTTGTATATGTTGTTGATGCTTTTGATTTTGAGGTAGAACAGATGGATGTGAAGACAACATTTCTTCACGGGGATCTGGAAGAAGAGATAAAGATGAAGCAACCTGAAGGATTTGTGGTGAACGGTAAGAAAGAACTGATATGCAGGTTAAAAAATTCTCTGTACAGGTTAAAATAGTCACCAAGGATGTGGTGTCAGAAATTTTATACATATATACGAGGACTTGGCTTCACCAGAAGAAAAGCGGATCGTTGTGTGTATTTTAAATTAATTGGTGAACGTCTTTTTTATTTGGTATTGTATGTGGATGATATGTTGTTGATTGGAAATGACAAATTATCCAGGATTTAAAGACCCAATTGTCCTCCAAATTTAACCTGAAGGATCTTGGTGCTGCAAACTATATTTTCGGCATGGAAATTAAACAATATTGGGCAAAGAGGAAGCTTTGGTTAAAGTAGAGGAAGTATGTGGAGACAATACTGTAGAGGTTTAATATGGAGGATAATAAACCAGTGAAGGTTCCTATTCCTGTAAGTGTAAAGTTATTTGTTGAACAATGTCCTAACACACAAGAAAAGGAAGAGGACATGTCCCATGTTTCATATGTGAGTGCAGTTGCTAGCCAGATGTATGCAATGATTTGCACCATACTAGACATTACACATGTAGTGGGAGTATTGAGCAGGTTTATGTCGAAGCTAGGGAAGGAGCATTGGACAATAGTGAAGTGGGTTTTCAGGTATTTGCGAGGAACCATTGATTATGGTTTGTGATAACAAGGAAGACCAGGATTGGACAAAGTTTTGGACATTCGTGGCTTTGTTGATGTAGACTGGGCTGGAGATATGGATCAAAGAACATCTACAAGTGGGTATGTGTTTAACCTATTTGGAGGAGCAGTCAGTTGGATGAGTAAGAGGCAATCTGAAATGAGACTTTCAACTATAGAGGCTAAATAAATGGTAGCCACTCATGCAAGTAATAAAGTGATGTGGTTGCAGAGATTATGTTCTAGTATGGGGTTGGTGCAGCAAGCTATAAGGATAGAATGTCACAACCAAATTTCAATTTTCTTGGCTAAGAACCCTACTTATCATTCGAAGACAAAACACAGTGATGTTCAATATCACTTTGTGAGGGATATGGTTGAGGACAAAAAGGTGTTGCTGGTAAAGGTGGACACTTTGAAGAATGTTGCAGATGGATTGACGAAGTCTGTGAGCACATAGAAGTTTTCTTGGTGTAGAGAAATAATGGGCGGTGCAGACTTGGACCAATGATAGAGCTCTCTTATGACCCCTTGTGTGGAAAGAAAACAACAAGTGGGAGAATGTTGGGTATGTGTTATATTCTTTCTACGACTAGAAGCGGGTATTATACATTGAGCCGGGCACAATGGGGGGGTCACAGGGGGTTAGCAGCCTCCCTGTCAAGGGGTCTGCAGGGGGCGATAGCCCCCTGCACGGGGTCTAGGGCAATGCCTCAAGGCCTTTATTCTATGCAGACCCAATAATAGTTGGGTGGACCCAAGTATGGGGGGCAAACCCAAAGATGGTGGGTAGACCTACCCGTGGTTTTGTGCATGGGTTTTGCTCATGGTTTTGGGCATGATGGTTTTTTTCCCATGGTATTTTGTAGATCTAGTCAAGGGAACTACACTTATGTTCTAATCCAGGGTTAATGGATTGGGGTTTATGAATGTTTCGACATGTAAATATATCTATTGAAACTTTGAAATGAACATAATGAAAAATCAATCTGGTAGTCCTGGTTTTTGGATCCAGGGCAAAATCTTTGTGTATATTTGTTTTATGTTCTTGCCATTGTGTATTTTTTATGATAAGAATTCATTTGCAAGTAATTTATGTACAGGGTTAAAATCTACATGCAAGTGGAGCTGGACTTCCTAGAATGTCATAGAGGAAGGTGTTGGTGACAAAATCGATGTCTCCAATGCAGTTGTTGTGATCAAGTGCTACCAATGCTTAAAAAATTAGGAATGCATGGCCAATAAGGGTATGTTGCACACAGTCTATTGCTAATGTGGATTATATGCTTTGATACATAGAAGAAATGATTGATCGTAAAAATTGTACTGCGTGGGTAGACCTCATTCTTGAGTAGAAGATTTGGTTTGCATTCTCAAGTGCATGCCTGCCTTCTTTCTTGAGTGCTTGTCATCAAACAAAATTTGTATATATAAAGAACATCCACCCGAGAATAGGCTAACCAGAGTAGATGGTAAATAAATAAGAAATGGAATATTGAAATAGAAAGTGCATCCAAGCATTTGAAATTGATCTAATTAGTTAAATTTGTTTGGTTCCATAACAAAACTGACTTAGTAAAATCACTAGAGCAAGGTTGAGGTTGAGTTTACTGCATTATTTCATGCTAGTGATGCTCTCGTGCTGGTTTTTTTTGTTAGTGATTATTCCTGCTAGTAATGCCCGTATGCTCGTGATGCTTGTTAAGGGGGTCTCTTTCCTCATAAGCATGAATACCAAAACCAACTTCTTCTATAGACAACTTGAGTAACAGAAAGAAGAATGAAATTCAAGATTCGCGGGGAATGGAAATGAATTTTGCTCAAAAATTAGAAAAACATAATTATATTCAAATGGGTGCCCTAAACTAGAACCATACACTGGAATCAACATAATTATTGGAAGTACACATTGGAATTATAGATAAGCACTGAAATCAAGAGCACTCACACGAATGAGAGAAGAGCACTTGCCAGAATAAGAGCACTCGTCGAAATAAGAGAGTAGACACCGGAATAGTGGTTCACTAGAAGAATGTTCCATGCATAACAAGCAAACTCAAAGGTCAAAATCTAATCATTACTTCATGGATTATGCTCTAATTATTAAATTATTTGTGTGTTTATAATGATAGAGTTGTTTTTTAAAGAAATAATCCCTTGGTGTTTGAATGGATAAAGATGTTGCAAATGCTTGTATGGTCGGTAGATGTTTGAGAAATAACTATTTATATGAAAGTTAAATGTGTCACCTAGGTGTGGTTGTGGTGTAGGAGTCATATGCAATATATGCTGATATTGTTTATGCTATAGGGGAATAAAAATATTAAATAGCTTAGAATCTAAAGGTGTGTTTAATTGATATAAAGATAAAATTAAAAATTGTTATGAGGAAAGTGGATAAGAAAGAGGTACATGCTACACTAAGCCATCACTAGGCGCAATCAGTGTATGCATAGGCGCAATCACTAGCAATGATGAGGAGAAGGCTCTTGAATAAGAGCTAACAATGAGCTCTCAATCATTTTTTTAACTGTAATGAATGTATTGGGTACCATAAATGGAAAATCCTCGAACAATGCTTCGAAAAGTTTTGTTTTTCAAAATATTTTTTCTTGTACATCCAATTAAACTCCATTAGTCCTTGTGCGGAGCTTTCACTGTGTGAAGGTCTGCACAAGTAAAGCTCCACATAATAATATTAGAGATTTGTTCAGCCTCCCATATCAAATCCTAGAGTTAGCCTCTACACTTCTATGCAATGAAAGATTTCAGACAACAATTATATGTTTCGAAAGTGTGGATATACGTAATAATTTAATAAACTCGATAGTCATTTGTTTAATATAATCGAACATCATATAAATAACCAGTGAACCTTTTTACGCAAAGAATCTATGGCTTCTATAAATTTTTTGTGTCTTTATCTTCTTAGGTTCTTCTTGTAATTCAATCACTACATATCTCCACAATTTTTATGATTTGATTAAAAACAATATTTTAAAAATAATAAGGATGAAATGAGTTGTATTTGTATCTTGTGTTTGTCGAAGAAATAGAAGAGAGGAATGATTCACTGCAATAATGATGTAGCTAAAACTTCTGTTGCGGAAGCTCTGGCTCAGGTGCCATTAATACTTTCATATTGTTCACATACTACGTGGCCTCATATGCTTTGTTTAGCTCCCCCGCTTCCCCCCACTTATGTAAAGAACCTGTAATTGTGTTAGTTCTGGCGTCATTGGGTAGAGTCACCCTCCTACCCCTGCTTATGTAAATGACTTGCGATGGTGTTAGTTCTGACATCGTTGGGTAGAGTCATTTTAGATGGCAATTGTTCATATGAGAATTTTCTTAATTAATAAATTTAATTAAAAGGAGATAAAAGACATAACTAGTTTGTAAATAAATCTCAACTTTTAGTTTGCGAATAGTAGGAAGAATATTTTGATATTCTCTGGAGGTTAAATCTTTATCATCCACCTAATAATTACTAATAATTAAATTGTAACTATATAAACCTTATTACAAAATAAACACACCTATTAAAATAATCAATATTTACGCCGTAAGGTGTTCCCTCTGAAATGAACTTCCCTCTCGCCCACTTGTCATTCTTTTGCACCATTAGATTATATGTTAGACTATTGAAATAGGTTTAGTCGTTCAATCAGAAGAGATAATTAGTTAGAGAAAAGAGTTATTATTCCCTAACCACTTTACACACAAATTCTATCCCTCCCGAATGCTTTCCGCTTCGCGCAGTGGATTGCAGGTTGTGGGGGCTCACCCACTGCCTATGGGAATCACTATGGAATTGTCTATAATAGAACTCGGACTGCGATTCAGCTTGGTGCTTGGTGCAAAATAGTTCCCGTCTCGATACAAACACCCCTCAATACAATCTACCACAACTAATGGATAATCTTTGATTCTAAGGGTTACTGTGACTTCTGATGATTATGCCATTTTTCGTTTCTTGTACAATTACAAAGATGGGATATGCATTGCTGTAAATTGGTATTTTTGACAGCATGTGCAATGAAGAATTACTGGCTATATGCAGCTACAAACCATATTCGCATGGTGAAGCAGATGCTTTCCAGTGGCACAGATGTTGCGATTGTGATTGAAGGATTGGGTGGATTTATTACCCTTAGGGCTCTTTCACAAAGGAATCATGACCCCCATATTGCCTCAAGACCGTGGGACAAAGATCGTGATGGATTTGTCATGGCTAAAGGTGTTGGCGTGCTGGTAATTTTAAGCTGAACTTAATGATTTCATTTTCAAGGGGCTATCTACATAGCATATTCTATTTTATGAAATAACTTTTTGGAAAATTTATATGTATATTTTGTCAAGGTATTGTTGAATTATGCTCTTGGCTTTATGGAGGCGATCTGCCCAAGTTCAATCCCTAGAGAAGCGCTTTCTGTGGATTTTGATGGCTGCGCATACAACATTGTACAGTACCATGGCTGTCAGCTACAATATCAGGGGAGAAAAGTTGGATTTTATGTCATTGTTTCTAGAGTTCATAGTACCAATATAGGGAAATGTTAGTAAATTATTTCTCTACGCAACAGGTTAAGTATATGTTGTTCGGCTTTCTTAATTTACAAACATAAAATACAACACATTGTATACCTGTTTCATTTTTATTTCAATCTGTTTCACTTTGTTTTCCGAAACCCAGCACGTGTATCTGATAATGAATACCATCTCTTTCTAAAGCAAGAAAATTTCAAGAGAATCCATTTAGTCAAATATTTAAATAAATTTACTTATTATAATGATCTATTAATGATATCTTAAACAATTTTTAAGGTATTACAGACCCATGTGCATGGATTTGCCTATATTACTTAGTGCAATGGACCGATAATATTGTGAATAACATAGACAATGAAGTAGTTAAAGAAACATAATAGACACACATAACATAGCAAGATAATCAAGGAGTTCACCCAACACTCCTGGGCTACGTCTCCTAGTCCAGCCTTCAGTGGTGACCTCTCTATTATGTCTTTGAAAATAAAGTTTTACAAAAGTGAGCTCAATTTGAGTCTCACAACAGATGCAAAACAACTAGGCTTTACTTGGATCCCCCAAGTCTTTCTGAGTACACAGGATCTCCTCACTGACTCTCTGTCTCTGTTTTCTCTCTGTCTCAGCACTGTTTGTTCTCTGTCTTTTGTCCTCTGTGGCTTTTAAGCCAATCAGCATTGTCTGTTTGTTTCCTCCTCTCGGGCTCTCTGGCTCCTGGCCTCTATCCGCTTGAATCCCCTTCTGAGCATTAGCAATCATTGCTAAACGCCTTCAAGGATGGTAGCCACCTGTTCCGTAATGGAATGGACCCTCGGGCCTTTGAAATCCCCAACAATAGCGTTCTCTGTTTACACAGAGAAATACACTAAAAACTGTGAAAATTCGCCAAATTGTCGTTTATCGGATTTGAATTATTATAAATTCCGCCTTATAACTCCTATTGGGTCTGCCTTTATATCGCTTATTTCGTCTCCACCGTTTCTGAGAGATCTTGATCCAATGGTTGAGATCTATTTCGGGTGGCTCATGCGTACCGGGGTTAACCACCCGAAATGGGTGGTTTTCTCTCTCCGACACCTAGCCACGTGGCAGCCAGTGTATGGACTCGGGCGGAGCCCGGCCAAAACCACTTACCACCTACAGCCCGCCCGAAATCCCGCTTGTTTCGAAACTCAAAACATATATATTTGCATGTATAAACCCTTTCGGGTCCGGTTTATTACTTTATTCGCATTTTCTTTGGTTTTCGTTTATTTAACGAAAACGCGAATTTACATAGAAAAGTCATGTTTTCGGATCTCAAAATATATCAAATATCATTCATAATTTTATCGGGTCCAGCTATCGCAGTCACAGTTGTTATCAGCCCCGCTCCTTTGCATAGCTCCGATGCGATATTGTGATATCGCAATCGCATATCACTGATCCTTCGGGCCGCAGTTAAGTCCATATATATATATATATATATATATATATATATATATATATATATATATATATATATATATATATATATATATATATATATATATATATATATATATATATATATATTAGCGATGCGATAGCGCGATTGAATTTGGACCGTTGATCTGCGCGCATAGATCAATGGCTCTCGTTTAATCGCACTGATCGCTATTGCACTTCCCATAAAGCCGTCTCTGATAGACTCCGTTTGCCTTTGCCAATTGCGATATGCCGATCAGATCTGGACCGTTGATCGGCCAGATCCGACGGCTCTCATACATCACTGTCCATGCCTCCGATAGCTCTGTTTTTGGTCATTTCTTTGTGTTTTTGCCTCCCGATAGTGTAATCCGCCTTTTTAAAAGGTTCTTCTCAGGTGATAGTTTTGAATATTTATAAGGCTTTGAAGACTTAGAGAGTTTTCTAGGATCCATTTGGATCATATAATGATTAAATAATAAAAAATTTCAGTGATTAACGAAATCCTTATTAAAATTTTAGAGTTCACAATGCAATATGAGGACATGCAATCAATTTGACAATTTTCGTGTACGTGTTTATAATTGAATGGAGAATGGAAACGCTCGTGATTGTGCTGATCATGCCGCTGATATAAAATTAGTGTAGTTGGTTTTGATTGAATGTAGTTAATTAAAATTAAGTACATTAATTATATATATACTTAAAATTAAAATTATAGGGTTTTGTAGTAAGCTTTATGTTAATTTAAGGTTTTAATGTTATGTTCAACAAAACATCCATAAACCACTTTGAATTATGTTTTCTTTCGGTTAATTCTTAACCTGTTTCATATAAAAATGATATTTATACTGCGCTAGGACGTTTTGTTTACAATTTTTATTGTGATACTTGGCCTTTAATATTTTAAACAACATGGGATGGTGTTAAAGACGACCTCAACATTATAAGTTGACTCTCTTATGCTCTTCATGTGAAAATAAACTGCCTGTATTATTACCTTTATCTGAAAAATCAAGTGGTCGAAGAATGTGCATTTCTTTTTTTTAATTTTTATGTACATAATATGTTTTTAACATTTTTTTTAAATGAATTTTAGTCAAAATTTAGATATATTTCTTTTCCATTTGATAGAAGATTTGACCAAATATATTCCAAAAAAAATATAAATAAAAATAAATTAGTCACTAAATAGAAAATAAAAATATAAAATATTTAGATTTTATCCTTTCCTTTAGTTTTTTTTATGAAATTTTTTAGGCAACATTATTTTTGTGTCAATCCACAAATTAGAGTAGCTGTTATATGACATCAATTATAATAAGCATCCAAATATAATTAGGGAAGCCATATAGATTATACTTTTCAAGTTGCTAAAATTAAAGAAAACTGTTATAACTTATTTAAAATAACCATAGATATTAAATCTTGGTTTATTATGCAAATTATTAATCTAGATTTGTGAATTGTTAATAGTATCCAGGAACAAAAAAACTAACACTAAATATAAAAGTATTTATACTTATGATATATATATATATATATATATATATATATATATATATATATATGATTTAAAAAAAATAAAAATGGAACCAATAATATAATAACTTAACACAAGCACATTAATAAATGTGGTTAATATACTAATAAACTTATATCATTGTTATTGTTAATTATAATTTTTATTATAATAAAAATGTATAAATAAAATTATTTAATAAAATATTTAAAATTAATATATATTAAAGTTCCTTGTAAGTGGCCCAAAAAAATACTTTCAATAGAAACACTTCTCACTCAACATAATATTTAAGAAATTACAATATTTAATATATTAAATATAATTTATTTATTTCTAGAATAAGTTATATCATTATTTTAATAATAAATATTACTCTATTATATTATTTTTGATAATCACATTATTACTTTATTTTATTAGATTAAATTAATAATAAAATAAAAATTATTACAAAATTATATTAATAATTATATTAATCAAACCAAAAATATTTGAAATTAATGGTTATTTGTAAAAAGACATCCTAATCATAATCATAGACTTATTTTTCAATATGAATAGGTAATCAATTTATATAAGAATTACACCGTAAGGCGTTCCCCTCTTGTATCAATTTCCCAACGTTCCCCCCTTAAATCAATTTCCCAAATTGCCACCGTGTCCCTGTCCTCAACTGCCACTGTGTCCCTATCCTAGAGCATAGGATCATGTGTTAAACGATTAAAATTGTTTGGACCCTTGGATTAATAGTTAGGAAAGGAAAATAGTTACTCGACAGAGTTAGGGAAAAAATGCATACAACCTCCCGAATAGTAGTCTTTATTACGCGGTAGGGGCAAGACCGATTCCCTTTTGCCAAATGAAAAGAACTTTCAGACGACTGCTACCAAATGCAAAAAAAATTACAGATATGTGAGCTTCGTTGTGTGACCAAGTTTCTAGAGATGACATAAGCCAGAGGAAGCATATCCATGGAGATTTGGGTATTTAAATGTGAAGGCATCCTTTGAAGGAAGATTGGTTTACGCATTTTATGAGGCAATAGAGCCAAATATGCCCATTGCAGAGACACCCATAATTCTATGGATGAAAGGGGGCCCACACTGCTCAAGCATGAATGGTAATTTCTATGAATTGGGGCCCTAGATAATCTCGTCAGACCTCAAACTATATCAAAATGACTCACCATGGAACCGTAAATTCAGTGTTTTATTCATTGATAGTCTAGTGGGTTCAGGCTACAACGTAATAGAGAATTGGACGAGGAAATCCCTTCCGACCATAGCCAGGTTGCATAGCATCTCTATATCGCTTTGGAGGAGTTTTACAGCTTAGTTCCAGAATTCTGTAACCGCCTTTTGTTTGTGGCGGGTGAGAGATATGCAGTAAGTATGTTTTTGCTTTTTGTCATTGTATTTTAATGAAATCTAAAAATAAATCAATGGAGAATGCATAATTGGGTTCACTCGATTATGGTGGCTCAAAACTTCCATTCCGTCTTGGTGGGCTTATGATTGGAAATGGGTTGACAGACCCAGAAATTCTAGTGCAAACATATGCCAGTGTTGCATACCATTTTGCGTTGATTGACAGAAGCCAGAAAACCCATGCGAAGGAAATGGCAGAACGGGTTTTGGAATTCATGCATAAACAAGAGTGGTTTCAGGCCTACAAGGCTAGGAAATATTTGTTGGACTGGATTTAGAATGCGACTGGTATTGCAACTCCTTTGGATGTGAGGAGTGTTCCTTACCACTTCTCTCCTGATTGCACCTTTTTTGAACCAGAGGTCAGTGAAGGGGGCACTAAATGTTCCACTCTTGCAACTACATACGTGGCATCATCACCAAGTTCTTATAAAGGTACTCTTATTAGAGGTTGTATGTTTGCAGGCTCCACTATCCACATACCTGTTTAATGCAATGGGTACTAGCTCTTTACCCTTCACCTCCTCTCAAATTATTGTCACTGTATGAGTGATTGACTGTACCCATACTGCTACATTGGAATATCGCCTAAATAAAATTTAAAATAGATCAGCAGCCTAACAAAGAACCCGACAACCTGATCACAACTTCACTGTGCTTTTCTCAAGCATGGATCACAACATCTGACCTCTGTAGCCTCCTGACAACTCCCTTTCATAGGTAGTAGTCCTACTATCTATTCAAGTATTTTTAAAAGGTTTCAAAAAACTTCTCTTGATACTATTACGAATTTGTCTAACATAGCGTAAATAGAGTCTTCTTCTAATGGAATTTCAAACGCTACCTAAATTCAAAGGCTAATCAAAACTGCAATCTGAATCTCACTATAATCTATAAACACAGTTGGAATAAATACATTGGAACACATAGATCAATGTCAAAAGCCCGTGTTACTACTATTCCAATACTGCTGGATAAAAATCTGCTAGACAATTTGCTAGAAAGTATTTTGTGTAAGAACTAAAACTAACCCTATTACAGATCCATACTCTCACTCTCTCTTATAAGTGACACCTAGGCTTCATAAAAATAGATATATTTCTTAGATATTTGGATATGCAGTCTATGCAACAGATAAAAAATGAATTCAGAAAGACTGTGAAAAATAAAACAGAACTGCCTCATCTAACTTAGCACTTTATCTTTAACCTGAAATCTAATGATAAAATTATCGTATTCTATTTATGGATGGTGCATACATGCATGCATGTGCCCTTAATGCTGGAATAATAAGATTTGTACACCTAGTAAAAAATGATCTAGGGTACACTATCTAACAACAATGAGTCACCAAACTCTTGTATTTTTTAAATGCCACCATGGGATGCTAGTTTTAAGAGTATTGTTAGGGAAATAAGCTTGGCGTAGTTATTTGATCCTCACCTAAATATATTTTAAATCTGATACAGTTAGAGTTATTGAGAATTTGAGATAGAGAACACCTTTGGCTCCCGTTTTTTGGGGGTACATTGACTACATCCATCAAAGTAATCCCCATGTTCCAGATTTGTCCATAGGAGCACGAATCCACTTTTTTCTGTGTAGGGGTTGATGAAAAAGATTTGAAGTTTGAGAAGATTGACTAACCTTGGAAGGCACATTGAAAATGAGTTATATATTTGTTTTCAAAGATTTCAACATTTCTATCTTTAAAGATTCCCCATGATACTATTAGAGGAAGGCCTTTGAGGTCTTTGACATCTGAGTTTTGCTACCACTTTTTAAAGCACTCTTCAACATAACCACCTTGTCCACAGTTCTTTATCCTTGTCAGACCATCCATTTCAGTCCAGAGTTCCATTTATTAGGGACATAATATCAGTGAGTGGCCTATGTTCTTTTTAGAAATAGAAGAAAGGAAGACCGTGCACCCTTGTGAAGAGCTTCTTATGCTACATATGCCCGATTTTTACTACACTCTCAAGGATATTGAATTTGATGCTGCAAAGAATAAAGAAGGATTAAATTGGTCCATTCACCCTCCGACACGCATATTTGGCTTCTCTCCTTGGAGCTTGATGAATGTTTTAGACACATTGTGTGTTTACACTGTCATCTGCAAACATGAGAGGTTTTCTTTCTAGTACCCAGGGAATAATATTTCATGGGAATAATTCATGGATGCATCTTGATCAAAATTGATTGCACAACAAGAAATTTGGGCTGCCACATATCCTTACCAAAAGAATTAGGCCTGTGATTATGCTAATGTAGGCATGTATAAATGGAAACGCCGTTGGAGAATAATTGCACGAAAAATTGATCTGAAACCATTACCATATGAGGGTGAAAGGTTCACAGTCTGGATGAGTCAATGGAAGACAAAGGTCCAACCTAGGATGCAATTTTTAATGAAAGTAAGCCCCTGGATTGAGCACTTGGGAAGGAAGTCGCGCATGCCTCTGTTTTGAGTAGATTATTTTATTGTATTATATTTAACATTAAGATTTCTTTTTTCATTCAAATTTGGCTATAGTTAGATCACCTAACATGTCACATTTTTTTCATCTATGCTCTTCTTCCATATGCACTACCGACTTACGACGTTTCCTTTGCAACATCTGATAGAAATGCTAGTTATAGTTTGGTGATAAATAAATAAATATATATATAATCAAACATTCCATGAATCAATATTATATTAGTGATTGGAAAATTTGCTTGGGAAATTCAATCTTTAATTAAATTCCTAATAAAAAAATATATCTAATAAGTAGATCATATACTACACATTCACATTGGAATTGTAAAATGGTTTAAGCATATTTTCAATAATACTTATTTGTTATAATGTCTTCATCACTAATTAAAATTAATATATAATAGTAATCCATATAATATTATTTACCTGTGTATATATAATTTTGAGAAATACATATTTAATATAATATAATATTATTTATATGTGTATAGTGTGATATAAGTATTTAATTTATTGAAAACAAATTAATAATCAACGGAATTTCATATTCATTTGTATTTTCATTAAATTTTATAAAATGTTTAAATTTTTATATTTCTTATATCTGTAGAATTTAGACTTCTGTGATCCATATTAATTGTAACAACATTTTTGGTAAAAATCACATAAAATAAAATCTCGTCTAGGCATTCCGAACCAACCAGTGTGGTTTATCTTCAGGACAAGATGAAGAATCAGATGTAGGCAATGGAATAAATAGATTATGAGAGAAGCTAACTAGCCGTTAGAAATAACAGCTAGTTTGACTAAAATATTCGAATTTTAATTATTCCTTTCAAAAAGGACAAAAGATACTCATTGTTTATAAGAGGGTTTATTAAAAAAAAGAGAAGAGGGTGTTCTTCAAAATTATTGGTAGCATTGAAATATTGTAAGGAGTTGTGAAAACTTTTGTTTTGTATAAAATTTGTAGATTATTTATTTGTAGAAGCAAAGTTGCAAAAAAGTCACTACAAATATGCTTTTATTGTAGGCAGCAATTATGTTTGTAAGTCGATTTATTTGTTGATTTGTATCCTGTTAACATGAAACAAATAGAAAAAGCTAGTAGAAAATGTTCAAGATATTTTTGAGAGATTTGGAAGTGAAAAGCCAAAAGAATGCCTCCGCATTAAAATGCATAAAAGAATGTGTTGATGATAGCATATACAAACACAACCAAGGAAGCTTGGGATACCCTTGAGACGAATGTTGGTGTAACCGGGAGTAATCCAGTTGAAGATGAAGAGTTTGGTGAATCCCACTATTTAAATTGATTGATGAACTTTCTTATCTTTTTAACCTAAAAATGTTCACATTGCTTGCAAATATTTTTTATCCCAAATTCAATCACCAAATTATCCCCTTCCACCCGATTTATCTATTGAATTCCATTAAATGAGATGTCCGTTAAATTCCATTTTTGTATTGGATAACTGAATCCCAACCACCGTTGTTACTCCAAGTGTCCCAATTCAGTTTTAATTTAGTTAAATTGAGTTGAGTTTCACTACAATCATTTATTACTGATATCTCCAATGTAATGTTATTTAATTAATTCGTAATATTGAGAAGAGAACTCTCCGTTCCATTTTTTTCATTCCTTAACATGATATCAAAGCCCCAGGCCGCATAAGACTCTAGAGAGAGCAACGTTTCAAAAAAAATTTAGGCTCACAAAGCAGAAGTAAGGGTCGTGAGAGGTCGAGGGGCTTGACAAAGGAAGTGCGACAACAACTTAACTTTCACAACTATGAAGAAATTAAAGTGTGTCACTTACGCACCTATAAAAAAGGCCTAGTGCGTCACTTTCACACCCCAGCAAAAAGGAAAGTGCGCAAAAGATCCAAAAACTTATCGCATTTGGAGATGACACACTCATGAGTTGAAAGACTATGTAGTTTTGCACATATAACCTCTTTCCATAGGTGCACTAATGACGAAGCAAATTTTTTAAACAAAAAAGAGTTGTAAAATAATATAAAATGTCAGTGTCGTACTCTGAACGAAGAGTCCTATGCCCGAGCAACCAATATTTCCAAGTCTATTGAACCATATATACACAGAGGCAGTATATGCTCGTCGTTGGATCGAAACAAGTACAATAGGCATATAATTAGCTCAATAGAGGAGTAAATATGCATTGCCCTACAGAGGTAGGAACAACATCAAGTCTCTTTGGGAATTTTAAAAATTCGTGCGACCAAGAGTCTGAACTGTGGGTCTTCATAAAAAAGAGGGAACAACATCAAAATTTGAAAAAGAAATTTGGGGAGCATGAAGATATTGATTAGAAGAATGAATTGTGAAAATTCAAAGGTATCAAACGCACATGGTGTAAGGAATTTCGTTTGAAAATCGTTTCTTTATTCGAGATTTAAGAAAAAGACAAGTCACGAGTAAGGAAATGTGTGATTCAAAAAGAGATAAGGTGAGCTTGACGCACAGTATATAAGCGATTTGAATATCGTACAGCTCTCCGAGACTAACTTTACCTATACGTTAGAAGGTGCAAGTACTGAGAAAAACATTATTGCAAGGAAAAACTAATGAGAAAATCATTTTGTCGATCGGTGGCCAAAATAGTCTCAAGAAAGCGGTATGGTTTATTCTGTTTTTCCCTGGAAATCATAGAAATTATGGAAAAAAATTGATAAAATCCGGCAGGGATTTTTGTAATTCTAAGTTACTGCTATCAAACTTCAAGGTTTTGGGTGCCCCCTAGGTTTTTGATGCTGCTGAATCCATTTCCACCATCAAAAACATGATTCAAAATCTGATAATGCAAAAAAAATTGAATTTTTTTGCTCTGACAACTTTTGGCCGTCCAATCAATTCCTCTGCCTCAGTAGACACTTCCCTCAAGAAATATGGAAATGTCGCCAAATAATTTGTTCCAACTATATATTAATAAAGAAGGGAGGGAGACGAGCAAAGACAATCTTTTGAGGTTGTCGTTTGATAGTTGTTAGATCAACGGGAAAGAGAAATACCTTCCAATTGTCAAAAATCATTCGATCATTTTCTATAGTTTCTCTACCGAATGGCTCATCTACCAAAGACCTCCGCTTCCCTCTCCACCTCCACAGCTCCATATCTGAACCCCAATTACAATTGTCATTACGACATTTTCATCAATCACTCTGGTTCAGTTGTTAAGAATAATTTCACTATCCATCTCTACTGTCGTCTTCTTGACTCTAGATTTAGAACCCTTTTCGATCGACGAGAAATGCAGCCGGGAGACCGCTTAGATTTTCGAACAACAACAGTTATTGCAACCGCCTCTGTTCATATACCCATATTCTCTCCAAAATATGCCAAAGCAAAATGCTGCTTAGATGAACTCCTGTTGATATTAAAGTTGAAGGATGCAATTATTCGAATCTTTTATTATGTTAAGCCTTATGATCTATGGATCAGGATGGGTGAGGGCCAAGAGCAAGTGCCAGGTCAAATCTCGGGACTTATTGGGGATCCTGTGGGCAACAATGGCGTCTATGATGAAGCCCTACGAGATCATGAAAAGAAAGGGAGATGTGGCCAACAAACTATTGCGGATTTGAAAAATGTGTTGTTTAATGTTTCACATTTAATCAGTTTGGAGCTTGAGGCATGTAAAAGGTTAGAACTCTTATCTGTTATTGTCCGGATAATCAGGTTCAATGTATTTTCATAATCAAAGTTTTTAGTACTTATGTTTGGCTTACTTTTCTTTGAATAACCAGCGATGAAGGCGAGCTCGTGGATAGGGTAGTGCAATAGGTGGAGGAAGAGGTTGCAAAACCACAATTTCAAGTGGGAAAATATGTAATTGGCTTGGATAAAAAGCTTGTAGATCTTTAAAAGAAAATATTATTACAATTGTTATAGTGTTTTTTCCTCGAAGGTGTACGAAAAGGAAACACTTAACACTGTGGATGACAAACAATCTCAACAATATAAATGGCTGCTAAACATTGTAGATTTGCAGCAAATGATAAAAACAAAACCTACCAAGTCCTGATCTATGCCACAATAATAGTTAAACAGCAAAATGAAATAGTCATAAATGAGGGTAACTCCAATAATCCAATGGAAACCAGATATACAAGGAATATATTTTATTAAATAACACCCGTGAAGGGAACACATAATTGTTACTAGCCCCCCTCTATGGGTTGGGTTCTTGGCTATCCTCAGATATCTTCAACTTTTGTAGAGTCCCTCTCCTCTATAATGTGTAAACCCAACAAATAAAATGTTTGAGCTCAATGGGAACTCAAATGGAAAAGAAAAATGATGTGCGACAGTGATAATAATCAAAGTTACAACAGTGAGTGCAAAAATGAAAATGATCAAAAGTGAATAATGAATGGAAAACCCTTCTATTTATAGAAGTTATTGTCGAATAATGAGCAATAATAAAAAATTATTAACCCCATTCTAGAAATAACCACTTGAAAAATTTTATTATGTTTGGTTACGAGGGAAAAAATGTTTAAACTTTTATTTAGAAATAATAAATAAATAAATTATTTATTCATCATCTCAAGAAATATGGTTAAGGAATAATTAACAAATCATCTCAAGAAATATGGTTAAGGAATAATAGACAAATAATGATTTATTTAATTATTCCTAAGGGATTTAGTCAAACTTGACAAGAAATTTTAATTAATTAGTGATTAATTAATTATTCCTAGAGAAAAATAAGATAGTTAATAATTTATCTGTTTATTTTTCATAACTGGGTCAAATATGAAAAGGAATATTAATTAATCAATGGTTTAATTAATCATTCCTAGAAGATAATTAAATAAATAGTGATTTATTTAATTATTCTTCATGGGTTTAATTATAAATTACTTATCAAATGTGGTTTATTAAGTAATTTCTCACAGTGAAAGCAATTTTACTATGGTAAAATTGGCCTTTCATGGTGTACTTCGATCCATCTAGTAAATTGAGGCTAGATGATCAATTTTTTGGTGATAACGGATTGCCCCCCAACGTACGAGTGTTAGGAGCAAAACGTATGACCGAAGTACGTTGTAAAGACACAATCACTAGACAACAAAGTGGAGTCAAAGAGAGAGAGAGAGACCAATAGAGCTGAAGTGAAAGAGGATAGGGACAGGGGGAGACCAATGCAAGTCTCCTTTTATGTTGCGGTACCAAATCTCAGTGAGGTGGGGGAGGCATACCTATACCCATCGAGATAAATTAGTACAAAAATAATGATGCGCCCAGAAACATAAAACTGAGCGATGAAGTACATGCTTAATGGTACATGACACGCTGGCATAACTGAGCCAGAAAATAATGCAATGTGTCCCATATAGATAATGCACTTGGAAAAAACATGAGCCAGGACTGAATACAATATAATTTGATTATATGAGGTATAATGGCCCTTCCCTAAAAAAAACGTAGGAGGGAGGGTAGAAAAACCGAAGAAGCCCTGCTGAACATGGAAGGGCTCTACAAAACTGAATGGATCATCTAAAGGAGACGTGCATGCTATGAACACTGCGATTGGTAGGAACCGAACCCATCAAATATGTGAAACTGCATCTGAGGTTGTAGCATAATATGAAGGAATACGGGCATATGGAGGGCTACGTGAAGGGCCACCCCCTCATGAGGTCCGAAACATATAACACACACCCAGGAATCACTGGTACAATCTGCTCTATCACTGGACCATCAAGTGTATGAATCAAGAACATGAAACAACCAAGTCAAAGGGAAATAATGATTCCCTCTGCTCGATCCAAGGTACCAAACGAGAGTGGAAGCTAGAACCAAGATACACCGCCCTCTAGGCCATTCTTTTGGAATAAATGTGTTGATGTCGATAGAATAGGACCTGCCATAAGTGAGAAAATGAGGATCCTCACCTAAGGCACGAGGGAAAATAGTATTGTGACAGATGGACTGACACCAGGCACAATGGAAGATGTGGGACCAAGGGACAAATAGACGACTTCCCTTGTCAGAGCATAAAGTGCATGGTTGACCTGGCAGCGACTGACTCAACTCCAGAGGGGGTGGGGGACAGCATGACTGGAGGCCAAAATGGGCAACACAGGATGAACGGTATGCAAAGATGGATGGAATACTGTGACATGATATAATGGGATACGAATTAGACTCCATGGATGCAAGGGTGACTCAATGATGCTACCACATAGAATAGGCTTGGTGGGGACCATGAAAGCATGAGTAAATGATGGTTACTCATGAAGAAAATCAACACGTGAGACAACAAGCATTAAGGGAAGGTGTTCCTTAAGGTACAAGTGTCGCATATGAAGAAATTCAATTTTGAGAAGCGACGAAGTGACCCTTCTTGGAAAAATGGTTTCCTGGTGAAGTATCAAATCATCAAATGAAATGATGCAACCTACCTAAATGCATGACAAAAATAAATACGTGCAAATCAATGGGAGATGCTATGGGTACAATTTCTTAAGGTAGAGTGCATTATGAGGATTTGGAAGGAGTTTTCCTTCGAAATCCTCCAGGAGATATGCCCCCTTTCCTAAGTCCTAACGAATGATGTAAGGTCCTAGCCATAATGATTCGAACTTCCCATGTCCCAGGGTATCATCGTCCTGGTCGTACACCAGAATAAGATCACCTTCGTGGAAGGCAAAAGGGTTGACTTTTCGGTCATACTGAGATTTGGTGCACGTTTTGGCCACTTCAATGGTTTGCAAAGCAACACAACAGTCTTCAGAGGCGCATTCAAGCATGACGCATCTTTGTTCTAATGGTTGGGTGTCTGGGAGAAGTTCGACAGCCAGGTGAAGGGAAGGGATCTCGCATTCAATTGGCAAGACAACCTCCTCGAAAAGAACAAGGTGGAAAGGTGTGAACTCAGTGGTGATTTTGACAAAAGTTTTATAGGCCCACAAAGCTGGGAAGAGCATAAGGTTACAGTTGGTCTTATGTTTATTCACCGTCCACTGAAGCATCGTTTTGATAATCTTGTTGACTGCTTCAACCTCTCCATTACCTTGAGGGTAATAAGATGATGAATACTGGTGCTGGAAGCCCAATAGTGAGGATAACTCACGCCATACCTCATCTTCAAAATGTCGGCCATGGTTAGAGACCAATTGTTTCGAAACCCTGAATCGGGCGATAACATGATTAAAAAAAAAAAGGGTCACAGTAGTCATCGTGTTATTGAACGTTGGCATGGCCTCAGCCCATTTGGTAAAATAGTTGACTGCCACAATAATACACTTATGTTTATTAATAAATGGTGGTCGACATTCCATAAAGTTAATGGCCCATTTACAGAAATAACCAGCAAAGATGACAGGGAGGAGGGGAGCTGGTGGGGCTTTTTCCTTTGGGGAAAAATGTTGGCAATTAGGGCAGTGTTCAACTGCCTCAATGCAATCACTGAAGAGAGAAGGCCAAAAGTAACCAGCGTGCATGAGTTGCTGGGTAGTGGCCATACCGTAGAGGTGACCACCACAAGTGCCATTGTGATAGGCGTTTAGCACTTTCTTTGCTTCAGGGTGGGTAAGACAACGAGGAAGGATAGAATCCACACTACGACAATAAAGGTCATCACCAATGATAAGGTAGCGAGGGCACTGGTATCGAATTCGTCGTCGATTATCATGAGTAAGATGTGGGGAAAATTTTTGGGTTCGCAAATATGTGAGAATATCTCCGTACCAAGGATCGTCCAAAGTGATGATGAAAAAGTGTTCATCTGGGAGCTCGTCATTAACCGACGAATCACGTGCACTAGTATGTAGTTTAGAAATGAGTTCGGTAAGGGCCAAAACTTTCTTACTCTTAGGCGTAACAACCTCAAGATTGAATTCCTGGAGGATGATGATCCAATGTGCATACTTCCCATTGATGATCCGTTGACTCAAAAGGAAGGTCATGGGGTTGGAGTTTGTTATGACCCTGGTGGTACGTTTAAGGATATATTGATGGAGCTTTTGGATGGACAACATGCCAGCCAATGCCAACTTCTCTTCATGAGAGTAGTTCACAGGGGGGCCTATGAGGTTCTTACTGACATAGTAGATAACGTGCTCATTCAAATCATCATCTTCTCGAATAAGGACCCCAGCAACCGAATGGGCGGAAGCTGAGATGTACAAGATGAAATCCTTGCTGAAGTTAGTGGGACTGATCAAAGGAGCAGAAGTGAGAGCATGCTTTAGGGCATCAAAAAACTGTTGAGCATGGTCATCCCAAACAAATGGAATGGTTTAGTGAAGTAATCTAAGAAACCCATGCGTGGTGGTTGCCTAGTCAGGCACGAACTTGAGAAGGAAGCTGGCGTTGCCTTGAAGGCTTTGTAACTAGCGCAAGGTACGAGGAGGTGGCAGGTCAAGAATGGCTTGAACTTGAAGGGGGTCAAGAGTGATACTGTATTTTGACATAATAAAGCCTAACAGATGGTCGATAGGAACACAAAAGACACATTTCAATGGATTAAGATGAATGTTATACTTGCGACATTGGAGAAAAATGGTGCGCAAATCATGAATATGTTGTGCCCAAGACCTAGAATGAGTGGTAAGATCGTCAAGGTAAGCAAGGATAAGGTGCTCTAAGTCATGAAAATAGTATGACATGGCCCACTAAAATGTGGCTCCAGCATTATTTAAGCTAAATGACATGACCCTATATGAAAAGTTTCCCCGCAGACTAATGAACGTTGTCTTTAATTGATCGGCATGACAGATACTGATCTGGTTGTACCCGGAGGATCCATCCATAAAGGATAGAAACTTGTGCCCCACACACTCATCAATGATTTGGTCAATGAAGGGTGTGGTAAAGTTATCTTTGGGATAAGATTTGTTCAAGTTGCAAAAATCTGTGCAGACACGAATGGTGCCTTGCTTCTTGAGAATAGGAACTGGGTTGGATACCCATGTGGTATATTCAATGGGATAGATGAAATCACCCTGCTTGAGCTTGTTGATATCGGTTTTTATGGCCTCACAATGAGAAGGGTGAATGGGTCTCAACTTCTGACAGACAAGAGTGGCATCAGCCCATGTGTCGATATGGTTTTCAATAATGGCAGGATCAAGTCCGTGCATCTTAGAATAAGACTAGGCGAAAACATCACGGAATTCTTTGAAGAGATTGGTGTAAGCTTCAATTTCTTCCAGGGTGCCCTGTGCCCCCAAGGTAATATTTTATTCGACCCTTGGTTTATCTGAAATGTTGATTTTGATAGTAGGAAAAATGTTGGCCATATTCCCTTCTTCGAAATCATCTGGGGCAGGGATGGGATTTCGAAACCAATCGACTTCACCATGGATGAAGTCTTTTTATTCCACAACATATTGGTCATGAGACTACGGTGACAGGAAGTTTGCACTATGGTGCATATCATCCCAAGGGTAATCAAGGGTAGACATAGCTTCCATGATGTCCTCATCAGAATGGAAGATGGACAGACAGGAGGAAGACTGACTACAAGATGCGGTGACCGTACCTAGTGCGTCAACTTGATAAAGAAGGTTTACATATGCATCATCTGGAATGGTAAACGACGAGCTAGTCGATGGAAGATCTACGAATGTTGAGACCTGGGATTCTGTCAAAAGAGGTTCGATAGAAGAGTACGCAGAAACCTCAGAAAGATTTGCCTACAAGGAACTCAAGGATGATGACAGGTAAATGATATGACCCATGGAGTCCGTCATCTTGACATCGAGGGGAGGGATCACAATGGCAGGACCAGAGTCCCCCTATTGTGGTTTACTAGTGGTACCAGAATCCATGGGTAGAGGAATAGGTGATACACTACGAGTGGTATCGTATTCGCAAAGCACCTCAAGGCAATCGTAAAATCTGTCGAGATGAGGGCAACAATGGGAATAGTGACCATGATGATTACAAAAGGCATAAGCTTGGTGATTTGTGTGTAACATTATGATTTTCTTGGCTGGACCCGGTAACGTAATTTGGACCTCAGGGATATTTGACTCAGGGAACGTTTCATGAACCAAAGGTTTGAGATGAGGGAGTTCAGGACAATTATTAGTGGTGTGCCCAACAACTTTACACAAAGTGCACGGAGGTTATGGATTTGGGGCTTTGGGGGCTGGAGGAGTTTGGGGAGCCTTGTCCTTAGGTTCTTTCCTCTTGGCTTTGCCTCTTGTCTAGAAGCTTTCGCAACAAGAGTGGGTTCGTATTGAGGTTGGGATGGAATTGGTGCAGCGGCAGGGGCCGTAGGGACCAGTTCAACTGAGATCAAAGCATGATAAGGTATTAGTTGACCAGGCGGAGTGCTTGCAGGGGGATCAATGTACCATATTGGGATCCCCAAATTCGTATTATGGAGGACCAGCGAAGCCATGACAGGGATAGAAAATATTCCCAGAGGAGGAAATAAGAAAGGTATCTGACCTCCAGGGAAATGTCTCAACAAAATAACTCATAGATGGTTGAGACCTGGAGGAACACTTCCTGGTGGGAACATAGGGGAGGCACCCACAAATGGAGGAGGTCCTGGGGGGATGGATCCGGATGGCTCAGCTGAGGTGGGAACAACAGGGTGCTGAGGAGCAGGTTGTTGTTCAGATGTACTAGACTACTTACTAGCAGCCCGTGATGCTTGTAACATGTAAACACTCAAAGAGCTAGGCTCTGAGATGAGAGGGGGAGGACCAGGGAAAGAACCAAACAATGAGGAATCTTTATAGACTCTAGGTGAAACACCAGTGTGAGGAGTGGCAGACCGCTTATCAAACATTGACAAGATAATGGACTCAGGCGAGGTCACGGATGTCGGCTCGTAGTATGTTAACTGATCGATGGTGACGATCTTCCCTTCATGGGGGAAGCACATCTTGCGGAAAATTTCAAATGCGACGATTGACATGGCATATTTATAACTACGACCCAAGAGAATATTGTAATCTAAAGGGGCATCAATAACCTCGATGTCTACATGAACATTTTTGCCCACAAGAGTCACTGGACAATTGCGATACATGCCGAGAGGCTGGGATGAGTGATCATCCCAAGCATGCAAAGTGATGGTGGATGGGGACAGTTCAGGTGACTT
Organism: Pinus tabuliformis; assembly: GCA_031772625.1. NCBI lineage: Eukaryota > Viridiplantae > Streptophyta > Pinopsida > Pinales > Pinaceae > Pinus > Pinus tabuliformis. The sequence continues at coordinate 517,193,896 of CM062806.1, read as the reverse complement.
AAGTTGTTTCCAAAAGATAGTGTACATCATGCAGGTGGATGTGCTTTCGGAAATAATGCATCGAGAGATGATGGCATTACGGACTCGGACTGGTATATGGAAAGAAACAGATGAAGGTAATGGGGGATGTTCTAATGTATCAACTAGGAATACAATCAAACGATCTTCGAACGGATATACTATGCCCAAAGCAGTTAGTAGAGCTTTCTTTTGAGATGGGCACGAATGGGGTACTTCCAGCATCGACATGACAACAGGTGTTTGTGCCAAGTCTTCTACTATACTATATGTATGGGCAGCTCGGTTAGAAGTCGCGTTATGACGTAATGGTCCCTTGGGGATCTTTAGAATTGACTCAACTTTAGGTTGATGGATCTGTAGTGGACCATTTGGTGTCATAAGAGGCTTAGTGGATGTTTTGGTTTTGGACTGGGTGGCTGATGAAGTCGATGGCTTGTCATATTGACGTGACTAGGTTTGCAGGTTGATATCAAAGGGATTGACCTCATCATAATTCACCATGAGGATTTGGTAGTCACCAGGACCAGAAGGTTGGGGGGGATGGGCTGCTTGACCTGGCTGAGGTTGATCAGCAACAAATCCTTGCTGAGGGAAAGGATTTGTAAGCACTACTGGTTGAGATGGCGCAGGATTCTAAAGTGATTGCTGGATGGGCAATTGACCTCTAGAAGCTGCTTGAGCTTCCCACATTTGGCGCATCTAAGGTAAAAGAGGACACTTATGTGTATAATGGCCATGCACACCACAACATGCACAAGGCTTGTTTGTACAAATATCTTTGTTCTTCTTGGGCTGATTGCCCTGTTGCTGGTTGTTGGTGTTTGGTTGGTTCGCCTAGGGCTCACTAGGTTGATTACCTTGATTACCCTAGTTACCCTTGTTACCTTTCCCCTTATTTCTTTTCTTCAAATTTTTGGGATTGGTTGCACTATGTTGTGCAAACACTTGACCCTGAGGGAGGGGTGGTTGATGGGGCTAAGAATGCATGGGAGGTTGGGGCGCTAATGTTTGATGGGTTGGAGTGCTCGGCTTGGAATAGGGATAATATGGTGGAGGAGCAACGGTTTTATAGATAGGTTGACCATTAGCTAGCTCTGAAAACATGTTGCTAGAAACAGGGGCATAAGTGTTGGCGGAACTAGTGCCCCCCTGCAGATAGCCATAACTCTATTTAGTATATGAAATGGATCCAACGAAACTATCAGTGGCACCATAAATCCAGTCAAGGGAACTACGATTATGTTCTAATTTAGGGTTAATGGATTGGTTTTATGAATGCTCCGGCATGTATATATATGAATTGTAACATTGAAAGGAACATAATAAAAAATCAATCTGGTAGTCCCAGTTTTGGGATCCAGGGGAAATCTCTATGTATATTTGTTTTATGTTCTCACCATTGTATATTTTTTTTGTTAAGAATTCGTTTGCAGATAATTTTTGTACAGGGTTAAAACATACATTTGGTATCAGAGTTGTTTCGGCTTCAACGGGATGCCTTTGCTGCTGAGGGGTTTTTCTCAGGCCTATGGTAGACCTTGTTTAGTGGGATTTATGCGGGATTGATTCTTGCAGTGAAAGAAGATGGTGAACAATGGAAAGATATAGATTGATAAATTTAATGGTTAGAGTTTTTAGTTGTGGAAGATCAAGATGGAGGATTAGTTAGTGGACCGAGATCAGTGGATTGTTTTAGATCCAGGCACGACACTCACAAGAATGTCGATATAAGACTAGGCAAAGTTAGATCGGAAGGAGAAGAGCATAATACGATTGTGTCTCTCAGATTCAATATTGTTTAATGTATCAAGGGAAGCTACGGTGAAGGATTTGTTGGTCAATTTAGGGAATTTGTACCAATCTAAGTCTCTAGTGAACAAATTGTTCATGCGAAAAAAGCTTTATAACCCGAGCATGAAGGATGGAGACTTGGTGACAGAGAAACTGAACAACTTTAATACTGTGGTAAGATAGTTGTTATCTGTTGATATAAAAATTTCAAATGAAGATAAGTGCATCGTTTTCTATGTTCTCTACCAGATTTTGTGGGATAGTCTAGTTGTTGCAATAGGTAGAAACCCAACTACCTTGAAGTTTGATGAAAAAGTCTGTATAGCACAGAAGAATACTACTCCATACACACCTCACCAAAATGGAGTAGTAGAAAGAATGAAAAAAACATTGATGGAAAAGGAAAGAAGAATGCTCAGTGGTGTCGGGTTAGGACAAGAATTTTGGGCAGAGGAAATGGAGACTGCATGTTGCATGTTTAATAGATCACCTTCATTAGTGTTGGATGATAAGACTGCACATGAGGTATGGACTGGTAAGAAACCCTCTCTTTCACATCTAAGGGTATTTGGCTATGATGTATATGTACATGTTCCAAAGGAGAAAAGAACCAGGTTGGATAGTAACTCTAAAATATGCATCTTTATTGGGTATAAGGATGGTTTAAAAGGTTATAAGCTTTCGAACCCAGAAACAAGGAAGGTTGTGTACAATCGGGATGTGGCATTTAGAGAGGTGAAAGATGTTATTAAACATGAATTCCTACCAAAGGAACCTGAGAAGACAGAGTTTGAGCTAAAGGAGGAAGAATCATACTCTACAATAGAATAGGAATCAGAAGAGGAAGAGCCACAAAATCCATTTTTTAGAAGATTAGTTCGAGCGAGAAGGAAGCTAGAAAGGTATAGTCCACTCATTTTTGCTCAATTTTTTCTTTATCTATTACTAATGATGATCCCAAAACTGTAAGAGAGACAGTAGATTCAAAGGATGGAAAACTCTGGAAAGAGGTCATGGTTGATGAAATGACATCTTTGGACAAAAACGAGGCTTGGGATGTGGTGGAGTTGTCAGTTAGAAGGAAACCCATTGGAATAAAATGGTTGTTTAATGATCCAGGTGGATATTGGTGGCCACCTGCCAAGTCCACTTGGACCCCCACCATTGTTACTTTCAGCTTTTCAGTTTCCTAATTGTAGCATAGTTTACTATTTTTAGCAGTTTTTCGGGTCCTGAACTTCCGGAGCTGTTTTGAGCCGCTAAACGACATTTTTTGGGAAAACTGGAAGCATCATGTGTCCATGGACTGATGTTGTTGTTCCCAAAGTCGTAGTTCTCGGATAGATCTTTCTGACGAGATATTGTGCACGTCAAACAGAAATCATATGCCAAAGTTACGACCGCGGGAATTTGATGTACCAATTTACCCAAACGGGGACCACAGTTTGGCGTTTCATCTTCTAGGGTTATGTTTTTGGATGTTGATGGTTTTCCATTGTTTCTCAACAATAGATAGGCCTTTGAGCCACATTGTAACATAGTTCTGAGGCATGTAGCCGCACATCTCTTCTCAGAGATAAGCTACCATCGCCCTAGTTGGTTTATTTCCATTGCTGTTTGTAAGCATATTTCAGTATTTTACATTAATGAAATGAAGTATTATTTCCGGTTCATCTCTGTGTTTATGGTTTTCTTTGTAATTTGTTGCATTCCTATTTAAATCCGGATCAGTGGTATTAGAGCGGTCTACTTTTTCTCTTTTTTTCTTTGCATGTCCCCAGCGAGGTCAGGATATAAGGAGTTAGGGCTTGAACTGGTCGAACCTTTGCAAGACTAGCCTCGCAAATCCCGACGACCTCCCATGGCAGATGAAAAGAAAGACGAGGGGGCAGGAGATCTGATCAAAATCTTGCTCGAAGAAGCCCTCGAGCGACAAAGGAATGCGATGATGGACAGCTTTGCCCAGTTCATTCAGCGGCTACCCAGGGGCAATGCATCAGCTTCCAATAGCTACTCTTGAAACGTCACACCATTTAAGGTACAAGTTAATTTTGAAATCCCCGTATTCGAGGGTCAGATAGATGCAGATATCGTCGATAAATGGTTAAATCTGCTAGAAGGCTATTTTTATGTTCATGACTTTTCCAGTCGGGAAAAGATTATTTTCGCTCTTCTCAACGAAGGTCCCCACGTCAAGGACTGGTGGGAAACCTATTGCGAGCAGAAGGATGCAAGTACAGGCTCACTATTTTCAGCCGCACCCACTTGGGATTCATTCCGGGATTCCATCAAGGAGCAGTACTACCCTATCTGAAGCTATGAGGATCAATACATAAAGTGGACCATGCTGCGGCAAGGGAGGGACCAAGGCATGCCAGAATTTACCAATATTTTCCATACGCTTCGCACAAAGTTGGGTATCAAGGATTCTGAGCAGCATTTGGTACTCAAATACTACGGCTGCCTGCACAAGTACATCCATGAAGAAATAGAATTCTTGAACATCCCCTCACTCGGCACGACATACCTATATGTCGTCAAGGTTGAGCAAACGTTTAAATAGAAGAAGTGATACTTTGGATCTACAAATTCGAAGCAAGGGAAAGGTGCCTCCAAACAGCAAAAGAAAGGACAAAGCCAAGGCGGGGCAACCCAAGACAACTCGCCAAAGCTGCAAGCAAAGAACAGCGCTGTGAAGTCAAAAAAGGACACGGGAAAGTGGTGTGAGTTCCATAAGAGCTCCACTCACAACACAAGTGAGTGTCGAGCCAAGCAGTCACTGGTGGCCGAGCTAAAGGTTTAAGAATCAGATGCATTTTCTGACTCTGAGTCAGAACCCGATAAGGGGAATGACAAAGGGAAGCAGATTATCGATGCAGAGCCCAACGCCACTGTTGCCACCACGAAGATACAGAAGAAGAAACCCAAAGATCCAGAGGAGGAGGAGCATCTCTTCCACTCCCAGATGTGGGTAAAGGGCTCCCCGCGAAAGTTCATTGTCGACAGCGGGAGCCAAAAGAACCTCATTTCGGTAGAGGTTGTGAAGCGACTGGGCTTACCGACCATAGAACATCCATAACCGTACACCATCGGGTGGCTTCACCAAGGACGGGATCTTCGCGTGAGCCAACAATGTCGTCTTCCATACAACATCAAGCCCGTGACGGATGAGGTATTGTGTGACATTGCTCCCCTTGAAGTTTGTGATGTATTATTAGGACAACCATACTTGTGGAAGCGACATGCTATGTATGAATCAAGGCCCGGTGCTGTTATTGTTACTTTGGGAAATAATTTGTACAGGACACCGGAGGTAGCACCGCCTACCGCCATCTCTTTGGTTACTACAAAACAATGTAGTAAGCTCATTTCCAAAACCGGGAAATTTGTTTTCCTGATGATACGCCCTCAAGGAAGGAAGAAGTCGGTGGCCACGACCTCCAGACAGGGTCCCTCCACACGGCAACTACAGATGGACAAGGTCGTGGAGGAGTACGAGGACATCTTCACCTCCCCCACAGGGGTTCCTCTACACTGTCAGGTCAAGAACTCCATCGATCTGACCCCAGGTGCACCGCTGCCCAATGGACCAATCTATCGGTGCTCCATTCTGGAGAACGATGAAATCAAGAGGCAGATTCAGGAGCTACTGCAGAAAGGTCACATCCGTCCGAGTTCATCGCCCTATGGGAGCCCGATCATGTTGGTACAAAAGAAGGATGGGACTTGGAGACTTTGTATTGACTATCGGGCGCTTAACAAGATCAGTGTCCATAATAAGTACCCAATCCCATGGATTGATGATCTCCTGGACCAATTGAAGCGGGCAAAATATTTCAGCAAGATCGATTTGAATTTAGGATATCACCAGGTACTAATCGAACCCTCTGATGTGTGGAAGACTGCATTCAAAGCCAAGGAGAGCCTTTTTGAATGGTTGGTTATGCCTTTCAGATTGATGAATTCTCCTGTAACCTTCATGAGGCTAATGGATGACATCTTGCGGCCATTCACCAACTCATTTGTAGTGGTATACTTGGATGACATCCTGATCTTTAGCCAGAGTTGGGAAGACCACCTCCACCACATACGACAGGTTCTCCAAACACTGTGTCAACACAAGTTATGTGCCAATTTGGAGAAATGCACTTTTGGCATGACCTAGGTTCAGTATCTAGGATACATTATTGATGAACAGGGGGTGCATGTGGATCCAACGAAGATCCAAGTCATTCGTGTTTGGCCCTCTCCAACCACTCTGACATAGCTCCACAGCTTTCTAGGTCTTTCCAACTTCTACCACAGGTTCGTGATTGGATTTTCTCATATCACTTGGCCATTGAGTCAAGTCACCAAGGGAGGAGTGAAAGCAAATTTTTTTTGGTCTGAATCTCAACAGAAGGCATTCACAGAGTTGAAAGATCGCCTCTGCACGGCACCAGTGCTCACATTACCAGACTTGATACAACCATTTGAGGTCGAGACAGATGCCTCTTACTATGCTATTGGGGCAGTCCTTACTCAACACGGGCATCCAGTGGCATATCACAGTGAGACACTTTCAAACACAGTCCGAAAGTATCCCACTTATGACAAAGAGATGTATTCCATTGTGCAGGCCTACCAACAATTGAAGCATTACATTTTGGAGAAGGAAATTGTCATCCACACAGACCATCAACCCCTGCAGTTCATACAAACCCAAGGGAAATTGCAGAATGATCGCCATCAGAAGTGGTCCACATACCTGCAATAGTTCCATTTGAATACCAATTATAAGAAGGGTAGCACCAATAATGTTGCAGATTGCCTCAGTCGACCACCGATCATGGCGTTAACCACCGTGCTCAACTCTTGTGGGCACGAGACTTCTGATTGGCCACTTCTCTACAAAAGCGACCAAGAATTTGGCCACACATACCAGACACTCTTGGAGGCTCAGCATGTCCCAGATTTTCACCTCCAGGATGCCTTGTTATGCCACCTGGGTCACCTTTGTGTTCCTTCAAGCAAGCGTGCCAAGATGATTGGGAAGCACACTACATTCAGGCTACTGGGCATTTTGGGGTCAAGAAAATGGTGGCAGTACTGCAAAAGTATTTCTATTGGCCGAATCTTCGACAGGATGTCAGGAAGTACATCAGATCATGCACTACCTGTGCCATTTCCAAACCGACCATCAAGAAGCAAGGCCTCTATACCCTGCTGCCTACCCCTAGTCAACCTTGGAATCCATCTCCATGGATTACATGTCACGCTTTCCTTCCAATAAGCATGGAAACAACTGTGTTTTTGTGGCCGTTGACAGGTTCTCGAAGATGGCCATTATGGCAGCCTGCAAGAAGAATATCATAGAAGAAGCGACTGCTAAACGCTTCTTTGAACGAGTGTGGGTACACTTTGGGATCCCATAGTCTATCATCTCAGATTGGGACAACAGGTTCCTCAGTACATTTTGTCGTAGCCAGGACGAAAAGGTTGGGGGGGGGATGGGCTGCTTGACCTGGCTGAGGTTAAGCAACAACAAATCCTTACTGAGGGAAAGGATTTGTAAGCACTGCTAGTTGAGATGGCGCGGGATTCTAAAGTGATTTCTGGATGGGCAGTTCACCTCTAGAAGCTACTTGAGCTTCCCACATTTGGTGCATCTCGGGTAAAAGAGGACACTCATGTGTATAATGGCCATGCACACCACAACATGCACAAGGCTTGTTGTTACAAATATATTTGTTCTTCTTGGGCTAACTGTCGTGTTGCTGGTTGTTGATGTTAGGTTGGTTCCCCTGGGGCTCACTAGGTTGAGTACCTTGATTACCCTAGTTACCCTTGTTACCTTTCCCCTTATTCTTTTTCTTCAAATTTAAGGGATTGGTCGCACTCTATTGTGCAAACACTTGACCCTGAGGGGGCGGTGGCTGCTGGGGTTGAGGATGTATGGGAGGCTGGGGCACTAATGTTTGATGGGCTGGAGCGCTCGGCTGGGAATAGGGATAATATGGTGGAGGAGAAACGGTTTGATAGACAGGTTGAGCATTGGCTGGCTCTAAAAACATGTTGCTAACAAGAGGTGCATAAGTGTTGGAGGAACTGATGCCCCCCTAAGGATAGCCATAACTCTACTGAGTATATGAAATGGATCAAACGATACTGTTGGCAGCACAATAGATCCAGTCAAGGGAACTACGATTATGTTCTAATTTAGGGTTAATGGATTAGGTTTTATGAATGCTCCGGCATATATATATATATATATATATATATATATATATATCTAGATATATCTAGATATATATATATATATATATCTAGATATATATATATATATATATATATCTAGATATATCTAGATATATATCTATATATATATATATATATATATATATATATATATATATATATATATCTAGATATATATCTATAGATATATATATATATATCTAGATATATATCTATAGATATATATATATAGATATATATATATATATCTAGATATATATCTATAGATATATAGATATATATATATATATATATATATATATATATATATATATATATATATATATTGTAACATTGAAAGGAACATAATGAAAAATCAATCTGGTAGTCCCGGTTTGTGATCCAGGGGAAAATCTCTGTGTATATTTGTTTTATGTTCTAACCATTGTATATTTTTTTTGTTAAGAATTCGTTTGCAGATAATTTATGTATAGTGTTACAACCTACATTTGGTATCAGAGTTGTTTCAGCTTCTATTGGATGCCTTTGTTGCTGAGGGTTTTTCTCAGGCCTGTGGTAGACCTTGTTTAGTGGGGTTTCTGCGGGATTGATTTTTGCAGTGAAAGAAGATGGTGAACAGTGGAAAGATAGAGATCAATAAATTTAATGGTCAGAGTTTTTAGTTGTTGAAGCTCAAGATAGAGGATTTGATGGTGGACCGAGATCAGTGGATTGTTTTAGATCCAAGCATGACACTCACAGGAATGTCGATATAAGACTGGGATAAGTTAGATCGGAAGGCGAAAAGCACAATACGATTGTGTCTCTCAGATTCAATATTCTTGAATGTATCAAGGGAAGCTACTGTGAAGTATTTGTGGGTCAATTTAGGGACTTTGTACCAATCTATGTCTCTGGTGAACAAATTGTTCCTGTGACAAAAAAATTATAACCCGAGGATGAAGGATGGAGACTCGGTGACAGAGAAACTGAACACCTTTAATACTGCGAAGTTTGATGAAAAAGTTGGTATAGCACAGAAGAATACTACTCCATACACACCTCACCAAAATGGAGTATTAAAAAGAATGAAAAAAATGTTGATGGAAAACGAAAGAAGCATGCTCAGTGGTGTTGGGTTAGGACACGAATTTTGGGCAGAGGAAATGGAGACCGCATGTTGCATGTTTAATAGATCACCTTCATCAGTGTTGGAGGATAAGACTCCACATGAGGTATGGACTGGTAAGAAACCCTCTCTTTCACATCTATGTGTATTTGGCTGTGATGTATATGTACATGTTCCAAAGGAGAAAAGAACCAGGTTGGATAGTAACTCTGAAAGATGCATCTTTATTGGGTATAAGGATGGTTTAAAATGTTATAAGCTTTGGAACCCAGAAACAAGGAAGGTTGTGTACAAACAAGATGTGGTATTTAGAGAGGTTAAAGATGTTATTAAACATGAAGTCCTACCAAAGGAACCTGAGAAGATAGAGTTTGAGCTAAAGGAGGAAGAATCATACTCTAGAGTAGAATAGGAATTAGAAGAGGAAGAGCCACAAAATCCATTTTTTAGAAGATTTAGTTCGAGCGAGAAGGAAGCCAGAAAAGTATAGTCCACTCCTTTCTGCTCAATTTTTTCTTAATCTATTACTGATGATAATCCCAGAACTATCAGGGAGACAGTAGATTCAAAGGATGGAAAACTCTGGAAAGAGGTCATGGTTGATGAAATGGCATCTTTGGACAAAAATGAGGCTTGGGATGTGGTGGAGTTTTTGGTTAGAAGGAAACCCATTGGAAGAAAATGGTTGTTTAAGAAGAAGATGAATGCAGAAGACAAGGTGGAGAAATACAAAGCTCCATTGGTAGAAAAAGGTTATACTAAGTTGTCACGAATTGATTTTGGTGATATATTTTCTCCTATTGTCAAGTTTGTTTCTATTAGACTAGTTGTATATGTTGTTGATGCTTTTGATTTTGAGGTAGCACAGATGGATGTGAAGACAAAATTTCTTCACGAGGATCTGGAAGAAGAGATAAAAATGAAGCAACTTGAAGGATTTGTGGTGAACGATAAGAAAGAACTGGTATGCAGGTTAAAATAGTCTCTGTACAAGTTAAAATGGTCACCAAGGATGTGGTATTAGAAATTTGATAAATATATACGAGGAATTGGCTTCAGCAAAAGCAAACCGGATCGTTGTGTGTATTTTAAATTAATTGGTGATCATGTTTTTTATTTGTTCTTGTATGTGGATGATATGTTGCTGATTGGTAATGACATAAATTATCCAGGATTTAAAGACCCAATTGTCCTCCAAATTTGACATGAAGGATCTTGGTGTTGCAAACTATATTTTCGGCATGGAAATTAAACGATATTGCACAAAGAGGAAGATTTGGTTAAAGTAGAGGAAGTATGTGGAAACAATATTGTAGAGGTTTAATATGGAGGATAGTAAACTAGTGAAGGTTCCTATTCCTGTAGGTGTAAAGTTATCAGTTGAACAATGTCCTAACACACAAGAAAAGGAAGAGGACATGTCCCATGCTTCATATGTGAGTGCAGTTGCTAGCCTGATGTATGAAATGATTTGCACTAGACTAGACATTTTGCATGCAGTGGGAGTATTGAGCATGTTTATGTCGAAGCTAGGGAAGGAGCATTGGACAACAGTGAAGCAGGTTTCCAAGTATTTGCAAGGAACCATTGATTATGGTTTGTAATAATAAGGAATACCAGGATTGGACAAAGTTTTGGACATTCATGGCTTTGTTGATGTAGACTGGGCTGGAGATATGGATCAAAGAAGATCTACAAGTGGGTATGTGTTTAACCTATTTGGAGGAGCAGTCAGTTGGATGAGTAAGAGGCGATCTGGAATGGCACTTTCAACTACAGAGGCTAAATACATGGTAGCCACTCATGCAAGTAAGAAAGAGGTGTGGTTGCAGAGATTGTGTTCAAGTATAGGGTTGGTGCAGTGAGCTATAAGGATAGAATGTCACAACCAAAGTTTAATTTTCTTGGCTAAGAACCCTGCTTATCATTCGAATACAAAACACAGTGATGTTCAATATCACTTTGTGAGGGATATGGTTGAGGACAAAAGGTGTTTCTGGTAAAGGTGGACACTTTGAAGAATTTTGCAGATGCATTGACGAAGTTTGTGAGCACATAGAAGTTTTCTTGGTGTAGGGAAACAATAGGCGGTGCAGACTTGGACCAATGACAGAGCTCTCCTATGACCCCTTTTGTGGAGAGAAAACAACAAGTGGGAGAATGTTGGGTATGTGTTATATTCTTTCTACGACTAGAAGCGGGTGTTGTACATTGAGCAGGGCACAACAGGGGGTTCACAAGGGGGCAGCAACCTCCCTGTCAAGGGGTCTACAGGGGGCGATAGCCCCCCTGCACAGGGTCCAGGGCAATGCCTCAAGGCTTTTTTTTTAATGCAGACCCAATAATAGTTGGGTGGAACCAAGGATGGGGGGTAGACCTAAAGATGGTGGGAAAACCTACCCATGGTTTTGTGCATGGGTTTTGCACATGGTTTTGGGCATGATGGTTTTTTTCCCATGGTATTTTCTAGATCTAGTCAAGGGAACTACGGTTATGTTCTAATCCAGGGTTAATGGATTGGGGTTTATGAATGTTTTGACATGTAAATATATGTATTGAAACTTTGAAATGAACATAATGAAAAATCAATCTGGTAGTCCTAGTTTTGGGATCTAGGGGAAAATATTTGTGTATATTTGTTTTATTTTCTCGCCATTGTGTATTTTTTATGTTAAGAATTCATTTTGCAAGTAATTTATGTACAGTGTTAAAACCTACATGCAAGTGGAGCTGGACTTCCTAGAATGTCATAGAGCAAGGTGTTGGTGACAGAATCGATGTCTCCAATGCAATTGTTGTGATCAAGCACTACCAATGCTTAAAAAATTAGGAATGCATGGCCAATAAGGGTATGTTGCACACAGTCTATTGCTAATGTGGAGATAGAAAGTCCTGGGTGAAACTAGCTCGATAATGTGAAGCCTTGAAGCTTGAGTGGATTATATGCTTTGATACACAGAAGAAATGATTGATCGTAAAAATTGTAGTGTGTGGGTAGACCTCATTCTTGCGTAGCAGATTTGGTTTGCATTCTCAAGTGTGTTATAGACATATTTGGGCACTGCAACCCCAATCACATATGTCGATAAACCAAGGGCTCTTAAACCCCTAAAAGTGTTGTTTCACACCCTAAAGGATCATGGTCAACTGATTACATCATTTCCCAGAAGTTCCACCTAAAAAACCACTCAGAACTGGCCAAAACTGGACCATACAGACTGCTCCATGCTGAGGGTGTGATGCATATTGGCTGCTACACTGGCCAGGTGCGATGCATACTGAAAGAGCCTTCTGTGGGGTGTGATGGGCGAGAGTAGACAAATGGCAGAGGTAGTTTGCTAAGTGGAAACCTAGGGAATCTTCTAGAAACTTCTCCTGTGACGCTTGTCTCTCTGAATTTGCCCAGGGATGAGTAAGAGATCATGAAATCTCCAAGTGGAACCAAGAGATATCAGTGAAATGACACTAATCAAAAACCCAGAAGCTGAATCACCCCTATGCAAATATCTATAAATGGATCCCTCATCACAGAGATCCAGAGGCTGGAATTTTGTAATGGGTAAGGAAGTGTTGTTGGTTTCTCTTTGAGACATTTCATTGTTGGGTGATCTTGCTTTTCATGAGGTGAAGAGGGCTTTCATGCTGGGAGGATGATGCTGGATCAGACAGCTGGGTTGTAATCCTCTCTTCTACTTCTACTATCAATAAAGTTATTTGCGTTTTCCTCCATATACGTGTGCATTTGTGAATCTTGCTATTTGTGAATGCAATCATATGGTTAATGTACTTCTGATTCTGCATTGTTTATGGTATTATAGATCTCTATGCTTTGATGGTGTTTTGTTGCTTTGCCTCTATAGGTGTTCTTTAAAGCGGGACAAGTGAGAAAGGAGTGGCAGGCTCTATCAAAGGAGAGAGGAAACAAGCAAGGAGCCAAGTAATAGATTCAGGTTGGTGCTCTCTGCTTCTCTCTTATCTATTATACATAAAGGAAAACACAAGTTACTTTGAATTGTTTGTTTCTAAGATAGCTACCAGTCTTAGTGGGACTAGCAAACCAAATAGACACTAGTTTTTCGAGAAACAAAATGGCGACTCTGCTGGGGAGCGAATAGTTTGTTTGTTTGTTATTGTTTTTTGCTTTATAAACTACAGACGAAGCTTGAATTTAAGCCAACTAGCCTTCAAACTGCTTTTTCTATGCAACTGCAAAGTAGATCAATGCTGCTTCACTCAATCTCTAGGTTGGTTTATGAACTGAACATCTGACTTGCAAACATCCTAAGTACCCTTGTGGTAGCTCATTAACCTCATAAGATCATATCCCTATACTTTTTTGTTACTGTCTATCATGGCTCAGCCTAAATCACTGAACTTCGCTGCAAATTTTGAGCAAAAACCAAGCTCAGTTTCATTCCCTGGTCCATTGCCTGGACAGGTGCGATGATCGAATGATATTGTTTATATATCTAGAATTTGGTTTTTTCTTCCTTGTTTTTAGCTCTATTCAGTGGTTTTGCTTCTTATGATCAGTATATCATTGTTGAAGCCTCCTTCCTTCACATTATTCAGCCTCCATTGATCAGGAATTGTGAATGTTTTTTTTTATGTTTTTTTCATCATTTACAGTCCTCCTTTGCAAAAAGTAGCTTAATTGAACTATCGTCTTTTGATTCAAAAGTGTCGTAACTATCGTTTTGAGTCAAGAATAAGAGTGTCGTAAATTCTTCCTCTTCTAGATAGTTGATTGTACTTTTTTCATTGTATTTGATTTGAATTGTCAATATTTGAAGTGTCGAAAACAGTTTTCCATTCGAAATCGAAAGTGTCGTTTTAGTCTTCCTTTCATTTTGAAAAGAAATTGTTGAAGTGTCGCTTTGAAGAAAATAGTTTAGATCTGTACTTAGTTTTCCTTTTTGGCATTCTCACATTAAGGAAACGGAAAAACAAATACATGCATTTAGTGTGTGCTCTCTGCTCTCTGTTGAAAGAATCACACTCTTATTTCCTTAGTAGCTAGGATTTTCATTGCTAAAAGAAAACAAACGACTGTTTATCATTTTAGATTACATATTTAGGAATTTTACATCTACATCACGCGGTGAACCTTGAAAGACAAACTTCTAAGAAAGATCAACTCTAAAATAAACCTCAATGAACATAAAAACGCTTTGGAACCTAACGCACAACATATAGAAGTCTAGGCTAGAGACATGTTCCGACGTCATAAAACCTGGTAACTATCGTTTTCATCAAAGGTTGGGTGATTCATCCTCTTTGATACGACAAGTGCCAGTACGGACTTGTGCTCCCCGTACCATTGAGTATATATTGGGAGACCACAATAGGCTAATATCCTTTATCCTTAGGAAGCCGTGTCTGCCGCCCTATCGATCACAATGCACTGAACACAGCATTCGGGAAGATTGACTGCCATACGTAAAGTCCTTGGTATTTTCTCTTTAATTTACCACCAAGGTGTATATTGTAGTTTTGCGATTGGTTTGGTAATCCCTCTCTCTAGATTTACAGAGTAGTCACTTTTGTTCCTTTTCAACTCCCTAAAAGAAAAGGTCCATCTCAGCACTTGTCACTTCACGCTCATTAAAAATCGAAGGCGACTAGAGTCACCTTTAGATTTTTCTCGACTCTTAAAAATTGAAAAAGCAAGTTGTGTCAAAGCATCATAAAATTTATTTAATTCGGAATAACATCCCTATTCCTTCGTTGATCTTAGGTTGAGGTAATGGAGTCCACCAATCAAGGATTTCCCCTTGGGGAAATCCTAGTCCTTTCTCTTCTTGGGGAGATATTGGTGCTCCTTATATGGCTACATTGTCCCTTCCAGGAATCACAATTGGCCTACTGGTATGGCTATTCTCAACCTCTGTTGTTCAAAACACCGTAATTCCTCATAAATCAAATCAGCAACCAGATGATATTGGAGTTGCTCCCTCACCTTCTACTTCATTTGTTTCTCCCTCTCCTTCTTCCTCTTCGCTTGGTGAAACTAGTGATACTAAAAACCAAGTAACTGAGAAGAAGAAGAAAGGGAAGGAGAAGAAGAAGAAGAAGCCAGTCAAGCAAGGGGGCAACCATGCATCATCCGGCGAAAATCCACACACCGAACCTTCCAAACCAAAATATCCATGCGTAATTTGCAAAGGAAACCACTTTCATCGAGATTGTCCTTGCATTCTGTGGATCTTGAGAGACTGGTCTCCCCACTTGCACCATCCGGTGTCATCAACCTCTGTCGATCACGTTGAGAGTACACCATCAACTAGTGAAAATGAAGTCAATGGACAAAAAGGAAGATTTAGATTTCCTTGTAGGTTGTGTGAAGGCGATCATGCCCTTCGCCATTGTCCTCTTTTGGACGAAGCTAAAAGTGTCTTGGATAATCGTCCTACTTCACCACAGCGACTTCCTCGTAGATACAAGAAACTCTTGCCAAGTCCATCACTAGTTGAAAATCCGACTGACATACCTCAATTGTCGGTCGAAACGCCTATCATTGAAAGCAAACCTTCTGAGTCCATACCGGACCAAAGCCAACAGGTCGGGACAGCAGCCGACCCAGTCTTGCCTTCAGAAGGTCCACCTTCAGATGATACATTTTCCAAAGAGAATGAGGATGACACCGTTCAAATTCTTTTTGTTAATACAGAGTCTAATGAACATGGGGGAAATCTACCTATTCCTTTACCACAGGAGGGAAGTTCCCCATTTCAAGAGATTCATCCAGCTGTTTATTCGGTCCCCCCTCCAAGAAATCTAGTCGTTTCCTTTGATTGGAATCTACTAGCGGGACCCCGCCTTCCATCCAATGTACCATTCCAAACCATAGTACAAGTTTACAGAATGATCATTTTTGGCACTATCATAGATGAAGGGGCTTTTGTGAGTATCCTTTCCTCAACTGCTTGGAAAGCACTTGGCTCGCCATCGCTTCTGCCTGAGAATCGAAATTTGTCAAGCTTCAATAAAGGACCCGGTCGACCGTTAGGGATCCTTCCAATTTTGCCTATAACTTTGAGAAGGAAAATTGTTCACTTGAACGTGATGGTAGTCCAAGGGCCACTAGATTACAATCTACTCCTTGGGCGTGACTACGTTTACAGCATGGGAGCTATTGTTTCCACACTCTTTCGAGTGATGTGTTTCCTGCATGAAGGAAAAATGGTACAACTTGTCGACCAGCTTTCATTTCTCGGTTCAAACATAGCTATGAGTCAAACACCATCCCTAAATGGTCTCTTTGCACAAGAAATGTCTCTTCAACCTCCAGTTCATCCACCTAATTACCGCGAGTGATTCGGTGGATGTAACGAAGCTTAGGGGGGCATGCACCCTGGTCTGCTTCAGCAGGAAAACCCAGCTGAAAAGATAGATTTCCTCGTAGGATATATGATTGATCTGAAACACCATTTCCTTGTAGGATTTGAGTATCAGTCTGAAATATGATTGATCTGAAACACCATTTCCTTGTAGGATTTGAGTATCAATCTGAAACTCGAAGGTTATGTGATTGGAAGCTCACACCATTCACCTTTGTCTATTTCGATGGATAAAGCCAAGGAAGTGTTTTGTCTACTCCGTGGATGAAACAATCTTACTTAAATGCAAGGACTTCCATACGGTGACTTGGAAACTCTACTTTTCTTTATACCTGGGGGGATGCAAACCTTTTTCATGCAAGTGAAAAGAGACCAGCGTAACTCTAACCTTGTAGTGTTTGATTAACTCTTAGTAACAACCTCTTAGGTTAGGTGATTGGTCTGATCCACCATTCACCTTTGTCGGCGGCGCGCAAGCAAAGCAAAGGAAATGTTTTTTTTCTAAACTATCCTACCTAACCTCAGTGGTTCATTAACTCTTAGTGTAATTAGTTCTGTAGTTGGTCGTTTCTAGCCTGCATACAAAAGGTAATGAGCAAAGTTTCGCATGGGACAAGCTCACTAAAAAATGAACCTACTAATAAGAGACATCCTTAAAGACGACTGAATTGAGCAATGTTACCGCAGGGTTCAAGCTCATTAAAAAATAAACCCGCCACCGAGCATAGTTTCTAAAGATTCAAGCTCATTAAAAAATAAATCCACCCTTGGTAAATAACCTTTGTGATTGCATTGCTATCAGCCTTTTCAGCCTTGGTTGTGTTCTTATTGTCACCTCCATTCTTTTGGCCGATCATATGCCTCCACTTGATTGTTTACCCTTTTGAGGAACAGCTGCGACAAGTGATTCCATTAGCCACCCTCATTACACTGCCGTGTTTGAGAAGTTCCAAACTTACCTGGAACCAGTTGCTACCCGAAAACATCACTCGTTCCTAAAAAAACGAGTCTCTTTTAAGCTCTTTTTAGACTCGTAAAATATGAAAAGATTGTCGAGCTACTGGCCTTTCCAGCTCGTTAAAGTAAAGGGAAGCGCCATCCCTCCTCTACATTTTAATCTTTTTGGACCTGAGGGATCATTCCACAAAAAGATCAAGCGCTTGTCTTTTTCGGCTCGCTAAAGCTATCGAAAAGTCATCCCTTTCGTATTATTTTATACTTTTTCGGACTTAAGGGATTATGCCACGAAAAAGGACTACTGGAGTTTCCTTTCCGTCTCTTTTCAAACTCTCTAAACATGAAAAGGACCGAGTTATCTTTGTCATTAAACTCGTTAAAACAATAGCAACAAACTTGTCCATCCGGACAAGAGCGAGTTTCACTGTCACTAGGCTCGCTAAAACATAGCGACAGGTTTTCCCGAAGGGCAAATTATAGAACAAGCATATGTTATCCTCCTTAAGCTTGACAAAAATAAAGAGGTACTGGTCAACAATGACTAGGGAAAAAGGGAAGAAAACTTGAAGAAATGCATTGGTAGCAAGTCGCTCTTGAACATGACACTTTCAATCCATCACCATGATTGAATCAGGTTGGGTTATTCCGTTCACCGATCACATCATCATTGGTCCTTCGTACCATCCATTTTTCGGGTTAACGCTACCAATCCATCTCAGTGTTGCCGATATGTTCAAGAGAAGTCATTCAGATAATTCACCAACCCAGCTAACGCCTCATCCACTGCAATACCTTCACTCTCCATTTTTCATGACCGCCATTCCTGAACCTTGTATCATCAAATCATTTTCACCTCCACAAAATCATTTGCTTCATTTCGTGTCGTAGATGTGGGATTCATTAAGGCCCTCCTACGACGGGTCACTTCTTGTCGACATCAGCTCATTATCCAAGAAGTTGACTTAGGAACAACCCTTTCAGTACTTTAAAGCTTGCATGCCTCAATGGCAAGTTTCTCACTTCCGGCGACAGGTTTACATCAATGGCCTTCGACCGAAAGATTTTGCGTGGTGTTCAACATCGACTCATATATTCACACCACGTGAATTGTACTATAGTACCTTGAGGGTCATTATCATTATCGGTGATTCCTCTCATGCCTGTTAACAGCTTACATCATTGGCTGGTAATCAGGCAATGTCTTTCCATGTTCGACTTCAGAACATCTTTTCACATGGATCGACTTGTACATCGGGCGAAGATTGAACAAGTTTGAAGACCTCGGATCTAGTTTCATCCATCCGGGCTGTGATATATTCAGGAAAATAAAGACATCAAATGTACACCATAGCTGCATAGATGATCATCCAAGCTAAGGGATGATGGCTCTACAAGAATCACCAGTCTGCAACAGCAGACGATTGTCTGTCCTATGTACATGAAAATGAATTTATAAAGCTGAGCATGGGAATGCCCGCCTCAGCTAGATCATGAAAATAATATGAAGATAATGTATTGTATTGTATTTTATACAGGTCACCTTCCAGTTCGAAAAACCTCAGATCCTCATGATAAAGCATTTCACCCGACATCAGAAGATTTACGACCTCATGCTTTAGGGGGCAACTGTTATAGACATATTTGGGCACTGCAACCCCAATCACATATGTCGATAAACCAAGGGCTCTTAAACCCCTAAAAGTGTTGTTTCACACCCTAAAGGATCATGGTCAACTGATTACATCATTTCCCAGAAGTTCCACCTGAAAAACCACTCAGAACTGGCCAAAACTGGACCATACAGACTGCTCCATGCTGAGGGTGCGATGCATACTAGCTGCTACACTGGCCAGGTGCAATGCATACTGAAAGAGCCTTCTGTGGGGTGTGATGGGCGAGAGTAGACAAATGGCAGAGGCAGTTTGCTAAGTGGAAACCCAGGGAATCTCCTAGAAACTTCTCCTATGACACTTGCCTCTCTGAATTCGCCCAGGGATGAGTAAGAGATCATTAAATCTCCAAGTGGAACCAAGAGCTATCAGTGAAATGACACTAATAAAAAACCAAGAAGCTCACTCACCCCTATGCAAATATCTATAAATGGATCCCTCGTCACAGAAATCCAAAGGCTGGAATTTTGTAATTTGTAAGGAAGTGCTGTTGGTTTCTCTTTGAGACATTACATTGTTGGGTGATCTTGCTTTTCATGAGGTGAAGAGGGCTTTCATGCTGGGAGGATGATGCTGGATCACACAGCTAGGTTGTAATCCTCTCTTCTACTTCTATTATCAATAAAGTTATTTGAGTTTTCCTCCATATACTTGTGTATTTGTGAATCTTGCTATTTGTGAATTCAATCGTATGGTTAATGTACTTCTAATTCTGCATTGTTTATGGTATTATAGATCTCTATGCTTTGATGGTGTTCTGTTGCTTTGCCTCTACAGGTGTTCTTTAAAGCGGGACAAGTGAGAAAGGAGTGGCAGGCTCTATCAAAGGAGAGAGGAAACAAGCAAGGAGCCAAGCGAAAGATTCAGGTTGGTGCTCTCTGCTTCTCTCTTATCTATCATACATAAAGGAAAACACAAGTTACTTTGAATTGTTTGTTTCTAAGATAGATACCTGTCTTAGTGGGACTAGCAGACCAAATAGACACTAGTTTTCCCAGAAACAAAGTGCATGCCTGCCTTCTTTCTCGAGTGCTTGTCATCAAACAAAATTTGTATATATAAAGAACATCCACTGGAGAATAGGCTAACTGGAGTAGATGGTAAATAAATAAGAAATGGAATATTGAAATAGAAAGTGCATCCAAGCATTTGAAACTGATCTAATTAGTTAAATTTGTTTGGTTCCATAACAAAATTGACTTAGTAAAATCACTAGAGCAAGGTCGAGGTTGAGTTTACCGCATTATTGCACGCTAGTGATTTTCTCGTGCTGGTTTCTTTGTTAGGGATTATTCCCGCTAGTGATGCTTATATGCTCGTGATGCTTGTTAAGGGGGTCTCTTTCCTCATAAGAATGAATGCCCAAACCAACTTCTTCTATACACAACTTGACTAACAGAAAGAAGAATGAAATTCAAGATTCGCGTGGGTTAGAAATGAATTTTGTTCAGAAACTAGAAAAACATAATTATATTCAAGTGGATGCCCTAAACTAGAACCATACACTGGAATCAACATAATTATTGGAGCTACACATTGGAATTATAGATAAGCACTGAAATCAAGAGCACTCACACGAATGAGAGAAGAGCACTCGTCAAATTAAGAGCACTCGTCAAAATAAGAGAGTGGACACTGGAATAGCGGTTCACTAGACGAATGTGCCATGCATAACAAGCAAACTCAAAGGTCAAAATCTAATCATTAATTCATGGATTATGCTCTAATTATTAAATTATTTGTGTGTTCATAATGATAGACTTGTTTTTTAAAGAAATAATCCCCTGGTGTTTGAATGGATAAAGATGTTGCAAATGCCTGTATGGTCGGTAGATGTTTGAGAAATAACTATTTATATGAAAGTTAAATGCGTCACCTAGGTGGGGTTGTGGTGTAGGAGTCATATGCAATATATGCCAATATTGTTTATGCTATAGGGGAATAAAAATATTAAATAGCTTAGAATCTAAAGGTGTGTGTAATTGATATAAAGATAAAATTAAAAATTGTTATGAGGAAAGTGGATAAGAAAGAAGTACATGCTACACTAAGCCATCACTAGGCGCAATCAGTGTATGCATAGGCGCAATCACTAGCAATGACGAGGAGCAGGCTCTCAAATAAGAGCTAACAATGAGCTCTCAATCATTTTTTTAACTGTAATGAGTGTATCGGGTACCACAAATGGAGAATCCTCCAACAATGCTTCAAAATGTTTTGTTTTTCAAAATCTTTTGTCTTGTACATCCAACTAAACTCCATCAGTCCTTGTGCAAAGATTTCACTATTCGAAGGTCCGCACAAGTAAAGCTCCACATAATAATATTAGAGATTTGTTCAGCCTCCCAAATGAAATCCTAGAGCTAGCCTCCACACTTTCGTGCAATGAAAGATTTCAGACAACAATTATATGTTTCGAAAGTGTGGATATACGTGATAATTTAATAAACTCGATGGTCATTTGTTTAATATAAGCGAACATCATATAAATAACCAGTGAACCTTTTTACGCAAAGAATCTATGGCTTCTATAATTTTTATTTTTTTTATCTTCTTAGGTTCTTCTTGTAATTCAATCAGTACATATCTCCACAATTTTTATGACTTGATTAAGAAAAAATATTTTAAAAATAATAAGGATGAAATGAGTTGTATTTGTATCTTGTGTATGTCGACGAAATAGAAGAGAGGAATGATTCGTTGCAATAATGGTGTAGGTAAAACTTCTGTTGTGGAAGCTTTGGCTCTAGTGCCATTAATAATTTCATATTGTTCACATACTATGTGGCCTCATATGCTTTGTTTAGCTCCCCCCTTCCCCCCACTTATGTAAAGGACCTGCAATTGTGTTAGTTCTGGAATCATTGGGTAGAGTCACCCTCCTCCCCCCGCTTATGTAAATGACTTGCAATGGTGTTAGTTCTGACATCATTGGGTAGAGTCCATTTAGATGGCAATTGTTCATATGACAATTTTCTTAATTAATCAATTTAATTAAAAGGAGATAAAAGACATAACTAGTTCGTAACTAAATATCAACTTTTAATTTGTGAATAGTAGGAAGAATATTTTGATATTCTCTGGAGATTAATCTTTATCATCCACCTAATAATTACTAATAATTAAATTAGAACTATATAAACCTTATTACAAAATAAACACACCTATTAAAATAATCAATATTTATGCCATAAGGCATTCCCTCTAAAATGAACTTCCCTCTCTCCCGCTTGTCATTCTTCTGCACCGTTAGATTATATGTTAGATGATTGAAATAGGTTTAGTCATTCAATCAGAAGAGATAATTAGTTAGGAAAAAGTGTTATTATGCCCTAACCGCCTTAACTACCTTACACACAAATTCTATCCCTCCCGAATGCTTTCCGCTTCGCGCAGTGGATCGCAGGTTGTGGGGGCTCACCCACTGCCTATGGGAACCACTATGAAGCTCTCAATCACAGAACTTGGACTGTGATTCAGCTTGGTGCTTGGTGCAAAACAGTTCCGGTCTTGATACAAACTCCCTCAATACAGTCTACAACAACTAATGGACCATCCGTGATTCTGAGGGTTACTGTGACTTCTGATGATTACGCCATTTTTCGTTTCTTGTACAATTACAAAGATGGGATACGCATTGTTTTCAATTGGTATTTTCGACAACATGTGCAACAGAGAATTACTGGCTATATGCACCTGCAAACCATATTCGCATGGTGAAGCAGATGCTTTCCAGTGGCACAGATGTTGCGATTGTGACTGAAGGATTGGGTGGATTTATTACCCTTAGGGCTCTTTCGCAAAGGAATCATGACCCCCATATGGCATCAAGACCGTGGGACAAATATCGTGATGGATTTGTCTTGGCTAAGGGTGTTGGCGTGCTGGTAACTTTAAGCTGAACTTAATGATTTCATTTTCAAGGGGCTATCTGCATAGCATATTCTATTTTATGAAATAATTTTTTGGAAAATTTATATAAGTATATTTTGTCAAGGTATTGTTGAATTATGCTCTTGGCTTTATGGAGGTGATCTTCCCAAGTTCGATCCCTGGAGAAGTGCTTTCTATGGATTTTGATGGCTGTGCATACAACATTGTACAGTACAGTGGTGTCACCTACAATATCAAGGGAGAAAAGTTGGATTTTGTGTCATTGTTTCAAGAGTTCGTAGTACCAGTAGAGGGAAATGTCAGTAAATTATTTCTCTACGCAACAGGTTTTCGTCTATGTCGTTCGACTTTCTTAATTTACAAACATAAAATACAACACAATGTATACCTGTTTCGTTTTTATTTCAATCTGTTTCACTTTGTTTTCCGAAACCCAGAACGTGTATCTGATAACGAATACCATCTCTTTCTGAAGCCAAAAATTTCAAGAGAATCCATTTAGTAAAATATTGAAATAAATTTACTTATTATAATGATTATATAATAAAAAATTTCAATGATTAATGAAATCCTTATTAAAATTTTAGAGTTCACAATGCAATATGAGGACACGTACTCAATTTGACAATTTTCGTGTACGTGTTTTTAATTGAATGGAGAATGGAAACGCTCGTGATTGTGCCGATCATGAAGCTGATATAAAATTAGTGTAGTTGGTTTTAATTGAATGTAGTTAATTAAAATTAAGTACATTAATTATATATAAGATTAAAATTAAACTTATAGGGTTTTGTAGTAAGCTTTATGTTAATTTAAGGTTTTAATGTTGTGTTCAACAAAACATCTGTAAACCACTTTGAATTATGTTTTCTTTCAGTTAATTCTTAATCTGCTTCATACGAAATTGATATTTATACTGCGCTAGGACGTTTTGTTTACAATTTTTATTGTGATACTTGGCCTTTAATATTTTAAACAACACGGGATGGTGTTAAAGACGACCTCAGTATTATAATTTGGCTCTCTTATGCTCTTCATGTGAAAATTAATTGCCTGTATTATTACTTCTATCTGAAAAATCAAGTGGTCGAGGAATGTGTGTTTCTTTTCTTTAATTTTTATGTACATACTATGTTTTTAAGATTTTCTTTTAAATGAATTTTAGTCAAAATTTAGATATCTTTCTTTTCCATTTGATAGAAAATTTGACCAATTATATTCCCAAAAAATATAAATAAAAATAAATTAGTCACTAAATAGAAAATAAAAATATAAAATATTTAGATTTTATCCTTTACTTTAGTTTTTTTAAGAAATTTTTTAGGCAGCATTATTTTTGTATCAATCCACAAATTAGAGTAGCTATTATATGGCATCAATTATAATAAGCATCGAAATATAATTAGGGAAGTCATATAAATTATACTTTTCAAGTTGCTAAAATTAAAGAAAATTGTTATAACTTATTTAAAATAACCATAGATACTAAATCTTGGTTTATTATGCAAATTATTAATCCAGATTTGTGAATTATTAATAGTATCTAGGAACCAAAAAAACACTAAATATAAAAGTATCTATATATATATATATATATATATATATATATATATATATATATATATATATATATATTATTTAAAAAAAAAAATTGGAACCAATAATATAATAACTTAACACAAGCACATTAATAAATGTGGTTAATATACTAATAAACTTATATCATTGTTATTGTTAATTATAACTTTTATTATAATAAAAATGTTAAATTAAATTAATAATAAAATATTTAAAATTAACATATATTAAAGTTCCTTGTAAGTGGCCCAAAAAAATACTTTCAATAGAAACACTTCTTAGTCAACATAATATTTAAGAAATTACAATATTTAATATATTAAATATAATTAATTTATTTTTAGAATAAGTTATAGCATTATTTTAATAATAAATATTACTTTATTATATTATTTTTGATAATCACATTATTACTTTATTTTATTAGATTAAATTAATAATAAAATAAAAATTATTACAAAATTATATTAATTAAACCAAAAATATTTGAAATTAATGGTTATTTGTAAAAATACATCCTAATCATAATCACAAACTTATTTTTCAATATGAATAGGTAATCAATTTATATAAGAATTACATCGTAAGATGTTCCCCTCTTATATCAATTTCCCAACGATCCCCGCTTAAATCAATTTCCCAAATTGCCACAGTGTCCCTATCCTAAATTGCCACCATGTACCTGTCCTGGAGCATAGGATCAGATGTTAAACAATTAAAATTTTTTGGACCCTTGGATTAATAATTAGGAAAGGAAAACAGTTACTTGACACAGTTAGGGAAAAAATGCATATAGCCTCCCGAATAGTAGTCTTTATTGCGCAGTAGGGGCAGGACCGATTCCCTTCTGCCAAATGAAAAGAACTTTTAGACAAGCGCTACCAAATGCAAAAAAATTACAGATTTCTGAGCTTCGTTGCGTGGACGAGTTTCTGGAGATGACATAAGCCAAAGGAAGCATTTCCATGGAGATCTGGGTATTTAAATGTGAAGGCATCCTTCGAAGAAAGATTGGTTTACGCATTTTATGAGGCAATAGAGCCAAATATGCCCATTGCAGAGACACCCATAATTCTATGGATGCAAGGGGGCCCACGCTGCTCAAGCATGAATGGTAATCTCTATGAATTGGGCCCCTAGATAATCTCGTCAGACCTCAAACTATATCAAAATCACTCACCATGGAACAGTAAATTCAGTGTTTTATTCATTGATAGTCCAGTGGGTTTAGGCTACAACATAACAGAGAATTGGACGAGGAAATCCCTACCAACCATAACCAAGTTGCAGAGCATCTCTATATCACTTTGGAGGAGTTTCACAGCTTAGTTCCAGAATTCAGTAACCGCCTTTTGTTTGTGGCGAGTGAGAGATATGTAGTAAGTATGTTATTGCTTTGTGTCGTTGTATTTTAATGAAATCTAAAAAGAAATCAATGGAGAATGCATAATTGGGTTCACTCGATTATGGTGGCTCAAAACTTCCATTCCATCTTGGTGGGCTTCTGATTGAAAATGGGCTGACAGACCCAGAAATTCTAATGCAAACATATGCCAGTGTTGCATACCATTTTACGTTGATTGACAGAAGCAAAAAAACCCATGTGGAGGAAATGGCAGAATGGGTTTTGGAATTCATGCATAAACAAGAGTGGTTTCAGGCCTACAAGGCTAGGAAATATTTGTTGGACTGGATTCAAATTGCAATTGGTATTGCAACTCCTTTGGATGTGAGGAGGTGTGTTCCTTACCACTTCTCTCCTAATTGCACCTTTCTTGAACCAGAGATCATTGAAGGGGGCACTGAATGTTCCACTCTTGCAACTAGATACGTGGCATCATCACCAAGTTCTTATAAAGGTACTCTTGTTAGAGGTTGTATGTTTGCAGGCTCCACTATCCACATACCTGTTTAATGCAATGGGTACTAGCTCTTTACCCTTCACCTCCTCTCAAATTCTTGTCGTTGTATGTGTGATTGACTGTACCCATAATGCTGCATTGGAATATCGCCTAAATAAAAGTTAAAATAGATCAGCAGCCTAACAAAGAACCCAACAACCCAAAAACCTGATCACAACTTCACTGTGCTTTTCTCAAGCATGGATCACAGCATCTGACCTCTGCAGCCTCCTGACAACTCCCTTTCATAGGTAGTAGTCCTACTATCTATTCAAGGATTTTTAGAAGGTTTCAACAAACTTCTCTTGATACTATTATGAATTTGTCTAACATAGCGTAAATAGAGTCTTCTCCTAATGGAATTTCAAACACCGCCTAAATTTAAAGGCTAATCAAAACTGCAATCTGAATCTCACTATAATCTATAAACACAGTTGGAATAAAAATCTGCTAGAAAATTTGCTAGAAAATATTTTGTGTAAGAACTGAAAGTAACCCTATTACAGATCCATACTCTCACTCTCTCTTATAAGTGACACCTAGGGTTCATAAAAATAGATATATTTCTTAGATATTTGGATCTGTAGTCTATCCAACAAATAAAAAATGAATTCAGAAAGACTGCGAAAAATAAAACAGAGCTGACTCATCTAACTTAGCACTTTATCTTTAACCTGAAATCTAAAGATAAAATTATCCTATTTTATTTATGGCTGGTGCATACATGCATGCATGTTCCCTTAATGCTGGAATAATAAGATTTGTGATGTGCCCTTACTGTCTATTTATTGTTGTTCGGAATTTAATGCTACATGGATTTGTGTAATGCTACTGTAATAGAAGGTGTCGAGATGTGCCATGTGTTCCCCAACCTAGTAGAAAATGATCTGGGGTACACTATCTAACAACAATGAGTCACCAAACACTTGTATTTTTTAAATGCCACCGTGGGATGCTAGTTTTAAGAGTATTGTTAGGGAAATAAGCTTGGTGTAGTTATTTGATCCTCACCTAAATCTATTTTAAATCTAATACAGTTAGAGTTATTGAGAATTCAAGATAGAGAACACATTTGGCTCCCCTTTTTTGGGGGTACACTGACTACATCCATCAAAGTAATCCCCATGTTACAGATTTGTCCATAGGAGCACGAATCACATTTTTCTGTGTAGGGGTTGATGAAAAAGATTTGAAGTTTGAGAAGATTGACTAACCTTGGAAGGCACATTGAAAAAGAGTTATATGTTTGTTTTCAAATATTTCAACATTTCTATCTTTAAATATTCCCCATGATACTATTAGAGGAAGGCCTTTGAGGTCTTTGAGATCTGAGTTTTGCTACCACTTTTTAAAGCACTCTTCAACATAACCTCCTTGTCCACAGTCCTTTATCCTTGTCAAACCATCCATTTCAGTCCAGACTTCCATCTATTAAGGACATAATATCAGTAAGTGGCCTATGTTCTTTTCAGAAACAGAAGAAAGGAAGACCATGCCCCCTTGTGAAGAGCTTCCTATGCTACATATGCCTGATTTTTACTACACTCTCAAGGATATTGTATTTGATGCTGCAAAGAATAAAGAAGGATTAAATTGGTCCATTCACCCTCCGGCACACATATTTGGCTTTTCTCCTTGGAGCTTGATGAATGTTTTAGACACATTGTGTGTTTAAACCGTCATCTGCAAACATGAGAGGTTGTCTTTCTAGTACCCAGCGAACAATATTTCATGGGAATAATTTATGGATGCATCTTGATCAAAATTGATTGCACAACAGGAAATTTGGGTTGCCACATATCCTTATCAAAAGAATTAGGCCTGTGATTATGCTAATGGAGGCATGTATAAATGGAAATTCCGCTAGAGAATAATTGCACAAAAAATTGATTTGGAACCATTACCATATGAGGGTGAAGGGTTCAGTCTGGATGAGGCAATGGAAGACAAAGGTCTAGTCTAGGATACAATTTTTAATGAAAGTAAGCCCTTGGATTGAGCACTTGGGAAGGAAGTCGAGCATGCCTCTGTTTTGAGTAGATTATTTTATTGTATTATATTTAACATTAAGATTTTGTTTTTCATTCAAATTTGGCTATAGTTAGATCACCTAACATGTCACATTTTTTTCATCTATGCTCTTCTTCCATATGCGCTACCGACTTATGACGTTTGCTTTTCAACATCTGGTACAAATGCTAGTTATAGTTTGGTGATAAATAAATAAATAAATAAATATATATATATATATATATATATATATATATATATATATATATATATATATATATATATATATATATAGATATAATCAAACATTCCATGAATCAATATTATATTAGTGATTGGAAAATTTGCTTGAAAAATTCAATCTTTAATTAAATTCTTAATAAAAAATATATCTAATAAGTGGATCATATACTACACATTCACCTTGGAATTGCAAAATGGTTTAAGCATATTTTCAATAATACTTATTTGTTATAATGTCTTCATCGCTAATTAAAATTAATATATAATAGTAATCCATATAATATTATTTACCTATGTATATATAATTTTGAGAAATACGTATTTAATATAATATAATATTACTTATATGTGTATTGTGTGATATCTGTATTTAATTTATTGAAAACAAATTAATAATCAATGGAATTTCATATTCATCTCTATTTTCATTAAATTTTATAAAATGTTTTAAATTTTTATATTTCTTATATTTGTAGAATTTAGACTTTTGTGATCCATATTAATTGTAACAACATTTTCGGTAAAAATCACATAAAATAAAATCTCGTCTAGGCGTTTCGAACCAACCAGTGTGGTTCATCTTCAGGACAAGATGAGGAATTAGATGTAGGCAATGGAATAAATAGATTATGAGAGCAGCTAACTAGTCGTTAGAAATAACAACTAATTTGACTAAAATATTCAAATTTTAACATATTATTTTAGCATTTTCAATAATAAATATATATACACTTGGTGCGCAGTATACAATATGGACTATGACTTGACACGCATTGAAATAACAACCAAAGGATAGCAACATCGCTGGATTGTTTCGTGGGTTCAACTTTAAATGGGGACAATCATAGAAAGTGAAACAACAACTCAAATTTCAAATAGAAGTGCGTCACTTGCGCACCCATCAAAAAGAATAACTTTGATAAACTCCGTGAGTTGAAAGAGTCCGCAATTTTGGTGCGCAATTGACGAAGCTGAATTTTTAAACAAAAAGGAGCGTTAGCTATGATATAATATAAAATGTCAGTGTTGTACTCTGAAGAAAGAGTCCTGTGTCGGTAGGAGCAACATCAACTCTTTACTCTTTGTCGAAATTTAAAAAATTCGTGCGACCAAGAGTCTAAAATTTTAAAAATTCGTGCGACCAAGGGTCTTCTTCGTACGAAGGAGGGAACACCGCCAAAATTTGAAAAAATAAATTGGGGAGCGTGAAGTCATTGAATGGAGGAACGAATCCTTTACAGTGAAAGGTATCAAACGCACATGATGTAAGGCATTTATTTGAGGAGTAGTCTAATCAGGTGGAGGAATTGCCCAGTTTTCATTCCCGCTCAGAAAAACCTTCCGCTCTAGCCGAAAATCCTTCAACCCTAACGCTTGAATAGTGATGTCAATGGGTATGTATGACATACATAGGGATATCACATCATCTCCAAAAAGTCGCAATACTATGTCATAGTAGCTGGGATGCAGAGGGTGTCACCGGGGTCGGAGGATTGCCGGCCAGAGCTGGAGGTTTTTCTGGGCGGAAATGAAAATCGGGAAATTCCTCCACCTCATGAGACTACGACTTATACAAATTAGTGACATCGAATTGCACATCACCCAAATTGTACGTTTAAATTAATGAAATTTCAATTATCGAAATTCATGGTAAAATAATAATTAAAAACAATTAAAAAAGCGATTTGAATACGGTACGACTCTTGCAAACTAACTTTATCTACACATTAGAAGGTGCACTGAGAATAACTTTATTTGCATGTTAGAAGGTGCAAGTACTGTGAAAAACATTTTCACAAGGAAAAACTAATGAGAAAAACATTTTTTGGATCAACGGCCAAAATAGAGTCAGGAAATATGGAAATGCCGCCAAATAATTGTGTTCCAGCGATATATTAATAAAGGAGGTAGGGAGATGAGCAGATACAATCTTTTGAGGTTTCCGTTTGACAGTTGTTAGATCAACGAGAAAGAGAAATACCTTCCACTTGTCAAAAATCATTCGATCATTTTCTGTAGTTTCCCTACTGAATGGCTCGTCTGAACCCCAATTACATCGCTTACCCCTCCACCTCCATGGCTCCATCTCCGAACCCCAATTACACCACTTACCCCTCCACCTCCACAGTTCCATCTCTGAACCCAATTACAATTTCCATTTCGACGATTTCATTAATAACTCCCCTTCAGATGTTAAGAATAATTTCGCTAGCCATCTCTACTATCGTTTTCTTGACCGCGGATTCAAAACATTTTTTGAACGGCAAGAAATACAGCTGGGAGACCGCTTAGATTCTCGAACGAGAGCAGCTATTGCAACCGCCTCTTTTCATATACCCATCTTCTCTCCAAAATATGCGGATTCAAAAAGGTGCCTAGATGAACTCCTATTGATATTAAAGTCGAAGACTGCAATTATTCCGGTCTTTTATAATGTTAAGCCTTGTAATCTACAGATCAGGATGGGTGAGGACCAAGAGCAAGTGCCAAGTCAAATCTCGGGACTTCTTGGGGATCCTGTGGGCAACAATGGAGTCTATGATGAAGCCCTGCGAGGTCATGGAAACAAAGGGAGATGCGGCCAACAAACAATTGCAGATTGGAAAAAAGTGATGTTTGATGTTTCACATTTAAGCGATTTGGAGCTTGAGGCGTGTAAAAGGTTAGAACTCTTATCTGTTATTGTCCGGAAAATCAGGTTCAATGTATTGTCATAAACAAAGCTTTTAGTACTCATGTTTGGCTTGCCTTTCTTTGAATAACCAATGATGAAGGCGAGCTTGTGGATAGGGTAGTGCAATGGGCGGAGGAAGAGGTTGCAAAACCACAATTTCAGGTGGGAAAATATGTAGCCGGGTTGGATAAAAAGCTTGAAGATTTTGAAAAGGCAGTATTATTATAATTGTTATAGTGTTTTCTCCTCGAAGGTGTATGAAAAGAAAACACTTAACACTGTGGATAATAAACAATCTCAACAATATAAATGGCTGCTAAACATTGTAGATCTGCAACAAATGATAGAAACAAAACCTGCCAAAGTCCTGATCTATGCCACAATCATAGCTAAACAACAAAATGAAATAGTAATAAATGAGGGTAACTCCAATAATCCAATGGAAACCAGATATAAAAAGAATATAATTTATTAAATAACACCCGTGAAGGGAACAAATAAATGTTACCAGTTCCCCTCTATGGGATGGGTTCTTGGCTATCCTCAAATATCTTCAGCTTTTGTAGAGTCTCTCTCCTCTATAATGTGTAAACCCAACAAATAAAATGTTTGAGCTCAATGGGAACTCAAATGGAAAAGAAAAATGATGTGCGACAGTGATAATAATCAGAGTTACAACAGTGAGTGCAACAATGAAAATGATCAAAAGTGAATAATGAATGGAAAACCCTTCTATTTATAACAGTTATCGTCGAATAATGAGAAATAATAAAAAATTATTAACCCCATTCTAGAAATAACCACTTGAAAAAATTTATTATATTTGGTTAGGAGGGAAAAGATCTTTAAACTTTTATTTAGAAATAATAAATAAATAAATGATTTATTCATCATCTCAAGAAATATGGTTAAGGAATAATAAACAAATAATGATTTATTTAATTATTACTAAGGGATTTAGTGAAACTTGACAAGGAATTTTAATTAATTAGTGATTAATTAATTATTCCTAGAGAAAAATAAGATAGTTAATAATTTCTCTGTTTATTTTTCATAACTAGGTCAAATATGAAAAGGAATATTAATTAATCAATGGTTTAATTAATTATTCCTAGAAGATAATTAAATAAATAGTGATTTATTTAATTATTCTTCATGGGTTTAATTATAAATTACTTAACAAATGTGGTTTTGTTAAGTAATTTCTCACAGTGAAAGCAATTTTACTATGGTAAAATTGGCCTTTCATGGTGTACTACGATCGATCTAGTAAATTAAGGCTAGACGATAAATGTTTTGGTGATAACAGATTGCCCCCCAACGTACAAGTGTTAGGAGCAAAACATATGACCGAAGTACGTTGTAAAGACACAATCACTAGACAACAAAGTGGAGTCAGAGAGAGAGAGAGAGAGAGAGAGAGACCAACAGAGATGAAGTGAAAGAGGATAGGGACAGAGGGGGGGAGACCAATGCAAGTCTCCTTTTATGTTGTGGTGCCAAATCTCAGTGATATGGGGGAGGCATACATATACCAGCCGAGATAAATTAGTACAAAAATAATGATGCACCTAGAAACATAAAACTGAGCGATGAAGTACATGCTGAATGGTACATGACACGCTGGCATAACTGAGCCAGAAAATAATACAATGTGTCCCATATAGATAATGCACTTGGAAAAAACATGAGCCGGGACTGAATACAATATCATCTGATTACATGAGGTATAATGGCTCTTCCCTAAAAAAATGGGTGGGAGGGAGGGTAGAAAAACCGAAGAAGCCCTGCTGAACATGGAAGGGCTCTGCAAAACTGAATGGATCAGCTGAAGGAGACGTGCATGCTATGAACACTGTGATCGGTAGGAACCGAACCCATCAAATATGCGGAACTGCATCTGAGGCTGGAGCATAATACAAAGGAATACGGGCATGTGGAGGGCTACGTGAAGGGCCACCCCCTCATGAGGTTTGAAACATCTAACACACACCCGGAAATCACTGGTACAATCTGCTCTATGACTGGACCATCAAGTTTATGAATCACGAACATGAAACAACCAAGTCAAAGGGAAATAATGAGTCCCTCCGCTGGATCTGAGGTACCAAACGAGAGTGGAAGCTGGAACCAAGATACACCACCCTCTAGGCCATTCTTTTGGAATAAATGTGTTGATGTCGATACAATAGGACCTGCCATAAGTGAGGAAATGAGGATCCTCACTTAAGGCACAAGGGAAAATAGTATTGGGACAGATGGACTAACACCAGGGACAATGAAAGATGTGGGACTGAGGGACAAATAGACGACTTCCATTGTCAAAGTATAAAGTGCATGGTTGACCTGACAGCGACTGACTCAACTCCGAAGGGGGTGAGGGACAGCATGACTGGAGGCAAAAATGGGCAACACAGGATGAATGGTATGCAAAGATGGATGGAATACTGTGACATGATATAATGGGATACGAATTAGACTCCATAAATGCAAGGGTGACTCATCGCGGATGCTTTGAACAAGGGTGACTCGATGACGCTCCCACATAGAATAGGCTCGGTGGGGACCATGAAAGCATGAGTAAATGATGGTTACTCATGAAGAAAATCGACACATGAGACAACAACCATTAAGGGAAGGTGTTCCTTAAGGTACAAGTGTTGCATATGAATAAATTCAATTTTGAGAGGCAACGAAGTGACCCTTCTTGGAAAAATGGTTTCCTGGTGAAGTATCAAATCATCAAATGAAATGATGCAACCTACCTAAATGCATGACAAAAATAAATACGTGAAAATCAATGGGAGATGCTATGGGTACAATTTCTTAAGGTAGAGTGCATTACGAGGATTAGGAAGGAGTTTGCCTTCGAAATCCTCCAGGAGATATGCCCCCTTTCCTAAGTCCTTATGAATGATGTAAGGTCCTAGCCATAATGATTCGAAATTTCCGTGTCCCAGGGTATCATGGTCATGGTCAAACACCAAAACAAGATCACCTTCGTGGAAGGCACAAGGGTTGACTTTTTGGTCATACTGAGCTTTGGTGCACGTTTTGACCACTTCAATGGTTTGCAAAGCAACACAATGGTCTTCAGAGGTGTGTTCAAGCATGACAAGCCTTTGTTATAATGGTTGGGTGTCAGGGAGAAGTTCAAAAGTTAGGTGAAGGGAAGGGATCTCACATTGGATTGGCAATACTGCCTCCTCGAAAAAAACAAGGTGGAAAGGAGTGAACCCAGTAGCGGTTTTGACAGAAGTTTTATAGGCCCACAAAGCTGGGAAGAGCATAAGGTTCCAGTTGGTCTTGTGTTTATTCACCTTCCTCTGAAGCATCGTTTTGAGAATCTTGTTGACTGCTTCAACCTGTCCATTACCTTGGGGGTAATAAGACGATGAATACTAGTGCTAGAAGCCCAATAGTGAGGATAACTCACGCCATACGTCATCTTCAAAATGTTGGCCATGGTTAGAGACCAATTTTTTCGGAACCCTGAATCGAGTAATAACATGGTTAAAAAAGCAAAGGGTCTTGGTAGTCATCGTGTTATTGAACATTGGCATGGCCTCAGCCCATTTGGTAGTCGACTGCCACGATAATATACTTATGGTTATTAATAAATGGTGGTCGACATTCCTTAAAGCTAGTCACTCATTTACAGAAATGAACGGCAATGATGACAGGATGGAGGGGAGTTGGTGGGGCTCTTTCCTTTGGGGCAAAATGTTGGCAATTAGGGCAGTGTTCAACTACCTCAATGCAATCACTGAAGAGAGAAGGCGAAAAGTAACCAATTTGCATGAGTTGTTGGGTAGTGGCCATACTAGAGAGGTGACCATCACAAGTGCCACTGTGACAGGCGTTTAGCACTTGCTCTGCTTCAGGATGGGTGAGACAACGACGAAGGATAGAATCCACACCGCGACAATAAAGGTAATCACTGATGAGAAGGTAGCGAGGGAACTAGTATTGAATTCATTATCGATTACCACGAGTAAGATGGGGGGAGAATTGTTAGGTTCGCAAATATGTGAGAATATCTCCGTACCAAGGATCGTAAAAAATGATGTTGAAAACGTGTTCATCTGGGAGCTTGTCATTAATAGGCGGATCACGTGCACCAATGGGTAGTTCAGAAATGATTTCGGCAAGGGCTAAACCTTTCTTACTCTTAGGCATAACAACCTCAAGATTGAATTCCTAGAGGATGACAATCCAACGTGCACACTTCCCATTGATGATCCGTTGACTCAAAAGGAAGGTCATGGGGTTGGAGTTTGTTACGACCCTGGTGGTATGTGTAAGGATATAGTGACAGAGTTTTTGGATGGACAACACGACAGCCAATGCCAACTTTTCTTCAGGAGAGTAGTTCACAGGGGGGCCTACGAGGTTCTTACTGACATAGGAGATAACGTGCTCATTCCAATCATCATCTTCCTGAATAAGGACCCTAGCAACTGAATGGGCAGAAATTGAGATGTACAAGATGAAATCCTTGGTGAAGTTAGTGGGACTGATCAAAGGAGCGGAAGTGAGAGCATGCTTTAGGGCATCAAAACACTGTTGAGCATGGTCATCCCAAACAAATGGAATGGTTGAGCGAAGGAATCTAAGAAACCCATGCGCGGTGGTTGCCTAGTCAGGCACGAACTTGCGAAGGAAGTTGGCTTTGCCTTGAAGGCTTTGTAACTAGAGCAAGGTATGAGGAGGTGGCAAGTCAAGAATGGCTTGAACTTTCAAGGGGTCAAGAGTGATACCATCTTTTTGACACAATAAATCCTAATAGATGCCTGATAGGAACACAAAAGACACATTTCAATGGATTAAGACAATTGTTATACTTGCGACATCGGAGAAAAATGGTGCGCAAATCATGAATATGTTGTGCCCAAGACCTAGAACGAGTGGTGAGATCGTCAAGATAAGCAAGGATAAGGTGCACCAAGTCATGAAAACAGTATGACATGGCCCACTGAAATGTGGCTCCAACATTATTTAAGCCGAATGACATGACCCTATATGAAAAGTTTCCCCACAGACTAATGAACATTGTCTTTAACTGATCGACACGACAGATACTGATCTAGTTGTACCCAGAGAATCCATCCATAAAGGATAGAACCTCATGCCCCACACACTCATCAATGATTTGGTCAATAAAGGGTGTGGTAAAGTTGTCTTTGGGACAAGATTTGTTCAGGTTGTGAAAATCCGTGCAGACACGAATGGTGCCTTGCTTCTTGAGAACAGGAACTAGGTTGGATACCCATGTGGTATATTCAATGGGATAGAAGAAATCACCCTGCTTGAGCTTGTTGATATCATATTTTATGGCCTCACGATGAGAAGGGTGAATGGGTCTCAACTTGTGACGGACAGGAGTGGCATCGGGCCATGTGTCGATATGGTTTTCAACAATGGCGGGATCAATTTCGTGCATCTCAGAATAAGACCAGATGAAAACATCACGAAATTATTTGAAGAGATTGGTGTAAGATTCAATTTCTTCTAGGGTGCACTATGCCCCCAAGGTAATATTTTCTTCGACCCCTAGTTTATTTGAAATGTGGATTTTGATAGTAGGAGAGATGTTGGTCATATTCCCTTCTTCGAAATCATCTGGGGCAGGGATGGGATTTCGAAACCAATCGACTTCACCATGGATGAAGTCTTTTTATTCCACAACATATTGGTCATGAGACTACTGTGGCAAGAAGTTTGCACGATGTTGCATATCATCCCAAGGGTAATCAAGGGTAGACATAGCTTCCATGATGTCCTCATCAGAATGGAAGATGGACGGACGGAAGGAAGACTGACTACAAGATGCGGCGACCATACCTGGTGCATCAACCTGATAAAGAAGGTTTACATATGCATAATCTAGAATGGTAGATGATGAGCTAGTTGATGGAAGATCTATGAATGTTGAGACCTGAGATTCTGTCAAAAGAGGTTCAATAGAAGAGCACGCAGAAACCTCAAAAAGATTTGCCTACAAGGAACTCAAGGACGATGATAGGTAAAGGATATGCCCTGTGGATTCCATCATCTCGACATTGAGGGGAGGGATCACGATGGAGGGACTAGAGTCCCCCTATTCTGGTTTACTAGTGGTACAAGAATCCATGGATAGAGGAGTAGGTGATCCACTACAAATGGTCTTGTATTCGCGAAGCACCTCAAGGCAATCTTGAAATTCATCAAGACGAGGGCAACAATGGGAATAGTGACCATGATGATTGCACAAGGCATAAGCTTGGTGATTTGTGTGTAACATTATTATTTTCTTGGCTGGAGCCGGTAACGTAATTTGGACCTCAGGGATATTTGACTCAGGGAACGTTTCATGAACCAAAGGTTTGAGATGAGGGAGTTCAGGACAATTATTAGTGGCGTGCCCAACAAGTTTACACAAAGTAAGCGGAGGTGATGGATTTGGGGCTTTGGGGGCTGGAGGAGCTTGGGGAGCCTTGTCCTTAGGTTATTTCCTCTTGGCTTTGCGAGCCTATCTAGATGCTTCCGCAACAAGAGTGGGTTCCTATTGAGGTTGGGATAGAATTGGAGTAGCGGCGAGGGCTGTAGGGACCGATTGAACCGAGATCAAAGCATGATAAGGTCTTAGCTGACCAGGCAGAGTGCTTGCAGGGGGGTCAATGTACCATATTGGGATCCCCAAATTCATATTAGGGAGGACCAGCGAAGCCATGATAGGGATAGAATATATTCCCAGAGGAGGAAATAAGAAAGGTATCTGGCCTCCAGGGTAATGTCTCAAAGGAATAGCTCCTGGATGGTTAAGACCTGGAGGAAAACTTCTTAGTGGGAACATAGGGGAGGCACCCACAAATGGAGGAGGTCCTGGGGGGATGGATCTGGATGGCTTGGCTGAGGTGGGAAAAACAAGGTGCTGAGGAGTGGGCTGTTGTTCAGATGTACTAGACTACTTGCTAGCAGCCCGTGACGCTTGTAACATGTAAACACTCAAAGAGATAGGCTCTGAGATGAGAGGGGGAGGACCAGGGAAAGCATCAAACAATGAGGAATATTTGTAGACTCTAGGTGAAACACCGGTGGGAGGAGTGGCAGACTTCTTATCAGACATTGACGAGATAATGGACTCAGGGGAGGTCACAGATGTCGGCTCGTAGTATGTTAACTGATCGAAGGTGACGATCTTCCCTTCATCGGGGAAGCACATCTTGTGGAAAATTTCAGATGCGATAACTGACATGGCATATTTGTAACTATGACCCAAGAGAATATTGTAATCTAAAAGGGCATTGATAACATCAATGTCTACATGAACAATTTTTCCCGTGAGAGTCACAAGACAATTGCGATACATGTCGAGAGGCTAGGAGGAGTGATCATCCCAAGAACGCAAATTGATGGTGGATGGGGACAGTTCAAGTGACTTAAGTTGTTTCCAAAAGATAGTGTACATCATGCAGGTGGATGCGCTTTCAGCAATAATGCATTTGAGAGATGATGGCATTACGAACTCGGACTGGTATATGGAAAGAAACAAATGAAGGTAATGGGGGATGTTCTAATGTATCGAATGGGAAGACAAGAAAATGATCGATGGAAGGATATATTGTGCCCAAAGCATTTAGTAGAGCTTTCTTTTGAGATGGGCACGAATAGGGTACTTCCAGCGCCGACATGGAAGCAGGTGATTGTGCCAAGTCATCTACTATACTGTATGTATGGGAATCTCGGTTAGAAG
Organism: Pinus tabuliformis; assembly: GCA_031772625.1. Lineage (NCBI taxonomy): Eukaryota > Viridiplantae > Streptophyta > Pinopsida > Pinales > Pinaceae > Pinus > Pinus tabuliformis. The sequence goes on along the minus strand of CM062806.1, from coordinate 517,154,737 downwards.
TCGCGTTATGACGTAATGGTCCCTTGGGGATATTTAGAATTGACTCAACTTTAGGTTGATGGATCTATAGCGGACCATTTTGTGTCGTAAGAGGCTCAGTAGATGCTTTGGTTTTGGACTAGGTGGCGGATGAAGTCGATGGCTTGTCATATTGATGTGATTGAGTTTGCAGGTTGATATCAGAGGGACTGACCTCATCAGAATTCACCATGAGGATTTGGTAGTCACCATGACCAAAAGGTTGGGGGGGATGGGTTGCTTGATTTGGCTGAGGTTGAGCAGCAACAAATCCTTGCTGAGGGAAAGAATTTATAAGCACTGCCAGTTGAGATGGTGCAGGATTCTAAAGTGATTGCTGGATTGGCAGTTGATCTCTAGAAGCTGCTTGAGCTTCCCACATTTGGTGCATATGGGGTAAAAGAGGACAGACATGTGTATAATGGCCATGCACACCACAACATGCACAAGGATTGTTGTTACAAATATCTTTGTTCTTCTTGCGCTGACTGCCCTATTGCTGGTTGTTGGCGTTAGGTTGGTTCCCCTAAGGCTCACTAGGTTGATTACCTTGATTGCCCTAGTTACCCTTGTTACCTTTCCCCTTATTCTTTTTCTTCGAATTTTGGGGATTGGTTGCACTATGTTGTGCAAACACTTGACCCTGAGGGGGCGGTGGCTGCTGGGGCTGAGGATGCATGGGAGGCTGGGGCACTAATGTTTGATGGGCTGGAGTGCTCGGCAGGGAATAGGGATAATATGGTGCAGGAGCAACGGTTTAATAGACAGTTTGAGCTTTGGCTAGCTCTGAAAATATGTTGCTAGCAAGAGGGGCATAAGTGTTGGAGGAAGTAGTGCCCCCCTATGTTTAGCCATAACTCTACTGAGTATATGAAATGGATCCAACGAAACCGTCGGAGGCACCATAGATCCAGTCATGGGAATTACGATTATGTCCTAATTTAGGGTTAATGGATTGGGTTTTATGAATGCTCTGACATATATATATATATATATATATATATATATATATATATATATATATATATATATATATATATATATATGTATGTATGTATGTATTGTAACATTGAAAGGAACATAATGAAAAATCAATCTAGTAGTCCCAGTTTTGGGATCCAGGGGAAAATCTCTCTTGTTATTTATGTTCTCACCATTGTATATTTTTTTTGTTAAGAATTCGTTTGCAAATAATTTTTGTACAGGGTTAAAACCTACATTTGGTATCAGAGTTGTTTCAGCTTCAATGGGATGCCTTTGCTGCTCAGGGGTTTTTCTCAAGCCTGTGGTAGACCTTGTTTAGTGGGATTTCTGTGGGATTGATTCTTGCAGTGAAAGAAGATGGTGAACAGTGGAAAGATAGAGATCGATAAATTTAATGGTTTGAGTTTTTAGTTGTGGAAGCTCAAGATGGAGGATTTGTTGGTGGACCGAGATCAGTGGATTGTTTTAGATCCAGGCACGACACTCACAGGAATGTCGATATAAGACTAGGAAAAGTTAGATCGGAAGGAAAAGAGCACAATATGATTGTGTCTCTCATATTCATTGAATGTATCAAGGGAAGCTACGGTGAAGGATTTGTCGGTCAATTTAGGGACTTTGTACCAATCTAAGTCTCTAGCGAATAAATTGTTCCTGTGAAAAAACATTTATAACACGAGGATGAAGGATGGAGACTTGGTGACAGAGAAACTGAACGTCTTTAATACTGTGGTAAGCCAGTTGTTATCTGTTGATATAAAAATTTCAAATGAAGATAAGTGCATTGTTTTTCTATGTTCTCTACCAGATTCGTGGGATAGTCTAGTTGTTGCAATAGGTAGAAATACAACTACCTTGAAGTTTGATGAAAAAGTTTGTATAGCACAGAAGAATACTACTCCATACACACCTCAGCAAAATGGAGTAGTAGAAAGAGTAAAAAAAAAATTGATGGAAAAGGAAAGAAGCATGCTCAGTGGTGTCAGGTTAGGACAAGAATTTTGGGCAGAGGAAATGGAGACTGCATGTTGCATGTTTAATAGATCACCTTCATCAGTGTTGGAGGATAAGACTCCACATGAGGTATGGATTGGTAGGAAACCCTTTCTTTCACATCTAAGGGTATTTGGCTGTGATGTATATGTACATGTTCCAAAGGAGAAAAGAACCAAGTTGGATAGTAACTCTGAAAGATGCATCTTTATTGGGTATAAGGATGGTTTAAAAGGTTATAAGCGTTGGAACCTAGAAACAAGGAAGGTTGTGTACAATCGAGATGTGGTATTTAGAGAGGTGAAAGATGTTATTAAACATGAAGTCCTGCCAAAGGAACTTGAGAAGATAGAGTTTGATTTAAAGGAGGAAGAACCATACTCTTCAGTAGAATAGGAATCAGAAGAGGAAGAGCAACAAAATCCATTTTTTAGAAGATTAGTTCGAGCGAGAAGGAAGCCAAAAAGGTATAGTCCACTCCTTTCTGCTCAATTTTTTCTTTATCTGTTACTGATGATGATCCGAGAACTGTTAGGGAGACAGTAGATTCAGAGGATGGAAAACTCTGGAAAGAGGTCATAGTTGATGAAATGGCATCTTTGGCCAAAAATGAGGCTTGGGATGTGGTGGAGTTGTCGGTTAGAAGGAAACCCATTGGAAGAAAATGGTTGTTTAATGATCTAGGTGGATATTGGTGGCCACCTACCAAGTCCACTTGGACCCCCACCATTGTTTCTTTTAGCTTTTCAGTTTCCCTAATTGTAGCACAGTTTACTATTTTTAGCAATTTTTCGGGTCCTGAACTTCCGAAGCCGCTTTGAGGCCCTAAACGACGTTTTTTGGGAAAATTGGGAGCAACATGGGTCCATGGACCGATGTTGTTGTTCCTAAAGTTTTCTTTCTTGGATAGATCTTTCTAACGAGATATTGTGCACGTCAAACGAAGATCATATGCCAAAGTTACGACCCCGGGAATTTGATGTACCGATTTACCCAAACAGGGCCCACAGTTTGGCATTTCATCTTCTACGGTTAGGTTTTTGGATGTTGATGTTTTTCCAGTGTTTCTCAACAATAAATAGGCCTTTGACCCACATTGTAACACAGTTCTGAGGCATGTAGCGCCACATCTCTTCTCAGAGATAAGCTACCATCGCCTACCTAGTTTATTTCCATTGTTGTTTGTCAGCATATTTCAGTATTTTACATTAATGAAATGAAGTATTATTTCCACTGCATCTCTGTGTTTATGGTTATCTCTATAATTTGTTGCATTCCTATTTATATCCGGATCAGTGGTATCAGAGCAGTCTTCTTTTTCTCTGTTTTTCTTTGCATGTCCCCAACGAGGTTAGGATATAAGGAGTTAGGGCTTGAATTGGTCGAACCTTTGTAAGATCAGCCTCGTAAATCCCGACGGCCTCCCATGGCGGATGAAAAGAAAGACGAGGGGGCAGGAGATCCTATCAAAATCTTGCTCGAGGAAGCCCTCGAGTGATAAAGGAACGCAATGATGGACAACTTTGCCCAGATCCTTCAGCGGCTACCTAGGGGAGACGCATCGGCTTCCAACAACTACTCGAGAAATGCCACACCGAGGTACAAGTTAATTTTTAAATCCCCATATTTGAGGGCCAGATAGATGCAGATGCCTTCGATAAATGGTTAAATCTGCTAGAGGGTTATTTTTCTATTCATGATTTTTCCGTTCGGGAAAAGATTGTTTTCGCTCTTCTCAAAGAAGCCCCCCAGATCAAGGACTGGTGGAAAACCTACTACGAGCAGAAGGATGAAAGTACAAGCTCACTATTTTCAGTCACACCCACTTGGGATTCATTCCGGGATGCCATCAAGGAGCAGTACTACCCTGTCGGAAGCTAGGAGGATCAATACATAAATTGGACCACGCTATGGCAGGGGAGGAACCAAGACGTGCTAGAATTTACCAATATTTTCCATACCCTTCGCACAAAGTTGGGTATCAAGTATTCAGAGCAGCATTTGGTACTCAAATACCGCAGCTGCCTGCACAAGTACATCCAGGAAGAAATAGAATTCTTGAACATCCCCTCGCTCGGCACAGCATACCGATATGCCGTCAAGGGAAAGGTGCCCCCAAACCGCAGAACAAAGGACAAAGCTAAGGCAGGGTGACAAAAGATAACCCACCAAAGCTGCAAGTAAAGAACAATGTCTTGAAGCCGAAAAAGGACACGGGAAAGTGGTGTGAGTTCCATAAGAGCTCCACTCACAACACAAGTGAGTGTCGAGCCAGGCAATCACTAGTGACCGAGCTAAAGGTTTCAGAATCAGATGCATGTTCCGACTCTGAGTCAGAACCTGACAAGGGGAATGACAAAGGGAAGTAGATTATCGATGCACAACCCAACGCCACCATTGCCACCACAAAGATATAAAAGAATGAACCCAAAGATCCAGAGGAGGAGGAGCATCTCTTCTACTCCCAGATGTGGGTAAAGTGCTCCCCGCTACAGTTCATTGTCGGCAGCGGGAGCCAAAAGAACCTCATTTCGAAAGAGTTTGTGAAGCAGCTAGGATTACCAACCATAGCACATCCACAACAGTACACATCGGGTGGCTTCACCAAGGACGAGATCTTCGTGTGAGCCAGCATTGTCCCCCTCCATACAACATCAAGCCCTTCACGAATGAGGTATTGTGTGACATTGCTCCCCTTGAAGTTTGTGATGTAATATTAGGACAACCATACTTGTGGAAGCAACATGCTGTGTATGAATCATGGCCCGGTGCTATTATTGTTACTTTGGGAAATAAGTTGTATAGGATATCAGGGGTAGCACCACCAATCTCCATCTCTTTGGTTACTGCAAAACAATGCAGTAAGCTCATTTCCAAAACTGGGAAATTTGTTTTCTTGATGATACGCCCTCAAGGAAAGAAGAAGACGGTGGCCACGACCTCCAGACAGGGCCCCTCCGCATGACAACTATAGATGGACAAGGTCGTGGAGGAGTATGAGGACATCTTCACCTCCCCCACAGGGGTTCCTCTGCACTGTCAGGTCAAGAACTCCATCGATCTGACGCCAGGTGCGCCGCTACCCGATGGACCAATCTATCGACACTCCGTTCTGGAGAACTATGAAATTAAGAGGCAGATTCAGGAGCTGCTACAGAAAGGTCACATCCTTCCGAGTTCATTGCCCTGTGGGAGCCCGATCGTGTTGGTATAGAATAAGGATGGGACTTGGAGACTCTGTATTGACTATTGGACGCTGAACAAGATCACTGTCCGTAATAGTTACCCGATCCCACGGATTGATGATCTCCTGGACCAACTGAAGGGGGAAAAATATTTTAGCAAGATCGATTTGAAGTCAAGGTATCACTAGGTACCAATCGAACCCTCTGATGTGTGGAAGACTGCCTTCAAAGCCAATAAGGGCCTTTTCAAATGGTTGGTGATGCCTTTCAGATTGATGAATTCTCCTGCAACCTTCATGAGGCTAATGGATGACATCTTATGGCCGTTCACCAACTCATTTATAGTGGTATACCTAGATGACATCTTGATCTTCAGCCAGAGTTGGGAATAGCACCTCCACCACATCCGACAAGTTCTCCAAACACTCCGACAACACAAGTTATGTGCCAATTTGGAGAAATGCACTTTTGGCATGACCCAATTTCAGTATCTGGGATACATTATTGATGAGCAGGGGGTGCATGTGGATCCAGCCAAGATCCAAGTCATTCGGGATTGGTCCTCTCCAACCACTCTAACAGAGCTCCACAACTTTCTAGGTCTTTCGAACTTCTACCGCAGGTTCGTGTTGGGATTTTCTCATATCACTTGGCCCTTGAGACAAGTCACCAAGGGAGGAGCGAAAGCAAAATTCTTTTGGTTTGAATCTCAACAGAAGGCATTCATAGAGTTGAAAGATCACCTCTACATGGCACTAGTGCTCGCATTACCATACTTGCAACAACCATTTGAGCTCGAGACAGATGCCTCTGACTATGTTATTGGGGAAATCCTTACTCAACACTGGCATCTAGTGTCATATCACAGTGAGACACTTTCAGACACAGTCCGGAAATATCCCACTTAAGACAAAGAGATGTATTCCATTGTGCAGGCCTACCGAAAATTAAAGCATTACATTTTGGGAAAAGAAACTGTTGATGAGCCTCATAAATGGGTAATTATATGGCCTCATTTTACCTCCTAACCTAGTCAAATCTACCATTCTCTTAGCTTATTGTATGATTTTCTGATTATATTTATGCTTATAGGGTGAGTTGAGTTAGTTATTATACCATGTGGTCTAACATGTATTTAATGCAGATTATTGATGGATTTCGAGGTCAAAGTCAAGGATCTAGTGGTCAAACTGTAGAAATAACTCGAAGTAGACAGAGGAGAGGACTTATAGGATGGAATACCCGTTATTTATTTCTTCTCACTTCGAATACCCCTTCATTCAGCTTGGAGTACAAGCACCCAAATCATGCACTAGAAGGCAATCGAGCAAGTGGAAGATGAATGATAGTTATCTTGAGTTTTGGGAGCCAAGCCTCCCTAATTTTAAGGAAGCTATTTGTAGCTTCAAATGTATAAGTAGAGAGGCCTAGGGCCTCACTAGGGTCGACTTTTTTTGCTTGTGTAAACTCTGCTCAAATTTCGATCTTACTATTTTATGACAGTGTTATGTAATCTTGTTATTTTTTGATAATGAAGATGGAATCCTTTTTGAGTTACCTCAGAGGGCTGAAGCTCTTGGGTTAGTTCCCAATCGAAGTAGCCAAACTTCTCTTTACTTGTATTTGTATGCTTTACTTCAATTTGTAGATTACTTTGTTGTTAGATGTATTTCTCTTATGGTTAAGAATAGGTTGCTTTTGATGATTTAGTATCTTTCTTCCATTTGTGCTTTCTGTAGCAGGTTAAGCAGTGATTAGAGAAGATTCAAAAGGATAGCTACAATTCCTTTGCCTCTCTTCCTCCCTTTGGGACCATGATTTGAGGCAAAGACTCTCTTGTTGCCCCAAAAACACAGATTTTCCTCATTCTTAGGACTTCTAGTGTTTGCAGCTCTCTAGTAGGTTGATAGTCAAGTTTTTCTTTGCTTTAGATCTTCTTTATCATGTTCACTTCCTGATTTTCAATAGTCCTTTTGCATGCTTTCCTTTCTTACAGCATTTCCCAACATTTCCTTCTATATATCATAGTTCAGGCCATTTTAATGCAAAACTCTGTTTTTCCTAGGATGCACTCATTTCATTGGTTACTTGATTTTCTTGGTTGACTGTTAGTTTCTATGTAGTAGATATCTTCCAGCAGTAGGTAAACTTACAAATAATCACACCCTCCATTTGATCCATGCCCTATAGGTCTCCAAAACCTCACCTCAATTCTGCCCTAGTTTCCTTCATTTTTCATAGAACTTCTTCCTCTCTCCTTAAGCAAACCCAATCATATTTCTCTCTCCTGGTGATTCATGGTAGAACTTAGGCACCCTAACACCTCATTCCAACCTTCATCCACCTTTTCCACCCACTCTCACACCCTCAAAACAACGAAAATTGCTCTCGGCCTCCTCCTCTAGGCCTCCTGTAGTTTTCCTCTGTCCTCCTGTAGTTTTTCCTATAGGCTTTCTTTTGAAGGACGAGTGTGGGAAAAGCCTCCAGAAGGCCACTTAAGACCTCCTAGGACCCATCCACACCATCCTACATCCTCCCAAGCTCCAAAACTTCCCTCTAACGCCACCTGTTCACTGCCACACTCACACATAATAAATTAGATGCATGTTAAATTCACATAAAAACACATAAAAAACCAAAAATGTGTTTTTTGCTTATTTACTTCCAGAAATAGCATGGTTAGATGTTTTTTACTTCCTTGAGTAGGTAATGGCATTTCTTTCATGGTTTTCATAGTGTTTTTGGCAAAAGTAGAATTAGCTTGTTAATTAGGGTTTACTAGGTTTTTCTTTACATTCCAGTCTTTCTCCTTTCTGCAATTAGAATAGCATCTGTAGAGTAATCTTTCTTTCCTTTCATCACACATAGAGCTTCTTCTGAAATCTATAGAATTTGGCTTGAGCTCCTAGTGATCTCGCGCCGGTTGACCAAGTGACAACCTGCAGTGAGAACTAGTACTTGTGCATATAGCACCGACGCTTCCAAGTTTGTTACGAACTACCGGGTTGATAAAAGTAAAGTTGGCAGCCCAGGAGTTGCAGCATTCTTGTTGCAATACTGGCGCTCACCACTTTTTGGCACTGTTGCCAGGGAAGCGTCAGAGTATTCTGTGATTACTGCTTTCTTCTATTTCCTATTGCAACATTTTGCTAATAGTTTATTTCGGAAAAAGTAGACTAGTCATTTCTTTTCTTTCAGTTCTGCATTTCCTTGCTTTCCTTTTCAATTCTGTGAATTTCCATTTAGCAAGTTCATTTTAGTTAGTTGCAATTTGTTTTGTTCAAATCACAATTTCAGTTTCTGCAAGTACTTTCAGTTTGGGGAAAAAGAAACAAAAACCAACCAAAAATATTTCCTTTCATGCCTCGTAGGAATAGAGATAACTCAGGAAAAATTTTTCCCAACACCCCCACTGCTTCACACAGGCAACCTTCTCTCTTATTCGGTGGCTTCAATCAAGAAGAACCCTTAAGTGAACAACCAGACATATTTGAGGAACCTATAGGGCAAGAAGAAGAAGAAAACATTCCTCTAGAGCCAATGGCTAAAAACATAAATGCTAGGGGAAATGGAGAGAGAATAGAGGGTACATTCCCCATTCAGGAGACCAATGGGGACACCAAGTAGCTGATTTTTTGAAGGAAAACATATTCTACAAGTTCGGGTATCCGAGAGAGTTGGTCACAGACCAAGTCAGTCATTTCACTTCCAACCTGATTGAAGACCTGCTCACACATCATAATATCAAGCACAGGACTTCCACCCATTACCATCCATAAGCCAATGGGCAAGTGGAGGTCACTAACAGAGCATTGGAAGGGATCCTAACCAAGGTAGTGAGCAGCAGCAGAAAATATTGGGTGGATAGATTAGTTGAGGCCACTTGGGCCTACAACACAACATGGAAGACCACCACCGGGTTCACACCCTATGAACTGGTCTATGGGAAGAAGGCTTTGCTGTCAATAGAGTTTGAATTCAATACCCTAAGGATGGCAGCTCAGCTAGACCTAGACCTCAGCCATGCATAGAAGGAGATATTACTTCAGCTCAATGGATTGGATGAATACAGATTGCAAGCCCTTCTCCATACAGAGGTAGTTCAGCTTCAGAGAAATATATGGCATGACAGAAATATCAGGGAGAAGCAATTCCAAGAGGGAGATTGGGCACTACTCTATGATTCAAGATACAAGGATTTCGAAAGCCAAGATGAGGAAAAGTTGGTTGGGAGCGAGAGTTTATTAAAGATTTGAATAAAAAAGTGATGGTAGTGGAGCATGTCTTACCTTCCACTTCACCCACTCATTGAAGAAAAAAGAGAAAAATAAGGACTCAAGTGAAAACCTCCATGAGGCGCTTGAGTCCCATCATTGGGTTGAAACCTCTTCTGAGGCAACCCGGTGATGTCAAAAAAAAAAATGGGGGGGGGGGGGAAGAATAAGATCCCTAGGTGAAAACCTCCCTTGGAGGCGCCCAGGGCAGGCAAATAAGGCGAAAACCTCTCTGAGGCGCCCTAGTTGTTTTCAAAAAAAAAAAGAAAAGGAGAGAAAAAATGAATTTTATTGCATTGCAGGTTTGCAGGAGGACTACAGGGAGCAGAAGAAGGTGCAAAGGGGACCCTGACATTCATAATAGCATCCATCTCATCTTCTCCACACCTTCCTCCATCATTTTTGGCATCTCTTTCACCCCACTGTACCTCTTCTTCCAAAACTGTGTTTTCTACAGGAGGCTCCTGTAGGAATTACAGAGAGCCCAACGTGTCTACAGAAGGCAGTTTGAGGGTCAAGAAAAGCTTCATGAGGAACATATAATCCCTCTTACCATCTTCAAACCTCCTTGCCATCATTTCCAAGCCTGCATCACACTCCAAGCATCATTATTATTTTTTTCCTTTCCAAGAAAAACACAGAAAAACAGTTTTTCAGTTTTGAAAAAAACACAAAAATAAGAGAAAAAGGCACCATCAACTTTACCTGAAGCTTACCTACTATCTCTGGCATCATTCTTGAGCTCCAAGCACAGGGAAATAGCTGAAGTTTCAAGGGGAGAATCAACTACAGGAACTCCTATAGGAATTCCTATAGCAGCTGATCCCATAGAATTCCAGCACCAGCAGCAAGGGACAACACATCTGAAGGCTGAAAAGGCACATGCAGCTCAGCTCCAGCAAAAGAAGAACCTGCAAAAAAACACAACAACACATCAGCAAGCAGAGACAGCATGCATGAAGGAAAATGAAGGCATGCAGCAGAGAAAGCCACAACATCTCACAGTCGATGGCAGCAAATACACTTGGATTACAGGTAAGTAGCTAAACCACTCCTCTATCTGAATTTGTGTAATTAGGAATCATACGAAGGCAATGAGATGGTTGAAATCAAAAGACAAAAAGGTGGCCAGTTAACTTGGCCACCTTCATTTAGTTGACTCCACTTACCCGAGATATCACCCACATGTGCGCACAGTCAACTCAAGCAAAAGATGCGAAGGACAGGTAGTGGGAGGAAGTGGTAACTCCAATGCAATAATGAGGGATGATTACAAGGGGGGGTCATGATGACCAAGCAGGTGGGGACCAATAGTCCTAATGCGAGCAATGTACACCTTGCCAGCTCAACACTCATAACCGAAAACAGCCATAAAAGGTAATGAGCACTCCTCCCCGCGCATTCTCACCACCTTTTCTTCAGTTTATCCTCGTAACTCAGCCACACAAGCCTTCTTATGCCCCCAAAACATCGTAAGCTCCATCCTCCATCGATTTCCTCCATATTTTTGCTCTCATCATTTTCTATAGGAGCACCTACAGGAAATATACAAGAGGGACAGCGGGCTTCTACAGGAGGGGCAGTGAGTCATTTTGAAGAGAGAAAACGTGATTTTTGGCATGAATTTCAGTCTAAAGAGGTAGGGTTCATGAATGCCCTCTATTGAATAGCAAAATGTGAAAGAATTGGTCTCAAATTGAAGATAAAATGAGTCTCTAAGAGGGTAGAAATACATAAAAATTTTATGGTTTAAAAGAAAAGAAAAAACAAACACAGTCCCCTCTGTTTTTCTATTTTACTCAAAATTCTTTATCTCCACCTCCATATCTATTTTTTCAAAAGAAGTATAGGCAATATGACAAGGGGTTTATGAGAAAAGAGCCCACTAACTCCACTAGACTCCAGGCACATCCTCAAGTGGTGGAAATATTTACAAGGGAAAACTAGATAAATTTCTTTGAGAAGTTTAGAGGGTTTGATGATGAAATTGCCTATGAATTTTCTCCTACAGTCCCTCATTGACTCCAAAACCAAGGTACAAGAAGGAAATTCACAGCAGCTAGCTCACCGTGGCCTAATCAAGATCCTAGTAGAAGAAGCCCTCCATACCCTTACAATCCCTATAGCATGGGAATTCTTCAAAAATATGACAGTTGAAGATGACATCAAGGCATTAACCTATGATGTCAGTCCTACTATCAGTGAGGAGGGAGAACAACAAGGAGGAGAAGATGAAGACCGTAGTGACATAGCAGAGCAAGAAATAGAGGAGGGGAGAGAAAAAGAGACAGAGCAGGAGGAGGAAAAAGGGACAGAAAAGGGAGAAAAGGAGGCAGAAAGGGCAGAGCAAAGAGACGACTCCCTTGAAACTTTGGAAAGAGAAGCAGCAGCTGCCCTCACTACCCTCAGTACACCAAGAAGCAGAAGCAGAAGAGGAAAAGAAAAACCTCTATTTATTTCAGGGTAAGGAAGAGTACCAGAATTAAAACAGGCAAACCTCAGCCCTCATTAAAGACTCCCATTAACATTGAAGATTCACCATCTACCAAGGTGAAAGAATCTCCTTCCAAGACACCCATAACCTATGAAAAGGGGGCTACAAGATCTTCTACATGGAAGGGAAAGGCAATTCTATAGGACCCCAGACCAGACCTACAGGAGGCTAAAACAATCCTACAGGAGACACTACCCAAACTACAAAAGACCCAAAAACTTGAGGAAAGGATAGGAGGACAGCCAGAGGTGAAAGAGGAAGCACAAGAGCTACAAGAACCTGACCCCCAGCCTAATCTTGACTCCTATTACAGACTACTTGAGGGAGGCAAGCTAATCCCACAAAAATTTGCAATTCCACTGTTTTTCGAATTGGAAAAAGAGAGAGTGACAACGCATAGGTGGATGCAGATAGCCAAGTCCAAAGGAGTTGAGGATATTGGCCACATGGAAAACAAACTCAGGGAAATGAGCAGAGAATTGAGTTCTCTCAGAGACAGAGAAGCCATTACAAGAAGCCACCTTGAGAATGAGAATGAATTACTAAGGAGGCAGCTGCAGGAGAAAGAGACTCATCTGGCATACATGGCCAGCTTATCCATGGAAGCATTACAATGCGGAACACCAGTCAAATCTTATGGCCTCTATCTAAAGGATCAATGGCTTCAATTCCAAATAAAAACCTTGGCACAAAGAGGTACAATGCCTTTCCAAGACTATAGGCAGTTCATGGATTTGTGTGACCAAAGCACCTCTGAGGAAAAAGCAAAGATGGAAGAGTTCTATCTACACAACATGGCTCTCACAGACCTAAATGTGTGGGACCCCAATGCCAAGCTAGGGGATCTACAATTAATGGCCATGGCATCATGGATGAACCATGAAGAATTGAGGGCAGCAGAAATGAAAAGATTGTTAATAAAAGAGCAGAATAAACCATTGATGATAAAAGCTGAGCCATCAGATCCTATGGCACTCATCAACACACACAACCTGCTTGCCAATGACCCTCAGATTGCCCCTAAGTATCTAGCCAATCAGGCACAAGCCATTGCACACTTTGAAATATTCTTAGGCTACTTGGGATGACTATGTGCATGCATGCATGAGAAGGTGGAACACCCTACCCCACAGCTTGTAGATCAGATAATACCATTCCCCCATGAGGCTGAAGGAGGCATTTAAAAGAGTGCCAATGTACAAGCGCTCCATGCAAATGCTGAAGGTCAACTGGATTGGCCTCAAACTAAGTCCTCCACTCATATTAGGCATGCTACAAGGCAGAAGAGAACGAGCAGTGGAAGGATATAGACAGAAAGGCAGGATTTTATGGAGAACATGAGTAGACCACATCAGAAGCATGGAATGCTAGGGAGGCCACCAAGGCCATAAAAGGCGAAGAGATTGACTAGGTTTCTCAGAGGATGAGCAACACCTTTAGTAGAGGGGTGATGATGAGCCTCATAAATGGGTAATTATATGGGCTCATTTTACCTTCTAACCTAGTCAAATCAACCATTCTCTTAGCTTATTGTATGATTTTTTGATTATATTTATGCTTATAGGGTGAGTTGAGTTAGTTATTATACCATGTGGTCTAACATGTATTTAATGCAGATTATTGATGGATTTCGAGGTCAAAGTCAAGGATCTAGTGGTAAAACTGCAGAAATAACTCGAATTAGACAGAGGAGAAGACTTATAGGAGGGAATCCCCCTCATTTATTGCTCCTCACTTTGAATTCCCCTTCATTCAGCTCGGAGTACAAGCAGCCAAATCATGCACTAGAAGGCAGCCGAGCAAGTGGAAGATGATTGATAATTATCTCAAGTTTTGGGATCCAAGCCTCCCTGATTTTAAGGAAGTTGTTGGTAGCTTCAAATATATAAGTAGAGAGGCCTAGGGCCTCACTAGGGTCAACTTTTTTTGCTTGTGTAAACTCTGCTCAAATTTTGAGCTTACTATTTTATGACAGTTTTATGTAATCTTGCTATTTTTTGATAATGAAGATGGAATCCTTTTTGAGCTAGCACTGAGTTACCTCAGAGGGCTGAAGCTCTTGGGTTAGGGCCCAATCCAAGTAGCCAAGCTTTTCTTTACTTGTATTTGTATGCTTTACTTCAATTTGTAGATTAGTTTGTTGTTAGATGTATTTCTCTTATGGTTAAGAATAGGTTGCTTTTGATGATTTAGTAGCTTTCTTCCATTTGTGCTTTCTGTAGCAGGTTAAGCAGTGATCATAGAAGATTCAAAAGGCTAGAAATAGTGCCTTGGCCTCTCTTCCTCCCTCTGGGACCATGATTTGAGGCAAAGACTCTCTTGTTGCCCCAAAAACACAGATTTTCCTCATTCTTAGGACTTCTAGTGTTTGCAGCTCTCTAGTAGGTTGATAGTCCCGTTTTGCTTTGCTTTAAATCTTATTTATCATGTTCACTTCCTGATTTTCAATAGTCCTTTTGCATGCTTTCCTTTCCTACAACATTTCCTTCTATATATCATAGTTTAGGCCATTTTAATGCAAAACTCTGTTTTTCCTAGGATGCACTCATTCCATTGGTTGCTTGATTTTCTTGGTTGACTGTCAATTTCAATGCAGTAGATCTCTTCCAGAAGTAGGCCATCTTACCAGCAATCACACCCTCCATCTAATCCATGCCCTATAGGTCTCCAAAACCTCACCTCAATTCTGCCCTAGTTTCCTTCATTTTTCATAGAAGTTCTTCCTCTCTCCTTGAGCAAACCCAATCATCTTTCTCTCTCCTGGTGATTTATGGTAGACCTTAGGCACCCTAACACCTCATTCCAACCTTCATCCACCTTTTCCACCCACTCTCACACCCTCAAAACAAATAAAATTGCTCTCGGCTGCCTCCTCTAGGCCTCCTGTAGTTTCCCTATTTTCGTCGTGTAGTTTTCCTGTGTCCTCTTGTAGTTTTTCCTCTAGGCTTTCTTTTGAAGGCCGAGTGTGGGAAAATCCTCCAGAAAGCCACTAAACACCTCCTAGGACCCATCCACACCATCCTACATCCTCCCAAGCTCAAAAACCGCCCTCTAACGCCACCTGTTCACTATCACACTCACACACAATAAATTAGATGCATGTTAAATTCACATAAAAACACATAAAAATCCAAAAATATGTCTTTTGCTTACTTACTTCCAGAAATAGCATGGTTAGATGTTTTTTACTTCCTTGAGTAGGTAATGGCATTTTTTTCATGGTTTTCATAGTGTTTTTGGCAAAAGTAGTATTAGCTTGTTAATTAGGGTTTACTAGGTTTTGCTTTACATTCCAGTCTTTCTCCTTTCGATAGTTAGAATAGCATCTGTAGAGTAATCTTTCTTTCCTTTCATCACACATAGAGCTTCTTCTGAAATATATAGAAGTTGGCTTGAGCTCCTAGTGATCTCGCGTCGGCTGGACAAGTGACAACCTGCAGTGAGAACTAGTACTTGTGCATATAGCACCGACACTTCCAAGTTTGTTACGAACTACGGGTTGATAAAAGTAAAGTTGGCAGCCCAGGAGTTGCAGCATTCTTGTTGCAATACTGACGCTCACCAACTTTCATCCACACAGACCACCGACCCCTGTAGTTCATACAGACCCAAGGGAAATTGCAGAATGATCGCCATCAGAAGTGGTCCACATACCTGCAACAGTTCCACTTGAATATCAAGTATAAGAAGCGCAGCACCAATAATGTTGCATACTACCTTAGTCAACCACCAATCATGGCGTTAACCACCATGCTCAACTCTTGTGGGCACGAGACTTTTGATTGGCCACTTCTCTACAAAAGCGACCCAGAATTCAGCCACACATACCAGACACTCTTGGAGGGTCAGCATGTCCCAGATTTTCACCTCCAGGATGCCCTGTTATGCCACCTGGGTCACCTTTTTGTTCCTTCAAGCAAGCGTGCCAAGATGATTTAGGAAGCACACTATAGTCGGGGTGCTACGCATTTCGAGGTCGGGAAAATGATGGCAGTACTGCAGAAGTATTTCTGTTGGCCGAATCTTCGACAGGATGTCGGGAAGTACATTAGATCATGCACTGCCTGTGCCATTGCCAAACCGACCATCAAGAAGCAAAGCCTCTATACCCCGCTGCCTACCCCTAGTCGACCTTAGGAATCCATCTCCATGGATTACATGTCAATATTTCCTTCCACTAAGCATGGAAACGACTGTGTTTTTGTGGTCATCGAGAAGTTCTCGAAGATGGCCATCATGGCGGCCTGCAAGAAGAATATCACAGCAGAAGCCACTACTAAACTCTTCTTTGAACGAGTGTGGGTACACTTTGGGATCCCACAGTCTATCATCTCATATCAGGATAGTAGGTTCCTCAGTACATTTTGGTCCAGTCTCTGGTCGATGTTGGACACCAAACTCACTAAGTCCATAGCCTTCCATCCTCAAACTAATGGCCAGACAGAGGTTTTCAACAAGATGATCGTACACATTCTGCGCATGTACAACTCAAAGCATCCACGTACATGGGACAAGAGCCTCCCCTATGTTCAGCACAACTACAGCTGGGCTCTTCACAGCTCGACTAGCCACAGCACTTTTGAGGTGGGCTTGGCATTCTAACCACTATGTCCCATTGATGTGGCCATGCCATTTGCTGCTACTCACGCAGATTCGACTCATGTTTAGTCCGAAACATATAAGGCAACCAGCTTTATTGAGCACATCAAACATATTCACCAGCAGGTCCATGACATTTTGGAGAAATCAAATTCCAAGTACAAGCAACGACATGATCAACATCGGGTGCCACACAAGTTTCAGGTGGGCGACAAAGTCTGGTTGCATTTGCAAAAGGAACGCCTTATTGGAGCCTATCGAAAACTTAGACCACTCTGATATGGTCCTTACACCATTACCAAGGCTGTGGGAGACAATGCATTTGATCTTAGCATTCCCCCATTCCTTGGCCTGCACCCAGTGTTCAATGTGGACTGCCTTTGGCCATACTTTCCACCATTACTAGACACGTCCGACATTGCAGAACATCTCACACCCACAGAGTTAAATCCAGATTGCATGGAACAAGCTGCAACTAATCGGATCATGGACACATAGATCAAGCACACTTGCCAACAGAATATCTAAATGTATCGAGTTGTCAAAGCAGGCCAACTCCTTCACCAGGGCAAGTGGCTCACCAGGGACCAAGTTCAGCAGAAGTTTCTTCATCTCATGGAGGAACTCAACGCAATGGGGACCATTGTTTCTCAAGGGGGGAGGAATGATCCAGGTGGATATTGATGGCCACTTTCCAAGTCAACTTGGACCCCCACCATTGTTTCTTTTAGCTTTTCAGTTTCCCTAATTGTAGCACAATTTACTATTTTTAGTAGTTTTTCGGGTCCTAAACTTCCGGAGCCATTTTGAGGCCCTAAACGATTTTTTTTGGGAAAACTAGGAGCAGCATGGGTCCACGGACCCATGTTTCTCTTCCCAAAGTTGTAGTTCTTGGATAGATCTTTCTAGCGAGATATTGTGCATGTCAAACGGAGATCATATGCCAAAGTTACGACCCCGGGAAGTTGATGTACCAATTTACCCAAACGAGGCCAACATTTTGGTGTTTCATCTTCTAGGGTTAGGTTTTTGGATGTTGAGGGTTTTCCATTGTTTCTCAACAATAAATAGGCCTTCGAGCCTCATTGTAACATAGTTCAGAGGCATGTAGCTACCACATATCTTCTCAGAGATAAGCTACCATCGCCCTAGCTGGTTTATTTCCATTGTTGTTTGTAAGCATATTTTAGTATTTTACATTAATGAAATGAAGTATTATTTCTGCTGCATCTCTTTGGAAATGAGAGATGTGAAATAATTGACTTCTTGTGAAACATAGTGTTGACTTGTTCTTTATATTCCTTTATATGTTCTTGCAACTAGTCTTGACCAAATAGAGCCACTCATTCATCCTTGTCATAAAAGAAGCCTTGAACTTAACTTGACAGAGAACACAATTTTATGAGATGGATAGGCCATAGTAACATCATCTACAAATCAACATTAGAGAAATCTTTCCATTGAACAAGGAATAATCCATGCTAGAGGATTGAAGAAGGGAGGGTACTTATTGTTATTATTATCCAATTTTAAGGTCATGGCGAAGCCACACACGAAATTGGTGTATGATACCCCCATCTTTGTAGGACAATGGACCCATCTTTATGCACCAATTTGACTACTAAGTCTACAAAGGAATGAATACTCTACCCCCTCTCATTTTGAACCAATGGCCTCTTAGGTGGAAGAACATGCTCTTAACAATTGAAGGTTGAGTGTAACTTCTAGTAGAGTATTCTCTATGTGAATCCCATTTGTCACATTAGAATTTGATAGAGTTCTCATTTTTATATATTGTTGAAGTGTGACTGCACATTCTATACGTGCTAGAGCTTTTGGGCATCAAAACACCATTGAGCATGGTCATCCCAAACAAATGGAATGGTTGAGTGAAGGATTCTAAGAAACCCATGCGCGGTGGTCGCATAGTCAGGCACAAACTTGCAAAGGAAGTTGGCTTTGCCTTGAAGGCTTTGTAACTGGTGCAAGGTACGAGGAGGTGGCAGGTCAAGAATGGCTTGAAATTTCAGGGGGTCAAGAGTGATACCATCTTTTGAAACAATAAAGCCTAATATATGGCTGACAGGAACACAAAAGACACATTTCAATGGATTAAGACAGATGTTATACTTGCGACATCGGAGAAACATGGTGCACAAATCATGAATATGTTGTGCCCAATACCTAGAACGAGTGGTGAGATCGTCAAGGTAAGCAAGGATAAGGTGTGCCAAGTCATGAAACAGTATTACATGGCCCACTGAAATGTGGCTCCAGCATTATTTAAGCCGAATGACATGACCCTATATGAAAAGTTTCCCCACGGACTAATGAACATTGTCTTTAACTAATCGGCACGACGGACACTGATCTGGTTGTACTTGGAAAATCCATCCATAAAGGATAGAACCTCGTTCCCCACACACTCATCAATTATTTGGTCAATAAAGGGTGTGGTAAAGTTATCTTTGGGATAAGCTTTTTTCAGGTTGCAAAAATCTGTGCAGACACGAATGGTGACTTGCTTCTTGAGAATGGGAACTGGGTTGGATACCCATGTGGTATATTCAATGGGATAGATGAAATCACCCTACTTGAGCTTGTTGATATCCGCTTTTATGGCCTCAGGTTGAGAAGGGTGAATGGGTCTCAACTTCTGACGGACAGGAGTGGCATCGGGCCATGTGTCGATATGGTTTTCAACAATGGCGGGATCAAGTCCGTGCATCTCAAAATAAGACCAGGCGAAAACATCATGGAATTCTTTGAAGAGATTGGTGTAAGCTTCAAATTCTTCTGAGGTGCACTGTGCCCCCAAGGTAATATTTTCTTCGACCCATGGTTTATCTGAAATGTTGATTTTGATAGTAGGAGATATGTTAGCCATATTCGCTTCTTCGAAATCATCTGGGGCAGGGATGGGATTTCGAAACCAATCAACTTCACCATGGATGAAGTCCTTTTATTCCACAACATATTGGTCACGAGACTACTGTGGCAGGAAGTTTGCATGATGTTGCATATCATCCCAAGGGTAATCAAGGGTAGACATAACTTCCATGATGTCCTCATCATAATGGAAGATGGACGGACGGGAGGAAGACTGACTACAAGATGCGGCGACCGTACATGGTGCATCAACCTGATAAAGAAGGTTTACATATGCATCATCTGGAATGGTAGACGACGAGCTAGTAGATGGAATATCTACTAATGTTGAGACTTGGGATTTTGTCAAAAGAGGTTCAATAGAAGAGCACGCAGAAACCTTAGAAATATTTGCCTACAAGGAACTCAAGGATGATGATAGGTAAAGGATATGGCCCGTGGAGTCTCTCATCTCGACATCGAGGGGAGGGATCATGATGGTGGGACTAGTCCCCCTATTCTGGTTTACTAGTGGTACCGAAATCTAGGGGTAGAGGAGTAGGTGATCCACTATGAGTGGTCTCGTATTCGTAAAGCGCCTCAAGGCAATCGTAAAATTCATCGAGACGAAGGCAACAATGGGAATAGTGACCATGATGATTGCACAAGGCATAAACTTGGTGATTTGCCTGTAACGTTATGATTTTCTTGGCTGGACCCAGTAACGTAATTTGGACCTCAGGGATATTTGTCTCAGGGAATGTTTCATGAACCAAAGGTTTGATATGAGGGAGTTCAGGACAATTATTAGTGGCGTGCCCAACAACTTTACACAAATCGCGCAGAGGTGACGGATTTGGGGCTTTGGGGGCTGGAAGAGCTTAGTGAGTCTTGTCCTTAGGTTCTTTCCTCTTGGCTTTGCCCCCCTGTCTGGATGCTTTCGCAACAAGAGTGGGTTCCTATTGAGGTTGGGATGGAATTGGAGCAGCGGCAGAGGCTGTAGGGACTGTTGAACCAAGATCAAAGCATGATAAGGTCTTAGCTAACCAGGCAAAATGCTTGCAGGGGGATCAATGTACCATACTAGGATCCCCAAATTTATATTAGGGAGGACCAGTGAAGCCATGACAGAGATAGAAAAGATTCCCGGAGGAGGAAATAAGAAAGGTATCTGGCCTCCAGGGAAATGTCTCGGTGGAATAGCTCCTGGATGGTTGAGACCTGGAGGAACACTTCGTGGTGGGAACATAGGGGAGGCACCCACAAATGGAGGAGGTCCTGGGGGGATGGATTCGGATGGCTCGGCTAAGGTGGGAACAACAGGGTGCTGAGGAGCGGGCTATTGTTCAGATGTACTAGGCTGCTTTCGAGCAGCCCGTGATGCTTGTAACATGTAAACACTCAAAGAGCTCGGCTCTGAGATGAGAGGGGGAGGACCAGGGAAAGCACCAAAACATGAGGAATCTTTGTAGACTCTAAGTGAAACACCAGTGGGAGGAGTGGTAGACTGCTTATCAGACATTGACGAGATAATGGACTCAGGGAGGTCACGGATGCTGGCTCGTAGTATGTTAACTGATCGATGGTGACGATCTTCCCTTCATGAGGGGAGCACATCTTGGGGCAAATTTCAAATGCGACGACTGACATGGCATATTTGTAACTATGACTCAAGAGAATATTGTAATCTAAAGGGGCGTCAATAACCTCGATGTCTACATGAACAACTTTGCCTGCAGGAGTCACTGGATAGTTGTGATACATGCCGAGAGGCTGGGAGGAGTGATCATCCCAAGCATGCAAAGTGATGATGGATGGGGACAATTCAGGTGACTTAAGTTGTTTCCAAAAGATAGTGTACATCATGCAGGTGGATGCGCTTTCAGCAATAATGCATCGAAAGATGATGGCATTACAGACTCGGACTAGTATATGGAAAGAAACAGATGAAGGTAATGGGGGATGTTCTAATGTATCAACTGGGAAGACAATCAAATGATCGTAGGAAGGATCTACTACGTCGAGCTTTCTTTTGAGATGGGCACGAATGGGGTACTTCCAGCATCGACATGGCAGCAGGTGATTGTGCCAAGTTGTCTACTATACTATATTTATGGGCAGCTCGGTTAGAAGTCACGTTATGACGTAATGGTCCCTTGGGGATCTTTAGAATTGAATCAAATTTAGGTTGATGGATCTATAACGGACTATTTGGTGTCGTAAGAGGCTCAGTAGATGCTCTGGTTTTGGACCAGGTGGCAGATGAAGTCAATGGCTTGTCATATTGACACGACTGAGTTTGCAGGTTGATATCAGTGGGATTGACCTCATCAGAATTCACCATGAGGATTTGGTAGTCACTAGGACTAGAAGGTTGGGGGGGATGGGCTGCTTGACCTGGCTGAGGTTGAGAAACAACAAATCCTTGTTGAGGGAAAGGATTTGTAAGCACTACCGGTTGAGATGGCGCAGGATTCTAAAGTGATTGTTGGATGGGCAGTTGACCTCTAGAAGCTGCTTGAGCTTCCCACATTTGGCGCAACTCAGGTAAAAGAGGACACTCATGTGTATAATGGCCACGCACACCACAACATGCACAAGGCTTGTTTGTACAAATATCATTTTTCTTCTTGGGATGACTGCCCTGTTGCTAGTTGTTGGTGTTAGGTTAGTTCCCCTGGGGCTCACTAGGTTGATTACCCTAGTAACCCTTGTTACCTTTCCCCTTATTCTTTTTCTTCGAATTTTGGGGATTGGTCGCACTCTGTTGTGAAAACACTTGACCCTAAGGGGTCAGTGGCTGCTGGGGCAGAGGATGCATGGGAGGCTGGGGCGCTAATGTTTAATGGGCTGGAGCGCTCGGCTGGGAATAGGGATAATATGGTAGAGGAGCAACGGTTTGATAGACAAGTTGAGCATTAGCTAGCTCTGAAAACATGTTGCTAGCAAAAGGGGCATAAGTGTTGGAGGAACTGGTGCACCCCTGCGGATAGCCATAACTCTACTGAATATATGAAATGGATCCAACAATACCGTCAGTGGCACCATAGATCCAGTCAAGGGAACTACGATTATGTTCCATTTTAGGGTTAGTGGATTGGGTTTTATGAATGCTCCGACATGTATATATATGTATTGTAACATTGAAAGGAACATAATGAAAAATCAATCTGGTAGTCCCGGTTTTGGGATCCAGGGGAAAATCTCTGTGAATATTTGTTTTATGTTCTCACCGTTGTATTTTTTTTGCTAAGAATTTGTTTGCAGATAATTTATGTACAGGGTTAAAACCTACATTTGGTATCAGAGTTGTTTTGGCTTCAATGGGATGCCTTTGCCGCTGAGGGGTTTTTCTCAGGCCTGTGGTAGCCCTTGTTTAGTGGGATTTCTGTGGGATTGATTCTTGCAGTGAAAGAATATGGTGAATAGTGGAAGGATAGAGATCGATAAATTTAATGGTCAGAGTTTTTAGTTGTGGAAGCTCAAGATGGAGGATTTTTTGGTGGACCGAGATCAGTGGATTGTTTTAGATCCAAGCATGACACTCACAGGAATGTCGATATAAGACACGGCAAAGTTAGATCGGAAGGCGAAGAGCACAATACGATTGTGTCTCTCAGATTCAATATTGTTGAATGTATCAAGGGAAGCTACAGTGAAGGATTTATGGGTCAATTTAGGGACTTTGTACCAATCTAAGTCTCTGGTGAACAAATTGTTCCTGCGAAAAAAGTTTTATAACCCGAGGATGAAGGATGGAGACTCAGTGATAGAGAAACGGAACGCCTTTAACACTGTGGTAAGCCAGTTGTTATTTGTTGATATAAAAATTTCAAATGAAGATAAGTACATCATTTTTCTATGTTCTCTACCAGATTCGTGGGATAGTCTGCTTGTTGCAATAGGTAGAAATACAACTACCTTGAATTTTGATGAAAAAGTTTGTATAGCACAGAAGAATACTACTCCATACACACCTCAGAAAAATGGAGTAGTAGAAAGAATGAAAAAACGTTGATGGAAAAGGAAAGAAGCATGCTCAGTGGTGTCGAGTTAGGACAAGAATTTTGGGCAGAGGAAATGGAGACTGCATGTTGCATGTTTAATAGATCACCTTCATCAGTGTTGGAGGGTAAGACTCCACATGAGGTATGGACTGGTAAGAAACCCTCTCTTTCACATCTAAGGGTATTTGGTTGTGATGTATATGTACATGTTCCAAAGGAGAAAAGAACCAGGTTGGATAGTAACTCTGAAAGATGCCTCTTTATTGGGTATAAGGATGGTTTAAAAGGTTATAAGCTTTGGAACCTAGAAACAAGGAAGGTTGTGTATAATCGAGATGTGGTATTTAGAGAGGTGAAAGATGTTATTAAACATGAAGTCCTACGAAAGGAACCTGAGAAGATAGAGTTTGAGCTAAAGAATGAAGAATCATACTCTACAGTAGAATAGGAATCTGAAGAGGAAGAGCCACAGAAACCATTTTTTAGAAGATTAGTTCGAGAGAGAAGGAAGCCAGAAAGGTATAGTCCACTCCTTTCTACTCAATTTTTTCTTTATCTATTACTGATGATGATCCCAAAAATATCAGGGAGACAGTAGATTTAGAGGATGGAAAACTCTGGAAAGAGGTCATGGACAAAAATGAGGCTTGGGATGTGGTGGAGTTGTCGGTTAGAAAGAAACCCATTGGAAGAAAATGGTTGTTTAAGAAGAAGATGAATGCAAAAGACAAGGTGGAGAAATACAAAGCTCCGTTGGTGGCAAAAGGTTATTTTGAGCTGTCAGCAATTGATTTTGGTGATATTTTTTCTCCTGTTGTCAAGCTTGATTCTATTAGACTAGTTGTATACGTTGTTGATGCTTTTGATTTTGAGGTAGAACAAATGGATGTGAAGACAACATTTCTTCACGGGGATCTAGAAGAAGAGATAAAGATGAAGCAACCTGAAGGATTTGTGGTGAACGGTTAGAAAGAATTGTTATGCAGGTTAAAACAGTCACCAAGGATGTGGTATCAGAAATTTGATACATATATACGAGGACTTGGCTTCACCAGAAGAAAAGCGGATCGTTGTGTGTATTTTAAATTAATTGGTGATTGTGTTTTTTATTTGGTCTTGTATGTGGATGATATGTTGTTGATTGGAAATGACATAAATTATCCAGGATTTAAAGACCCAATTGTCCTCCAAATTTGACATGAAGGATCTTGGTGCTGCAAACTATATTTTCGGCATGAAATTAAACGATATTGGGAAAAGAGGAAGCTTTGGTTAAAGTAGAGGAAGTATGTGGAGACAATATTGTAGAGGTTTAATATGGAGGATAGCAAACCAGTGAAGGTTCCTATTCCTGTAAGTGTAAAGTTATCTGTTGAACAATGTCCTAACACACAAGAAAAGGAAGAGGGCATGTCCCATGTTTCATATGTGAGTGCAGTTGTTAGCCTGATGTATGCAATGATATGCACCAGACTAGACATTACACATGCAGTGGGAGTATTGAGCAGGTTTATGTCAAAGCTAGGGAAGGAGCATTGGACAATAGTGAAGCGGGTTTTCAGGTATTTGCGAGGAACTATTGATTATGGTTTGTGATAACAAGGAAGACCAGGATTGGACAAAGTTTTGGACATTCGTGGCTTTGTTGATGTATACTGGGCTGGAGATATGGATCAAAGAAGATCTACAAGTGGGTATGTGTTTAACCTATTTGGAGGAGCAGTCAGTTGGATGAGTAAGAGGCAATCTGAAATGGGACTTTCAACTATAGAGGCTAAATACATGGTAGCCACTCATGCAAGTAAGAAAGCGGTGTGGTTGCAAAGATTGTGTTCAAGTATGGGGTTGCCGTAGCGAGCTATAAGGATAGAATGTCACAACCAAAGTTCAATTTTCTTGGCTAAGAACCCTGCTTATCATTCGAAGACAAAACACAGTGATGTTCACTGTATCACTTTGTGAGCGATATGGTTGAGGACAAAAAGGTGTTGCTAGTAAAGGTGGACACTTTGAAGAATCTTGCAAATGCATTGACGAAGTCTGTGAGCCCATAGAAGTTTTCTTGGTGTAGGGAAACAATTGGTGGTGCAGACTTGGACCAATGATAGAGCTCTCTTATGACCCCTTGTGTGGAAAGAAAACAACAAGTGGGAGAATGTTGGGTATGTGTTATATTCTTTCTATGACTAGAAGCGGGTATTGTATGTTGAGCCGGGCACAATGGGGGGGGGGGGGTCATAGGGGTGTAGCAGCCTCCCTATCAAGGGGTCTGCAGGGGGCGATAGCCCCTCTGCATGGGGTCTAGGGAAATGCCTCAAGGCTTTTTTTTTATGCAAACCCAATAATAGTTGGGTGTACCCAAGGATGGGGGGAAGACCCAAAGATGGTGGGCAGACCTACCCGTGATTTTGTGCATGGGTTTTGCACATGGTTTTGGGCATGATGGTTTTTTTCCCATGGTATTTTGTAGATCTAGTCAAGGAAATTACGCTTATGTTCTAATCCAGGGTTAATGGATTGGGGTTTATGAATGTTTCGACATGTAAATATATCTATTGAAACTTTGAAATGAACATAATGAAAAATCAATCTGGTCGTCCTGGTTTTGGGATCCAGGGGAAAATATTTGTGTATATTTGTTTTATGTTCTTGCCATTGTGTATTTTTTATGTTAAGAATTCATTTGAAAGTAATTTATGTACAGGGTTAAAACCTACATGCAAGTGGAGTTGGACTTCCTAGAATGTCATAGAGCAGGGTGTTGGTGACAGAATCGATGTCTCCAATGCAGCTGTTGTGATCAAGTGCTACCAATGCTTAAAAAATTAGGAATGAATGGCTAATAAGGGTATGTTGCACACAGTCTATTGCTAACGTAGTCCTGGGTGAAACTAGCTCAATAATGTGAAGCCTAGAAGCTTGAGTGGATTATATGCTTTGATACATAAAAGAAATTATTGATCGTAAAAATTGTTGTGCGTGGGTAGACCTCATTCTTGAGTAGAAGATTTGGTTTTCATTCTCAAGTGCATTCCTGCCTTCTTTCTCGAGTGCTTGTCATTAAACAAAATTTGTATATATAAAGAACCTCCACTCGAGAATAGGCTAACCAGAGTAGATGGTAAATAAATAAGAAATGGAATATTGAAATAGAAAGTGCATCCAAGCATTTGAAACTGATCTAATTAGTTAAAATTTTTTGGTTCCATAACAAAATTGACTTAGTAAAATCACTAGAGCAAGGTCGAGGTTGAGTTTACCGCATTATTGCATGCTAGTGATGCTCTCGTGCTGGTTTTTTTTGTTAGCGATTATTCCCACTAGTGATGCTCGTTTGCTCGTGATGACTGTTAAGGGGGTCTCTTTCCTCATAAGCATGAATACCCAAACCAACTTCCTCTATAGACAACTTGACTAACAGGAAGAAGAATGAAATTCAAGATTCGCGCGGGATGGAAATGAATTTTGTTCAAAATCTAGAAAAACATAATTATATTCAAATGGATGCCCTAAGCTAGAACCATACACTGGAATCAACATAATTATTGGAAGTACACATTGGAATTATAGATAAGCACTGAAATCAACAGCACTCACACGAATGAGAGAAGAGCACTCCCTAGAATAAGAGCACTCATCGAAATAAGAGAGTGGACACTGGAATAGTGGTTCACTAGAAGATTGTTCCATGCATAACAAGCAAACTCAAAGGTCAAAATCTAATCATTAATTCACGGATTATGCTCTAATTATTAAATTATTTGTGTGTTCATAATGATAGACTTGTTTTTTAAAGAAATAATCCCTTGGTGTTTGAATGGATAAAGATGTTACAAATGCCTGTATGGTCGGTAGATGTTTGAGAAATAACTATTTATATGAAAGTTAAATGTGTCACCTAGATGGGGTTGTGGTGTAGGAGTCATATGAAATATATGCCAATATTGTTTATGCTATAGGGGAGTAAAAATATTAAATAGCTTAGAATCTAAAGGTATGTGTAATTAATATAAATATAAAATAAAAAATTGTTATGAGGAAAGTGGATAAGAAAGAAGTACATGCTACACTAAGCCATCACTAGGCACAATCAGTGTATGCATAGGTGCAATCACTAGCAATGACAAGGAGAAGGCACTCGAATAAGAGCTAACAATGAGCTCTCAATCATTTTTTTAACTGTAATGAGTGTATCGGGTACCACAAATGGAGAATCCTCGAACAATGCTTCAAAATGTTTTGTTTTTCAAAATCTTTTGTCTTGTACATCCAACTAAACTCCATCAGTCCTTATGCGGAGCTTTCATTATGTGAAGGTCCGCACAAGTAAAGCTCCACATAATAATATTAGAGATTTGTTCAGCCTCCCAAATGAAATCCTAGAGCTAGCCTCTACACTTCTGCACAATGAAAGATTTCAGACAACAATTATATGTTTCGAAAGTGTGGATATACGTAATAATTTAATAAACTCGATAGTCATTTGTTTAATATAAGCGAACATCATATAAATAACCAATGAACCTTTTTACGCAAAGAATCTATGGCTTCTATAAAAATTTTGTGCTTTTATCTTCTTAGGTTCTTCTTGTAATTCAATCACTACATATCTCCACAATTTTTATGATTTGATTAAAAAAAATATTTTAAAAATAATAAGGATGAAATGAGTTGTATTTGTATCTTGTGTTTGTCGACGAAATAGAAGAGAGGAATGATTCACTGCAATAATGGTGTAGGTAAAACTTCTGTTGCGGAAGCTCTAGCTCTAGTGCCATTAATACTTTCATATTGTTCACATACTATGTGGCCTCATAAGCTTTGTTTAGCTCCCCCACTTCCCCCCACTTATGTAAAGGACCTATAATTGTGTTAGTTCTAGCATCATTGGGTAGAGTCACCCTCCTACCCCTGCTTATGTAAATGACTTGCAATGGTGTTAGTTCTGACATCATTGGGTAGAGTCATTTTAGATGGTAATTGTTCATATGATAATTTTCTTAATTAATGAATTTAATTAAAAGGAGATAAAAGACATAACTAGTGTGTAAATAAATCTCAAGTTTTAATTTGTGAATAGTAGGAAGAATATTATGATATTCTGTGGAGGTTAAATCTTTATCATCCACCTAATAATTACTAATAATTAAATTGTAACTATATAAACCTTATTACAAAATAAACACACCTATTAAAATAATCAATATTTACGCCGTAAGGCATTCCCTCTGAAATGAACTTCCCTCTAGCCCACTTGTCATTCTTCTGCACTATTAGATTATATGTTAGACTATTGAAATAGGTTTAGTTGTTCACTCAGAAGAGATAATTAGTTGGAAAAAAGAGTTATTATGCCCTAACCGCCTTAACTACTTTACACACAAATTCTATCCCTCCCGAATGCTTTCTGCTTCGCGCAGCGGATTGCAGGTTGTGGGGGCTCACCCACTACCTATGGGATTCACTATGGAGCTCTCTATAACAGAACTCGAATTGTGATTCAGCTTGGTGATTGGTGCAAAACAGTTCCGGTCTCAATACAAACTCCCCTCAATACAGTCTACCACAACTAATGGACCATCCGTGCTTCTAAGGGTTACTTTGACTTCTGATGATTACGCCATTTTTCGTTTCTTGTACAATTACAAAGATGGGATATGCATTGCTGTCAATTGGTATTTTCGACAGCATGTGCAACGGAGAATTACTGGCTATATGCAGCTGCAAACCATATTCGCATGATGAAGTATATGCTTTCCAGTGGCACAGATGTTGCGATTGTGATGAAAGGATTGGGTGCATTTATTACCCTTAGGGCTCTTTCACAGAGGAATCATGACCCCCATATGCCCTCAAGACCGTGGGAAAAATATTGTGATGGATTTGTCATGGCTAAAGGTGTTGGCATGCTGGTAAGTTTAAGCTGAACTTAATGATTTCATTTTCAAGGGGCTATCTGCATAGCATATTCTATTTTATGAAATAACTTTTTGGAAAATTTATATGTATATTTTGTCAAGGTATTCTTGAATTATGCTCTTGGCTTTATGGAGGCGATCTACCCAAGTTAGATCCTTAGAGAAGCGCTTTCTATGGATTTATTTGGCTGCGCATACAACATTGTACAGTACCATGGTTATCAGCTACAATATCAGGGGAGAAAATTTGGATTTTGTGTCATTGTTTCTAGAGTTCATAGTACCAATAGGGGGAAATGTTAGTAAATTATTCCTCTATGTAACAAGTTTTCGTCTATGCTGTTCGGCTTTCTTAATTTACAAACACAAAATACAACACAATGTATACCTGTTTCATTTTTATTTCAATCTGTTTCACTTTGTTTTCCGAAACCCAGCACGTGTATCTGATAATGAATACCATCTCTTTCTAAAGCCAAAAATTTCAAGAGAATCCATTTTGTCAAATATTTAAATAAATTTACTTATTATAATGATCTATTAATGAGATCTTAAACCATTTTTAAGGTATTACAGACTCATGTGCATGGATTTGCCTATATTACTTAGTGCAATGGATCGATAAGATTGTGAATAACATAGACAATGAAGTAGTTAAAGAAACATAATAGACATACATAACATAGCAAGATAATCAAGGAGTTCACCCAACACTCCTGGGCTACGTCTCCTGGTCTAGCCTTCAGTGGTGACCTCTCTATTATGTCTTTGAAAACAGAGTTTTACAAAAGTGAGCTCAATTTGAGTCTCACAACAGATGAAAAACAACCAAGCTTTACTTGGATCCCCCAAGTCTTTCTGAGTACACAGACTCTCCTCACTGACTCTCTGTCTCTGTTTTCTCTCTGTCTTAGCACTGCTTGTTCTCTATCTTCTGTCCTCTGTGGCTTTTAAGCCAATCGACACTCTCTGTTTGTTTCCTCTTCTCGGGCTCTCTGGCTCCCTGC
This sequence comes from Pinus tabuliformis, assembly GCA_031772625.1. Taxonomy (NCBI): domain Eukaryota; kingdom Viridiplantae; phylum Streptophyta; class Pinopsida; order Pinales; family Pinaceae; genus Pinus; species Pinus tabuliformis. The sequence continues at coordinate 517,124,390 of CM062806.1, read as the reverse complement.
CTCTGTCCACTCGAATCCCCTTCTGAGCATTAGCAATCATTGCTAAACACCTTCAGGGATGGCGGCCACCTGTTCCGTAACGGAATGGACCCTCGGGCCTTTGAAATCCCCAAAAATAGCATCCTTTGTTTACACATAGAAATACACTAAAAACTGTGAAAATTCGCCAAACTGTTGTTTATCGGATTTGAATTATTATAAATTCCACCTTATAACTCCTATCGGGTCCACCTTTATATCACTTATTGCATCTCCACCGTTGATCTGAGAGATCTTGATCCAACGGTTGAGATCTATTTCGGGCGGCTCATGCGTACGGGGGTTAACCGCTCGAAATGGGTGGTTTTCTCTCTCCGGCACCTAGCCACATGGCGGCCAGTGTATGGGCTTGGGCGGAGCCTGGTCAAAACCACTTACCGCCTATGGCCCGCCCGAAATCCCGCTTGTTTCGAAACTCAAAACATATATATTTGCATGTATAAACCCTTTCGTGACCGGTTTATCGCTTTATTCGCATTTTCTTTGGTTTTTGTTTATTTAACGAAAATGTGAATTTACATACAAAAGTCATGTTTCCGGATCTCAAAATATATCAAATATCATTCATAATTTATCGGGTTCGACTGTCGCAGTCACAGTTGTTATCGGCCCTGCTCCTTTGCATAGCTCCGATGGGATATTGCGATATCGCAATTGCATATCGCTGATCCTTCGGGCCTCAGTATATATATATATATATATATATATATTAGCGATGCGATAGCGCGATTGAATCTGGACCGATGATCTGCGCGCATAGATCAACGGCTCTCGTTAATCGTGCTGATCGCTATCGCACTTCCCATAAAGCCGCCTCTGATAGACTCTGTCTGCCTTCGCCGATTGCGATATGTTGATCGGATCTGGACTATTGATCGGCCAGATCCGACGACTCTCGTGCATCACTGTCCATGCCTCCGATAGCTCTGTTTTTGGTCATTTCTTCGTGTTTTTGCCTCCCGATAGTGTAATCCGCCTTTTTAAAAGGTTCTTCTCAGGCGATAGTTTTGAATATTTAGAAGACTTTGAAGACTTAGAGGGTTTTCTAGGATCCATTTGGATCATATAATGATTAAATAATAAAAAAATTCAGTGATTAACGAAATCCTTATTAAAATTTTAGAGTTCACAATGCAATATGAGGACATGTACTCAATTTGACAATTTTCGTGTACGTGTTTATAGTTGAATGGAGAACGGAAACGCTCGTGATCGTGCCGATCATGAAGCTAATATAAAATTAGTGTAGTTGGTTTTAATTGAATGTAGTTAATTAGAATTAAGTACATTAATTATATATAAAATTAAAATTATAGGGTTTTGTAGTAAGCTTTATGTTAATTTAAGGTTTTAATGTTGTGTTCAACAAAACATCCATAAACCTCTTTGAATTATGTTTTCTTTCGGTTAATTCTTAACCTGTTTCATACGAAAATGATATTTATAATGCGCTAGGACGTTTTGTTTATAATTTTTATTGTGATACTTGGCCTTTAATATTTTAAACAACATGGGATGGTGTTAAAGACGACCTCAACATTATAAGTTGACTCTCTTATGCTCTTCATGTGAAAATTAACTGCCTGTATTATTACCTTTATCTGAAAAATCAAGTGGTCGAGGAATGTGCGTTTCTTTTCTTTAATTTTTATGTACATAATTTGTTTTTAAGATTTTCTTTTAAATGAATTTTAGTCAAAATTTAGATATATTTCTTTTCCAATTGATAGAAAATTTGACCAAGTATATTCCCAAAAAAATATAAATAAAAATAAATTAGTCACTAAATAGAAAATAGAAAATACAAAATATTTAGATTTTATCCTTTACTATATTTTTTTTAAGAAATTTTTTAGGCAGCATTATTTTTGTATCAATCCACAAATTAGAGTGGTTGTTATATGGCATCAATTATAATAAGCATCGAAATATAATTAGGGAAGCCATATAAATTATACTTTTCAAAGTTGCTAAAATGAAAGAAAACTGTTATAACTTATTTAAAATAACCGTAGATATTAAATTTTGGTTTATTATGAAAATTATTAATCTAGATTTGTGAATTATTAATAGTATCCAAGAACAAAAAAAAAACACTAAATATAAAAGTATATATAGATATATATGATTTTAAAAAAAATGGAACTAATAATATAATAACTTAACACAAGCACATTAATAAATGTGGTTAATATATTAATAAACTTATATCGTTGTTATTGTTAATTATAATTTTTATTATAATAAAAATGTATAAATTAAATTAGTAATAAAATATTTAAAATTAACATATATTAAAGTTCCTTGTAATCGGCCCAAAAAAATACTTTCAATAGAAACACTTCTCACTCAACATAATATTTAAGAAGTTACAATATTTAATATATTAAATATAATTACTTTATTTTTAGAATAAGTTATATCATTATTTTAATAATAAATATTACTCTATTATATTATTTTTTATAATTACATTATTACTTTATTTTATTAGATTAAATTAATAATAAAATAAAAATTATTACAAAATTATATTAATTAAACCAAAAATATTTGAAATTAATGGTTATTTGTAAAAAGACATCCTAATCATAATCATAGACTTATTTTTCAATATGAATAGGTAATCAATTTATATAGGAATTACACCGTAAGGCGTTCCCCTCTTATATCAATTTCCCAACGTTCCCCGCTTAAATCAATTTCCCAAATTTCCACCGTGTCCATGTCCTAAATTGCCACCGTGTCCCTGTCCTAGAGCATAGGATCAGATGTTAAACGATTAAAATTGTTTCGACCCTTGGATTAATAGTTAGGAAAGGAAAATAGTTACTCGACATACTTAGGGAAAAAAATGCATACAACCTCCCGAATAGTAGTCTTTATTACGCAGTAGGGGCAGGACCGATTCCCTTCTGCCAAATGAAAATAACTTTCAGACGAGCGCTGCCAAATGCAAAAAAATTACAGATATGTGAGCTTTGTTGTGTGACCAAGTTTCTGGAGATGACATAAGCCAGAGGAAGCATTTCCATGGAGACCTGGGTATTTAAATGTGAAGGCATCCTTCGAAGAAAGATTGGTTTACAAATTTTATGAGGCAATAGAGCCAAATATGCCCATTGCAGAGACACCCATAATTCTATGGACGCAAGGGGGCCCACACTGTTGAAGCATGAATGGTAATTTCTACGAATTGGGGCCCCAGATAATCTTGTCAGACCTCAAACTCTATCAAAATGACTCATCATGGAACCGTAAATTCAGTGTTTTATACATTGATAGTCCAGTGGGTTCAGGCTACAACATAACAGAGAATTGGATGAGGAAATCCCTACCGACCATAACTAGGTTGCATAGCATCTCTATATCGCTTTGGAGGAGTTTTACAACTTAGTTCCAGAATTCAGTAACCGCCTTTTGTTTTTGGCAGGTGAGAGATATGCAGTAAGTATGTTTTTGCTTTTTTTCATTGTATTTTAATGAAATCTAAAAAGAAATCAATGGAGAAGGCATAATTGGGTTCACTCGATTATGGTGGCTCAAAACTTCCATTCCGTCTTGGTGGGCTTCTGATTGGAAATGGGTTGACAGACCTAGAAATTCTAGTGCAAACATATGCCAGTGTTGCATACCATTTTGTGTTGATTGACAGAAGCCAGAAAACCCATGCTGAGGAAATGGCAGAACGGGTTTTGGAATTCATGCACAAACAAGAGTGGTTTCAGGCCTACAAGGCTAGGAAATATTTGTTGGATTGGATTCAGAATGCGACTGGTATTGCAACTCCTTTAGATGTGAGGAGGAGTGTTCCTTACCACTTCTCTCCTTATTACACCTTTCTTGAACCAGAGATCAGTGAAGGGGGCACTGAATGTTCCACTCTTGCAACTAGATACGTGGCATCATCACCAAGTTCTTCTAAAGGTACTCTTGTTAGAGGTTGTATGTTTGCAGGCTCCACTATCCACATACTTGTTTAATGCAATGGGTACTAGCTCTTTACCCTCACCTCCTCTCAAATTCTTGTCGTTGTATGTGTGATTGACTGTACCCATACTACTGCATTGGAATATCGCCTAAATAAAAGTTAAAATGGATCAGCAGCGTAACAAAGAACCCGACAACCTGATCACAACTTCACTGTGCTTTTCTCAAGCATGGATCACAACATCTGACCTCTGTAGCCTCCTGACAACTCCCTTTCATAGGTAGTAGTCCTACTATCTATTCAAGGATTTTTAGAAGGTTTCAAAAAACTTCTCTTGATACTATTACGAATTTGTCTAACATAGCGTAAATAGAGTCTTCTTCTAATGGAATTTCAAATGCTGCCTAAATTCAAAGGCTAATCAAAACTGCAATCTGAATCTCACTATAATCTATGAACACAGTTGGAATAAATACATTGGAACACATAAATCAATGTCAAAAGCCCGTTTTACTGCTATTCCAATACTGCTGAATAAAAATCTGCTAGAAAATTTGCTAGAAAGTATTTTGTGTAAGAACTGAAACTAACCCTATTACAGATCCATACTCTCACTCTCTCTTATAAGTGACACCTAGGGTTCATAAAAATAGATATATTTCTTAGATATTTGGATCTGCAGTCTATCCAATAGATAAAAAATGAATTCAAAAAGACTGTGAAAAATAAAACAGAACTGCCTCATCTAACTTAGCACTTTATCTTTAACCTGAAATCTAATGATAAAATTATCCTATTCTATTTATGGTTGGTGCATACATGCATGCATGTGCCCTTAATGCTGGAATAATAAGATGTGTACACCTAGTAGAAAATGATCCGGGGTACACTATCTAACAACAATGAGTCACCAAACACATGTATTTTTTAAATGCCACCGTGGGATGCTAGTTTTAAGAGTATTGTTAGGGAAATAAGCTTGGTGTAGTTATTTGATCCTCACCTAAATATATTTTAAATCTGATACAGTTAGAGTTATTGAGAATTTGAGATAGAGAACACCTTTGGCTCCCTTTTTTTGAGGGTACATTGACTACATCCATCAAATTAATCCCCATGTTCCAGATTTGTCCATAGGAGCACGAATCAACTTTTTCTGTGTAGGGGTTGATGAAAAAGATTTGAAGTTTGAGAAGATTGACTAACCTTGGAAGGCACATTGAAAAAGAGTTATATATTTGTTTTCCAAGATTTCAACATTTCTATCTTTAAAGATTCCCCGTGATACTATTAAAGGAAGGCCTTTGAGGTCTTTGACATCTAAGTTTTGCTACCACTTTTTAAAGCACTCTTCAACATAACCTCCTTGTCCACAGTTCTTTATCCTTGTCAAACCATCCATTTCAATCCAGAGTTCCATTTATTAAGGACATAATATCAGTAAGTGGTCTATGTTTTTTTCAGAAACAAAAGAAAGGAAGACCATGCCCACTTGTGAAGAGCTTCTTATGCTACATATGCCCGATTTTTACTACACTCTCAAGGATATTGTATTTGATGCTGCAAAGAATAAAGAAGGATTAAATTGGTCCTTTCACCCTCCAACACACATATTTGGCTTCTCTCCTTGGAGCTTGATGAATTTTTTAGACACATTGTGTGTTTACACTGTCATTTGCAAACATGAGAAGTTGTCTTTCTAGTACCAAGGGAACAATATTTCATGGGAATAATTTATGGATGCATCTTGATCAAAATTGATTGCACAACAGGAAATTTGGGCTGCCACATATCCTTATCAAAAGAATTAGGCCTGTGATTATGCTAATGGAGGCATGTATAAATGGAAACGCCGTTGGAGAATAATTGCACGAAAAATTGATTTGGAACCATTACCATATGACGGTGAAGGGTTCACAATCTGGATGAGGCAATGGAAGACAAAGGTCGAGCCTGGGATGCAATTTTTAGTGAAAGTAAGCCCATGGATTGAGCACTTGGGAAGGAAGTCGCGCACGCCTCTGTTTTGAGTAGATTATTTTATTGTATTATATTTAACATTAAGATTTCTTTTTTCATTCAAATTTGGCTATAGTTAGATCACCTAACATGTCACATTTTTTTCATCTATGCTCTTCTTCCATACGCACTACCGACTTACGACGTTTCCTTTGCAACATCTGATACAAATGCTAGTTATAGTTTGGTGAGAAATAAATAAATATATATATAATCAAACATTCATGAATCAATATTATATTAGTGATTGGAAAATTTGCTTGAGAAATTCAAGGTTTAATTAAATTCTTAATAAAAAAATATATCTAATAAGTAGATCATATACTACACATTCGCCTTGGAATTGTAAAATGGTTTAAGCATATTTTCAATAATACTTATTTGTTATAATGTCTTCATCACTAATTAAAATTAATATATAATAGTAATCCATATAATATTATTTACGTGTGTATATATAATTTTGAGAAATACGTATTTAATATAATATAATATTATTTATGTGTATAGTGTGATATAAGTATTTAATTTATTGAAAACAAATTAATAATCAACGGAATTTCATATTCATTTGTATTTTCATTAAATTTTATAAAATGTTTTAAATTTTTATATTTCTTATATTTGTAGAATTTAGACTTCTGATCCATATTAATTGTAACAACATTTTTGGTAAAAATCACATAAAATAAAATCTAGTTTAGGCGTTTTGAACCAATCATTGTGGTTTATCTTCAGGACAAGATGAAGAATCAGATGTAGGGAATGGAATAAATAGATTATGAGAGCAGGTCACTAGCCGTTAGAAATAACAGCTAGTTTGACTAAAATATTCGAATTTTAACATATTATTTTAGCATTTTCAATAATAAATATATATATAATCGGTGCATAGTATACAATATGGACTATGACTTGACACGCATTGAAATAACAACCAAAGGATAGCAACATCGCCGCACTGTTTCGTGGGTTCAATTTTAAATGGGGACAATCAGAGAAAGTGGGACAACAGCTCAAATAGAAGTGCATCACTTGCGCACCCAGCGACAAGAGTAACTTTGATAAACTCCGTGAGTTGAAAGAGTCCGCAATTTTGGTGCGCAAACGACGAAGCTGAATTTTTAAACAAAAAGGAGCGTTAGCTATAAAATGTCAGTGTCGTACTCTGAAGACGGAGCAACATCAACTCTTTACTGTTTGTCGAAATTTTAAAAATTCGTGCAACCAAGGGTCTTCTTCGTACGAAGGAGGAAACACCCTCAAAATTTGAAAATTAAATTTGGGGAGCGTGAAGCCGCTGATTGGAAGAACGAATCATTTACAGTCAAAGGTATCAAACGCACATGGTGTAAGGCATTTTTTTGAAAACCGTTTCTTTATTCGAGATTTCAAAAAAGAAGGTAGGTGATTCAAAATTGTATTATTCAAGTTTTTTTATTCTAAAGCAGTTTGTCAAAAAGAAAAACGGTATATGTTATATTAAAAAAGGGCTCGTATAACTTTTAAATTAAAAGCCTTGTTACTTGTTCCTTTCAAAAAGGACAAAAGATACTCATGGGTAGCATTGAAATATTATAAGGAGTTGTGAAAACTTTTGCTTTGTATAGAATTTGTAGATTATTTATTTGTAGAAGCAAAGTTGCAAAAAAGTCACTACAAATATGTTTTTATTGTAGGCAGCAATTACGTTTGTAAGTCGATTTATTTGTTGATTTGTATCTTGTTAACGTGAAACAAATAGAAAAAGCTAGTAGAAAATGTTCAAGATATTTTTGAGAGATTTGGAAGTGAAAAGGCAAAAGAATGCCTCCACATTAAAATGCATAAAAGAATGTGTTGATGATAGCATATACAAACACAACCAAGGAAGCTTTGGATACCCTTGAGACGAATGTTGGTGTAACCGGGAGTAATCCAGTTGAAAATGAAGAGTTTGGTGAATCCCACTATTTAAATTGATTGATGAACTTTCTTATCTTTTTAACCTAAAAATGTTGACATTGCTTGCAAATATTTTTTATCCCAAATTCAATCGCCAAATTATCCCCTTCCACCCGATTTATCTATTGAATTCCATTAAATGAAATGTTCGTTAAATACCATTTTTGTGTTGGATAACCGAATCCCAACCACTGTTGTTACTCCAAGTGTCCCAATTTAGTTTTGATTTAGTTAAATTGAGTTGAGTTTCACAAAAATCATTTATTACTGATATCTCCAATGTAATCTTATTTAATTAATTCATAATATTGAGAAGAGAACTCTCTGCTCCATTTTTTTCATTCCTTAACATGATATCGAAGCCCCAAGCCGCATAAGACTCTAGAGAGAGCAACGTTTCAATTTTTTTTTACGCTCACAAAGTAGGAGCAAGGGTCGTGAGAGGTCGAGGGGCTTGACAAAGGAAGTGCAACAACAACTTAACTTTCACAACTATGAAGAAATTAAAGTGTGTCACTTTCGCACCCCAGCAAAAAGAAAAGTGCGCAAAAGAACCAAAAAATTATCGCATTTGGGGATGACACACCTCATGAGTTGAAAGACTGTGCAATTTTGAACATATAACCTCTTTCCATAGGTGCGCAAATGACAAAGTGAATTTTTTAAATAAAAAAGAGTTGTAATATAATATAAAATGTCAGTGTCATACTCTGAACGAAGAGTCCTATGCTGGGGCAACCAATATTTCCAAGTCTATTGAACCATATATACGCGGAGGTGATATATGTTCGTCGTTGGATCGAAACAAGTACAATAGGCATATAATTAGCTCAATAGAGGAGTAAATATGCATTGCCCTAGGGAGGTAGGAACAACATCAAGTCTCTTTGGGAATTTTAAAAATTTGTGCGACCAAGAGTCTGAACTGTGGGTCTTCATACAAAAGAGGCAACACCATCAAAATTTGAAAAAGAAATTTGGGGAGCATGAAGATATTGATTAGAAGAACGAATTGTGAAAAGTCAAAGGTATCAAACGCACATGGTGTAAGGAATTTCGTTTGAAAATCATTTCTTTATTCGAGATTTAAGAAAAAGATAAGTCACGAGTAAGGAAATGTGTGATTCAAAAAGAGATAAGGTGAGCTCAACGCGCAGTATATAAGCGATTTGAATATTGTACAGCTCTCCGAGACTAACTTTACCTGCACGTTAGAAGGTTAAGTACTGAGAAAAACATTATCGCAAGGAAAAACTGATGAGAAAAGCATTTTTTCGATCAGTGGCCAAAATAGTTTCAGGAAATCCGTATGGTTTATTCTATTTTTTTCCCTGAAAATCATAGAAATTCTGGAAAAAAAAATTGATAAAATCCGGCAGGTATTTTTGTAAATCCAAGTTACAGCTATCAAACTTCAAGGTTTTGGGTGCCCCCTAGGTTTTTGATGGTGTTGAATCCATTTCCACCATCAAAAACTTGATTCAAAATCTGATAATGCAAAAAAAATTGATTTTTTTTTGCTCTAACAACTTTTGGCCATCCAATCAATTCCTCTGCCTCAGCAGACACTTCCCTCAGGAAATATGGAAATGCCATCGAATAATTTTGTTCCAACTATATATTAATAAAGAAGGGAGGGAGACGAGGAGAGACAATCTTTTGAGGTTGTCGTTTGATAGTTGTTAGATCAATGGGAAAGAGAAATACCTTCCACTTGTCAAAAATCATTCGATCATTTTCTGAATGGCTCATCTACCAAAGACCTCCGCTTCCCTCTCCACTTCCACAACTCCATATCTGAACCCCAATTACAATTGTCATTACGACATTTTCATCAATCACTCTGGTTCAGATGTTAAGAATAATTTCACTAGCCATCTCTACCATCGTCTTCTTGACCGTGGATTCAGAACCCTTTTCGATCGACGAGAAATGCAGCCGGGAGACCGCTTAGATTTTCGAACAACAGCAGTTATTGCAACCGCCTCTGTTCATATACCCATATTCTCTCCAAAATATGCCGAAGCAAAATGCTGCCTAGACGAACTCCTGTTGATATTAAAGTTGAAGGCTGCAATCATTCAAGTCTTTTATTATGTTAAGTCTTATGATCTATGGATCAGGATGGATGAGGGCCAAGAGCAAGTGCCAGGCCAAATCTCGGGACTTATTGGGGATCCTGTGGGCAACAATGGCGTCTATGATGAATCCCTACAAGATCATGAAAAGAAAGGGAGATGCGGCCAACAAACTATTGCGGATTGGAAAAATGTGTTGTTCTACGTTTCACATTTAAGTGGTTTGGAGCTTGAGGCATGTAAAAGGTTAGAACTCTTATATGTTCTTGTCCGGATAACCAGGTTCAATGTATTTTCATAAACAAAGTTTTTAGTACTCATGTTTGGCTTACTTTTCTTTGAATAACCAGCGATGAAGGTGAGCTCGTGGATAGGTTAGTGCAACAAGCAGAGGAAGAGGTTGCAAAACCACAATTTCAGGTGGGAAAATATGTAATTAGCTTGGATAAAAAGCTTGTAGATCTTTAAAAGAAAATATTATTACAATTGTTATACTGTTTTCTCCTCAAAGGTGTACGAAAAGGAAACACTTAACACTGTGGATGACAAACAATCTCAACAATATAAATGGCTACTAAACATTGTAGATCTGCAGCAAATGATAAAAACAAAACCTACCAAAGTCCCGATCTATGCCACAATAATAGTTAAACAGCAAAATGAAATAGTAATAAATGAGAGTAACTCCAATAATCCAATGGAAACCAGATATACAAGGAATATATTTTATTAAATAACACCCGTGAAGGGAACACATAAATGTTACCAGTCCCCCTCTATGGGATGGGTTCTTGGCTATCCTCAAATATCTTCAGCTTTTGTAGAGTCTCTCTCCTCTATAATGTGTAAACCCAACAAATAAAATGTTTGAGCTCAATGGGAACTCAAACGGAAAAGAAAAATGATGTGTGACAGTGATAATAATCAGAGTTACAACAATGAGTGCAACAATGAAAATGATCAAAAGTGAATAATGAATGGAAAACCCTTCTATTTATAATAGTTATTGTCAAATAATGAGCAATAATTAAAAATTATTAACCCCATTCTAGAAATAACCACTTGAAAATTTTTATTATATTTGGTTAGGAGGGAAAAAAATCTTTAAACTTTTATTTAGAAATAATAAATAAATAAATGATTTACTCATCATCTCAAGAAATATGGTTAAGGAATAATTAACAAATCATCTCAAGAAATATGGTTAAGGAATAATAAACAAATAATGATTTATTTAATTATTCCTAAGGGATTTAGTCAAACTTAACAAGGAATTTTAATTAATTAGTGATTAATTAACTATTCCTAGAGAAAAATAAGATAGTTAATAATTTATCTGTTTATTTTTCATAACTAGGTCAAATAGGAAAAGGAATATTAATTAATCAATGGTTTAATTAATTATTCCTAGAAGATAATTAAATAAATAGTGATTTATTTAATTATTCTTCATGGGTTTAATTATAAATTACTTAACAAATGTGGTTTATTAAGTAATTTCTCACAGTGAAAGCAATTTTACTATGGTAAAATTGGCCTTACATGGTGTACTTTGATCCATCTAGTAAATTAAGGCTAGATGATCAATTTTTTGGTGATAACGGATTGCCCCCCAACGTACGAGTGTTAGGAGAAAAACGTATGACCGAAGTATGTTGTAAAGACACAATCACTAGACAATAAAGTGGAGTCAAAGAGAGAGAGAGAGACCAATAGAGTTGAAGTGAAAGAGGATAGGGACAAGGGGGGAGACCAATGCAAGTCTCCTTTTATGTGTGGTACCTATTAGCTTTGCTGTGCAAAAACATCAAAAATGGATTCAAACACTCTCAAAGGCTGAAATTACACTTATAATGGTGCCAAAGGATCCATGGTTGCTGTTCAAATTCTCAAATCATGGCTAAAAGTCCTCCACCGATCGAAAAAATTGCAAGGGGAAAGCCCTTTGGAGGGCAGAAATACACTATCGGGAGGCGGAAATACCCCAAAAGTCATGAAAAAATTCAAATTGCAAGCATAACAGTTAAATTCGCGACAGCCGTCGGATCTGGCCGATCAACGGTCCAGATCGTGTCGGCATATCGCAAGTCGGGGGAGGCAGTGGCAGCGACAAAGGAGACCTCGCCGATGAGCGATCGCCGATATCGCATCGGCGTATTGTATCGGCACTTTTAAAAAGAGGCATTGGATGGTGATCGGCGATTTTGTGAGGACCGTCGATCGCGTATCCGGATCAACGGCCGAGATCACGTCGGCATTTCGCTATCGGCGATTACAAAGGGGCAGGCTTTAACATGAGTTATGTGCCGATGCGATGGGCCGGACCCGACGGCCATACAACGCTCCATTTTATATTATTTTGGGTCCGCAACAATATCGGCGCTTCACCAAAGATTGGGGCACAGGACATCGCCGATGGGCGATCGCCGATATCGCATTGGCGAGTTACAATGGAGGACTTACCAAGAGGTTTGGGCTTTATTGTTCGACGATGAGCGATCGCCGATATCGCATCGACGCTTTCAAAGAGGGCCTTTCGCGCATATATATATTTCCGACCCGATGGGCCGGACCCGACGGCGGTATTAATCCTGTTTGATAGATTATCGGGTCCGCGGCGATCGCCGATATCGCATCGGCACTTTCAATGGAGCTTGGGCCTTTTATGTTTGTGACCCGATGGGCCGGACCCGATATATGTACAACGCTCCATTTTATAATATTTCAAATCCGCGCCCGTCGCTTTTTCATTGTTTTTTATGTATTTTCTTTGTATAAAGAAAATACAAAGGAGGCTTGGTGGGTGCCGATAGTGACGAAGGTCGAACCTGATGGGACTATAAATGATTTTTAGTGAAATTTCAAGTCCGCGCTGGGCCATTTTCATTAGTTTTGGGCGCATTTTCTTTATTAAAGGAGATATAAAGAAATACAAAGGAAGCCTTGGCGGGTGCCTATTGCGATGAAGTCCGGACCCGAAAGGGTCCGTGAATCAAAATATATATATGATCAGGTCCAGCAGAGGCATTTTTCATGTTTTTTTCCAATATTTCATTGTATTTTCAAATATGAGGAAAAGCGAGGGATCGGTGGTATCGGCCCATATCGCGATCGACTGATCGCAATCGGGGAAACCAAGGATGCATGACATTTTACATTATAAGCGCCAATGCGATGAAGCCCGGACCCGATGGGTTTCTTAAGAAAAATGGTATAATATTTCAGATCCGCCAGAGCCATTGTTTTATGATTTTGTAGCATTTTCTCATGTATTCTCAAGTATAAAGAAACAAAGGATCGGCCAGCTTAAGTTATGCATTGCAGCCCAAATGACGGACCCGATAAATGATTAAGCCATGAATGAACCTTTTGAAGTTCAAGTGAAGCATTAATGGGCGGGAATGAGCAGTTTGACAGTATTTCACTGTTTAATAAGCAAAACAGTCATGATGGAGTCATTTTAATGTTCGGCGACTGCATTTAATCAACAGTATGGCCGAGGAGGAAGCAGGACACCACTTATCTGATCAGAGCATTCAATGGTTATGGTTCCTTTGGTATTTCACGCCACCTGCTCCAAGGAGGACTGCAGAGCAACAGAAAGGTCAAATCCATTTACAGCACAGCCATATTTGTATCAGCGGCCCATTCCTGAATGTAAATGTGGTTGGTGACCATTTATGGGCTCCTCCACGCATAGCTAACAGAGAGATTGTAATGAAACACCATATATACTGAAAAAAGAGATGTAATCAGATTGATGAGTGTTTGATGAATGATAGTTTTGTTGTTGCCTTTAACTTCTGGAGACTGTAAATACTATGAGGCCTGCAACTTCTGGTCTTGATTTTCATCTAATACAAGCTTCTTGTGCTGTCACCAGCTCACTTTCCACTTCTCTTTCTTGTTCGAGGTTGTGCCTGCTTGCATTTATTTGATGTGCTGTGAATGTTTAATATCAGAGGGGCTGTCATCCCACCTCTGTATTATAATTTAGTGGTTCATTGAAATTGCTTGCAGATTACTGTTGTTTAACATCAGAGAGCTGTCATCCTGTCTATGTATTAAACAATAGTTCTACAGATCTTCTAACTGGTTGCAGCTGGCCATCACAGGGTCTTGTGCATCTTCTATTGTAATTAGTCTTCTCCATCATCACCTTTGCCTCAAACTGTGAGCAGTTGGTAGTTGAAAGCCTTGTAGTTTGGGAGTCTTCACCCATGTCTGGGGATAATCATAGTAGGAGTGGTTATATGGCTTAAATGTGCAGCATATCTCCATTTATCCATCATCTTATCCAACCATAATTGTTGAATTTTTAATGTTCCTGAGCATCACTGAGTTACAACCTAGGTGAGTTTCTTGGGGTGATAACAATACCAAATCTCAGTGAGGTGGGGGAGGCATACCTATACCCGTCGAGATAAAGTACAAAAATAATGATGTGCCCAAAAACATAAAACTGAGCAATGAAGTACATGCTGAATGATACATGACACGCTGGCATAACTGAGCCAGAAAATAATACAATGTGTCCCATATAGATAATGCACTTGGAAAAAACATGAGCCAGGACTGAATACAATATCATCTGATTACATGAGGTATAATGGCCCTTCCCTTAAAAAAAGGGTAGGAGGGAGGGTAGAAAAACCGAAGAAGCCCTGCTGAACATGGAAGGGCTCTGCAAAACTGAATGGATCATCTGAAGGAGACGTGCATGCTATGAACACTGCGATCGGTAGGAACCGAACCCATCAAATATGCGAAACTGCATCTGAGGCTGTAGCATAATATGAAGGAATACGGGCATGTGGAGGGCTACGTGAAGGGCCACCCCCTCATGAGGTCTGAAACATCTAACACACACCTAGGAATCACTGGTACAATCTACTCTATCACTGGACCATCAAATGTATGAATCAAGAACATGAAACAACCAAGTAAAAGGGAAATAATGAATCCCTATGCTCAATCCGAGGTACCAAATTAGAGTGGAATCTAGAACCAAGATACACCGCCCTCTAGGCCATTCTTATGGAATAAATGTGTTGACGTCGATAGAATAGGACTTGCCATAAGTGAGGAAATGAGGATCCTCACCTAAGGCACAAGGGAAAATAATATTGTGACAAATGGACTGACACTAGGGACAATGGAAGATATGGGACTGAGGGACAAATAGACAACTTCCCTTGTCAGAGCATAAAGTGCACGGTTGACCTGGCAGCGACTGACTCAACTCCGGAGGGGGTGGGGTACAGCATGACTAGAGGCCAAAATGGGCAATACAGGATGAACGGTATGCAAATATGGATGGAATACTATGACATGATATAATGGGATACGAATTAGACTCCGTGGATGCAAGGGTGACTCGATGACGCTGCCACATAGAATAGGCTCGGTGGGGACCATGAAAGCATGAGTAAATTATGGTTACTCATGAAGAAAATCGACACGTGAGACAACAAGCATTAAGGGAAGGTGTTCCTTAAGGTACAAGTGTCGCATATGAAGAAATTCAATTTTGAGAAGTGACGAAGTGACCCTTCTTGGAGAAATGGTTTCCTAGTGAAGTATCAAATCATCAAATGAAATGATGCAACCTACCTAAATGCATGACAAAAATAAATACGTGCAAATCAATGGGAGATGCTATGGGTACAATTTCTTAAGGTAGAGTGCATTACGAGGATTAGGAAGGAGTTTGCCTTCAAAATCCTCAAGGAGATATGCCCATTTTCCTAAGTCCTTACGAATGATGTAAGGTCCTAGCCATAATGATTCGAACTTCCCATGTCCCAGGGTATCATGGTCCTGGTCATACACTAGAACAAGATCACCTTCGTGGAAGGCACAAGGGTTGACTTTTTGATCATACTGAGCTTTGGTGCATGTTTTGGCCGCTTCAATGGTTTGCAAAGCAACACAACAGTCTTCAGAGGCGTGTTCAAGCATGACATGTCTTTGTTCTAATGGTTGGGTGTCAAGGAGAAGTTCGACAGCTAGGTGAAGGGAAGGGATCTCGCATTCGATTGGCAAGACAGCCTCCTCGAAAAAAACAAGGTGGAAAGGAGTGAACTCAGTGGCGGTTTTGACAAACGTTTTATAGGCCCACAAAGCAGGGAAGAGCATAAGGTTCCAATTGGTCTTGTGTTTATTCACCGTCCACTGAAGCATCATTTTGAGAATCTTGTTGACTGCTTCAACCTCTCCATTACCTTGAGGGTAATAAGACGATGAATATTGGTGCTGGAAGCCCAATAGTGAGGATAACTCACGCCATACCTCATCTTCAAAATGTCGGCCTTGGTTAGAGAAAAATTATTTCGAAACCCTGAATCGAGCGATAACATGATTAAAAAAGAAAAGGGTCACGGTAGTCATCATGTTATTGAACGTTGGCATGGCCTCAGCCCATTTGGTAAAATAGTTGACTGCCACGATAATATACTTATGTTTATTAATAAATGGTGGTCAACATTCCATAAAGTTAATGGCCCATTTACAGAAATAACCAGCAACGATGACAGGAAGGAGAGGAGCTGGTGGGGCTCTTTCCTTTGGGGCAAAATGTTGGCAATTAGGGCAGTGTTCGACTACCTCAATGCAATCACTGAAGAGAGAAGGCCAAAAGTAACCAGCGTGCATGAGTTGTTGGGCAGTAACCATACTGGAGAGGTTACCACCACAAGTGCCATTGTGATAGCGTTTAGCACTTTCTCTGCCTCAGGATGGGTGCGACAACGACAAAGGATAGAATCCACACTGCGACAATAAAGGTCATCACCGATGAGAAGGTAGCGAGGGAACTGGTATTGAATTCGTCATCGATTATCACGAGTAAGATGGGGGGAGAATTTTTGGGTTTGCAAATATGTGAGAATATCTTTGTACCAAGGATCGTCCAAAGTGATGATGAAAAAGTGTTCATCTGGGAGCTCGTCATTAACCAACAGATCATGTGCACTAGTGGGTAGTTCATAAATGAGTTCGGTGAGGGCCAAACCATTCTTACTCTTAGGCGTAGCAACCTCAAGATTGAATTCCTGGAGGATGATGATCCAACGTGCATACTTCCCATTGATGATTCGTTGACTCAAAAGGAAGGTCATGTGGTTGGAGTTTGTTACGACCTTGGTGGCACGCGTAAGGATATATTGATGGAGCTTTTGGATGGACAACACGATAGCCAATGCCAACTTCTCTTCATGAGAGTGGTTCACAGGGGGTCCTACGAGGTTCTTACTGACATAGTAGATAACGTGCTCATTCCAATCATCATCTTCCCGAATAAGGACCCCAGCAACCGAATGGGCGGACGCTGAGATGTACAAGATGAAATCCTTGGTGAAGTTAGTGGGACTGATCAAAGGAGCAGAAGTGAGAGCATGCTTTAGGACATCAAAACACCATTGAGCATGGTCATCCCAAACAAATGGAATGGTTGAGTGAAGGAATCTAAGAAACCCATGCGCGGTGGTCACCTAGTCAGGCACAAACTTGCGAAGGAAGTTGGCTTTGCCTTGAAGGCTTTGTAACTGGCGCAAGGTACGAGGAGGTGGCAGGTCAAGAATGGCTTGAACTTTCAGGGGGTCAAGAGTGATACCATATTTTGACAAAATAAAGCCTAATATATGGCCGAAAGAAACACAAAAGACACATTTCAATTGATTAAGACAAATGTTATACTTGCGACATCGGAGAAAAATGGTGCACAAATCATGAATATGTTGTGCCCAAGACCTAGAACGAGTGGTGAGATCGTCAAGGTAAGTAAGGATAAGGTGCGCTAAGTCATGCAAATAGTATGACATGGCCCACTGAAATGTGGCTTCAACATTATTTAAGACGAATGACATGACCCTATATGAAAAGTTTCCCCACAGACTAATGAACGTTGTCTTTAATTGATTAGCATGACGGATACTGATCTAGTTGTACCCAGAGAATCCATCCATAAAGGATAGAACCTCGTGCCCCACACACTCATCAATGATTTGGTCAATAAAGGGTGTGGTAAAGTTATCTTTGGGATAAGATTTGTTTAGGTTGCAAAAGTCCGTGCAGACACAAATGGTGCCTTGCATCTTGAGAACAGGAACTGGGTTGGATACCCATGTGGTATATTCAATGGGATAGATGAAATCACCCTGCTTGAGCTTGTTGATATCAGCTTTTATGGCCTCACGATGAGAAGGGTGAATGGGTCTCAACTTCTGACGGACAAGAGTGGCATCGGGCCATGTGTCGATATGGTTTTCAATAATGGCGGGATCAAGTCCGTGCATCTCAGAATAAGACTAGGCGAAAACATCACGGAATTATTTGAAGAGATCGGTGTAAGCTTCAATTTCTTCCAGGGTGCACTGCGCCCCCAAGGTAATATTTTATTCGACCCCTGGTTTATCTGAAATGTTGATTTTGATAGTAGGAGAGATGTTGGCCATATTCCCTTCTTTGAAATCATCTAGGGTATGGATGGGATTTCGAAACCAATCGACTTCACCATGGATGAAGTCTTTTTATTCCACAACTTTTGGTCATGAGACTACTGTGGCAGGAATTTTGCACGATGGTGCATATCATCATAAGGGTAATCAAGGGTAGACATAGCTTCCATGATGTCCTTATTAGAATGGAGGATGGACGAACGGGAGGAAGACTGACTACAAGATGTGACGATCGTACCTGGTGCATCAACTTGATAAAGAAGGTTTACATATGCATCATCTAGAATGGTAGACGATGAGCTAGTCGATGGAAGATCTACGAATGTTGAGACCTAGGATTCTGTCAAAAAAGGTTCGATAGAAGAGCACGCAGAAACCTCAGAAAGATTTGCCTACAAGGAACTCAAGGATGATGAAAGGCAAAAGGACATGGCCCGTGGAGTCCGTCATCTTGACATCGAGGGGAGGGATCATGATGGCGGGACCAGAGTCCCCCTATTCTGGTTTACTAGTGGTACCGGAATCCATGGGTAGAGGAGTAGGTGATCCACTATGAGTGGTATCATATTCGCGAAGCGCCTCAAGGCAATCGTAAAATTCGTCGAGACAAGGGCAACAATGGGAATAGTGACCATGATGATTGCACAAGGCATAAGCTTGGTTATTTGTGTGTAACATTATGATTTTCTTGGCTGGACCCGGTAACGTAATTTGGACCTCAGGTATATTTGACTCAGGGAACGTTTCATGAACCAAAGGTTTGAGATGAGGGAGTTCAGGACAATTATTAGTGGCATGCCCAACAACTTTACACAAAGCGCACGGAGGTTACGGATTTGGGGCTTTGGTGCTGGAGGAGCTTGGGGAGCCTTATCCTTAGGTTCTTTCCTCTTGGCTTTGCCCCCTGTCTAAATGCTTTCGCAACAAGAGTGGGTTCGTATTGAGGTTGGGATGGAATTGGAGGAGCGGCAGGGGCTGTAGGGACTAGTTCAACCGAGATCAAAGAATGATAAGGTCTTAGCTGACCAAGCGGATTGCTTGCAAGGGGATCAATGTACCATATTGGGATCCCCAAATTCATATTAGGGAGGACCATCGAAGCCATGACAAGGATAGAAATATTCCCAGAGGAGGAAATAAGAAAGGTATCTGGCCTCCAGGGTAATGTCTCGGCGGAATAGCTCCTAGATGGTTGAGACTTGGAGGAACAATTCCTGGTGGGAACATAAGGGAGGCACCCACAAATGAAGGAGGTCCTGGGGGGATGGATCCGGATGGCTCGGCTGAGGTGGGAACAATAGGTTGCTGAGGAGCGGGCTGTTGTTCAAATGTACCAGACTGCTTGCTAGCAGCCCGTGATGCTTGTAACATGTAAACACTCAAAGAGATAGGCTCTGAGATGAGAGGGGAAGGACCAAGGAAATCCCCACAATGAGGAATCTTTGTAGACTCTAGGTGAAACACCAGTGGGGGGAGTGGCAGACTGCTTATCAGACATTGACAAGATAATGGACTCAGGGGAGGTCACGGATGTCGGCTCGTAGTATGTTAACTAATCGATGGTGACGATCTTCCCTTCATGGGGGAAGCACATATTGCGAAAAATTTTAGATGCGACGACTGACATGGCATATTTGTAACTACGACCTAAGAGAATATTGTAATCTAAAGGAGCATCAATAACCTCGATGTCTACATGAATAATTTTGCTCGCAAGAGACACTGGACAATTGCGATACATGCTGAGAGGCTGGGAGGAGTGATCATCCCAAGAACGCAAAGTGATGGTGGATGGGAACAGTTCAAGTGACTTAATTGGTTTCCAAAAGATAGTGTACATCATGCAGGTGGATGCGTTTTCAGAAATAATGCATCGAGAGATGATGGCATTATGGACTCGGATTGGTATATGGAAAGAAACAGATGAAGGTAATGGGGGATGTTCTAATGTATCAACTGGGAATACAATCAAACGATCATTGAAAGGATATATTGTGCCTAAAGCAGTTAGTAGATCTTTCTTTTGAGATGGGCACGAATGGGGTACTTCCAACATCGACATGATAGCAGGTGATTGTGACAAGTCGTCTACTATACTGTATGTATGGGCAGCTCGGTTAGAAGTCATTTTATGACGTAATGGTCCCTTGGGGATCTTTATAATTGACTCAAATTTAGGTTGATGGATCTGTAGTGGACCATTTGGTGTCGTAAGAGTCTCAGTAGATGCTTTGGTTTTGGACTGGGTGGCGGATGAAGTCGATGGCTTGTCATATTGACACGACTGAGTTTGCAGGTTGATATCAGAGGGATTGACCTCATCAAAATTCACCATGAGGATTTGGTAGTTACCAGGACCAGAAGGTTGGGGGGGATGGGCTGCTTAACCTGGCTGAGGTTAATCAGCAACAAATCCTTGCTGACAGAAAGGATTTGTAAGCATTGTTGGTTGAGATGGCGCATGATTCTAATGTCATTGTTGGATGGGCAATTGACCTCTAGAACCTGCTTGAGCTTCCCACATTTGGCGCATCTGGGGTAAAAGAGGACACTCATGTGTATAATGGCCATGCACACCACAACATGCACAAGGCTTGTTTGTACAAATATATTTGTTCTTCTTGGGCTGACTGCCCTGTTGCTGGTTGTTGGTGTTAGGTTGGTTCCCCTGGGGCTCACTAGATTGATTACCTTGATACCCTAGTTACCCTTGTTACCTTTCCCCTTATTCTTTTTCTTTGAATTTTGGGGATTGGTTGCACTCTGTTGTGCAAACACTTGACCCTGAGGGGGCGGTGGTTGTTGGGGCTGAAGATACATGGGAGGTTGGGGCGCTAATGTTTGATGGGTTGGAGTGCTCGACTGGGAATAGGGATAATATGGTGGAGGAGCAACGGTTTGATAGACAGGTTGACCATTGGCTGGCTTTGAAAACATGTTGCTAGCAAGAGGGGCATAAGTGTTGGAGGAACTAGTGCCCCCCTGCGGATAGCCATAACTATACTGAGTATATGAAATGGATCCAATGAAACCGTTGGTGGCACCGTAAATCCAGTCAAGGGAACTACAATTATGTTCTAATTTAGGGTTAATGGATTGATTTTATGAATGCTCCGACATGTATATATATGTATTGTAACATTGAAAGGAACATAATGAAAACTCAATCTGGTATTCCCAGTTTTGGGATCCAGGGGAAATCTCTATGTATATTTGTTTTATGTTCTCACCATTGTATATTTTTTTTGTTAAGAATTCATTTGCAGATAATTTCTGTACAAGGTTAAAACCTACATTCGGTATCAGAGTTGTTTCGGTCTCAATGGGATGCCTTTGCTACTCAGGGGTTTTTCTCAGGCCTATGGTAGACCTTGTTTAGTGGGATTTCTGCAGGATTGATTCTTGCAGTGAAAGAAGATGGTGAACAGTGGAAAGATAGAGATCGATAAATTTAATGGTCAGAGTTTTTAGTTGTGGAAGCTCAAGATGGAGGATTTGTTGGTGGACCGAGATCAGTGGATTGTTTTAGATCCAGGCACGACACTCACAGGAATGTCGATATAAGACTGGGCAAAGTTATATCGAAAGGTGAAGAGCACAATACGATTGTGTCCCTCAAATTCAATATTGTTGAATGTATCAAGGGAAGCTACGGTGAAGGATTTGTGGGTCAATTTAGGGACTTTGTACCAATCTAAGTCTCTGGTGAACAAATTGTTCCTGCGAAAAAAGCTTTATAACCCGAGCATGAAGGATGGAGACTTGGTGACAGAGAAACTGAACACCTTTAATATTGTGGTAAGCCAATTGTTATCTGTTGATATTAAAATTTCAAATGAAGATAAGTGCATCGTTTTCTATGTTCTCTACCAGATTTCGTGGGATAGTCTAGTTGTTGCAATAGGTAGAAACATAACTACCTCGAAGTTTGATGAAAAGGTTTGTATAGAACAGAAGAATACTACTCCATACACACCTCAGCAAAATGGAGTAGTAGAAAGAATGAAAAAAACATTGATGGAAAAGGAAAGAAGCATGCTCAGTGGTGTCGGGTTAGGACACGAATTTTGGGTAGAGGAAATGGAGACTGCATGTTGGATGTTTAATAGATCACCTTCATCAGTGTTGGAGGATAAGACTCCACATGAGGTATGGACTGGTAAGAAACCCTCTCTTTCACATCTAAGGGTATTTGGCTGTGATGTATATGTACATGTTCCAAAGGAGAAAAGAACCAAGTTGGATAGTAACTCTAAAAGATGCATCTTTATTGGGTATAAGGATGGTTTAAAAGGTTATAAACTTTGGAAACCGGAAACAAGGAAGGTTGTGTACAATCGAGATGTGGTATTTAGAGAGGTGAAAGATGTTATTAAACATGAATTCCTACCAAAGGAACCTGAGAAGATAGAGTTTGAGCTAAAGGAGGAAGAATCATACTCTACAATAGAATAGGAATCTGAAGGGGAAGAGCCACAAAATCCATTTTTTAGAAGATTAGTTCGAGCGAGAAGGAAGCCAGAAAGGTATAGTCCACTCATTTCTGCTCAATTTTTTCTTTATCTATTACTGATGATGATACCAGAATTGTAAGGGAGACAGTAGATTCAGAGGATGGAAAACTCTGGAAAGAGGTCATGGTTGATGAAATGGCATCTTTGGACAAAAATGAGGCTTTGGATGTGGTGGAGTTGTCGGTTAGAAGGAAACCCATTGGAATAAAATGGTTGTTTAATGATCCAGGTGGATATTGGTGGCCACCTGCCAAGTCCACTTGGACCCCCACCATTGTTTCTTTCAGCTTTTCAGTTTCCTAATTGTAGCACAGTTTACTATTTTTAGCAGTTTTTCGGGTCTCGAACTTCCGGAGCCATTTTGAGGCCCTAAACGTCGTTTTTTGGCAAACCTGGAAGCAACATGGGTCCATGGAGCGATGTTGCTATTCCCAAAGTCGTATTTATTGGATAGATCTTTCTGACGAGATATTGTGCATGTCAAACGGAGATCATATGCCAAAGTTACGACCTGAGGAAGTTTATGTACCAATTTACCCAAATGGGGACCATAGTTTGGCGTTCCATCTTCTAGGGTTAGGATTTTGGATGGTGATGGTTTTCCATTGTTTCTCAACAATAAATAGGCCTTCAATCCACATTCTAACACAGTTCTGAGGCATGTAGCCGCCACATCTCTTCTCAGAGATAAGCTACCATTGCCCTAGTTGGTTTATTTCCATTGTTGTTTGTAAGCATATTTCAGTATTTTACATTAATGAAATGAAGTATTATTTCTGCTGCATGTCTATGTTTATGGTTATCTCTATAATTTTTTGCATTCCTGTTTAAATCCGGATCAATGGTATCAAAGCGGTCTACTTTTTCTCTTTTTTTCTTTGCATGTCCCCAACGAGGTCAGGATATAAGGAGTTAGGGCTTGAACTGGTCGAACCTTTGCAAGACCAGCCTCGCAAATCCTGACGACCTCCCATGGCGGATGAAAAGAAAGACGAGGGGGCAGAAGATCCCATCAAAATCTTGCTCGAAGAAGCCATCAAGTGACAAAGGAACGCGATGATGGACATTGTTGCCCAGATCCTTCAGTGGCTACCCAGGGGCAACGCATCGGCTTCCAATAGCTACTCTGGAAATGCCACACCATTTAAGGTACAAGTTAATTTTGAAATCCCCATATTCGAGGGTTAGATAGACGCAGATACTGTCGATAAATGGTCAAATCTACTAGAGGGTTATTTTTCTGTTAATGATTTTTCTAGTCGGGAAAAGATTATTTTCGCTCTTCTCAACAAAGCTCCCCACGTCAAGGACTGGTGGGAAACCTACTGCAAGTAGAAGGGCGAAAATACAGGCTCACTATTTTCAGCCACACCCACTTGGGATTTATTCCGGGATGCCATCAAGGAGAAGTACTACCCTGTCGGAAGTTATGAGGATCAATACATAAAGTGGACCATGCTACGGCAGGGGAGGGACCAAGACGTGCTAAAATTTACCAATATTTCCCATACCCTTCGCACAAAGTTGGGTATCAAGGATTCAGAGTAGCATTTGGTACTCAAATACCGCGGCTACCTGCACAAGTACATCCAGGAAGACATAGAATTCCTGAACATCCCCTCGCTTAGCACGGCATACTGATATGTCGTCAAGGTCGAGCAAAAGTTTAAACATAAAAAGCAAGACTTTGGATCTGCAAATCTGAAGCAAGGGAAAGGTGCCCCCAAACCGTGGAACAAAGGACAAAGCCAAGGCAAGGCGACCCAAGACAACCAACCAAATCTGCAAGCAAAGAACAACGCCGTGAAGTCGAAAAAGGACACGGGAGAGTGGTGTGAGTTCCATAAGAGCTACACTCAAAACACAAGTGAGTGTCGGAACAAGTAGTCACTAGTGGCGGAGCTAAAGGTTTAAGAATCAGATGCATTTTCCGACTCTGATTCAGAACCCGACAAGGGGAATGACAAAGGGAATCATATTATCGATGCGAAGCCCAACGCCACCGTTGCCACCACGAAGATACAGAAGAAGGAACCCGAAGATCCAGAGGAGGAGGAGCGTCTCTTCCACTCCCAGAAGTGGGTAAAGGGCTCCCCGCTATAGTTTATTGTCAACAGCGGGAGCCAAAAGAACCTCATTTCGGAATAGGTCATGAAGCGACTGGGCTTACCACCATAGCACATCCACAACCGTACACTATCGGGTGGCTTCACCAAGGACGGGATCTTCGCGTGAGCCAGCAATGTCGCCTTCCATACAACATTAAGCCCTTCATAGATGAGGTATTGTGTGACATTGCTCCCCTTGAAGTTTGTGATGTATTATTAGGACAACCATACTTGTGGAAGCGACATGTTGTGTATGAATCAAGGCCCGATGCTGTTATTGTTACTTTGGGAAATAAGCTGTACAGGATACCGGAGGTAGCACCGCCTACCGCCATCTCTTTGGTTACTACAAAACAATGCAGTAAGCTCATTTCCAAAACCAGGAAATTTGTTTTCCTAACGATACGCCCTCAAGGAAAGAAGAAGACGGTGGCCACAACCTCCAGACAGGGCCCCTCCGCACGACAACTACAGATGGACAAAGTCATGCAGGAGTACGAGGATATCTTCACCTCCCTCGCAGGGGTTCCTCTGCACTGTCAGGTCAAGAACTCCATCGATCTGACCCCAGGTGCGCCGCTGCCCAATGGACTAATCTATCGGTGCTCTATTCTGGAGAATAATGAAATCAAGAGGCAGATTCAGGAGCTGCTGCAGAAAGGTCACATCCATCCGAGTTCATCGCCCTATGGGAGCCCGATCATGTTGGTACAGAAGAAGGATGGGACCTGGAGACTCTGTATTGACTATCTGGTGCTGAACAAGATCACTGTCCGTAATAGGTACCCGATCCCATGGATTGATGATCTCCTGGACCAATTGAAGGGGGGAAAATATTTCAGCAAGATCGATTTGAAGTCAGGATATCACCAGGTACTAATCGAACCCTCCGATGTGTGGAAGACTGCATTCAAAGCCAAGGAGAGCCTTTTCGAATGGTTGGTTATGCCTTTCAGATTGATGAATTCTTCTACAACCTTCATGAGGCTAATGGATGACATATTACAGCCATTCACCAACTCATTTGTAGTGGTATACTTGGATGACATCCTGATTATCAGCTAGAGTTGGGAAGACCACCTCCACCACATCCGACAAGTTCTCCAAACACTGTGACAACACAAGTTATGTGCCATTTTGGAGAAATGCACTTCTGGCATGACCCAGGTTCAGTATCTAGGATACATTATTGATGAACAGGGGGTGCATGTGGATCCAGCCAACATCCAAGTCATTCGTGTTTGGCCCTCTCCAACCACTCTGACAGAGCTCCACAACTTTCTAGGTCTTGCCAACTTCTACCACAGGTTCATGTTTGGATTTTCTCATATCACTTGGTCATTGAGTCAAGTCACCAAGGGAGGAGCAAAAGCAAAATTCTTTTGGTTTGAATCTCAACAGAAGGCATTCACAGAGTTGAAAGATCGCCTCTGTATGGCACCACTGCTCACATTACCAGACTTGCAACAACCTTTTAAGGTCGAGACAGATGCCTCTTACTATGCTATTTGGGCAGTCCTTACTCAACACGGGCATATCACAATGAGACACTTTCAAACACAGTCCGGAAGTATCCCACTTATGACAAAGAGATGTATTCCATTGTGCAGGTCTGCCAACAATTGAAGCATTACATTTTGGGGAAGGAAATTGTCATCCACACAAACCACCAACTCTTGTAGTTCATACAGACCCAAGGGAAATTGCAGAATGATCGCCATCAGAAGTGGTCCACATACCTGCAACAGTTCCATTTGAATATCAAGTATAAGAAGGGCAGCACCAATAATGTTGCAGATTGCCTCAGTCGACCACCGATCATGGCGTTAACCACCGTGCTCAACTCTTGTGGGCACGAGACTTCAGATTGGCCACTTCTCTACAAAAGCAACCAAGAATTCAGCCACACATACCAGACACTCATGGAGGGTCATCATGTCCCAGATTTTCACCTCCAAGATGCCCTGTTATGCCACCTAGGTCACCTTTGTGTTCCTTCAAGCAAGTGTGCCAAGATGATTTGGGAAGCACACTACAGTCGGGCTACTGGGCATTTTGGGGTCAAGAAAATGGTGGCAGTATTGCAGAAGTATTTCTATTGGCCTAATCTTCAACAGGATGTCGAGAAGTACATCAGATCATGCACTGCTTGCGCCATTTCCAAACCAACCATCAAGAAGCAAGGCCTCTATACCCCGCTGCCTACCCCTAGTCAACCTTGGGAATCCATCTCCATGGATTACATGTCAGGCCTTCCTTCCAATAAGCATGGAAACAACTGTGTTTTTGTGGTCGTCGACAGGTTCTCGAAGATGGCCATTATGGCGGCCTGCAAGAAGAATATCACAGCAGAAGCCACTGCTAAACTCTTCTTTGAACGAGTGTGGGTACACTTTGGGATCCCACAGTGTATCATCTCAGATTGGGACAACAAGTTCCTCAGTACATTTTGGTCCAGTATCTGGTCGATGCTGGACACCAAACTCACTAAGTCCACAACCTTCCATCCTCAAACTAATGGCCAGACAGAGGTTGTCAACAAGATGATCGTACACATTCTATGCATGTACAACTCAAATCATGCACGCACATGGGACAAGAGCCTCCCCTATGTTCAACACAGCTACAACCGAGCTCTTCACAGCTCGACTGGCCACAACCCTTTTCAAGTGGGCTTGGGATTCTAGCTACCATGTCCCATTGATGTGGCCATGCCATTTGCTGCTACTCACGCAGATTTGGCTCATGTCCAGTCCGAAACAGATAAGGCAGCTAGATTCATTGATCACATCCAACATATTCGCTAGCAGGTCCATGATATTCTGGAGAAATAAAATTCCAAGTACAAGCAGCGACATGATCAACATCAAGTGCCACACAATTTTCAGGTGGGTGACAAAGTCTGGTTGCATTTTCAAAAAGAACGCCTTATCGAAGCCTATAGGAAACTCAAACCACTCCGATATGGTCTTTACACCATTACCAAGGCTGTGGGATACAATGCATTTGAGCCCAGCATTCCCCCATTCCTTGGCTTGCACCCAGTGTTCAATGTGGACCGCCTTCAGCCATACTTTCCACCATTACTAGACACATCCAACATTGCATAACATCTCCACCCACAAAGTTAAATCCAGATTGCATGGAACAAGATGCAACTGATCAGATCATGGACACATAGATCAAGCACACTCGCCAATAGAATATGTAACTGTATCGAGTTGTCAAAGCAGGCCAACTCCTTCACTAGGGCAAGTGGCTCACCAGGGACCAAGTTCAGCAAAAGTTTCCTCATCTCATGGATTAAATCAACGCAATGGGGACCATTGCTTCCTAAGGGGGGAGGAATGATCTAGGTGGATATTGGTGGCCACCTACCAAGTCCACTTGGACCCCCACCATTGTTTCTTTCAGCTTTTCAATATCCCTAATTGTAGCACAGTTTACTATTTTTAGTAGTTTTTCGGGTCCTAAACTTTCAGAGCCATTTTGAGGCCCTAAATGAATTTTTTTGGGAAAACTAGGAGAAACATGGGTCCATGGACCGATGTTGCTCTTCCCAAAGTTGTATTTCTCGGATATATCTTTCTAACGAGATATTGTGCACGTCAAATGAAGAGCATATGCCAAAGTTACGACCTTGGGAAGTTGATGTACCAATTTACCCAAACGGGGCCCACAGTTTGGCGTTTCATCTTCTAGGGTTAGGTTTTTGGATTTTGAGGGTTTTCCATTGTTTCTCAACAATAAATAGGCCTTCGAGCCTCATTGTAACACAGTTTAGAGGCATGTAGCCATCATATTTCTTCTCAGAGATAAGCTACCATCGCCCTAGCGAGTTTATTTCCATTGTTGTTTGTAAGCATATTTCAGTATTTTACATTAATGAAATGAAGTATTATTTCCGCTGCATCTCTGTATTTATGGTTATCTCTGTAATTTGTTGCGCTCCTAGTTAAATCTAGATCATTTAAGAAGAATATGAAAGCAAAAGACAAGGTGGAGAAATACAAAGCTCCGTTGGTAGCAAAAGGTTATTCTGAGTTGTCCGGAATTGATTTTGGTGATATGTTTTCTCCTGTTGTTAAGTTTGATTCTATTAAACTAGTTGTATATGTTGTTTATGCTTTTGATTTTGAGGTAGAACAGATGGATGTGAAGACAACATTTCTTCACAGGGATCTGGAAGAAGAGATAAAGATGAAACAACCTGAAGGATTTGTGGTGAAGGGTAAGAAAGAACTGGTATGCAGGTTAAAAAAGTCTCTGTATGGGTTAAAATAGTCACCAAGGATGTGGTATTAGAAATTTGATACATATATACGAGGACCAGAAGCAAAGCGGATCATTGTGTGTATTTTAAATTAATTGGTGATCATGTTATTTATTTGGTCTTGTATGTGGATGATATGTTGTTGATTGAAAATGACATAAATTATCCACGATTTAAAGACCCAATTGTCCTCCAAATTTGACATGAAGGATCTTGGTGCTGCAAACTATATTTTCGACATGGAAATTAAATGATATTGGGCAAAGAGGAAGCTTTGGTTAAAGTAGAGGAAGTATGTGGAGACAATATTGTAGAGGTTTAATATGGAGGGTAGTAAACCAATGAAGGTTCCTATTCCTGTAGGTGTAAAGTTATCTGTTGAACAATGTCCTAACACACAAGAAAAGGAAGAGGACATGTCCCATGTTTCATATGTGAGTGCAGTTGCTAGCCTGATGTATGCAATGGTTTGCACCAGACTAGACATTGCACATGCAGTGGGAGTATTGAGCAGGTTTATGTTGAAGCTAGGGAAGGAGCATTGGACAACAGTGAAGCGGGTTTTCAGGTATTTGCGAGGAACCATTGATTACGGTTTGTGATAACAAGGAAGACCAGGATTGGACAAAGTTTTGGACATTCATGGCTTTGTTGATGTAGACTGGGCTGGAGATATGGATCAAATAAGATCTACAAGTGGGTATGTGTTTAACCTATTTGGAGGAGCAATCAGTTGGATGAGTAAGAGGCAATATGAAATGGCACTTTCAACTACAGAGGCTAAATACATGGTAGCCACTCATGCAAGTAAGAAAGCAGCGTGGTTACAGAGATTGTGTTCAAGTATGGGGTTGGTGCAGCGAGCTATAAGGATAGAATGTCATAATCAAAGTTCAATTTTCTTGGCTAAGAACCCTACTTATCATTCGAAGACAAAACATAGTGATGTTCAGTATCACTTTGTGAGGGATATGGTTGAGGACAAAAAGGTGTTGCTGGTAAAGGTGGACACTTTGAAGAATGTTGCAGATACATTGAAGAAGTTTGTGAGAACATAGAAGTTTTCTTGGTGTAAGGAAACAATGGGCGGTGCAGGCTTGGACCAATGACATAGCTCTCCTATGACCTCTTGTGTGGAAATAAAAAACAAGTGGGAGAATGTTGGGTATGTGTTATATTCTTTCTACGACTAGAAGCGGGTGTTGTACGTTGAGCCAGGCACAACGAGAGGGTCATAGTGGGGTTTCAAGCAGTAAAAAGGGTCTTTTTCACCTCTATTTACCCTACATTAATTATCAATCCAGGTACGATTTGTTATCTCAAAGAGTTTACTCAGTCTGAGGCAGTCACTTTTCAAGAGTAATGCTAGTAGTATAGTGCTTTAAATACAAGAGTAGACAGATGCTTGGAATAAAATCTACTTACAATTAAAAGAAACTTAACACTCTGAGACTTAAATCATTCACTCAAAAAACTACAGCAATTTATCAGTCAAGGTTGCAGTAATGATAATTCTTCCCTTTGTAAACTGATGCAATTGAAAATCAATCAAGGAGAAGATCGTCAATCTGGGAACTAGACAGCAATGGTCAATGTTCACTATAGTTTCCGATCATTCTGTTCACACCAAAGCAATTACTTGAAATGATAATTCAAATAATAGGAAATGGAACAACAACTAATCTATTTAAAAAGATTGAAAAACAAATCCTTAACCTATAGAAATGAATAAAGCAGTAATTGTAATCTACAGGAATTAAGCAATAGTCTTTACCTCATAAATGATTTGAACAGCAACCCGAAAAGGGAACAGAAAACTAAAGTGAGTTATGAAATATTGAACAACTTGAATCAAATGTAAATGCACAGCAAACTAAATCGAAAATTACACACAACACATCTATACTGAGGGAAGCAGTAATCTGGGTTTCGGCATAACAATTATTGATCACGGTTATGAAGAAACAGCAATTGCGGTTACCATGGAACAACAATCACACTTGGAGGTAAACCATAGATAAATAGACAATAGTATCGATTTATAAATACACAACATTGTTGCTCTGTAAACGAACAATAATGGTAAACTGTAAGGAACAGTAATATTATACAATAATATCAATCTGTAAAGGAACGACAATGCGATATAAATTCAGAATGAACAGCATAACATTCCAGCTACAGAGGATAACCTTACTATTCAAATAGGAACGAGATATAACAGATCCAATATATGAAATAATAAGGAACAACATATTACTGAACAAAGCAGATAAAAGAAATCAAACCACACACGACTTGGAATCGGAAAATAATGGTACAGGAAGCAAGTGATCCACCAGGGCCAGGCCCTTAGCCTCCAGGGAAGCACTGCTATGATTACTCCAGAATCAAAGACGGAACAGCAACAAAATTTATATATTAATCATCAAAACAGTGTTACAGTAATCGCTCTTTTAAAGAGAGTCGATGATCAAAGTTTAAGTTACAACAATGAATTTCATAAAAACAATAATAGTCCACCCCTTGGGCTAGCAACGCTGTCCCTTCTTATAGTAGCCAAGCGGAAATATCAATGATATAGATAATCTTTAAGGTAGCAATCGGATTCGCTAGATCGTTATTTCTCAGTTATCTCTTCGTTCTCTTGTGCCGATTTGGTATCTCCTCTTCCTTTTCCTGGCTTGTACTCTCCAATCTGGATTGCCTCGTTTGGATGCGGTTCCCTGTCAAAGGGACAACAGTTGATTTTGTCTTGTCTTTTCCTTTGGAATGGCAATCTTTTTTTTTCCTCTTTTTCTGCATAGGAAAAGGTAATTATTAGTCATTTTACGTCGCTCACAAATCTTCTAAACTTTATCATAATCTTTCACCATATGCCTATTTCATAATGTAAAAAAGTTATGAATTTAAGGAAAATATGACAAAATAAGTGGCAATTACATACCTTCTCTAATGCTCAACACACCCCTCTGCTTACCCTTTTTCATGCCCTCATGAAAACATTGTAATTGACATCCAAGGCAATTAGGGAACAGGCTAGAGAAGGGATCTCATTAGGTGGTCTACAACCATGATGCCTAGATAGGAATTCAGAAAGATGTCCTGTCTGACCTTCAGGGATTTCATATAAGGCTTGATTTCCTGGTGCAAGGTGCCAAATGACTGGACTTCGGAACCTACAGCCTAACCAAGATGGGCCTTCTCTCAAAATGAGGTCACCATAGATACCCATGTGGTCAGTAGCTAGCTTAAAATTCTCATAATTGAATGGTTCTCTGTTTTGGATATTCTGATTAGAAGTCTAGTATCGGAATTAGGCTGCTGCTATGACAAGGTCTTTGATGGTAAATAAGTATTCTACCCCTTGCCGGATGACTGCTGTATGAATAGGTCCCAATGCCTCGATCACTCCCTGAGTTCTCATTAGGCTCCTATGTTTATTCCATAGCTGGAGTGGGTCTCTAGGTTCACCCCTCACCCATAGATCTAATCCATTCTCCTGTCTTTGAAAGACATTGTAGGCTTTGAGCCACTTTATTTGATTAACACCAAAAGAAATAAATGCCTGTAGTTGGACATCTCCCACAAAAGGGCTAGGGTTCTGCTCTGTTTCTCCATCTAATACAAGATTGTGCAAATAAAATTCACATAACAATCGCTGAACTTTCACCCTGTAATGCTTACAACAGTTTATGAAGTCATCAATGGTTTTTATCTCTATAGGTACTCCTGCCTTGACAACTTTAATTTTCAATTGTAAATATCTTTCCATTAAAAACAAAGCATAGTTTCTGGCAGGTGCCCTACACACTAGAACGTCAGTATACAGAGAACATAAGGTATCCATTTGTTTTATGACTATGTCTAGTCTATGGGTTACCTTTTTGACTCTTTCTTCTGCCTTTCGCCATCCTTCAAAGGCCTGGCTTTCTGATGCATTAACGTTCTTCAGCTGCTGTTGTAATTTATGGTATTTTTCTTGAGGGACAGTCTGCTCTATAAGTTCCTCTATTGTTTTTTGGGCTTGTGCCAAATCTTTTCGCAGAGTTACTACCCTCGGGTCCTTATCCAACATGATAGCTTTAGGCAGGAGATCTACTTGGATCTTCTTATCACAGGCCGATATGTTATCTGTTTGTACTTCGACATGTGCAACAGCCAGATGCTGTTCCTTTCGGTTCTGAATAACAGGTTGGACTTGAGTCCTTTTAGTCTTTTTCTTAAGGGGTTTTGCCTGGGCGGTTGCATGCTTTGCCACAACGGTTCCTTTCGATTTCTTCCCCATTTTCAAGACTCTTATCTGTTGTCGAAGTTGCTTAATCACGTTAAGCAATCTCTGTTTTTCCTTTCGTAATCTTTTAATTTCCTCTATTTTCTTGGAAGGAACAGTCGTTCGTTTACTCAAGCCTGGGCTTTGTACCTCGGGTATTGTACCTTCACCTTGGCCAATTCCCTTATTTTCTTCTTGGGGTGCTTCTTCAGTGTTCTGCTGGTCAATTTTTTCAGGGGTAGAAACCCTAGTTTGCTCTGCTATCTCTTGGGCAGCTTCTTCTTTGACCTCTTCTTCATCGTGGAATTCTTCAGGTGTATTCTGACTGGGAACAAATTGTTCCTCTTCTTCATTCTCGTCACTCTTCTCCCCAGATACGCTCTCGTTATGAGCGGAGTGGTCCTCTTCTCCGTCCTCCTCATCACACGGTTCCTCGAATGCACTTTTATCATGAACAGAGTGCTCCTGCGGTCCTTCTTCGGTGTGGGGTTAAGTGGGCTGTGAGGTTGGACATATTCGCCCATATTGGCCAGAATTTGGGCCAATTCAATTTCTTGCAGCGGATCTTGTAGTGGACTTTCACTGCATTGCTTTGCTTCCTCTTCTTCTTCCTGACCGGATTGCTCAGTCTCCTCCTCTGGTTCTCCTTCATCGTTTTCCTCCAATTCTTTTTCGTTCTCCCCTCCTTCCAATTGTGGGGGTTGCTCGTCTCCTAACAATGTAAACTTTGAAACGGGAACTATAAACTCAAAACGGGAACTCTGGCCAAAAAACCCCGAAAAAACATCAAAAACAGTGCTAAAAACGAAAAGTGTTGATGCTGGAATAACACCTTTTTTTTTTCTAGGGTAAATTTTCAACATGTTTTAAAAATGGCGGTGAAAACCAATTTTTTGCGCAAAAATTATCCAAAAAACACCCTCAAAACGAAAAGTGTTAATGCTGGGAGAACATTTTTTTTTTTTTAAAGTAAAATTTCAACATTTCGAAATAATGGCGTAAAATATTTTATCATGACCCCGAAAAACATTAAATTTAAAAAAATAAAGAAAACATAAAATAAAAAATAAAAAATAAAAAAAATTAAAACAATGAAAAAACACAAAACAAAAAAATGTTTTAAAAAAAATAACAAAACATAAATTAAAATATATACTAAAAACAAAACATAAAATAAAAATAAAAAACGAAAAAAAAATCAATCATAAAAATGTAAAAAAAAACAAAATTAATGATAAGAATTAAAAATAAATAAATAAATAAATAAAAATAAAAAAAATTATAAACAAATAAATAGTAAAAAAAATATTTAAAAAAAATGGGGAAAAAAAAGAGTTATCTTGTAAACCATAAAAAAAATTGGCAAAAGAAAAAAAAAAAAAAAATATATATATATATATATATATGGAAAAGAAAAAAAAAACCATTTAAAAAAAAAACAAAAAATTTAGTAGGTAAAAAAAAAAAAATGAAGAAAAAACAAAAAAAATTAAAAATTAAAAACAAACTAAATCTAAAAAAAATTGAAAATTAACAAAAAAAAATTAAAAACTACTAAAATTAAGATTAAAATGTTGATTACTTAAAAAAAAAAAAAAAAAAAAAAAAATTCTTAAAAAAAAATATCTCACAAACCATAATAAAAATTTGGAAAAAAGGAAAACAACTTAAAAAATAAATATATATATATATAAAAAAAAAAAAAAAAACATCAGCAAAAACTGGGAAAATAAAATAAAAATTAAAAACAAACTAGTTTAAAAAAAAAATAAAAAAAAAAAATAGAAAATTAACGAAAAAATTTAAAAACTAGTAAAATTAACATTAAATTAAAAAAAAAAAAAAAAAAACGTATGTTTTATTAAAAAAAAATGTTCTTATTTTTTATTAAACATACATATTTTATTTAAAAAAAAAAAAAAATTTAACAATCTTTTTTTAATTAAAAAAAATTACAAATTTTTTTAAACAATTTTAATTTTATTTTATTTAAAAATACAAATTATTAAACAGGCCTTTTATATTAAAAAAAATAATAAATAAACCTACATTTTATATTAAAAAAATAATAAAATAAAATAAAAATAAAAATTTACATTTTTTTTTATTAAAATAAATATTAAAATTTACATTTTTTTTTAAACAACTTTTTTTTAATTAAAAAAATAGATATATAATTTTATTTTTTTAAACAATTTTTTTTTTAATTTAAAAATATAAATCATAAAAAATATTTTAATTTTTTTAAAACAAATTTAATTTTTTAATTTAAAATTTAAAAAAAATAAATTAATAAATAAAAACGAAAATTAAAATTAACATTTGGTTTTTTTTTTATTACCAAAAAAAAAAAAAATAATAATTTGGTGGCCCTCTGCCCCCCGGCCGGCCGTGGGCGGAGAGGCCTGCTCCGCCCACGGCCGCACCACCACGTGCGGCCGGGGGGCAGCCGGGCAATTCCGAAAGTGCCCACCCGCCCCCCTGCCGCTCGTGGTGGCACGACCGTGGGCAATTCCGGAAGTGCCCACCCGCCCCCCTCCCATGGTAGCACCACCACTGCAGGTCGTGGGCGCAAGCCCCTCCGCCCACGACCGCGCCACCACAGACGGCCGCGGGGCGGAAAAAAAACAATGTTAATTTAATTTTTTTTTTGGTTAATAATTTTTTAAATTTTAAATTAAAAAATTAAATTTGTTTAAAAAAAATTAAAATATTTTTTATGATTTATATTTTTAAATTTAAAAATAATAATAATAATAATAATTGTTTTAAAAAAAGAATTGTTTAAAAAAAATTGTTTAAAAAAATGCAAATCTTTTTTCTTTTCTTTTTTTTTAATATAAAATGTAGGTTTAATTCGTTTTTTTTTTTTTAATATAAAAGGTAGGTTTAATAATTTGTATTTTAAAATAAACAAATAAAAATTGTTTAAATTTTTTTTTTTTTTTTTTTTGTTAATAATAAAAAAGATTGTTTAAAAAAAAATTAATTTTAATTTTTTTTATTTAAATAAAATGGAGTTGTCTATAATGCGACTTTTTGGAGATTTTGGTGACGGAATCCGGCGGAAGAAATTGAGGTTAAATCTTGATTTGTTGCAGTTAAAATGGTTTTTTAACTGCATATTTGGATTCAGCACCCTCGAAAACCCCTGGGACGCTTTCATTGTGCAGAAACTAGCTATCAAACTTGCGATTCCAATAAATTCCTGCCGGATTTCGACCGGAAAAAACCCGCCGGAAAAGCTTTCAAAAAGTCGCGTTATAGACAACTGCTCTGCAAATAAAATATGTATGTTTAATAAAAAATAATTACAATTTTTTTTAATAAAAAATATGCATTTTTTTGGTTTTTTTTTTTTATAATTTGAATTTTTTTTTTTTTTTTTTTTTTTAATATTAATTTTACTACTTTTTTTAATTTTTTACGTTAATTTTCTATTTTTTTTTTTAAACTAGTTTGTTTTTAATTTTATTTTTTCCATTTTTTTCTAATGTTTTTTTTTTTAATTTTTCTATTTTTTTTCCAAATTCTTTTATGGTTTATGAGATAAAAAAAATTTGACATTTTTTGTTTTTTTTAATATTAATTTGACTAGTTTTTTTAATTTTTCCGTTAATTTGCTATTTTTTTTTTAACTAGTTTGTTTTCAATTTTTTTTCCTAGTTTTTTCTAATGTTTTTTTTTAATTTCTCAATTTTTACTTACTTAATTTTATATATATACCTTTTTTTTTTTTTTTTCCAAATTGTTTTATGGTTGATGAGATAATTTTTTTTAACATTTTTTATTTTTTATTTTTGTCTTTTTTTATATATATTTTTATATTTGTTTTTTAGAGACAATTATTTCATGTGGATTGAAAGTTTAATTAACGATGTATAAATATGTAGAATATCAAAAATGCAAAATATCGACCTTCTTCTTGAAATATGCAAATCAATAAAAACCTCACTACAAAAAAAATAAAAAGAAAAATAAAAACAAGAAAATATGAAGAAGAAGAGCACTTCCAAAATTATTAAATTTACAAAATAATTATTTACATTTCATACATTAGAAAATTTAAAGTCAAAAAATAGATCTTTTAAAAAAAGGGTCTGATGTAGAATAACCACTTTTTAAAATCAGCATGAAAATCACTACCATTCTAAAACGCAATGTACATAAAAAAAAATTAAAGTGCCAAAAACTATGCTCTAAAGAAAACATGTGTGTTCTGCATCACCCCTTTTCAAAATCGGGTCACTTTTTTGCTATCTCTACAAAACGGGTAACAATATCAGTTCATGTTTCAAAGTTTACGTTGATTCCTGAATCATGCATTTTCACTGGTTGACTACTGTTTCCCTGGGAATTTCCCAGCATTCCTCTGATCCATGCCAATCTAACAGATTTTCTTCGTTTCAGTGGTCTACTCGATGTACTGGCAATATGTTTTCATTTTGGGGCTGGCAAAGCCAGTCCCTCATCTATCATGAAAATTAGTTCTTCCCAACTGCTCTGTTGTTGGACAAGGCTGTAGCTGACTATCAGTCGTATTAACCCATGGTCGCTTACTACTGACTCTACATGGTGAGATTTCTTCATGCTTCAGGCAACATCATGTAATAAAAAATTTAAAAACGCAGGTAAATTCACAGCACATTTTTGCTTTAACACGGCTAAATGTTTAAGATGGCGTGGTCTTACCACATATTTCCTATCGTCACAAGTGATGTAGCTCTGGATAATTCTCGCCAATTCTGCCCACGGCTCTCCCAAGGTTGCTGGCAGAACTCCCTTCCCTTTTACAGTCAGGTTCTGCCCTTCGTCCTGGAAGATTTTCATGGCGTCTCGCAGTCTCACCTTTTTTAGAGTCCACACAGGTCCAGTAGCTGGTAGTCCCGAAACTTATGCAATTATGTCATCATTAACTGCTATCTGTCTCCCTCTCACCATGGAATGATGTTCTTGCAAATTTTGCAGAAACTCCATTGCCACTGTCTCATTGGATTGCTGTAGATGGTTAAGGTAAGTTATCCATCCTGCCCTTGCTAGGATTTCTCGTGCAGCATCGAAGACCATCAACACCTATGGCTCACTGCGATTTGATCTTCCTCCCATCTTATTTCACGCTTAGCACACTGTAAAAAAAAAGAGATGATAATGGAACAGCAAGTTGTTCAAATTTTTATCTCGCTGTTAGGAAAACATAGAGAAGATGATGGAACAACAAGCTGTTCAAATTTCGAACTTACTGCTAATTTTTGCAGAGCAAAACACGGAAATAGCTTCGGAACAACAATCCATGCATATTGGGAAACAAAATACCGTTAATCTTTGCTATTCCCGAGTCATAATTCTTCTGAATAATGAGCTGACACGTATGCCAGCGAATTATGGAGATCACCCGCACCCCCCTGCAATGTGATAGGCTGTCCTCGGCCATCAAATAAAGGAGTAGCATGCTAAACTGCCATTGTACAGAGTCATAAAGGAACAACATGTTATCACTCAGGTTGTCCTTTTTTATCAGCTCAAAAGGATACGGCCGAGGTAACCACAGACCAACTTTGGACTGCAGGTTCTAGCCCACCTGCAATCAGAGAGGGCTCTCTCTTTCTGATTTGGCTTTGTTGAAGATGATTTTAGGCTAGTTATTGAGTTTAAGGGGTTTTTTGTTTTGATTTTGGTGGGAAGATTGATGTTTTCAGGTAAAGAGGCAGGGATAGCATGAGGGTTTCAAACCATTGGGCATGGAGTCAAGGAGTAGGACTGCTAGTGCGTTTTCTTGGTCACAAGACAGAAATATGGAGCAAGATAGCTGCACATAAAACAATGTTTCAGGTTTAAAGGATGGAATGAATGCTAAGGAATGAGAGGCAGTTAAGAATCTCTCAATCAGCTTAACAGAGGAAAGGGGAATGAGCTCTATCTAGGAGCAATGAAGAATCCCTAGATAACTGTCAAACATGAGTGAACTAGGGTAAATATGAGCCACAGGGAATTCATATTCATTGCTAATTCAGTTCAGATGAAAACATAAATAAACAGCAGAAATTGAGCATAGAGTGCAGTTAAACAAGTTCTAAACTAACCTTTCTTTCTGCTATCTAGATGGTGATAGATGTATAAAATGAGCACATAACAATGAAAACAGAGGTACGAAGCACTTATTGATTCATGTTGCAGCACAAGAATTCCACATTCAGTTCTTCAAAACATTAATTCACAACACACAGTCTCTTCTCCAAACTTTCAGCAATCTTTGGTTATAGAAAACATGTCAGGTATACAGTGCGAGTCTCTAATGAAAATTATCAACCAACCAACCCTTGAAACAATACAGAGGGCGGTATATATAGGGAAAATTGTCTATTACAGCTTGACCTAAAACAGGTCTGAAGGAAATGACTATTTTAACCTAATCCTATTAGAAGTAAATGCAAGAAAATATCTTTGGGCTGCGCTGAGGGCAGCCGTATCAAAACTGAGTTAATGCATTGTCCTTGGTGGCTTGGTGCAGTGCTTCTGTAATAACTGTGCATGGGCCTTTGCTCCACTTCTAAGTCTGCCATACTTGCTGTTCGGCGGCATTGATGTGCACCAATCCCAACCACATAAGCCTTAAATGGCCTTAACTGCTTTGTTGACTTTGATGGAGGTCTTGAGTGTTAAGCTGCTTTGGGGATTTATTAAAAATATTAGACTGATACTCTTTGCTGCTTCTTCGATGTGCTTCGGTACTGAAATTGTCAAATCAATATTTAATGGCCGCTGTTCGGCCCTCTGCTTCCTTTAGAACTGTCTTTGCTCCTTTTTCGAACCTGTGTGAAGAAATTTCTGTCCATTCTGTGAGTTTCGGGGGCTGCAGGTCACAGGGGCGCGAGGGGCTTCCATTTTGGCGCTAGGCGCTAATCGCGCATCAAAAACTGCCTCAGAATTTGAATCTGGGCTTCCAGAGCAGCGATTTCGCCTTTCGCGCCAAAAATTGATGATGACGTCAACATGACGTCAGCGGGTGGGACCCAGTACGATGGATGATGTGGCAGGGTGACGTCAGCAGGGTGACGTCAGCGGTACGACCGGTGACATGGCAGGATACAGTGGCTGTGACGTGGCAGGATGACTTGGCAGGAGGCCGACGCAGGCAGGTGACGCAGGCGGGTGACGCAGCAAGGTGACATCACTGGGCGGAGGCAGTTTCTGGTTTTGGGCGCATCGCCTTTGAGCAGAGGTGGTATTGGCAAAAGGGGCTCCGCCACACCCGGGAAGGCGACGCGTGGCCGGAGTACGACGGGAAAACCGCCGAACTCCCGAACGCTAACCCTCGGCATGTTGGCGTGTGACAACGCCCGCCCACCGTAGATCTTGGGCGTGCCATATTTGACGGCTGGCGGGGCGGACAAGGCGGCGGAAGATAATGGACGGGGCGCGTGAATATTTGGATCTTCATACAGCGCGGCGGGGGCGGGGGGGGGGTTAATACTTAGGAAATGTGGGTTTTTGGGATTATGAGCGGGGGTTTAATGTTTTATGAACAAAACTTTAGGATAAGGGCGAAAAGGTGGGTTTTTTAGGTTTAAGGTTAGGGGAAAAGGCTGTTAGTCTGACTAGATGTCAAACTAACTCCTGCTAGGACACGGATGGGCTAAAAACAGCCCCAGATGGACTGTTTTTTCCCGGACTTAGGAAAATATGGCTATAGTGCCAGGGAGGGGATATGTACATAGGGGAATTTTATACATAGTTTTAGTAGGGGAAGGGGAAAACAGATAGGGAGCTAGATAATAGAGTTAGTAGTTAATGTGAAAATGACAAGAAAGCGCTAAGGTGAGGGACCTTAGGCTATTAGGGGGGAATAGAACTTGTAAAAGAAGAATGGAAATCCTTGAGTGAAGCAGATCTTCACCAAGGCAAATGTTATGGAACATGATGAAACTAGGAGGCTCAAGCAGATCTTGACCTCTTCAGGGAAGTTAGTGAGTGACTTGGGGGAAAAGAAGAAGGGGAAGTTAGTTATGTCCAGCTTGAGCTCCTCCAGATGAAAACTGCATCATAACTGTGATCTGAGAAGATATAACACTTTGAAACACAAAATTGATCATGAATGAACATTCTGCAACCTCAAAAACTACCTACCCAGCCTACTTTCCTAACATTTTTTCTTCTTTTTGGTTTGGGTGCACTTAGACTTGCAGACCCAGCTTTACAATTTTTCTTTTGACTGCCCTCCTATCTAAATCTACACTTATTTCTGCCAAGGGCCCAGATTAAGCAGTTGGGCTCCTTTGATTCTCTACCTATCTACAAATCTGCCAAGATTAAGCTGTTTGGACAGATATCATTCTCTATATTCTAAAACAGGAAATTGAAACCTAGGGAGGCCAAGATTAAGCTGTTTGGCCTTCCCTTAACTGAAAAACTTATCAAAATGAAATAACTCATCAAAATTGGAATACAGCAGTGGCATTTGGACTAGCACACTTTCATGACCTCTTCTTTGGCCTCTTTAAGGAAATATGGAAACTTGCAGCATGAAAAGATGACATATTTGGCACTTTCAATCTGTCAATCATGAAATATGAACACCTGTTGCAACAGGAGGCTAACAGTGGCTCCACTTGGGGATGGCTTTTCCTTGTGAAAAGCCAAGAACAGCAGGTCAGACTGCCTTGATCTTCTGTTGTTGCTGTAGACTGAAGAACTTCTTTGTGGTGGCTGCTTAGAGTGTGAAACTTTGAAATATGGATAGTTCTCTCCTCAGCCGAATTACTATGAACTGTGTAGCATCGCTTGCTTTCTTCTGTGTGCTTAATGTTATGGAAAATATTGCTTGAGCAATGTGCCTTTGAATAACATGGATCAAAAACTGATGTGCTTCCTCTAGCCCTGGTCAAAACAGTTGCTGAAAAATTGCTCCTCTCTTATTAATATTTTCTTGTCTGAATATTGCAAGCTGCAAACAGTTTCTCTCTACCATGAATTGTTGTGATATGACAGTGCTATTCTGCTGTTTTGCTGAAATTGGTGCAGAGTCAAATCTTTAAATATGGAGTACTTGCATTGGCTGTGTCTTCACAAAATTTACTGCTGCTCCTCTAACAATCGGTCTGCTTATCTAAAATGAAAACAAATTGCTGATATATACAAATATTAGTGTACAAAAAGATATATATAGAGCTGTATTGTATCCCTTAAAAGGGATCATGGTAATGTTTCAGCATACGGCCATTCACAGGGCCTTCTTCAGTAGTGCTGCCCTTTACAGATTTGAGAAAATATGTGTTATTTCCCTGAACAGCAGAAATAACGAACAGCCCTTTCCATAAATAATCAAACTTAGCATGTTTGCCCTTGTCTTCCCTTCGTGAATCCCACCTTAGAACTTTGTCACCAATGTAGAAATCCTCAGCCTTAACTCTCTTATCAAACATCTTTTTGAGCTTTTCTTGCAAAATTTGAGCTCTGTCATAAACTTGCTCTCTGGTCTGCTGAAGATGAATGGTCTGATTGATTCTTCTTTGAATGTCATTTGGTTCAGCATGAATCTCCTGTAACAGTCTGATAGTAGGGATGCCCAAGGATGAAGGAAATCTGGCCTCCATGCCATATACTAGCTCATAAGGGCTCATCCCAATGGATCTCTTTGTTGAAAGTCTATCTGCCCATAGGGCATTTACCAGCTTTTTGTGCCAGTTCTTCTTGTTTTCTTCCAGCACTTTCTTTATGATGTTGATGAGGCTTTTGTTGGATGATTCAGCCAAGCCATTACCTTGAGGGTAATAGGCTGTAGAGTGGCCCAAGGTAATATGAAATCTGTGGCAAAAATTGATCATCTTTTTGGATTTAAAAGCAGCGGCGTTGTCAGTAATAATCTTCTCAGGGCAGCCAAATCTAGAAAGGATATTGCACTCAAGGAATTGGATAATGATGGTATCATTGGCTTGCCTACATGGAATGGCTTCAACCCACTTAGTGAAATAGTCGGTGGCTGTTAGAATCCACTTGTGCTAGCCTGAGGAAGAGGGATGGATTTCTCCAATGAAGTCAAGACCCCATTGTTGAAAAGGTTTCTCGGTTGAGATGGGTTTAAGGCGCAGGGGCAACAGTTTTCTTTTTCCCTCAAAGATTTGGCACTTGTGACATGAAATGGCAAACTTCTTTACATCTGCAAAAAGAGAGGGCCAATAGAAACCAGCCCTTAAAATTTTATCAGCAGTGGACTTCCAATATAGATGTCCTCCACAGTCACCTGCATGGAATTCTTTCATGACATTGTTAGTTTCATTCATGGTTAAACAGTTAAGCAATATGCCTTCATGATTTTTCCAAAATAATGCACCATCTATAATACAAAACTTTAAAGCCTTCATCTTCAAAAATATTTTCTTGGTTCTGGACAATCCTGGGGGAGCAAACAGGTTTAACAATAAAAAACATATATCAACATACCATGGAGATTGCAAAAAGGTTTCACTGATCTGTGGAGTCGCCAGCTCCTGTTCATTGTCCAATTGGTTAATGTCTAAGGCTTGAAAGTTTCTTTCGAACATCAGTTTGGCTAAACCTTGTCCCTTAATCAGCTTGGTTGGTTTTATTTCTATGTCATATTCAAGGATGTTTGCAATCCACTTGCCTCTTTTGCCTTCTAATCCCTCTTGGGTTAATATGTCTTTCACAACAACATTTGGGACATAGGCAATCACATGTGAATATAAAATGTACACTCTGAAATTCTTGATGGCCTTAACAAGTGCATAGGCC
Organism: Pinus tabuliformis; assembly: GCA_031772625.1. Taxonomy (NCBI): domain Eukaryota; kingdom Viridiplantae; phylum Streptophyta; class Pinopsida; order Pinales; family Pinaceae; genus Pinus; species Pinus tabuliformis. Next base: position 517,080,006 of record CM062806.1, on the reverse strand, counting down.
TGCTTTTCCATGATTGGGTACTTCAAAGGGGCATCTCTTAAAGCTCGGCTGAAAAATGCAATTGGATTTTCATTCCCCTGTTCATCCTTTTGCAGAAGGATAGAAGCTATAGTGTGATCAGAGGCAAAAGAAAAAATGATAAAATCTTTGTCAAACTGTGGGCTAGTGAGAACAGGGGTTTGGGTTAAGGCAGATTTTATGCCCTCAAAGGCCTGCTTGGTTTCAAGAGACCATTTTACCTTGGCATCCTTTTTTAACATGTTGCTTAACAATCTTATTAGCTCAGCTAGATTTGGGATAAATCTCCTCAGGAAGTTGATCTTTCCAAGGAATGCTTGCAGCTCTTTTATGTTTCTTGGATATGGGATTTGGAGGATGGCTTGTATTCTTTCAGGATCAATTCTAATCCCATCCTTTGATATGATGTGGCCAAGTAGTTTGCCTTCTTCAAGGCCAAAGAGAGACTTCTTGGGGTTCAAGGAAATTCCATATTTCCTACATGTCATGAATATTTGCCTCAAGTGTTTGAGGTGCTCTTGATCTGATTTGGAGAAAGGGGTTAAGTCATCAAGGTAGACCACTAGGAAGTCATGTATTTCTTTGGCGAATGCAATATCCATTGCTCTTTGAAAGGTGGCACCAGCGTTTTTAAGTCCAAATGGCATCTTTACATACTTAAATGTTCCCCACGGTGTGGTAAAGGCTGTCTTGTCTTGGTCATCCGGGTGAACAAGTATTTGATTGAAACCTGAAAAGCCATCTAGCAAAGAGATTCTAGATGACCCCACTACTCTTTGTAGGATGTGGTCCATTTTGGGCAATGGGTAGTGGTCTTTTAGGGGAACTTGGCTTCAATTTCTTAGGTCTACGCATAGCCTAATTTCGCCTGTCTTCTTTCTTATGGGAACCAGATTAGATACCCATTCAGAAAATCTGATGGGTGCTATTATGCCTGCTTCAAACATCCTCTTCACTTCCTTTTCAATCAAAGGGAGAAGCACAGGGTTGATTCTCCTTAATTTCTGTTTGAAGGGCTTTTGGTTTGGCTTTAAGGGAATGGTGTGTTGGATCACTAAGGTGTCATAGGACTTCAAGTCCTCATAACTCCAAGCAAACACATCTTGGAATTCTTTGAACAGATCAATATATTTGGGCTTTTGACTAGGTGGCATATTTTTGGACAGTTTGATCAATTTGGGATTCTCTGCTGTCCCAATGTTGTGTTCCTCAATATCAGAATTCAATGGTTGCATTTTTGGTTTTTTGGGGACATCATTAGCATCAAACATGTCTTCCAATGGGGTCATGCCAACAGGCAAAAAGTTATCTTTCAGCTCAATGATCTCTGCCTCTGTTTTGGCTATTTCTTCCAAATGCATTTGTTTCAGCTGTTCTATGTTTGCTTTGTCAAAAACAGTTGGATTCAGGATTTGTTTGGCTGTTGCAGCTGTTACAGCCTGCTGATTTTCATTTGATTGCTGTTCTGAATCTGTCATAGCATCCATGTCAATGTTAATATTTGAAAACTCATGCTCAAGAGTGAGGAAATTGTTAATTTGGGCATCATTTTCGAACACTTGCCAGTCTTTAATGTTATTTGGGACAGTCGGCCTATGTTTTATCTCAGCAGTGAAGTGATGATCTGGTCCAAAGGGAAGCTTGCATGTACTAGCAAAAGTGGCTAGGCTGTGTGCATGAATGTTATGATTTCTTGAAATCTTGGCAAGCTCGGATTCAGTGAATGCATTGAGTATATTAGTGGCAGCAGTCCTATAGGCCCTCATTCTATTGTCATTGGTAACAAAGTTACCTTTCATCTGTTGTATGATTAAATCAGAGTCACCTAGAATAGACACCTTTGCAGCTCCTAGAGCTTTGAGCAGTTTAAGGCCTAAAAGCAGAGCCTCATACTCTGCCATGTTGTTGGTGCATTTAAAGTTCAGTCTGTAGGCATGACCTTCTGCGTGACTGTTATGTGTATTGTAAATCCATACACCTGCCCCTACTCCTAACTTGTTGACAGAGCCATCAAACTCTAAATACCATGTGATTTCTTGCTTGTGGTTAGTACTAAGAGTGTCAGCCAACTTAGGATTGGGCAGATTTGAAATTTCTGTTTGGGGAAGTTCTTCTAGCATGCTGGTTGCATTAGCTGTTTTGACAGTTTCTTCAGTATGGGCAACCGATTCTTCATTGATATGTGTGTCCGGTTCTAAAGCCAACGGCTTATCATCAATTGGAAAATTTGTTTCATCATTAAATAAAATAAAAGAATCCATATCAGAATGGATTGAATAAATGGGAAAATTTTCAGGCTTGTTCTCACTACTTACCACATATTTCATCAGCGTTTCTCTATACAGTCTTTTTGGTTGCCCAAAGACTGAAATAGTGGCATAGGAGAGGTCTAATTGTAGGGATCCTTGGAGCTTTGCTCCCCGTGATCTTGATAGGAGCATATCGTACTTTGGTGGAATGTCAGCAACCACTACATCCATGAGGATGGTCTTGTTGGGATATTGGACTAAGGAGACACACAAGTCTTTGATGAGGCCTAAACACTTGACTTGACTTGAGTCAAATGAGAATAAATCTTTGTAGGGCCTTGTGATATCAAGGTTTAGCTTTTCCATAACTGCTTTGGGCATAAGGTTGTGTGAGGCTCCTGAGTCAAACATAGCATTGTGCAAAACCTTGTCATGTATATGCAAACTGACATAAAAGGGTGGGACAGGTCCATGTGTTGATTTTCCATTAACTTCTGGCCCAAACAACAGTTTAGGGGTATCATCCAAAACATTTACATCGTCCTTATTCTCTGGGATTTGAAGTGATCTTTGAATTTGTTTCCTATACACATCATGTTTGGCAAGTTCTGAGAGAGGGACAGATATCTTCAATTTACCTATTTCGGCCTCTAAATCAAATGATTTTTCAGATTGGGTTTTAGCATTGTGAGATGCAGGCTTTCCTTTTTCCAGTGGAGTGTCAGAGATTTCCTCTTGTTTGTCATTGCTAAGGGAAGTAATTGCTTGCGGTTTTTCAGTTTTAGGAGGGCTTTTTGGAACGCTGTTCGAATTCTCTTTCGAGGAAGACGGTGGCAAAGGCTGATTAACAGAAGGTTGTATTTCTGTTATGTCTTCTACAGTCACTTGATGCGGGTTTGGGATAGTTGTATCAGCTGGTTCTGTTATAACAGCCTTGCCTTTAATCTTGTTGGGCTATTTTCCATCCTTTGGTTTGCTAGGTTCAGAAATATCAATGGTCCTAGTTCTTAGTTTATATTGTTTGTGTACCTCATACACAACAGTATCATATCCTTGTTTAAAGTCGAAAGACTCACCAGACTTAGTCTGAAATTGACTAAAGTCATGTTCATCTTGGTCTTCTTGAGTTAGAAAGGTTTGATGCTCACCCTTTAGATCCATCAGATTCATGTGGGTGTCTTCTATGGGCTCACTAGATGTGGATCCTTCAACATAATTATCTTGAAAAGGGGGCCTTATATCATGGTCTGGGCTAGACCTACCAGCATTTGTGTTCTGCGTTTTCCTGAAATTTGGGTTCCTTATGGTATTGGACTGTTGTCCTTCCCATGATGCTTTTCTTTCAACACTTTCTACTCTATCTCCCAGCCTTTGCATGCCATTGATAATAGCATCAAGCTTTTGTTCTAAGGCTAAGGGTTCTTCCTTAAAGGTGGTTCTTCTTTCCATTCTGGCTGTTTCTTTTGGCAATTAAGTTGGCCTCTACGCTAACAACAACATTTTGCATGTCAGCAAGCGTTTGAGGGGCTCTTTCTTTTAACTGGTATGCCATATCCGGATCAAAACCATCAGGGAATTTGTACCATGCAAGGTCAAGTGGAGGTCTTAAGTTCTGTGGTATTGCATTGTAGACATTTTTGAACCTTGCACAGTACTCCAAAACAATCTCTTGAGGACCTCTTTTAATTGTATCATATTCAGCCAGTATGTGCAAGGGGTCTTTCTTCTTTTCCCATCTGTTGGTAAAGGATTGGTAAAGCTCATCAGGAGTGGTTATGGAATTTGCAGCAAGTGATCTGAACCAAGTTCTTACATCACCTGTTAGACTTTGAACAAAAATTTTCATTCTCACGCTATCATCATCTATTTTGTAGTTTTCAAAATAGTCTTGCATCTTTTTGGTATGCTGAAGGGCAGGGAAAATTTTAAGAACCCCCCTTAAATTTACATGTATAATAAATGGGCGAATCTCCATGGTATATATGAAAAATGGAAGGTGATTTTATCAATAATATGATATGTATATATAATTTTTGGCGAATCTCTCACCAGGCATGGCGAATATTTTACTCAATTATAAAATCTTGTGTTTATTGAATACACAAATGAAATCATTGCATTTCTTTAGAATATCTTTTGAAATCAAAATTACCGAAATTACATATCGATAACCTAGTGGGTGTAGGATAAAATTCACCGTGCCATTCACAGAAAGCATGAGAAAAAACCTAATACTATATATAAAACCAAGAAAAATTCAAATTCATCACTTCTAGGGACCTCGTAACCACCCTGCTAATACACAAGTATGTTCCTGTTTGCAATTAGAAAAATTACCCAAATTACAATCTGTTTACTCCAACATATGTTGGAAAGTTATAGAAGGATGACTAGTGCAATCAATCCATTCCTTTTAGCCCTGGATTTGTTTCAATTTAAAACAGAAGTATACAAATATACTTGTCCAATGTCTATGCTTTAACCATTCACCTTAAGATGTTTTTACAATATAATTTCCGAAGTCTATTTAATATCTTCATTATCATAAAAACCAACCTATATCCATCTTAAGTCCACATCTACCACTCTTAGGGGGATGAAATCTATTTATCCTTCTGAGCACTTGGTAGACCCAGAATTAAGATGGATCTAAGATGATAGAATTTTCCCTTTAAATAGTCTATGCTCACATGAATACCATGGTATTACCATGGGTCAATACCATGGGTTATCATAAACCTGGAGCTTAAAAATTACTATTAGTAATTTATAAAAATTAATAAAATTAATAGTTGATTTTTATTTTATTTTTTATTTTAACCAAGCTAAAATATTTAACATACATTAAATTACAACATCCATTTTTACTCTTGATCGGATCAAATATTTTTTCACTCTATGCTAGTTTGCATATCACGATATTTGATACCTCTCGGGGGTTAGTAGATCCAAAGTAAAGATGGATCTATGCTGGTTTAATTCCCCCATTTAAATAGGCTACATTCCAGGTGAATACCATGGGTCAATACCATGTGCCATTTTGGTGAATACCATGGGTGAATACCATGTGCCATTTTTATTTTTATTAATACTAATATTAGGGTTAATAATGTTTTTTTGCACGGTATTAATAACAATCTAGTCCATGGTATTTGTCCCATAGTATTTTGCCCATAGGTTTCACCTAAATATAACGCATTTTTTGAGTGTTCGTAAATATAAGGTGACTTATGGAGTAAATATAAAAAAATGTTTTATTTGTTTACCATACCTCTTGTTTATTTATATTTTTATTAATTTACCATACCTCTTTTACAAATATGGTATTTGGCCCATAGGATTCACTTAAATAAAAACTCTTTCTTGAGCCTTCATAAATAGAACGAGGGTTATGGACTAAATATAAAAAGAGGTTTTATTTATTTACCATGCATTTAGTTTATTTATATTTTTATTTATTTACCATACCTTTTGAGTAAGTATAAAAAGAGGTTTTATTTATTTACCATACCTCCACTTTACTTATATTTTTATTTGTTTACACCCTTGCATGTATATAAGGTGACATATGGAGTAAATATAAAAAATGTTTTATTTATTTACCATACCTCTCATTTATTTATATTTTTATTAATTTACCATACCTCTTTTATAAATATGGTATTTGGGCCTTTGGCCCATAGGATTCACTTAAATAAAACCTATTCTTGAAAATGGGCGAATGGATTCACCTAAATAAAACCTATTCTTGAAAATGGGTGAATGGAAGGTTGTAACTCCTAATTTCAAGGGCTAAATTTACCTTTTTTACCCTCTCCCTTAAAATAAGGTGGGCTATTTGAGGTGATTTGTAAAAATGTACTATGATAAAAAATATTCGCCCACTAAAAATTTAAAACCCCTTAATTTCGCCAAAGGGCGAACATTCGCCCCTAAAATTTTCTATGCTGAAGGGCTTTGCAAGAACCAGTAGAATCAAAATATGTGATTTTGGATTGGTAATCCTGAGGTAAAGCCCCAGGATTAGCAGGCAGTTGCAGGGGTGCATATCTATTAGCCATATTCACAGGGATAAGTGGGGCAACAGGGATAAATGGAACAACTGGGACAACAGGGATAACAGGAGTAACTGGAACAGCAATAGTGGTAGTTGTGGTAATGGGGGTATGTGCAGTGAATGGAGGGGTGGAAGGAGTGCTTTGAGATGTGGATGATGAACAAGGGGAAGCAGGGGTTGAACGAAATAAAACCTTGACAGGAGTTGGAACACAGCTTGGGTGAGCTGTTTCAGGACTCAATCAACAAAATCTTCTTGTCTTTCTTGCTTCCTAAGGATCTTTGGGATTAAGTTCGGATTTTCAAAAGCAGCTGGAGGGTCTGGATCTGGGTTTGACCTTGTATGACGTGAATTCTTTTTGGGAGCTAGCTTCCGAATTTGTTTTTGGTATTTTTCTGGGAATACTTTTTAGAATTAGCAAGGGGCTGATCAAAATTTGGGAACAGCTATCTGCAGCTTAAAACTAGCATGAAGATGGACTGAAGCAGCTTTTATTACTCCTGAAAATGCAAAGCAAGAACAGTTTCAAAGGCTTCCTGGCTAAAATTCAGACTTCATCTGTAGTTGTAAGGAACAGACAGCCTTGAACAATTGATTTCTCCCCAGTTGAGTCGCCATTATGTTATCACTAAGGTTGTCCTTTTTTATTAGCTCAAAAGGATACGGCCGAGGTAACCACAGACCAACTTTGGACTGCAGGTTCTAGCCCACCTGCAATCAGAGAGGGCTCTCTCTTTCTGATTTGGCTTTGTTGAAGATGATTTTAGGCTAGTTATTGAGTTTAAGGGGTTTTTTGTTTTGATTTTGGTGGGAAGATTGATGTTTTCAGGTAAAGAGGCAGGGATAGCATGAGGGTTTCAAACCATTGGGCGTGGAGTCAAGGAGTAGGACTGCTGGTGCGTTTTCTTGGTCACAAGAGAGAAATATGGAGCAAGATAGCTGCACATAAAACAATGTTTCAGGTTTAAAAGATGGAATGAATGCTAAGGAATGAGAGGCAGTTAAGAATCTCTCAATCAGCTTAACAAAGGAAAAGGGGGAATGAGGTCTATCTAGGAGCAATGAAGAATCCCTAGATAACTGTCAAACATGAGTGAACTAGGGTAAATATGAGCCACAAGGAATTCATATTCATGGCTAATTCAGTTCAGATGAAAACATAAATAAACAACAGAAATTGAGCATAGAGTGCAATTAAACAAGTTCTAAACTAACCTTTCTTTCTACTATCTAGATGGTGATAGATGTATAACATGAGCACATAACAATGAAAACAGAGGTAAGAAGCACTTATTGATTCATGTTGCAGCACAAGAATTCCACATTCAGTTCTTCAAAACATTAATTCACAACACACAGTCTGTTCTCCAAACTTTCAGCAATCTTTGGTTATAGAAAACATGTCAGGTATACAGTGCTAGTCTCTAATGAAAATTATCAACCAACCAACCCTTGAAACAATACAGAGGGCGATATATATAGGGAAAATTGTCTATTACAGCTTGACCTAAAACAGTTCTGAAGGAAATGACTATTTTAACCTAATCCTATCAGAAGTAAATGCAAGAAAATATCTTTGGGCTGCACTGAGGGCAGTCGTATCAAAACTGAGTTAATGCGTTGTCCTTGGTGGCTTGGTGCAGTGCTTCTGTAATAACTGTGCATGGGCCTTTGCTCCACTTCTAAGTCTGCCATACTTGCTATTCGGCGGCATTGATGTGCACCAATCCCGACCACATAAGCCTTAAATGGCCTTAACTGCTTTGCTGACTTTGATGGAGGTCTTGAGTGTTAAGCTACTTTGGGAATTGAAGATCTTTATTAAAAATATTAGACTGATACTCTTTGCCGCTTCTTCGATGTGCTCCGGTATTGAAATTGTCAAATCAATATTTAATGGCCGTTGTTCGGCCCTCTGCTTCCTTTAGAACTGTCTTTGCTCCTTTTCCGAACCTGTGTGAATAAATTTCTGTCCATTCTGCAAATTTCAGAGGCTGCAGGTCACAGGGCCACGAGGGGCTTCCATTTTGGCCCTTTTTTCCGGGCTTCCCGAGCAACAATTTCGCCTTTTGCGCCAAAAATTGATGATGACGTCAGCATGACGTCAGCGGGTGGAACCCAGTACGGCGGATGATGTGGCAGGGTGACGTCAGCGGTACGGCGGGTGACGTGGCAGGATACAGTGGCAGTGACGTGGCAGGATGACTTGGCAGGAGGCCGACGCAGGCAGGTGACGCAGGCGGGTGACGCAGCAAGGTGACATCACTGGGCGGAGGCGGTTTCCGGTTTTGGGCGCACCGCCTTTGAGCAGAGGTGGTATTGGCAGAAGGGGCTCCGCCACACCCGGGAGGGTGACGCGTGGCAGGAGTACGACGGGAAAACCGCCGAACTCTCGGACGCTAACCCTCGGCATGTTGGCGTGTGACAACACCCGCCCACCGTAGATCTTGGGCGCGCCAGATCTGACGGCTGGCGAGGCGGACAAGGTGGCGGAAGGATAATGGGCGAGGCGCGTGAATATTCGGATATTCATACAGCGTGGCGGGGGTGGTTAATACTTAGGAAATGTGGGTTTTGGGATTATGAGCGGGGGTTTAATGTTTTATGAACAAAACTTTAGGATAAGGGCGAAAAAGTGGGTTTTGTAGGTTTAGGGTTAGGGGAAAAGGCTGTTAGTCTGACCAGATGTCAGACTAACTCCTGCTAGGACACGGATGGGCTAAAAACAACCCCAGATGGGCTGTTTTTTCCCAGACTTAGGAAAATATGGCTATAGTGCCAGGGAGGGGATATGTACATAGGGGAATTTTATACATAGTTTTAGTAGGGGAAGGGGAAAACAGATAGGGAGCTAGATAATAGAGTTAGTAGTTAATGTGAAAATGACAAGAAAGTGCTAAGGTGAGGGACCTTAGGCTATTAGGGGGGAATAGAACTTGTAAAAGAAGAATGGAAATCCTTGAGTGAAGCAGATCTTCACCAAGGCAAATGTTATGGAACATGATGAAACTAAGAGGCTCAAGCATATCTTGACCTCTTCAGGGAAGTTAGTGAGTGACTTGGGGGATAAGAAGAAGGGGAAGTTAGTTATGTCCAGCTTGAGCTCTTCCAGATGAAAACTGCATCATAACTATGATCTGAGAAGATATAACACTTTGAAACACAAAATTGATCATGAATGAACATTCTGCAACCTCAAAAACTACCTACCCAGCCTACTTTCCTAACATTTTTTCTTCTTTTTGGTTTGGGTGCACTTAGACTTGCAGACCCAGCTTTACAATTTTTCTTTTGACTGCCCTCCTATCTAAATCTACACTTATTTCTGCCAAGGGCCCAGATTAAGCAGTTGGGCTCCTTTGATTCTCTACCTATCTACAAATCTGCCAAGATTAAGCTGTTTGGATAGATATCATTCTCTATATTCTAAAACAGGAAATTGAAACCTAGGGAGGCCAAGATTAAGTTGTTTAGCCTTCCCTTAACTGAAAAACTTATCAAAATGAAATAACTAATCAAAATTGCAATACAGCAGTGGCATTTGGACTAGCACACTTTCATGACCTCTTCTTTGGCCTCTTTAAGGAAATATGGAAACTTGCAACATGAAAAGATGACATATTTGGCACTTTCAATCTGTCAATCATGAAATATGAATACCTGTTGCGACAGGAGGCTAGCACAGCATATAAAGATATGCCATGTTTACAAAAAGTGAGTGGATTACCGAAATCGAGGCATATAATAGAATCGCTAATAAATAAGGAAATGCCGTGATATGATGCGAGAATTGGAGGATAGGACAGCTGACGTAAATAAAAGGTCCTATGCGGTCATTATCGAATTTTACCATCATAATTGATTTGTAAATGATTTTCATGTATCAAAGGTTTGAAAGGGTTATATACATAATCTCATTTGAACCATTTATAAAGATATAAGAAGAAGGGTTATATAATTGCTATTGGTGTATAAGAAATATGACTTCAATACCATCAACAGAGCTCTGTTGCCCATAGGTGTCCATAACCTTGACAGAGTTGTTTATTTCACCCTTGGAACCATAATCCTTTGTGTATGCCTAGGAAAGTGCTATGCAATGTCAGAATGGATGCCATTATGCTGGCTTGGTAACCAGATGAATCACAATGCCATTCACCAGGAAGGAGTGAAAGGTGGGCAGGCCGACTCGTGATGAGACCTCCTGTTCCAAGGACTTTTTATTTTTTTTGATGTGCCTCTTGGATCATATCCCTGGTGTGGTGGCCATAGTGGGAATGCCACTTCACTTTCTTCCTTATGATCATGGTAGGCTGGCTCTTGATGAGACCCCCTATCCTTCATCTAACAAATCATGTTAGCAATCATATAAACATTTTTCATTTTTTTCTTTTTTCTTTTATATAGCACTTTTCCTATTTATATACAGAGGGTGGTTCAACACTCCTTAAGAGTAGGGATGGTGGAAGAAGTCTTAACATCTCAATAGAGAAAAATATGCCCTTATTCTTATTCAATAATAATGATCAAAGAGACTTATGGGGATTTAGGAAGAACCATTATGATAAAAATAATCAATCATATTGGTATTAGTAAAATAATGATAGCAAGGTGATCAATAGTTGTGTCCTTTCCTCTTTCCTCTTATTAATTCAAAGCAATTTCTTCTAAATATGACAATTTTTATGTGATTGTTGATTTCAGTATCCTCTAGTTTTTGTATTGTTATTGTTGCATAAATGTATAGCTGTGCTTTAGATGACCATGACTACAAAGATGATCTAAATGGTAGAACACATAAAAAAGAAGAGAATGCACTCTAAAAATGTTGTTCTCAAGATGGAACAGCTGTTGTTTCTTTAGAGGGACAGCAAAAGAAAATTTGCACACAAAAACCGCAAGCAAAAAGGAAGAAAACATGCTCGAAATTGCTATTCCTTGAGAGGAACAACGGTTGTTCCTTAATTGGAATAGCAAAGAAATCAAGCGTAAACAAAAAATGTGAAAATGTTGTTCCTTCGGAAAGGAACAGTAGAAAAACGAAAGTGTTGTTCGTTCGGAAAGGAACAGCAAAAATGCAGAAGTGATGTTCCTTCGAAAAGGAACAACAGAAAAACAAAAGTGTTGTTCCTTCAGAAAGGAACAACAGAAAACGAAAGTGTTGTTCCTTCGGAAAGGAACAACAAAAAACAAAAGTGTTGTTCCTTCAGAAAGGCAACGGCACTAAAATGTCAAGAGTATTGCTAGTAGTATAGTGCTTTAAATACAAGAGTAAACGGATGCTTGGAATAAAATCTACTTACAATTAAAAGAAACTTAACACTCTCAGACTTAAATCATTCACTCAGAAAACTATAGCAATTTATCTGTCAAGGGTGCAGTAATGATAACTCTTCCCTTTGTAAACTGATGCAATTGAAAAGCAATCAAGGAGAAGATTGTCAATCTTGGAACTGGACAGCAATAGTCAATGTTCACTACAGTGTCAGATCATTATGTTGACACCAAAGCAATTACTTGAAATGATAATTCAAATAACAGGAAATGGAACAACAACTAATCTATTTAAAAAGATTGAACAACAAATCCTTAACCTATAGAAATGAATAAAGCAGTAATTGTAATCTACAGGAATTAAGCAATAATCTTTACCTCAGAAATGATTTGAACAGCAACCCGAAAAGGGAACAGAAAACTAAAGTGAGTTATGAAATATTGAACAACAACTTGAATAAAATGTTAACACACAGCAAACTAAATCGAAAATTACACACAACACATCTATACTGAGGGAAGCAGTAATCTGGGTTTCGGCATAACAATTATTGACCACGGTTATGAAGAAACAGCAATTGCAGTTACCCTGGAATAGCTATCCCAATGAATAGCAATCACACTTGGAGGTAAACCGTAGATAAATAGACAATAGCACCGATTTATAAATACACAACACTGTTGCTTTGTAAACGAACAATAATGGTAAACTGTAAGTGTTGTGGGGAAAAGTATCCAACTCGGAATGACCCTATCCCTACTCTAAGGGTGATAGTTCCTTAGCAACAACTGAAAGTAAAGCTTTGATATTTTCCTTTATGAAAGTACAGAGAAGGAAGAAAAGATTGACCAACCGGTGTCTTTCGCTTTTGTCGATCCTGTCTTCTCTCTTTGTCTCTTGTTCCCAGCTCCTTGCTCCCTTGCCGGCCCAGCTACACAAAGATCCTGCAAACACAAGAGAGGGAAACTACAAGAAACATGTACTCATAACTGATGCATGGATTAGAGTGAATCAGATATACAAGTAAATACAATACATCAATGCAATACAAGTATATAGGAGAACATTCAAAGCTTTATTGATAGAAGTAAAAGGTTCTGAGAAGGTTACAACCATCAATGGCTCCAATCCAGCAGCACCTCCCCAGCAGTAAGAAAATCCCCTCTTCTCCTCTATAAAAGCAATCACCCAATAGCTCTAACTGTAAACCAACAGCACTTCCTTGCTTTGCACAAAATTCCCGCCTCCTTAGACTTCATAGAAGAGCTCTATATATAGGAGATTTGGAGAAAGGATGAGTCAGCTTGAGGCTGGCATAAAGCTGACTAGTGTCCTCTCCCACTTTAGTTAATCTTCAGTTCTTGAGTCCACTTGGAGATCCTTGCTTACACATGGAGATCAAGTACCTCTTACTCATCACAGGGCGAATCCCTTGAACCAAGTGTCAGTTTGGAAGCTTCCTGGGCAATTGACACCTTGCAGAATGACTGTGCCACTTGGCCAATCTCGCCCAGCGCAGGTAGCCTTCATTGGAGTTGACTTTCAGCGCAGGTACAAAGAGGAGCAGTTGACATTCAGCGCAGATGCTCAGTGGAGCAGCTGACATGATCCAAAAATAGCCTGTTTTTGAGTGTTTTCAGGTGGAGAACTGATGGGAAGTGCTGTGGTTTGCTGACCTTGTTCTTCTAGGGGTAAGAACAACATGTTTAGGGACTGAGGATCCCTGTAATTATTGACATTTCATGCTCCATGCTGCGAGGCACAAAAATGTCTATAACAGTTGCCCCCTAAAGTATGAGGCCGTTTATCGGGTGAAATGCTTTATCTAGAGGGTCCGAAGTTCATTCTAGTGCTGAGGAGGCGCCCTGTAATACGATACAATACAATACATTATTTTTTCATTTTGTTTTCATGATCTAGCTGAGGCGGGCATTCCCATGCTCAGCTTTATAAATACACTTTGGTACATAGAACAGACGATCGTCTGATGGTAGACTGATAATTCTCTGCTGAAATTATCATCCTTTGAATAGGATGATCATCTGCTGCAATGATGTACATGACAAATGCTTTTATATTTCCTGAATATATATATCGCAGCCCGGATGGATGAAACTAGATCCGGGGTCTTCAAACTCGTTCGATCTTCACTCTAAGTACAAGTCGATCCATGTGAGAATTGCGCTGAAGTCGAACATGGAAAGACATCGCTTGATTACCGGTCAATGATGAAAACCGTTAACAAGCGCGAGAGGAATCACCGATAATGATAATGACCCTCAAGGTACTGCAGTACAATTCACGTGGCGTGAATAAAGGACTTGGCGTCGAACGCCACGCAAAATCTTCTGGTCGAAGGTCATTGATGTATACCTGTCGCCGGAAGTGAGAAACTTGCCATTGAGGCATGCAAGCTTCAAAGTACTGATGGGGTTGTTCCTAGATCAACTTCTTGGATAATGAGCTGAAGTCGACAAGAAGCGATCCGTCAAAGGAGGGCCTTAATGAATCCCACATCAATGACACGGAACGGAGCTAATGATTTTAGTGGAGGTGAAAACAAACTGTGACATATGATTCAGGGTGGCGATCATGAATGGATGAAGGATAATGTATGGCAGTGGATGGGGCACGGTTGACACTTTCAGAATGACCTCTCTTGAACATATAATGACACTGATGTGATGGATCGGTAGCATTACCCCAAAATGTGGATGGTTTGGCGAAGACCATGGTGATGAGACCGGTGAATGAAACAACCCAACCCGGTGTGGTACGGAAGAAAAGTGTCATGTTCAAGAGCGACTTGCTACCATTAGGCTTTGATGTTCTCCCAATTTTTCCCCAGTCATTTCTGACCAGTACCTCTTTATTTTTGTCAAGCTTGAGGAGGATAACATATGCTTGTTCTATAACCTGCCCTTCGGGCAAGCCCATCACTATGATTTAACGAGCTTAGCGATAGGGAAACTCGTTCTCGTCTAAAGACAAGTTTGTCGCTATTTAATCATTTTAACGAGTCTAACGACAAGGAAAACTCGGTCCTTTTCATTTTTAGAGAGTCTGAAAAGGTACATAAAGTCAACTCCAGAATTCCTTTTTCGTCATCTAATCCCTTAAGTCCGAAAAAGTATAAAACAATACAGAAGGGATGAATTTTCGATTGCTTTAACGAGCCGAACAAGACAAGCGCTCGATCTTTTTGTGCAATAATCCCTCAGGTCCAAAAAGATTAAAATCTAGAGGAGGGATAGCTCTTCCGGTCGTTTAACGAGCTGGAAGGCCAAAACTCGGCAAACTTTTCATATTTTACGAGTCAGGAGAAAAGAGCTCAAAGAAGACTCGTCTTTTGAGGAACGAGTGATAAACAGGGATAGCAGCAGATTCCAGGTACAGGTTGGAATTTTCCAATCACGGCAGTGTCACAAGGATGGCTAGGTGAAATCACTCTTCGCAGCTGTTTCTCAAAAGAGGTAAACACACAAATGGAGGTGAATGATCGGCCAAATGAAAAATGGAGGTGACGGTGCACAAACACGACCAAGGCTTTTATGGCTGATGAATTTACGATCTCAAAAGGTTATTTACCGGTTCATTTTTTCTGAATGAGCTTGAACTCTAGGGGAAGATTGCTCACAACTTATGTTTATTTTTTAACGAGCATGAACTATGTGCTAAAACTGCTCGGATCTTGCATTTATTTTTTAACGAGCATGAACTATGTGCTAAAACTGCTCGATATACCAGTCATAGAATAAGAACGCCTCCTGTGAGATAGCTATTTTTTAAGGAGCTTTATCTCACGAAGCTATGCTCCAAATTTGGCAAGTTTTTACCTTTGCCCCACAGACTTTCTTCATGCAAGGTCGGAAACGGCTAATCCTACGAGTTTAAAGGGTTAGACCTACAGGTTTAAAGGGAGGACCTAAAAATTTAAAAAATAAATAGTCGTCCCTCACTCACATTCCAAAAGTTTGCATGCCCCCAGGTATAGGGTAGGATTTCGAGGCTGCCCCTCCTCTCCTCCACCTCTGATTTTCTTTGGGTGTTCACAGCTACTTGTCATCTTGCCAATCTAATGTTAACGATACTAGTCTTCTCGTTATTTTAAGGGGTCTTACGCGGTACTCAGACTTCCCGTCGGCCCAACTTTTAACGAACAGCTATTTGTGACAAGAGAAGAACACTTCTCAAAGACAAAACATTGGTATTATTGAGGGAGGCTTGCCTCTTTCTTATTATCCAAAGACGGTTCTATTCGCTGCCGCAAATCAATCTCTTTCTTTGGCGATGTCTATCATCAGGTTACTAAAGATGGCGACCACCTGTTGCAGCAATAGAATCTCTTTCTTTGGAGGCTGCCCCTACTTATCCTTCAAAACATATGTTTTAATGGGTGAGGCTTGTCTTCAAAGATGGTTACTACTTGCTACCGCAAATGGTCCCCTTCCTCGGTATCCTGATTATCTAGACAAGGGGAGCGAGAAGCTGATTATCTCACTCACATAACTTTGACAAAAGAATATTATTCTAGAACAACCCCTCTTCCATCCACGGATGGGGTACGGACTAGTCATATTCTTCTGCGGAAATTCTACCTTATACCCAGGGTTTCTTCTGCCCGAAGCAGACCAGGGTGCATGCCCCCTGGGTTCTAGTCTTTCTTTCCGAATCACTCGCACTCATCGGGAAGGAGGACTGGGGGTGGAGGCGTATCTTGAGTGAACAGACCATTTAGGATTGGTATTTGACTATTTGCGATGCGAGATCCCGGAAATGAAAGTTGGTCTACGAGCTTGACCATCCTTCCTTCGTGTGGAAAACACATTACTCTAAAGAGTGAGGAGACTATCGCTCCCATGCAATAAATATAGTCACGTCCAAGGAGTAGGTTATAATCCAAGGGTCCCTGGACGACCATCATGTTCAAATTGACAGTCTTCCCTTTCAATGTAACAGGCACATTGGGGAGGATTCCTAATGGTCGACTGGTTCCTTTATCAAAACCTGAGAGATTTCTTAACTCAGGTAAAAGCGCCGGGGAACCTAGTGCTTTCCAAGCAACAGAGGAAAGGATACTCACAGACGCCCCCTCATCAATGATAGTACCAGCCATAATCATTCTATAGATCTGGACAATGATTCTGAATGGTATACTGGCTGGTAACCGGGGTCTGCCTAGTTGATTCCAATCAAAGGATACAACCAGGTTGCTTGGTGGTGGGACCGAATATACGGCCGGGTATGACCCTGATGATGTTCCTTCCTGCGATAAAGGAATGGGCGCATTGCCCTGACGCTCATCAGAGTCGGTGCTAATGAAAAGAACCTGGATGGTGTCATCCTTATTCTCTTCAGTGAAGGTGTTGCATGAAGATGACTCTTCGGCGACGGTGTCATTTGAAGATGGGTCTTCAATGACAGAGTCATTGGACGATGAAACCTCTGAAGGAAGAACCGGGTCAACTGCCGTTTCGACCTTTAGACTTTCATCTGGTCTGGATTCAGTAGGTTCATTCTCAATGACCGACACTTCAGCTGACCACTTGGGCAGGTCAGCTGGATTTTCAACTATCAAGGGATTAGGCGCGAGTTTTTGGTATCCAGGAGGAAGTCGTAACGGTGAAACCGGACGATCTTCCAAAACTCTCTTTGCCTCATCTAAGAATGGACATTTGTGGATGGCATGTTTGCCTTCACACAATACACAGGGTGATCTTGGTCTCCCTCTTCGTCCCTCACTCTCGCTAGTTGACGGACTGCAATCAACATGACTATCAGAGGTTGATGCTACCGGATTGTGCAACCTTGGGGACCAGTCCCTTAGTATCCGGGGAATACAAGGACAATCACGATGGAAGTGGGTCCCTTTGCAAATGACACATGGCGATTTAGGCCCGGTCGGTGCAGTGTGTGGGTTTTTGTCAGCTGTCTCCTGCTTGCCCCCAGTCGCCTTCGCCATAGGCTCCTTCTGCTTCTTTTCTTTCTTCTTCTTTTCCTTCTTCTCCTTGGGAGGCTGACTTTTTCCAGCTCTACCTCGCGAAGATGAAGGATCAGAGGAAGTATTGTAAGAAGTGGAAGGCTGGTGGGTAGTTCTAGACTGTTCTGACTGTTGATTCGACTGCTCAGGATTAGTGGCGATCTGGACTACATTAGTTGAAAAGAGCCATACAGGGAGGCCGATTGTCAATCCTGGAAGTGACAATGTTGCCATATGAGGCGCACCAACATCTCCCCAAGAGGAGAAGGGATTTGGACTTCCGCCAAGGTTGCCTCCTTGGTTGGTGGGCTCCATACTTTTCAACTGAAAGATCAACGTGGGAATAACAGGTGATTTTGTTCCGCTTAAAATAAATTTTATTAACGACGCTTTCAGACACAAACTTGCTTTTTCATGTTTTAAGAGTCGAGAAAAAGCTAAAGATGACTCTAGTCGCCTTCAATGTTTTAACGAGCCCGAAGTGACAAATGCTCGGTTGGACCTTTTCAGTTATAGAGTTTGAAAAGGGCCAAAAGAAACTGCTCTGGAGATCTAGGCAGAGGGTGTGCCAAACCTTTCGCGAAACCACAGAATACGTTTTACGGTACAGGTGGTCGATCTTCGTGAATGCTGTGTTCACTGCATCGCGATCAGTAGGGCAGTCGACACGGCTTCCTATGGATAAAGGATAATTGCCTATAGGGGTCTCCCAATATATACTCGACGGTACGTGGGAGCACAAGTCCGTATTAGTGCCACCGACTCTCAGGAGGAATCACCCACCTTCGTAGAGATCGACAGTCACTATGTTTAACGACGCCAGAACACGTCTCTACCTAGACCTCTAGATGTTTGCGTTATGTTACAAAGCGTTGTTATGTAAATTGGATTTATTTTAATGTTGATCTTGCTTAGCAGTTTGCCTTTAAGGATCACCACGAGATGTATATATACAACTTCCTAAATGCAATCTAAGATGAGAAGCAAAACTTTTCAATCTTTCAACTTTGAAAACCTTAATCTACTGAGGGAAAAGAAAGACATCGACTTTTCTCACAGATCATAGAACACACACTAAATGCACTTTTCCTAAATTAACATGCAAACTGTCAATAATGCACATGCACAATGCAGATATTTCTTTTCTTTATCCTTAATGTTGATGTAAGACAAAAAGGAAACTGTTGTATAACTTTGAATCTAATTTCAAGCGAAAGTAAACAAGCTTGTCCAAAATCAAAAGACACCTTAAGATCGACTTGTTTAGACACTGGAAATGTATAGATTCAAACCACAAAATGAAAAACAAACAGACTCAAACAGCCATGAACAGTAATAAAACTAGCTCTTAAGATCACAAAGACACTTTTACAGTTCAGGATCTAAGAGGCCACAGCTATACTGGTTTGCTTTTCACAATGGGAAACTGTAACTGAAAGAAGAAATACTGAAAGAACAATCACAGTTTCATCACACAACTGAGGCGGAATAATGTCAAGGAAAGTTGGTTTACAGCAAGTACAAATGACAAGCAATCAGCAGCAAAATAACAGTGAAAACAGGGCTAAGACTCAGTAGGAAACCTCAGCAAGACACTGGCTAACTGGTCCAGCGCAGGCTCTGGTCTGTCAAACTGAATTTCAGCGCAGTTCCCGAAGGGAGTACCTGCGCTGAAATGCAGACTGCCTTTGGACAGCCTGCACTGAGACACGAGAGTTGCGTTTACAAGGATTTCCGGGTCATAAAAAGCTCAAAAATTCATTGTTTTTGCTGAAATAAAAAGCTATAGGTCAAGTACAAGCTAAGGGATGATCAAGAGGATGAAAATCTATCACAAAGAGCACAATAGTCTTTTGTAGATCAGCTCTTCAAATCATGAATCTGCTCAGAAAATGAGCAAGAGTAGCAGCCCCTCTACTTCGCTTTTGATATAGTCAAAAGCTTTTCGATTTGGTACTCTTTTGTTTAGGAAATGAATAGCAAAGATACTACAAACACCAACAAGATACTAGGCTCCCCAGCGGAGTCGCCAGTTTGTTGTGGGGAAAAGTATCCGACTCGGAATGACCCTATCCCTACTCTAAGGGTGATAGTTCCTTAGCAACAATTGAAAGTAAAGCTTTGATATTTTCCTTTATGAAAGTACAGAGAAGGAAGAAAAGATTGACCAACCGGTGTCTTTCACTTTTGTCGATCCTGTCTTCTCTCTTTGTCTCTTGTTCCCAGCTCCTTGCTCCCTTGCCGGCCCAGCTACACAAAGATCCTGCAAACACAAGAGAGGGAAACTACAAGAAACATGTACTCATAACTGATGCATGGATTAGAGTGAATCAGATATACAAGTAAATACAATACATCAATGCAATACAAGTATATAGGAGAACATTCAAAGCTTTATTGATAGAAGTAAAAGGTTCTGAGAAGGTTACAACCATCAATGGCTCCAATCCAGCAGCACCTCCCCAGCAGTAAGAAAATCCCCTCTTCTCCTCTATAAAAGCAATCACCCAATAGCTCTAACTGTAAACCAACAACACTTCCTTGCTTTGCACAAAATTCCCGCCTCCTTAGACCTCATAGAAGAGCTCTATATATAGGAGATTTGGAGAAAGGATGAGTCAGCTTGAGGCTGGCATAAAGCTGACTAGTGTCCTCTCCCACTTTAGTTAATCTTCAGTTCTTGAGTCCACTTGGAGATCCTTGCTTACACATGGAGATCAAGTACCTCTTACTCATCACAGGGCGAATCCCTTGAACCAAGTGTCAGTTTGGAAGCTTCCTGGGCAATTGACACCTTGCAGAATGACTGTGCCACTTGGCCAATCTCGCCCAGCGCGGGTAGCCTTCATTGGAGTTGACTTTCAGCGCAGGTACAAAGAGGAGCAGTTGACATTCAGCGCAGATGCTCAGTGGAGCAGCTGACATGATCCAAAAATAGCCTGTTTTTGAGTGTTTTCAGGTGGAGAACTGATGGGAAGTGCTGTGGTTTGCTGACCTTGTTCTTCTAGGGGTAAGAACAACATGTTTAGGGACTGAGGATCCCTGTAATTATTGACATTTCATGCTCCATGCTGCGAGGCACAAAAATGTCTATAACAGTAAGGAACAACAATGTTATACAATAATATCAATCTGTAAAGGAATGGAAATGCGATATAAATTCAAAATGAACAGCATAACATTCCAGCTGCAGAGGATAACCTTACTATTCAAATAGGAACGAGATATAACAGAGCAAATATATGAAATAATAAGGAACAATAGATCATTGAACAAAGCAGATAAAAGAAATCAAACCACACACGACTTGGAATCAGAAAATAATGGTACAGGAAGCAAGTGATCCACCAGGGCCAGGCCCTTAGCCTCCAGGGATGCACTGCTATGATTACTCTAGAATCAAAGACGGAACAACAACAAAATTTATGTATTAATCATCAAAACAGTGTTATAGTAATCGCTCTTTTAAAGAGAGTCGATGATCAAAGTTTAAGTTACAACAGTGAATTTCATAAAAACAATAATAGTCCGCCCCTTGGGCTAGCAACGTTGTCCCTTCTTATAGCAGCCAAGCGGAAATATCAATGATATAGATAATCTTTAAGGTAGCGATCCCTCAGGATCAAAGGATCCTGAGGGATTCGCCAGATCGTTATTTCTCAGTTATCTCTTCGTTCTCTTGCACCGATTTGGTATCTCCTCTTCCTTTTCCTGGCTTGTACGCTCCAATATGGATTGCCTCGTTTGGATGCGGTTCCCTGTCAAAGGGACAGCAGTTGATTTTGTCTTGTCTTTTCCTTTGGAATGGCAATCTTTCGTTTTCCTCTTTTTCTGCATAGGAAAAGGTAATTATTAGTCATTTTACGTTGCTCACAAATCTTCTAAACTTTATCATAATCTTTCACCATATGCCTATTTCATAATGTAAAGAAGTTATGAATTTAAGGAAAAGATGACAAAATAAGTGGAAATTACATACCTTCTCTAATGCTCAACAGGGCGCAGCAGCCTCCCTGTCAAGGGGTCTGCAGGGGGTAATATCCCCATTGTACGGGGTCCAGGGCAATGCCTCAAGGCTTTTTTTTTATGTAAACCCAATAATAGTTGGGTGGACCCAAGGATGGGGGGCAGACCCAAAGATGGTGGGCAGACCTACCCGTGGTTTTGTGCATGGACTTTGCACATGGTTTTGGGCATGATGGTTTATTTCCCATGGTATTTTGTAGATCTAGTCAAGCGAACTACAGTTATGTTCTAATCTAGGGCTAATGGATTGGGGTTTATGAATGTTTCGACTTGTAAATATATGTATTGAAACTTTGAAATGAACATAATGAAAAATCGATCTGGTAGTCCTGGTTTTGGGATCCAGGGGAAATTCTTTGTGCATATTTGTTTTATGTTCTTTCCATTATGTCTTTTTTATGTTAAGAATTCATTTGCAAGTAATTTATGTACAGGGTTAAAACCTACATGCAAGTGGAGCTAGACTTCCTAGAATGTCATAGAGCAAGGTTTTGGGGACAAAATCGATGTCTCCAATGCAGTTGTTGTGATCAAGCACTACCAATGCTTAAAAAATTATGAATGCATGGTCAATGAGGGTATGTTTCACACAGTCTATTGCTAATGTGGAGATAGAAAGTCCTAGGTGAAACTAGCTCGATAATGTGAAGCCTTGAAGCTTGAGTGGATTATATGCTTTGATACATAGAGAAATGATTGATCGTAAAACTTGTAGTGTGTGGGTAGACCTCATTCTTGAGTAGCAGATTTGGTTTGCATTCTCAAGTGCATGCCTGCCTTCTTTCTCAAGTGCTTGTCATCAAACAAAATTTGTATATATAAAGAACATCCACCCGAGAATAGGCTAACCAGAGTAAATGGTCAATAAATAAGAAATGGAATATTGAAATAGAAAATCCATCCAAGCATTTGAAACTGATCTAATTAGTTCAATTTGTTTGGTTCCATAACAAAATTGACTTAGTAAAATCACTAGAGCAAGGTCGAGGTTGAGTTTACTGCATTATTGCACGCTAGTGATGCTCTTGTGCTGGTTTTTTTGTTAGTGATTATTCCCACTAGTGATGCTTGTATGCTCATGATGCTTGTTAAGGGGGTCTCTTTCCTCATAAGCATGAATACCCAAACCAACTTCTTTTGTAGAAAACTTGACTAACAAAAAGAAGAATGAAATTCGAGATTTGCACGGGATGGAAATGAATTTTGTTCAAAAGCTAGAAAAACATAATTATATTCAAATGGATGCCCTAAACTAGAACCATACACTGGAATCAACATAATTATTGGAAGTACACATTGGAATTATAGATAAGAACTGAAATTAAGAGCACTCACACGAATGAGAGAAGAGCACTCGCCAGAATAAGAGCACTCGTCGAAATAAGAGGGTGGACACCAGAATAGCGGTTCACTAGACGAATGTGCCATGCATAACAAGAAAACTTAAAGGTAAAAATCTAATCATTAATTCATGGATTATGCTCTAATTATTAAGTTATTTGTGTGTTCATAATGATAGACTTGTTTTTTAAAGAAATAATCCCTTTTTGTTTAAATGGATAAAGATGTTGCAAATGCCTGTATGTTCAGTAGATGTTTGAGAAATAACTATTTATATGAAAGTTGAATGTGTCACCTAGGTGGGGTTATGGTGTAGGAGTCATATGCAATATATGTCAATATTGTTTATGCTAGAGGGGAATAAAAATATTAAATACCTTAGAATCTAAAGGTGTGTGTAATTGATATAAAGATAAAATTAAAAATTGTTATGAGGAAAGTGGATAAGAAAGAAGTACATGCTACACTAAGCCATCACTAGGCGCAATCAGTGTATGCATAGGCAAAATAACTAGCAATGACGAGGACAAGGCTCTCGAATAAGAGCTAACAATGAGCTCTCAATCATTTTTTAAACTGTAATGAGTGTATCGGGTACCACAAATTGCGAATCCTCGAACAATGCTTAGAAATGTCTTGTTTTTCAAAATATTTTGTCTTCTACATCCAACTAAACTCCATCAGTCCTTGTGCGGAGATTTCAATGTGCGAAGGTCCACACAAGAAAAGCTCCACATAATAATATTAGAGATTTGTTCATCCTCCCAAATGAAATCCTAGAGCTAGCCTCCACACTTCCGCACAATGAAACCTTTCACACAACAATTATATGTTTCGAAAGTGTGGATATACGTAATAATTTAATAAATTCGATAGTCATTTGTTTAATATAAGCGAACATCATATAAATAACCAGTGAACCTTTTTACTCAAAGAATCTATGGCTTCTATAACTTTTTTTTTTTTTGGTTCTTCTTGTAATTCAATCACTACATATCTCCACAATTTTTATGATTTGATTAAGAAAAAATATTTTAAAAATAATAAGGATGAAATGAGATGTATTTGTATCTTGTCTTTGTCGACGAAATATAAGAGAGGAATGATTCGATACAATAATGGTGTAGGTAAAACTTCTGTTGCGGAAGCTCTCGCTCTATTGCCATTAATAATTTCATATTGTTCACATACTACGTGGCCTCATATGCTTTGTTTAGCTCCCCCCCTTCCCCCCACTTATGTAAAGGACCTGCAATTGTGTTAGTTCTGGCATCATTAGGTAGAGTCACCCTCCTCCCCCCACTTATGTAAATGACTTGCAATGGTGTTAGTTCTGACATCATTGGGTAGAGTCATTTTAGATGGCAGTTGTTCATATGACAATTTTCTTAATTAATCAATTTAATTAAAAGGAGATAAAAGACATAACTAGTTTGTAAATAAATCTCAACTTTTAATTTGTGAATAGTAGGAAGAATATTATGATATTCTCTGGAGATTAAATCTTTATCATCCACCTAATAATTACTAATAATTAAATTAAAACTATATAAACCTTATTACAAAATAAACACGCCTATTAAAATAATCAATATTTACGCCATAAGGCGTTCCCTTTGAAATGAACTTCCCTCTCACCCACTTGTCATTCTTCTGCACCATTAGATTATATGTTAGATGATTGAAATAGGTTTAGTCATTCAATCATAAGAGATAATTAGTTAGAAAAAAGAGTTATTATGCCCTAACCGCCTTAACCACCTTACACACAAATTCTATCCCTCCCGAATGCTTTCCGCTTCGCGCAGTGGATTGCAGGTTGTGGGGGCTCACCCACTCTCTATGGGAACCACTATGGAGCTCTCTATCATAGAACTTGGACTGCGATTGAGCTTGGTGCTTGGTGCAGAATAGTTCTGGTCTCGATACAAACTCCCTCAATACAGTCTACCACAACTAATGGACCATCCGTGATTTTGAGGGTTACTGTGACTTCTGATGATTACGTCATTTTTCATTTCTTGTACAATTACAAAGATGGGATATGCATTGTTGTCAGTTGGTATTTTCGACAGCGTGTGCAATGGATAATTACTAGCTATATGCAACTGCAATCCATATTCGCATGGTGAAGCAGATGCTTTCTAGTGGCACAGATGTTGCGATTGTGACGGAAGGATTGGGTGGATTTATTGCCCTTAGGGCTCTTTCATAGAGGAATCATGACCCCCATATGGCATCAAGACCGTGGGACAAAGATCGTGATGGATTTGTCATGGCTAAAGGTGGTTGCAGGTTGGTAAGTTTAAGCTGAACTTAATGATTTCATTTTCAAGGGGCTATCTACATAGCGTATTCTATTTTATGAAATAACTTTTTGGAAATTTTATATAAGTATATTTTGTCAAGGTATTGTTGAATTATGTTCTTGGCTTTATTGAGGTGATCTGCCCAAGTTCGATCCCTGGAGAAGCGCTTTCTGTGGATTTTGATGGTTGTGCATGTAGGTTTTAACCCCATACAAAAATTACCTGCATACGAATTCTAAAACACAGAAAATAAACAATGTGAGAGCATAACTCATAAAACATATATACACAGATATTTTCCCCTGGATCCCAAAACCAGGACTACCAGCTTGATTTTTCATTATGTTGCTTTCGATGTTACAATACATATTTATACATGTCGAAGCATCCAATACCATGGACCGAAAACCATCGCGTCCAAAACCATGTGCGAAAAAACATGCAGAAAACCATAGGTAGGTCCGCCCAACCTAATATAGGGTCCAAAAACAAAATTTTCCGGGGCACTGTCCCGGACCCAATAAAGTGGGGTTACCTACACCCCTCAAACCCCCTGTGACCACCCCCCCCGCTACGCAATCGGCACAACGAATGGGGGGCTCTGCCCCGCTTCTAACCCCCTAGTTAACTACGTGGGCTAGTCATGGAAAGAATATAACACAACCCAACATTCTCCCACTTGTTGTTTTCTTTCCACAAGGGGGCCACAAGAGAGCTTAGTCATTTATCCATCCCTACAATGCCCATTGTTTCTCTACACCAAGAGAACTTCTCAAAGCTCACATATTTTGTCAATGCATCTGCAGTATTCTTCAAAGTGTCCACCTTTATGAGCAACACCTTTTTGTCTTCTATCATATCCCTCACAAAGTGATACTGAACATCAATGTGCTTTGTCTTTGAATGATATGCAGGGTTTTTTGCCAATAAAATCACACTTTCGTTGTCACAGTCTATCCTTATAGCTCCCTGTACTAACCCCATACTTGAACACAATCTCTCCAACCAAACTGCTTCCTTGCTTGCATGAGTGGCTACCATGTATTCTGCCTCTGTAGTTGATAGTGCCACTGCAGATTGTTTCTTACTCATCCAACTGACTGCACCTCCAAATAGGTTAAACACATACCCAGTTGTAGATATTCTTTGATCCAAATCTCCAGCCCAATCTGCATCAACAAAGCCATGATTATCCAACACTCTATCTAATCTTGGTCTTCCTTGGTAGCACAAACCATAATCGTTAGTGCCACACAAATACCTAAAAACCCGCTTCACTATTTTCCAGTGCTCCTTCTCTGGTTTTGACATAAAATTGCTCAATGCTCCCACTACATGTGCAATGTCTGGTCTAGTATAGACCATCGCATACATTAGGCTACCGACTGCACTTGCATATGGAACATGGGACATGTCCTCTTCCTCTTCTTGTGTCTTGGGACACTGTTCGGCAGATAACTTTACACCCACAGGAATAGGAACCTTCACCGGTTTACTATCCTTCATATTAAACCTCTACAATATTGTCTTGACATACTTCCTCTGGTTTAACCAGAGCTTCCTCTTTGCCCAATCTATTTTAATTTCCATGCCCAAAATATAGTTTGCAGCACCAAGATCTTTCATGTCAAATTTGGAGGACAATTGGGTCTTCAAATCCTGGATAATTTCTTCGTCATTTCCAGCCAGCAACATATCATCCACACACAAGACCAGATAAATAATACGGTCACCAATTAATTTAAAATACACACAGTGATCTGCTTTGCTTTTGGTGAAGCCAAGTCCCCATATAAATGTATCAAATTTCTGATACCACATCCTTGGTGACTGTTTTAACCCATACAAAGACTTCTTTAACTTGCATACCATTTCTTTCTTACCCTTCGCCGCAAAACCTTCAAGTTGCTTCATGTAGATCTCCTCTTCCAGATCCCCATGAAGAAATGTTGTCTTCACATCCATCTTTTCTACCTCAAAATCAAAAGCAGCAACAACAGATAAAAGTAATCTAATAGAAGTTACCATGGCAACAGGAGAAAAAATATCACCAAAATCAATTCCGACACCTGGGAATAACCTTTTTCTACCAACCGAGCTTTGTATTTCTCCACCTTTCCTTCTGCATTTGTCTTCTTCTTGAATACCCATTTGTTGCCAATGGGTTTCCTTCCAGCTGGCAACTCCACCAGATCCCAAGCCTCATTTTTGTGCAAAGATGCCATTTCATCAACCATGGCCTCTTTCCAGAGTTTTCCATCCTATGAATCTACTGCTTCCTTCACAGTTCTGGGATCATCATCAGTAACAGATAAAGCAAAATTTGAACAGAAATTAGATGGACTGTACCTTTCTGTCTGCCTTCTTTCTTGAACGGATCTTCTCACACCCAGAGTTTGTGGCTCTTCATCTTCTGATTCCTACTCTGCTGTAGAGTCTGATTCTTCCTCCTTAAGCTCAAAATCTATCTTCTCAGGTTCCTTTGGTTGGACTTCATGTTTAATAACATCTTTCACCTCTCTGAACACCACATCTCGGCTGTACACAACCTTCCTTGTTATTGGGTTCCAAAGCTTATAACCCTTTAAACCATCCTTATACCCAATAAAGATGCACTTTTCAGATTTACTATCCAACTTGGTTATTTTCTCCTTTGGAACATGTACATATGCATCACATCCAAATACCCTCAGATGTGAAAGAGAGGGTTTCTTACCAGTCCATACCTCTTGTGGAGTCTTATCCTCCAACGCTGATGAAGGTGATCTGTTGACTAGGTAACATGTTGTCTCCACCGCCTCTGCCAAGAATTCCTGTCCTAACCCGACACCACTGAGAATGCTTCTTTCCCTTTCCATCAACGTCTTGTTCATTCTTTCCGCAATTCCATTTTTCTCAGGTGTGTATGGAGTATTCTTCTACCATGCTATACCACACTTCTTACAGAATTCTTCAAATTCCTTACTACAAAACTCTCCACCGTTATCTGTCCTCAACACCTTTATCTTCTTCTCTGTCTGGTTTTCCACCAGAGCCTTAAATTCTTTAAACCTGTCAAAGACTTCAGATTTCTTCTTAAGGAAATATATCCATGTATTCCTTGAGAAGTCATCTATAAATGATACATGGTACACAAACTTACCCAGTGATGAAACGTTCACAGGTCCAAACACATCACTGTGCGCAAACTCTAATATATGTTTCGCCCTCTTACCACAAGAGGGGAAACTCACCCGATTCTGCTTCCCATATACACAATTTTCACAGAAATCAAAATCCATAGAGCTATTACTCATACCTTCTATGATACCTTTACCATGAAGTATTCGAAGGCTCTTCTCTCCAATATGTCCAAGCCTTTGATGCCACAACATGGTCTTCTCTCCAGAGACCACTAGATTTTCTACTCCACTTTCAGAAACCACAGAACTGTTGCACCCATCAATAATAGTGCTACCTTGCAGCTTGTACAGAGTTCCAATCCGAACTCCCCACATCAATACCAGTGCTCCCCGAACCATTTTGCAGGTATCCTTCTTGAACACTGTTTTTACACTTGCATCATCCAACTTGCTTACAGAAATCAGATTTCTGGCCAATGCAAGAATATGCAGAACACCCAGAAGTGTTCTAACCCTTCCACCTTGCAACTTCAACTTTACTTTTCTGCAACCAATGATTCTAGCCTTCCTGTCATCCCCTAAGAAGACATCACCACCATCGTATTTCTCATACTCGCAGAAACACTCTCTATGGGGAGTGAAGTGAAAGGATGCACCTGAGTCAATCAACCATGCATCATGATATACATGTGTAATCGAAGAAGCCAAGTACACATCCCCACCTTCATCTGAGGTGGTTTTCACCTATGCAGAAGGAGCATCATCAGATCCCTTTCCTTTATTGTTATAGACATTTTTGTGCCTTACAGCTCTAAGCATGAAATGTCCATAAACCAGGGGCTCCTAAAGTCCCTAAAAGTGTTGTTCCAACCCCTAAAGGAATAAGGTCAACAAATTACAGCTTCTCCCATAAGTTCTCCACCAGAAACTGCTCAAAATAAGTCAAATCAGGATCATTTCAGCTGCTCCACTAGCCAAGTGCGTTGCAGATCACCTAAATACACTAGCTAGGTGCGTTGCAACGCACCTAAATGCACTACCAGGGTGCGTTGAGCGGGAAATGACAAATGGCAGTGTCATTCCGCGAGGTGGAAAGACAATGGAAGCTTCCAGAATCTTCTCCTATGACACTTGCCTCACTGAGTTCGACCAAGGTTGAGTAAGAGGCTTTCAGTCTCCAAGTGGAAGCAAGAACTGACAGAGAGAAGCCACTAATCAAATCACAAGCTGACTCATCCTCCTTGCATACATCTATATATGGATCCCTCATCCTAGAGATCCAGAGGCTGGAATTTTGCATATTGTAAGGAATTGTTGTTGGTTTTGAGACAAATATCAGACTATTGGGTGATTTATGCTTTGTTGGAGGTGAAGAGGGGCTTCTTTGCTGGGAGGTTGATGTTGGGTCAGGAACCATCGGTTGTAACTCCTCCTGGATCTTCTTGTATATTAATAAAACTATTTGAGTGTTTCCTCCATGCTTTGTATCATTGATGCTTGATGTATTTGTATGGTTAACTTGAATCTGATCCTAAGTTATTTATGAATATAAATCCATGTCTTTGTATAGTTTTCTTCTTCTGTGATCTTACAGGTACTTGGTGAAGCTGGGAAAGTAAGAGAGCAAGTAGCTGGAAGCTATCAAAGAATAGAGGGCTTGAATCAAAGGATAAGCGCAAGACACAGGTCGGTCCTTTCTATTCCTCTTTGTTTATAGTTCATAAAGGAAATACAAAAGTAGTTTTCTCTGTTTGTTTCTAAGGCAGCTGTCACACCTTAGTGGGATAGAGCAGTTTTAAATAGACACTTTTCCCTATAACAAAATGGCGACTCTGCTGGGGATGAGTTAGTTTGTTTGTCTATCTTCTTTGTTGTCTTTTTCATAAACTTACAGACGGAGTCTGAAGCTGTGCCAGGTAGCTTTCGAACTGCATTTGCTATGCAAATGCAAAGTAGATAAAAGCCACTTCAGTCGATCTCCAGGATCTGTTTATGATTTAAACAACTGATTTACAAACACTCTGATTGCCCCTGTGATAGCTCTTAGATCCTCCTTAGATCTACCCCTGATTGTGCATTACTGATTGCTTTTACTCGGCCAAAAACCAAAGATTAAACTGCAAACCGTGACCCAGAACCCGGATAGAATTCTCGTTTCTACCCCAGCGCAGGCACTGTGAAGAGTTCCTGCATTTCAACGTAGTTCCCAAGAGGGCAACCTGCGCTGCAATCCAGTTTCTCTATGTAACAGGTGCGCTGATCAGACTAGCCTTGTGCAGCTGAGGTTCTTGTGATTCATTCTTTCCAGTTTTGTCTTTGAATTTTTTAGCCCGTGATCAGTATATGACTGTTTCAAACCCCTTTTCCTTATTGATATTCCGCCTCATTTGTACAAAATAATTGTAGATGTTTTTGTGTGTTTGTTGAGTCGTTTACAGTTTTCCATTGCAAAAGTATAATAGTCGTACTGTCGTCCTTTGATTTAGATCTGTCGCAAGTGTCGATTTCGATCATAGGAGAAAGTTTGTTTGCTGTTGATGGTCGATTATGCTTTTACTATTGCCTTTGGTTTGAATTTGTGACTTTCTAGTGTCAAAACGAGTATTTATTTCAAAATCATAAAGTTTCGTAATCATCTCTATCTTTTGATTTCGAAAAGAAGCTTGTTTGTGTTTGTCGCTTGAAAGCAAATTCAGATTTGTACATCAACTTTCTTTTTAGCATCAATACTAAGAAAGCGAAAAACAAATACATGCACGTGCATTTGCATATAGACAGTCTGTTTGGCTTGATTTAGGAAAGTGCATTTACAGTGTGCTCTTTGCTCTTTGTGAAAAGATTGTGTCTTTCTTTTCCCTTAGTAGCTAGGATTTTCATTGCTGAAAAGAGATAAAAGTTTGTTTATCATCTTTAGACTGCATTTTAGGAATTACATCTACATCTCGTGGTGAACCCAAAAGGCAAACTTCATAAGAAATATCAACTTAAAATAAATTCAATGAATCTAACAACGATTTGGAACTTAACGCACAACATTTAGAGGTCTAGGCTAGAGACGTATTCCGGCGTCGTAAAGCCTGGTAACTGTTGTCCTCACTGATGGTTGGGTGATTCCTCCACTTTGAGACGATAAGTGCCAGTATGGACTTGTGCTCCCACGTACCGTCGAGTATATATTGGGAGACCCTATAGGCTTAAATCCTTTATCCATAGGAAGCCATGTCTGCCACCCTATCGATCGCAATGCACTGAACACAACATTCGGGAAGATTGACTGCCGTACCATAAAAAGTATTCTGCAGTTTTGCGATTGGTTTGGTACTCCCTCTACCTAGATCTCCAGAGCAGTCCCTTTCGTTCCTTTTCAGACTCTTTAACGGAAAAGGTCCATCTGAGCACTTGTCACTTCAGGCTCATTAAAAATCGAAGGAGACTAGAGTCATCTTTTGTTTTTTCTCGACTCTTAAAAACTGAAAAAACAAGTTGTGTCAAAGCGTCTAAAATTTATTTTAAACGGAATATTCATTACCCTTTCCTACGTTGATCTTGAGTTGAGAAAATGGAGTCTACCAACCAAGGAATTCCCCTTAGAGGAAATCCTAGTCCCTTCTCCTCTTGGGGAGATGTTGGTGCACCCCATATGGCCACATTGTCACTTCCAGGACTGACAATTGGTTTTCCCGTATGGCTCTTCTCAACCTCTGTCGTTCAGAACACCACTATTCCTGAACAGTCGAATCAGCAATTAGACGAGTCCAAAGTTGCCCACCAACCTTCTACTTCCTCTAATTCTTCCTCTCCTCCTTCCTCTTCGCTTGATGGGGCTAGTAAAGCCAAAAGTCAAGTTCCTAAGGAGAAGAAGGAAAAGAAGAAGAAAGAGAAGAAGAAGAAGGAGCCAAAAGCGAATGGGGGCAAACGATTGTCGTCTAACGAAAATCCACACACTGCACCGACCAGGCCTAAATCACCATGTGTCATTTGCAAAGGAGACCACTTTCACAGAGATTGTCCTTGCATCCCTCGGATACTAAGGGACTGGTCCCCTCGTTTGCACAACCCAGTGTCGTCAACCTCTGATGATCATGTTGAAAACACACCGTCGACTAGTGAAAGTGAAGCCCCAGGACAAAAAGGAAAATATAGATTTCCTTGTAAACTGTGTGAAGGCGATCATGCCATCCACCGTTGTCCCTTCTTAGACGAAGCTAAAAGAGTTTTGGATGATCGTCCGGTTTCACCGTTACGACTTCCTCCTGGATATAAAAAACTCTTGCCGAGTCCGTCACTAGTCGAAAATCCGGTTGGCCCGCTCAAGTGGTCGGCCGAAGCATCTATCATTGAGGATGAACCATCTGAATCCATACCAGATGAAAGTCAAAAGGTTGAGGCGGCAGTTGACCCAGTCTTGCCTTCAGAGGTTCCATCTTCAGATGATACAATCACTGAAGAGAACAAGGATGACACCATCCAAATTCTTTTCATAAGCACAGACTCCAACGAACATGGGGGCAATTTACCCGTTCCTTTACCGCAGGAAGGAAGTTCGTCAGAGTCATACCCGGCCGTCTATTTGGTCCCACCTCCAAGCAACCTAGTTGTCTCCTTCGACTGGAATCAACTAGGCAGACCCCGTTTACCAGCAAGCATACCATTCCGAATTATCGTTCAAATATATAGAATGGTCATGGCTGGTACCATCATAGATGAGGGGGCTTCTGTGAGTATCCTTTCCTCGACTGCTTGGAAAGCGCTTGGTTCGCCATCGCTTTTGCCTGAGATGAGAAATCTGATAGGCTTTGATAAAGGAACCAGTCGACCTTTAGGGATCCTTCCCGATGTGCCCATAACATTGAGAGGGAAAACAGTTCGCCTGAACGTAATGGTAGTTCAAGGACCCCTAGATTAACATCTACTCCTTGGACGAGGCTATATTTATTGCATGGGAGCCATTGTCTCCTCACTCTTTAGAGTAATGTGTTTTCCGCACGAAGGAAGAGTGGTCAAGCTTGTGGACCAGCTTTCATTTCCCGGATCACGCATAGCAAATAGTCATATACCATCCCTAAATGGTCTTTTCACGCAAGAAATGTCTCAATCTCCAGTCCGTCCTCCCGATGAGCGTGAGTAATTTGGAGGGATATGACTGAAACCCAGGGGGCATGCGTCCTGGTCTGCTTCGACAGGAAAACTTCGGGTATAGAGTAGGTTTCCGCGGGAGAATATGACTAGTCTGTACCCCGTCCATGCTTGGAAGAGGGGTTATTCTAGAACAAGATTCTCTTATCAAAGTTATGTGAGTTGGCGAGCACCGTCACTTACCTTTGTTTATCTCGGTAGACATCGCCGAAGAAGTGTTTTATTTACGCCGTGAATAGAACAATCTTTGGGTGACCTGTAAGAGGTAGGCCTCTCTCGGTAAAACAAGTGTTTTGGCGGATAGAAGTAGAGGTAACCTTGAAACTCTGTTTTATACCTGGGGGCATGCAAGCGAAGAGCGACTATTTATTTTTTAAATTTTTAGGACCTCTAACCCTTTAAACTCGTAGGATTAGTCGTTTCCTAACTTGCATAAAGAAAGGATGTGGGGCAAAAATCTAAAAGTTGCCAATTTTTATGAGACGTTCTTATCATATGACTGGATTAATCGAGCAGTGTTTACCGCGAGGTTCAAGCTCGTTAAAAAATAAACCCGGACCGAGCAAATGTTTCCACCCGCGTTTAAGCTCGTTAAAAAATGAACTATTCCCTAGTAAATAACCACCGTGAATGTAGTACTTCAGCCCTTAAAGCCTTGGTCGTGTTTGCACCATCACCTCCACTTTTCCATTGGCCGATCATTCACCTCCATCTGATTGTTTACCCATTTTGAGGAACAACTGCGAAGAGTGATTTCACTAGCCATCCTTGTGACACTGCCGTGATTGGAAAATTCCAAACCTTACCTGGAATCAGTGGCTACCCGTTTTATCACTCGTTCCTCAAAAGACGAGTCTCCTTTAAGCTCTTTTCAACTGACTCGTAAAATATGAAAAGATTGCCGAGTTTTGGCCTTCCAGCTCGTTAAAGCGATAGGAAGTGCTATCCCTCCTCTAGATTTTAATCTTTTTGGACCTGAGGGATCATTGCACAAAAAGATCGAGCGCTTGTTTTGTTCGGCTCGTTAAAGCTAATCGAAAATTCATCCCTTCTGTATTGTTTTATACTTTT
The DNA here is from genome assembly GCA_031772625.1 of Pinus tabuliformis. Lineage (NCBI taxonomy): Eukaryota > Viridiplantae > Streptophyta > Pinopsida > Pinales > Pinaceae > Pinus > Pinus tabuliformis. The sequence continues at coordinate 517,045,422 of CM062806.1, read as the reverse complement.
TCGAACTTAAGGGATTAGATGACGAAAAAGGAATTTTGGAGTTACCTTTACGTACTTTTTCAGACTCTCTAAAAATGAAAAGGACCGAGTTATCTTTGTCGTTAAACTCATTAAAAAGACTAATAGCGACAAACTTGTCTTTAGACAAGAACGAGTTTCACTATCGCTAGGCTCGTTAAATCATAGCGATGGGTTTGCCCGAAGGGAAAATTATAGAACAAGCATATGCTATCCTCCTCAAGCTTGACAAAAATAAAGAGGTAATGGTCAGCAATGACTGGGGAAAAATTGGGAAGAAAACTCAAAGAATCTTTATTGGTAGCAAGTCGCTCTTGAACATGACACTTCCACTCCATGCCCGAGTCGGGTTGGGTTGTTTCATTCACCGGTCACATCGCCATGGTCACGCCATACCATCCACATTTGGGATTTATGCTACCAATCCATCACAACAGTGTCGCCGACATGTTCAAGAGAAGTCATCCAGAGATTCCACTTGTGTCTCGCCCACTACCATACATTATAATCCATTCTTTCATGACTGCCGCCCTGAACCGTATATCATCAGATCGTTTTCACCTCCATGAAAATCATTTGCTCTGTTCCGTGTCATTGATGTGGGATTCATTAAGGCCCTCCTCTGACAGATCACTTCTTGTCGACATCAGCTCATTATCCAAGAAGTTGATCTAGGAACACCCCATTCAGTACTTTGAAGCTTGCATGCCTCAATGGCAAGTTTCTCACTTCCGGCGACAGGTTTACATCAATGACCTTCGACTGAAAGATTTTCCATGGTGTTCGATGCCAAGTCCTTTATTCACACCACGTGAATTGTACTGCAGTAACTTGAGGATCATTATCATTATCGGTGATTCCTCTCGCGCTTGTTAACATTTTACATCATTGACTGGTAATCAAGCGATGTCTTTCCATGTTCGACTTCAAAAACATTTCTCACATGGATCGACTTGTACTTCGAGTGAAGATCGGACGAGATTGAAGAGCCCGGATCTAGTTTCATCCATCCGAGCTGCAATAAATATTCAGGAAAATAAAGACATTGAAATGTACAGCATTGCAGCACAGATAATCATCCTACCAAAAGGATGATGGCTCTATCAGAATCATCAGTCTACCATCAGACGATTGTCTGTCCTATGTACATGAAAATGAATTTATAAAGCTGATCATGGGAATGCCCGCCTCAACTAGATCATGAAAACAGTATGAAGATAATGTATTGTATTGTATCTTATTACAGGTCTCCTCCCAGCATTGAAATAACTTCGAATCCTCCTAATAAAGCATTTCACCCGATAAACGGCCTCATACTTTAGGGGGCAACTGTTATAGACATTTTTGTGCCTTACAGCTCTAAGCATGAAATGTCCATAAACCAGGGGCTCCTAAGTCCCTAAAAGTGTTGTTCCAACCCCTGAAGGAACAAGGTCAACAAATTACAGCTTCTCCCAGAAGTTCTCCACCAGAAACTGCTCAGAATAAGTCAAATCAGGATCATTTCAGCTGCTCCACTAGCCAAGTGCATTGCAGAGCACCTAAATACACTAGCAGGCGCGTTGCAATGCACCTAAATGCACTACCAGGGTGCGTTGAGCGGGAAATGACAAATGGCAGTGTCATTCCGCGAGGTGGAAAGACAATGGAAGCTTCCAGAATCTTCTCCTATGACACTTGCCTCACTGAGTTCGACCAAGGATGAGTAAGAGGCTTTCAGTCTCCAAGTGGAAGCAAGAACTGACAAAGAGAAGCCACTAATCAAATCACAAGCTGACTCATCCTCCTTGCATACATCTATATATGGATCCCTCATCCCAGAGATCCAGAGGCTGGAATTTTGCATATTGTAAGGAATTGTTGTTGGTTTTGAGACAAATATCAGACTATTGGGTGATTTATGCTTTGTTGGAGGTGAAGAGGGGCTTCTTTGCTGGGAGGTTGATGCTGGGTCAGGAACCATCAGTTGTAACTCCTCCTGGATCTTCTTGTATATCAATAAAACTATTTGAATGTTTCCTCCATGCTTTGTATCATTGATGCTTGATGTATTTGTATGGTTAACTTGAATCTGATCCTAAGTTATTTATGAATATAAATCCATGTCTTTGTATAGTTTTCTTCTTCTCTGATCTTACAGGTACTTGGTGAAGCTGGGCAAGTAAGAGAGCAAGTAGTTGGAAGCTGTCAAAGAAGAGAGGGATTGAATCAAAGGATAAGCGCAAGACACAAGTCGGTCCTTTCTATTCCTCTTTGTTTATAGTTCATAAAGGAAATACAAAAGTAGTTTTCTCTGTTTGTTTCTAAGGCAGCTGTCACACCTTAGTGGGATAGAGCAGTTCTAAATAGACACTTTTCCCTATAACATTTATCAGAAGCTTTAGATTTACAGTCCCTTTTATAGTGCCCTTCCTTTTCGCATTTCCAGCACACCACCTTTACAAGTTTTCTTGGAGATTTAGATCTCCCTCTAAATTTAGATCTCCCACTCGATGACTTATTTTTGTTTCTATTCTGGGACCGTCCTCGTACAGACAAGGCATCACCATTCTGGCTCTCCATATTTTTCCATCTCATCTCCTCCGTCAGCAAGAATGAGACTATTTCATCAAACTGCAAGGCAATTGCATTGCTACCTATTGCAATAACCAGACTATCCCACGAATCGGGTAGAGAACACAACAAACTGATGCACTTATCTTCATCTGAAATTTTAATATCAACAGATAATAACTGACTTACCACAGTATTAAATGTGTTCAAATTCTCTGTCAACGAGTCTCCATCTTTCATCCTCAGGTTATAACACTTTTTCCGCAGGAACAGTTTATTCACCAGAGACTTAGATTGGTACAAAGTCCCTAACTTGTCCCACAAAGCCTTCAACATAGATTCCCCTGATACATTCAGCAATACTAAATCTGAGACACACAATCGTATTGTGCTCTTTTCCTTCCCATCCAACTTCTTCCATTCTTCATCGGACACTCCCGTTGGTTTAGTACCCAGACCTACCACGATCCACTAATATTTATCCACCAACAGATCCTCCATATTGAGTTTCCATAACTCAAAACTTTGACCATTAAATTTCTCGATCTCTATCTTTCCACTACTCGCCATCCTCTTTCACCACCAGAATCAATCCCACAGATCTCCCACTGAACAGGGTCTACCACAGGCCCGAGTGAAACCCCTCAGCAACAAAGGCATCCCCTTGAAGCCAGAATTGCTCCGATACCAAATGTAGGTTTTCACCTTGTACAAAAATTACCTGCATACAAATTCTAAAACATAGAAAATAAAAAATGTGAGAGCATAACACATAAAACACATATACATAGAGATTTTCCCCTAGATCCCAAAACCGGGACTACCAGCTTGATTTTTTATTATGTTCCTTTCAATGTTACAATACATATTTATACATGCCGAAGCATCCAATACCATGAACCCAAAACCATTGCGTCCAAAACCATGGACTGAAAACCATCTCGTCCAAAACCATGTGCGAAAAATCATCCAGAAAACCATAGGTAGGTCCGCCCAACCGATTATAGCGTTGAAAAACAAAATTTTCCGGGGCGCTGCCCAAGACCCCATAAAGTGGGGTTACCTGCACCCCTCAAACCCCCTGTGACCCCTCTCGCTACGTAATCGGCGCAACGAAGGGGGGGATCCACCCCCCTTCTAACCCCCCAATTAACTACGTGGGCTAGTCGTGGAAAGAATATAACACAACCCAGCAGTGCATACAACATTGTACAGTACCGTGGCTGTTAGCTACAATATCAGGGGAGAAAAGTTGGATTCTGTGTCATTGTTTCTAGAGTTTGTAGTACCAATAGAGGGAAATGTGAGTAAATTATTTCTCTACGCAACAGGTTTTCGTCTATGTCGTTCTGCTTTCTTAATTTACAAACATAAAATACAACACAATGTATACCTGTTTCGTTTTTATTTCACTTTGTTTTCCGAAACCCAGCACGTGTATCTGATAATGAATACCATCTCTTTCTGAAGCCAAAAATTTCAAGAGAATCCATTTAGTCAAATATTTAAATAAATTTACTTATTATAATGATTAAATAATATAAAAAATCAGTGATTAATGAAATACTTATTAAAATTTTAGAGTTCACAATGCAATATGAGGACACATACTCAATTTGACAATTTTTGTGTACGTGTTTATAATTGAATGGAGAATGGAAACGCTCGTGATCGTGTCGATCATGAAGCTGATATAAAATTAGTGTAGTTGGTTTTAATTGAATGTAGTTAATTAAAATTAAGTACATTAATTATATATAAAATTAAAATCAAAATTATAGTGTTTTGTAGTAAGCTTTATGTTAATTAAAAAAGGTTTTAATGGTGTGTTCAACAAAACATCCATAAACCACTTTGAATTGTTTTTCTTTCAGTTAATTCTTAACATGTTTCATACGAAAATGATATTTATACTGCGCTATGACGTTTTGTTTACAATTTTTATTGTGATACTTGGCCTTTAATATTTTAAACAACATGGGATGGTGTTAAAGATGACCTCAGCATTATAAGTTGGCTCTCTTATGCTCTTCATGTGAAAATTAACGGCGTGTATTATTACCTTTATGTGAAAAATCAAGTGGTCGGGGATTGTGCGTTTCTTTTCTTTAATTTTTATGTACATACTATGTTTTTAAGATTTTCTTTTAAATGAATTTTAGTCAAAATTTAGATATCTTTTTTTTCCATTTGATAGAAAATTTGACCAAGTATATTCCCAAAAAAATATAAATAAAAATAAATTAGTCACTAAATAGAAAATAAAAATATAAAATATTTAGATTTTATCCTTTACTTTAGTTTTTTTAAGAAATTTTTTAGGCAACATTATTTTTGCATCAATCCACAAATTAGAGTAGCTATTATATGGCATCAATTATAATAAGCATCAAAATATAATTAGGGAAGCCATATAAATTATACTTTTCAAGTTGCTAAAATTAAAGAAAACTATTATAACTTATTTAAAATAACCATAGATATTAAATCTTGGTTTATTATGCAAATTATTAATCTAGATTTGTGAATTATTAATAGTATCCAAGAACAAAAAAAATAACACTAAATATAAAAGTATATATATATATATATATATATATATATATATATATATATATATATATATATATATATATATATATATATATATATATATATATATATATATATATATATATATATATAGATATAGATATAGATATATATAAGATTTAAAAAAAAAAAAAATGAAACCAATAATATAATAACTTAACACGAGCACATTAATAAATGTGGCTAATATACTAATAAACTTATATCATTGTTATTGTTAATTATAATTTTTATTAAAATAAAAATGTTAAATTAAATTAATAATAAAATATTTAAAATTAACATATATTAAATTTCCTTGTAAGTGGCTCAAAAAAATACTTTCAATAGAAACACTTCTCAGTCAACATAATATTTAAGAAATTAACATATTTAATATATTAAATATAATTTATTTATTTTTAGAATAAGTTATATCATTATTTTGATAATAAATATTACTCTATTATATTATTTTTGATAATCACATTATTACTCTATTTTATTAGATTAAATTAATAATAAAATAAAAATTATTACAAAATTATATTAATTAAACAAAAAATATTTGAAATTAATGGTTATTTGTAAAAAGGCATCCTAATCATAATCATAGACTTATTTTTCAATATGAATAGGTAATCAATTTATATAAGAATTACATCGTAAGGTGTTCCCCTCTTATATCAATTTCCCAGCATTCCCCGCTTAAATAAATTTCCCAAATTGCCACCGTGTCCCTGTCCTAGAGCATAGGATCAGATGTTAAACGATTAAAATTGTTTGGGCCCTTGGATTAATAGTTAGGAAAGGAAAACAATTACTTGACACAGTTAGGGAAAAAACGCATACAACCTCCCGAATAGTAGTCTTTATTGCGCGGTAGAGATCGGACCGATTCCCTTCTGCCAAATGAAAAGAACTTTCAGACGAGCACTACCAAATGCAAAAAAATTACAGATATGTGAGCTTCGTTGTGTGGCCGAGTTTCTGGAGATGACATAAGCCAGAGGAAGCATTTCCATGGAGACCTGGGTATTTAAATGTGAAGGCATCCTTTGAAGAAAGATTTTACTATGCATTTTATGAGGCAATAGAGCCAAATATTCCCATTGCAGAGACACCCATAATTCTATGGATGCAAGGGGGCCCACGCTGCTCAAGCGTGAATGGTATTTTCTACGAATTGGGGCCCTGGATAATCTCGTCGGACCTCAAACTATATCAAAATCACTCACCATGGAACCGTAAATTCAGTATTTTATTCATTGATAGTCCAGTGGGTTCAAGCTACAACATAACAGAGAATTGGATGAGGAAATCCCTACCGACCATAACCAGGTTGCAAAGCATCTCTATACCGCTTTGGAGGAGTTTTACAGCTTAGTTCCAGAATTCAATAACCACCTTTTGTTTGTGGCGGGTGAGAGATATGCAATAAGTATGTTTTTGCTTTTTGTCATTGTATTTTAATGAAATCTAAAAAGAAATCAATGGAGAATGCATAATTGGGTTCACTCAATTATGGTGGCTCAAAAATTCCATTCCGTCTTGGTGGGCTTCTGATTGGAAATGGGCTGACAGACCTAGAAATTCTAGTGCAAACATATGCCAGTGTTGCATACCATTTTGCGTTGATTGATAGAAGCCAGAAAACCCATGCAGAGGAAATGGCAAAACGGGTTTTGGAATTCATGCATAAACAACAGTGGTTTCAGGCCTACAAGACTAGGAAATATTTGTTGGACAGGATTCAGAATGCGACTGGTATTGCAACTACTTTGGATGTGAGGAGGAGTGTTCCTTACCACTTCTCTCCTGATTGCACCTTTCTTGAACTAGAGATCAGTGAAGGGGGCACTGAATGTTCCACTCTTGCAACTGGATATGTGGCATCATCACCAAGTTCTTCTAAAGGTACTCTTGTTAGAGGTTGTATGTTTTTAGGCTCCACTATCCACATACCTATTTAATGCAATGGGTACTAGCTCTTTACCCTTCACCTCCTCTCAAATTCTTGTCATCGTATGTGTGATTGACTATACCCATACTGCTGCATTTGGAAAAGAAATTTGGGGAGCATGAAGCTATTGATTAGAAGAACGAATTGTGAAAAGTCAAAGGTATCAAACGCACACGGTGTAAGGAATTTTGTTTGAAAATCATTTCTTTATTCGAGATTTTAAAAAAAGATAAGTCACGAGTAAGGAAATGTGTGATTCAAAAAGAGATAAGGTGAGCTCGGTGTGCAGTATATAAGCGATTTGAATACCGTAGAGCTCTCCGAGACTAACTTTATCTACACGTTAGAAGGTGCAAGTACTGAGAAAAACATTATCGCAAGGAAAAACTGATGAGAAAAGCATTTTGTCGATCAGTGGCCAAAATAGTCTCAGGAAAGCCGTATGGTTTATTCTATTTTTTCCCTGAAAATCATAGAAATTCTGGCAAAATTTTGATAAAATCTGACAGGGATTTTTGTAAATCCAAGTTACAACTATCAAACTTCAAGGTTTTGGGTGCCCCCTAGGTTTTTGATGGTGTTGAATCCATTTCCACCATCAAAAACATGATTCAAAATCTGCTAATGCAAAAAAAATTGAATTTTTTTTGCTCTGACAACTTTTGGCCATCCAATCAATTCCTCCGCCTCAGCAAACACTTCCCTCAGGAAATATGGAAATGCTGCCGAATAATTTTGTTCCAACTATATATTAATAAAGAAGGGAGGGAGACGAGCAAAGACAATCTTTTGAGGTTGTCATTTGACAGTTGTTAGATCAACGAGAAAGAGAAATACCTTCCACTTGTCAAAAATCATTCGATCATTTTCTGTAGTCTCTCTACTGAATGGCTCATCTACCAAAGACCTTCGCTTCCCTCTCCACCTCCACAGCTCCATCTCTGAACCCCAATTACAATTGTCATTACGACATTTTCATCAATCACTCTGGTTCAGATCTTAATAATAATTTCGCTAGCCATCTCTACCATCGTCTTCTTGACCGTGGATTTAGAACCCTTTTCGATCGGCGAGAAATGCAGCTAGGAGACCACTTAGATTTTCGAACAACAACAGTTATTGCAACTGCCTCTATTCATATACCCATCTTCTCTCCAAAATATGCCTAAGCAAAATGCTGCCTAGATGAATTCCTGTCGATATTAAAGTCGAAGGCTGCAATTATTCCAGTCTTTTATAATGTTAAGCCTTATGATCTATGGATCAGGATGGGTAAGGGCCAAGAGCAAGTGCGAGGTCAAATCTCGGGACTTATTGGGGATCCTGTGGGCAACAATGGCATCTATGATGAATCCCTGCGAGATCATGAAAATAAAGCGAGATGCGGCCAACTAACAATTGCGGATTGGAAAAATGTGTCGTTTGACATTTCACATTTAAGCGGTTTGGAGCTTAAGGCATGTAAAAGGTTAGAACTCTTATTTGTTATTGTCTAGATAGTTAGGTTCAATGTATTTTCATAAACAAATTTTTTAGTACTCATGTTTGGCTTACTTTTCTTTGAATAACCAGCGATGAAGGCGAGCTCGTGGATAGGGTAGTGCAACAGGTGGAGGAAGAGGTTGCAAAACCACAATTTTAGGTGGGAAAATATGTAATTGACTTGGATAAAAAGCTTGAAGATCTTTAAAAGAAAATATTATTACAATTGTTATAGTGTTTTCTCCTCGAAGGTGTACGAAAAGGAAACACTTAACACTGTGGCTGACAAAAAATCTCAACAATATGAATGGCTGCTACACATCGTAGATCTGTAGCAAATGATAGAAACAAAACGTACCAAAGTCCTGATCTATGCCACAATCATAGTTAAACAGAAAAATGAAATAGTAATAAATGAGGGTAACTCCAATAATCCAATGGAAACCAGATATACAAAGAATATATTTTATTAAATAACACCCATGAAGGGAACAAATAAATGTTACCAGTCCCCCTCTATGGGATGGGTTCTTGGTTATCCTCAAATATCTTCAGCTTTTGTAGAGTGTCTCTCCTCTATAATGTGTAAACCCAACAAATAAAATGTTTGAGCTCAATGGGAACTCAAATGGAAAATAAAAATGATGTGCAACAGTGATAATAACCAGAGTTACAATAGTTAGTGCAACAATGAAAATGATCAAAAGTGAATAATGAATGGAAAACCCTTCTATTCATAACAATTATCGTCGAATAAAGAGCAATAATAAAAAATTATTAACCCCATTCTAGAAATAACCACTTGAAAATTTTTATTGTATTTGGTTAGGAGGGAAAAAATTTAAACTTTTATTTAGAAATAATAAATAAATAAATGATTTATTCATCATCTCAAGAAATATGGTTAAGGGTAAGAAAAAGGCGGAAGAACAACCAGACAAACAAAATGGCGAGCAATGGACCCTAGTACAAAAAACCACCAATCACAAAAAAGGCAACGGGAAAGGCACTCCGAAAGAGGCACCAAGCAGCTCCAACCCCACCCAAGAAAAGAACTCAAATGGCAAAGAAAGTAGTCAGAGCAAGCCAGCTACAATAGTCTCAGAAAATTTGGATCAGACTGGACCTCCTATCACTAACAAAGAAGATGGGGAAACGGCTCATCTGGAAGCCTCCCAAGGAAGCCCTTCCAATCCCTCATACGCAGATGTCACAAGGAAAAAACCAGCTGATAGTTTCGGCTCCTCGGAGGATGAAACCTACGAGCAGCCCACAAAAAAAGTCGGCAGGAAATCCCGCAGAGAAGTAAGGGAAGAGGAGGCTGAAAGGCTCAAAACCCAAGGAAGCCAGCCCACAATAGAGATGTCTATTGGGAGAAACACCAGGACCAGGCCCCCTAAGGGAGGCTCCCACCCCACCCCTGGTAAATAATGCGTCTCGTCTCTTGGAACTGTAGAGGTCTGGGTAACCCCTCGAAAGCAGAAGCGGTCAAGGATCTTCTCAAAATAGAACCCTCAGATATTCTCATGCTCCAAGAGACTAAGATAGAGGGGAAAGCCCTTCTAGACATCAGCAAGACGAAATGGAAGAAAAGCGTAGGAAGAGCAGTTAGCTCAAGAGGCTCATCCGGAGGGCTCGCAACTCTTTGGACAGAAGATCTCTTCCAGCTGAACAAATCCCACGAGACCCAGCACTGGATCTACACGGAACTAACGCATTGTACAAGTAAGTTGACCATCTCCCTCTTCAATCTTTATGTACCTGTTCTGTACTCAGAAAAGAGAGACTGTTGGAACTCCCTCTTCGAATTCCTAGAGCAGCATTCCCCAAGCAACATCATTCTTGCTGGGGATTTAAATATTGTTTTAAAATCCAAAGAAAAAAGGGGAGGAATCAGCAGCAGAGACCCCATGCTCCCCCTGGTGGAAGACCTCATTCAGCAGTGGGATCTTCTAGATTTCATACCGGCCAAAGGGCTCTACACATGGTCCAACAACAGAGTGGGAGAGGATCATATTTCTGCCCGTCTGGACCGATTTCTGGTCCAAGGCGCTCTGATGATGAACAAGAAGATAATCACCACCAAAATTCTTCCCAAATTGACCTCAGATCACAAACCAGTTCAGCTCATTCTGGAAGATGAAGAAGATCTGGGTCCAATCCCCTTTCGATTCAGCCCTCTCTGGATCGAAAGGGATGGTTTCATCGATATAGTGAAAACAGCATGGGCCAAATCCTTCTCAGGGTCCTCTAGTTATGTGTGGGAACAAAAGCTCAAAGCCACAAAGCAAGCCCTGAAGGATTGGATAAGGAAACCTGCCCCAAATCCAACCAGCCAAAGAAAAGAAATAGTGCAGTCATTAGAGGCACTGCAAGTCGAAATGGAAAGCAAAGATATCACTCCAACGCTGCTTGACAAAGAAGTAAAAATTCAATGTTCATCATTTCGATCTTTCCGAATGGAGGAAGAGTACTGGAGAATCAAATCTCAAAGTTTGTGGCTGAAGGCTGGTGACCGGAACACCTCCTTCTTCCATCGCCAATATCGAGCAAGACTCTCCAGAAATCATATCTCTGAAATAACAACAGCAGAGGGGCAGATCTGTAAAGGGTTCAGCCAGATAAAAGAGGCAGCTGAAAGTCATTTCAGACATCTCTACACCGCAGGTAATCAAGGCAATGAGGAGGAAACTGCTGATCTCCTCTCCAACATTCCTCTCCTGGTCAGCCCTGAAGACAATTCCGCACTCATTAACCCTATCACTGAAGAAGAAATCATTAAAGTTATCTGGTCTATGGATTCGGATAAGGCTCCTGGGCCCGATGGATTCACCATACACTTCTATAAGACGTGCTGGGACATCATCAAAGCGGATCTCTTAAAGATGATAAAAGGATTCATGAAAAAAGCCAAGGTAGGAGGAGGAACTAATTCCACCTACCTCGCCCTTATTCCTAAAGAAACCAATCCCGAAACCTTCGCTAGATTCAGGCCTATATCGCTTTGTAACGCCTCTTACAAAATTCTGGCAAAGCTTCTAGCAAACAGGATTAAGCCCCTGCTAAACAGGCTGATCTCTAGCAATCAAGGTGGCTTCGTAGAAGGCAGGCACATCCTGGATAATGTCATCCAAGTTCAGGAGACAATTCACTCAAGCAATCAGCGAAAAGAAAAAGGGATGCTGATAAAACTTGACATGGCTAATGCTTTTGACCGAGTCAATCGCTCCTTCCTTTACAAAGTCCTCCATTCCTTTGGCTTCTCCTCCCATTTTGTCAATCTCATCATTGCCTGTACTGACAACCCCTGGATTGCCCCTCTTGTCAACGGTCGCCCTACTCCTTTTTTCCAAGCCCAGAGAGGCCTCAGGCAGGGATGCCCGCTCTCTCCCTTCCTGTATATCCTGATGGCAGATTCCCTCAGTAGAAAGCTATCAGCCGAAAAAGTTGCAGGCTCCCTTCCTGGCCTCAAACCTTCCAATTTCTCTCCAGCTCAGAACCATGCTCTATTTGCGGATGACTCTCTCCTCCTTGGAGGTGCCTCTGTTAGAATTGCCAAAGCCTTTGATGTTGTCCTTAAATGCTACTGCAGGGTTTCGGGAGCTTCAATCAATGAAAGAAAAAGTGAAGTCTATGGCTGGAACATTGAGCAGCATGAGCTCACAAGTATCTCTAATCTTCTTGGCTTCAACAGTCATGCCCATTGGGAGAAGATAAAATATCTCGGCCTTCCCATCACAAATGGTTTCAATAAGAGGTCGCTGTGGTCCGAAATTATCAGCAAAATTAAATCAAAAATTACAGCCTGGGGAGGATACTGGCTCACAAAAGGAGGCAAGGTTATCCTGATCAAGTCTGTGTTATCTGCATTCCCAATTTACCAAGCAGCCTTCCTATTCGCCCCAAAAAGTGTGACGGATCAAATCTCCAAAATTCTCTGAGACTTCCTCTGGCAGGGGGGGAAGGGAAATCAACATAAAATTCATTTAGTGAAATGGGACCTGGTCAAACGTTCAATCCCTGAGGGAGGTCTGCAAATCCGCGACCCTGCTCTTGTCAACCTGGCGATGGGAGGCAAAATCCTGTGGAACCTATTCAAGGATCCCAAGCAACCTATCTGTGAAACGCTGAAATCGAAGTACGCCCACAAGGTGCCGCTCAGAAATCTGCAGGCAAGTCAAACAATCAACAACACACAGGTTTGGAAACTATGCAGCAAAAGCCTGAATTTCTTCAAAGGCAAGGCGTACAAGATTCCAGGTAACGACAAACAAACAAACCTGTGGTATGATCGAATAATGGACCGAGACCCTCTCTCGGAAGTTGAAGAAATCGCAGAATTAAAAAATTGGTTGGAACGCGCAGGGATTAACAACGTCCACGATTTATCCAAATGGGATTGCCACGATGATTGGCAAGGATGGGATTTTTTTGGAGTCCCTGAACGTTTAAACCAGCAGAAGCTCACTCTCGAAGAATTGCTGGAAGAAGCGGCCCCAGTGAACAGAAAAATGAAGGACAGCTGGGGATGGGGGCAATCCGGAAGCTACACAACAGCAGCAGCTTATAACGCCCTCCAGCCCATTAGGAATAGCAGTAAAACTCCGGATTTCTGGAAGAAAGTATGGGAACCGCTTGCTCTTCCTAAAGTAAATTTCTTCTTTTGGATGCTGGTCCATAACAAGCTGTTAACTGGAGACAACCTGATGAAAAAAATCATAGCTGGGCCACATAGATGTGAGTTGTGCAGAAGCAGCTTAGAAACAGCCAAGCACCTCTTCATGGAATGCAAGTTTGCCAAAGAAGTGTGGGGACTCATACTCCACGAGCTACAAATCATAGTCCCCCCATTTAACTCTGTTGCTGACCTATTTGACTCATGGAATCAATGCTACCCCAATAAAATCCCCAGCCAGTCCTTTTGGAGAAAAGTCTGGAACGCTATCCCCAAATTTTTGTGCTGGCAGATTTGGTTGGCCCGGAATGATCTGATATTCAACGAAAAGGTGCAAGCTCCCTTCTCGACAGCTGTAAAGGCCAAATCCTTTCTCCTGGAAGCAGCCCAACAACAATATCTCTCAGAAGATTCTTTGCTTCTCCTTGAAGAAGAGAGGTGGCTGGGTCCCCTCTCCCCCCACCCTCGGAAGCAACTATCAGTCCCTCATGCAGTGAATCCGGAATGGCATAAAAGAGACTCCGAAGCTACCATTCATGAATGGTGTCGAAAACAAAAAATAACTACGATATTCTTCAATGGAGCCTCCAAAGGCAACCCTGGGGCAGCAGGTGCTGGAGGGGTTATCTATGCCCCGGACGGATCAAGAAGGGACAGCTTTTGCTAGGGCATCGGGCAGAAAACCAACAATCAAGCAGAGATCCTAGGCCTCCTCAAAGCTTTTCAAATAGCCAAAGACAGAGGAGACAAAGAATTCCAAGCTTTTGGAGACTCAAAGATCTTAATAAAAAAATTAAATATGGGAAAATTGTTCACCAACGCAAGCCTCAACAAAACTCTGAATAGATTAAAGAGAGTCCTACTTGACTTCGACTCCTACAAATTCCTCCATATCCTTAGAAACTTGAACAGTGAAGCAGATCTGATGGCAAACAAAGGTTGCACTCTTGGGAAAGGACAACTTCTCATAAATGACGATAGCTCATTCCAACCCTGTAACCCATGAGGAAGCTGCAACTTGTAATAGCACAAGAAACAGAAACAAAAGCAATGTAATGATGGCTGCCATGGCGTAAGTCCAATATTTTCTCCAAATAAATAAAAACATACCCGTTACAGTTTAAAAAAACAAAGAAATATGGTTAAGGAATAATAAACAAATAATGATTTATTTAATTATTCCTAAGGGATTTAGTCAAACTTGACATGGAATTTTAATTAATTAGTGATTAATTAATTATTCCTAGAGAAAAATAAGATAGTTAATAATTTATCTATTTATTTTTCATAACTGGGTCAAATATGAAAAGGAATATTAATTAATCAACGGTTTAATTAATTATTCCTAGAAGATAATTAAATAAATAGTGATTTATTTAATTATTCTTCATGGGTTTAATTATAAATTACTTAACAAATGTGGTTTATTAAGTAATTTCTCATAGTGAAAGCAATTTTACTATGGTAAAATTGGCCTTTCATGGTGTACTTTGATCCATCTAGTCAATTAAGGCTAGACAATCAATTTTTTGGTGATAATAGATTGCCCTCCAACGTACGAGTGTTAGGAGCAAAACGTATGACTAAAGTACGTTGTAAAGACACAATCACTAGACAACAAAGTGGAGAGAGAGAGAGAGAGAGAGACCAATAGAGCTAAAGTGAAAGAGGATAGGGACAGAGGGGGGGAGACCAATGCAATTCTCCTTTTATGTTGTGGTACCAGATCTCAGTGAGGCGATGGAGGCATACCTACACCTGCCGAGATAAATTAGTACAAAAATAATGATGCGCCCAGAAACATAAAACTGAGCGATGAAGTACATCCTGAATGGTACATGACATGCTGGCATAACTGAGCCAAAAAATAATACAATGTGTCCCATATAGATAATGCACTTGGAAAAAACATGAGCCATGACTGAATACAATATTATCTAATTACATGAGGTATAATGGCCCTTCCCTAAAAAAATGGGTGGGAGGGAGGGTAGAAAACCCGAAGAAGCCCTGCTGAACATGGAAGGGCTCTGAAAAACTGAATGGATCATCTAAAGGAGACATGCATGCTATGAACACTGCGATTGGTAAGAACCGAAACCATCAAATCTGTGGAACTGCATCTGAGGCGGTAACATAATATGAAGGCATACGGGCATGTGGAGGGCTACGTGGAGGGCCACCCCCTCATGAGGTCTGAAACATCTCGCACACACCTGGGAATCACTGGTATAATCTTCTCTATCATTGGACCATCAAGTGTATGAATCACGAACATGAAACAACCAAGTCAAACGGAAATAATGAGTCCCTCTGCTCGATCCGAGGTACCAAACGAGAGTGGAAACTGGAACCAAGATACACCGCCCTCTAGGCAATTCTTCTAGAATAAATGTGTTGATGTCGATAGAATAGGACTCGCCATAAGTGAGGAAATGAGGATCCTCACCTAAGGCACGAGGGAAAATAGTATTGTGACAGATGGACTCACACCAGGGACAATGGAAGATGTGGGACTGAGGGACAAATAGATGACTTCACTTGTCAGAGCATAAAATGCATGGTTGACCTGGCAGCGACTGACTCAACTCCGGAGGGGGTGGGGAACAGCATGACTGGGGGCAAAAATGGGCAACAAAGAATGAAAGGTATGCAAAGATGGATGGAATACTGTGACATGATATAATGGGATACGAATTAGACTCCATGGATGCAAGAGTGACTCATCATGGATGCTTTGAACAAGGGTGACTCGGTGACGCTGCCACATAGAATAGGCTTGGTGGGGACCATGAAAGCATGAGTAAATGATGGTTACTCATGAAGAAAATCGACACATGAGACAACAAGCATTAAGGGAAGGTGTTCCTTAAGGTGCAAGTGTCGCATATGAAGAAATTCAATTTTGAGAGGCGACGAAGTGACCCTTCTTGGAAAAATGGTTTCCTGGTGAAGTATCAAATCATCAAATGAAATGATGCAACCTACCTAAGTGCATGACAAAAATAAATATGTGAAAATCAATGGGAGATGCTATGGGTACAATTTCTTAAGGTAGAGTGCATTACAAGGATTAGGAAGGAGTTGGCCTTCAAATTCCTCCAGGAGATATGCCCCATTTCCTAAGTCCTTATGAATGATGTAAGTTCCTAGCCATAATGATTCGAACTTTCCATGTCCCAGGGTATCATGGTCCTGGTCATACACCAGAACAAGATCACCTTCGTGGAAGGCACAAGGGTTGAATTTTTGGTCATACTGAGCTTTGGTGCGCGTTTTGGCTGCTTCAATGGTTTGCAAAGCAACACAACGGTCTTCAGAGGTGCGTTCAAGCATGACAAGTCTTTGTTCTAATGGTTGGGTGTCAGGGAGAAGTTCGACAGCTAGGTGAAGGGAAGGGATCTCGCATTCGATTGGAAAGACTGCCTCCTCGACAAAAACAAGGTGGAAAGGAGTGAACCCAATGGCGGTTATAGGCCCACAAAGCTGGGAAGAGCATAAGGTTCCAGTTGGTCTTGTCTTTATTCACCGTCTGTTGAAGTATCGTTTTGAGAATCTTGTTGAATGCTTCAACCTATCCATTACCTTGGGGGTAATAAGACGATGAATACTGGTGCTGGAAGCCCAATAGTGAGGATAACTCACGCCATACCTCATCTTCAAAATGTCTGCCATGGTTAGAGACCAATTGTTTCGGAACCCTGAATCGAGCAATAACATGGTTAAAAAAGAAAAGGGTCGTGGTAGTCGTCGTGTTATTGAACGTTGGCATGGCCTCAGCCCATTTGGTAAAATAGTTGATTGCCACAATAATATACTTATGGTTATTAATAAATGGTGGTCGACATTCCATAAAGTTAATGGCCCATTTACAGAAATGACCGGCAACGATGACAGGATGGAGGGGAGCTGGTGGGGCTCTTTCCTTTGGGGCAAAATGTTGGCAATTAGGGCAGTGTTCGACTACCTCAATGCAATCAATGAAGAGAGAAGGCCAAAAGTAACCAACGTGCATGAGTTGCAAGGCAGTGGCCATACCGAAGAGGTGACCACCACAAGTGCCACTGTGACAGGCATTTAGCACTTGCTCTGCTTCAGGATGGGTGAGACAATGATGAAGGATAGAATCCACACCGCGACGATAAAGTTCATCACTGATGAGAAGGTAGCGAGGGGACTGGTATTGAATTCGTCGTCGATTATCACGAGTAAGATGGGGGGAGAATTTTTGGGTTTGCAAATATGTGAGAATATATCCGTACCAAGGATCATCCAAAGTGATGATGAAAAATTGTTCATCTGGGAGCTCGTCATTAACCAACGGATCACGTGCACAAGTGGGTATTTTAGAAATGATTTTGGTGAGGGCCAAACCTTTCTTACTCTTAGGTGTAAGAACCTCAAGATTGAATTCCTGGAGGATGATGATCCAACGTGCATAGTTCCCATTTGATGATCGATTGACTCAAAAGGAAGGTCATGGGGTTGGAGTTTGTTACGACCCTGGTGGTACACGTAAGGATATAGTGACGGAGCTTTTGGAAGGAGAACACGACAACAAATGCCAAATTCTCTTCGTGAGAGTAGTTCATAGGGGGGCCTACGAGGTTCTTACTGACATAGTAGATAACGTGCTCATTCCAATCATCATCTTCCTGAATAAGGACCCCAGCAACCGAATGGGCGGAAGATGAGATGTACAAGATGAAATCCTTGGTGAAGTGAGTGGGACTGATCAAAGGAGCGGAAGTGAGAGCATGCTTTAGGGCATCAAAACACCGTTGAGCATGGTCATCCCAAACAAATGGAATGGTTGAGCGAAGGAGTTTAATAAACCCATGCGCGATGGTCGCATAGTCAGGCACAAACTTGCGAAGGAAGTTGGCTTTGCCTTGAAGGCTTTGTAACTAGCGCAAGGTACAAGGAGGTGGCGGGTCAAGAATGGCTTGAACTTTCAGGGGGTCAAGAGTGATACCGTATTTTGACACAATAAAGCCTAATAGATGGCCGACAGGAACACAAAAGACACATTTCAACGGATTAAGATGAATGTTATACTTGCTACATCAGAGAAAATTGGTGCGCAAATCATGAATATGTTGTGCCCAAGACCCAGAACGAGTGGTGAGATCATCAAGGTAAGCAAGGATAAGGTGCGAAAATCCATGAAGACACGAATGGTGACTTGCTTCTTGAGAACAGGAACTAGGTTGGATACCCATGTGGTATATTCAATGGGATAGATGAAATCACCCTGCTTGAGCTTGTTGATATCGGCTTTTATGGCCTCAAGATGAGAAGGGTGAATGGGTCTCAACTTCTGATGGACAAGAGTGGCATCAGGCCATGTGTTGATATGGTTTTCAATAATGGCGGGATCAAGTCCGTGCATGTTAGAATAACACCAGGCGAAAAAATCATGGAATTCTTTGACGATATTGGTGTAAGCTTCAATTTCTTCCGGGGTGCACTGTGCCCCCAAGGTAATATTTTCTTCAACCCATGGTTTATCTGAAATGTTGATTTTGATAGTAGGAGAGATGTTGGCCATATTCCATTCTTTGAAATCTTCTAGGGCAGGGATGGGATTTCGAAACAAATCGACTTCACCATGGATGAAGTCTTTCTATTCCACAACATATTGGTCATGAGACTACTATGGCAGGAAGTATGCACGATGGTGCATATCATCCCAAGGGTAATCAAGGGTAGACATAGCTTCCATGATGTCCTCATCAGAATGGAAGATGGACGGACGGGAGGAAGACTGACTACAAGATGCGGCGACCGTAGCTGGTGCATCAACCTGATAAAGAAGGTTTACATATGCATCATATGGAATGGTAGACGATGAGCTAGTAGATGGAAGATCTACGAATGTTGAGACCTGGGATTCTGTCAAAAGTGGTTCGATAGAAGAGCATGCAGAAACCTCAGAAAGATTTGCCTACAAGGAACTCAAGGACGATGACAAGTAAAGGATATGGCCCGTGGAGTCTGTCATCTCGACATCGAGGGGAGGGATCATGATGGCGGGACCAGTCCCCTATTCTGGTTTACTAGTGGTACCAGAATCCAGGGGTAGAGGAGTAGGTGATCCACTATTAGTGGTCTCGTATTCGCGAAGCGCCTCAAGGCAATTGTAAAATTCGTCGAGACGAGGGCAACAATGGGAATAGTGACCATGATGATTGCACAAGGCATAAGCTTGGTGATTTGTGTGTAACGTTATGATTTTCTTGGCTGGACCTGGTAACGTAATTTGGACCTCAGGGATATTTGACTCAGGGAATGTTTCATGAACCAAAGGTTTGAGATGAGTGAGTTCATGACAATTATTAGTGGCGTGCCCAACAACTTTAAACAAAGCGCGCGGAGGCGACGGATTTGGGGCTTTGGGGGCTGGAGGAGCTTGGGGAGCCTTGTCCTTAGGTTCTTTCCTCTTGGATTTTCCCCCCTGTCTGGATGCTTTCGCAACAAGAGTGGGTTCCTATTGAGGTTGGGATGGAATTGGAGCAGCGGCAGGGGCCGTAGGGACCAGTTGAACCGAGATCAAAGCATGATAAGGTCTTAGCTGACCAGGGAGAGTGCTTGCAGGGGGATCAATGTACCATACTAGGATCCGCAAATTCATATTAGGGAGGACCAGCGAAGCCATGACATGGATAGAAAAGATTCCTGAAGGAGAAAATAAGAAAGGTATCTGGCCTCCAGGGTAATGTCTCGGTGGAATAGCTCCCGGATGGTTGAGACCTGGAGGAACACTTCCTGGTGGGAACATAGGGGAGGCACCCACAAATGGAGGAGGTCCTGGGGGGATGGATCCAGATGGCTTGGCTAAGGTGGGAACAACAGGGTGCTGAGGAGCGGGCTATAGTTCAGATGTACTAGACTGCTTGCGAGCAGCCCGTGATGCTTGTAACATGTAAACACTCAAAGAGCTAGGCTCTGAGATGAGAGGGGGAGGACCAGGGAAAGCACCCAAAAATGAGGAATCTTTGTAGACTCTAAGTGAAACACTTGTGGGAGGAGTGATAGACTGCTTATCAGACATTGACGAGATAATGGACTCAGGGGAGGTCACGGATGCCAGCTCGTAGTATGTTAACTAATCGATGGTGACGATCTTCCCTTCATGGGGGAAGCACATCTTGCAGAAAATTTCAGATGCGACGACTGACACAGCATATTTGTAACTACAACCCAAGAGAATATTGTAATCTAAAGGGGCATCGATAACCTCGATGTCTACCTGAACAATTTTGCCCGCAAGAGTCACTGGAAAATTGTGATACATGTCGAGAGGCTGGGAGGAGTGATCATCCCAAGCACGCAAGGTGATGGTGGATGGGGACAGTTCAGGTGACTTATGTTGTTTCCAAAAGATAGTGTACATCATGCAAGAGGATGCGCTTTTAGCAATAATGCATCGAGAGATGATGGCATTACAAACTTGGACTGGTATATGGAAATAAATAGATGAAGGTAATGGGGGATGTTCTAATGTATCAACTGGGAAGATAATCAAACGATCGTCGGAAGGATCTATTGCGCCCAAAGCAGTTAGTAGAGCTTTCTTTTGAGATGGGCACAAATGGGGTACTTCCGGCATCGACATGGCAGTAGGTGATTGTGCCAAGTCATCTACTATACTATATGTATGGGTAGCTTGGTTAGAAGTCGCGTTATGATGTAATGGTCCCTTGGGGATCTTTAGAATTGACTCAACTTTAGGTTGATGGATCTGTAGCGGACCATTTGGTGTCGTAATAGGCTCAGTAGATGCTTTGGTTTTTGACTAGGTGGTGAATGAATTCGATGGCTTGTCATATTGACACGACTGAGTTTGCAGGTTGATATCAGAGGGATTGACCTCATCAGAATTCACCATGAGGATTTGGTAGTAGCTAGGACCAGAAGGTTGTGGGGGGATGGGCTGCTTGACCTGGCTGAGGTTGAGCAACAATAAATCCTTGCTGAGGGAAAGGATTTGTAAGCACTGCCAGTTGAGATGGCACAGGATTCTAAAGTGATTGCTAGATGGGCAGTTGACCTCTAGAAGCTGCTTGAGCTTCCCACATTTGGCGCATCTCGGGTAAAAGAGGACACTCATGTGTATAATGGCCATGCACACCACAACATGCACAAGGCTTGTTGTTACAAATATCTTTGTTCTTCTTGGGCTGACTGCCTTGTTGTTGGTTGTTGGTGTTAGGTTGGTTCCCCTGGGGCTCACTAGGTTGATTACCTTGATTACCCTAATTACCCTTGTTACCTTTCCCCTTATTCTTTTTCTTCAAATTTTGGGGATTGGTCGCACTCTATTGTGCAAACACTTGACCCTGAGGGGGCGGTGGCTGCTGGGGTTGAGGATGCATGGGAGGCTGGGGCGCTAATGTTTGATGGGCTGGAGCGCTCAGCTGGGAATAGGGATAATATGGTGGAGGAGAAACAGTTTGATAGACAGGTTGAGCATTGGCTGGCTCTGAAAACATGTTGCTAACAAGAGGGGCATAAGTGTTGGAGGAACTGGTGCCCCCCTGAGGATAGCCATAACTCTACTGAGTATATGAAATGGATCCAACGATACCGTCGGCGGCACCGTAGATCCAGTCAAGGGAACTACGATTATGTTCTAATTTAGGGTTAATGGATTGGGTTTTATGAATGCTCCGGCATATATATATATATATATATATATATATATATATATATATATATATATATATATATATATATATATATATATATATATATATATATATATATATATATATATATATCTGTGTGTGTGTGTGTGTGTGTGTGTGTGTGTGTGTGTGTGTGTGTGTGTGTGTATTGTAACATTGAAAGGAACATAATGAAAAATCAATCTGGTAGTCCCGGTTTTGGGATCCAGGGAAAAATCTCTGTGTATATTTGTTTTATGTTCTCACCATTGTATATTTTTTTTGTTAAGAATTCGTTTGCAGATAATTTATGTATAGGGTTAAAACCTACATTTGGTATCAGAGTTGTTTCGGCTTCAATGGGATGCCTTTGCTGCTGAGGGGTTTTTCTCAGGCCTGTGGTAGACCTTGTTTAGTGGGATTTTTGCAGGATTGATTCTTGCAATGAAAGAATATGGTGAACAATGAAAAGATAGAGATCGATAAATTTAATGGTCAGAGTTTTTAGTTGTGGAAGCTCAAGATGGAGGATTTGTTGGTGGACCGAGATCAGTGGATTGTTTTATTTCCAAGCATGACACTCACAGGAATGTCGATATAAGACTGGGTAAAGTTAGATCGGAAGGCGAAGAGCACAATACGATTGTGTCTCTCGGATTCAATATTGTTGAATGTATCAAGGGAAGCTATTGTGAAGGATTTGTGGGTCAATTTAGGGACTTTGTACCGATCTAAGTCTCTGGTGAACAAATTGTTCCTGTGAAAAAAGTTTTATAACCCGAGGATGAAGGATGGAGACTCGGTGACAGAGAAACTGAACGCATTTAATACTGTGGTAAGCCAGTTGTTATCTATTGATATAAAAATTCAAATGAAGATAAGTGCATCGTTTTTCTATGTTATCTACCAGATTCGTGGGATAGTCTGGTTGTTGCAATAGGTATAAATACAACTACCTCGAAGTTTGATGAAAAGGTTTGTATAGCACAAAAGAATACTACTCCATACACACCTCAGCAAAATGTAGTATTAGAAAGAATGAAAAAAATGTTGATGGAAAAGGAAAGAAGCATGATGAGTGGTGTCGGGTTGGGACAAGAATTTTGGGTAGAGGAAATGGAGACTACATGTTGCATGTTTAATAGATCACCTTCATCAGTGTTGGAGGATAAGACTCCACATGAGGTATGGACTGGTAAGAAACCCTCTCTTTCACATCTAAGGGTATTTGGCTGTGATGTATATGTACATGTTCCAAAGGAGAAAAGAACCAGGTTGGATAGTAACTCTGAAAGATGCATCTTTATTGGGTATAAGGATGGTTTAAAATGTTATAAGCTTTGGAACCCAGAAACAAGGAAGGTTGTGTACAATTGAGATGTGGTATTTAGAGAGGTGAAAGATATTATTAAACATGAAGTCCTACCAAAGGAACCTGAGAAGATAGAGTTTGAGCTAAAGGAGGAAGAATCATACTCTACAGTAGAATAGGAATTAGAAGAGGAAGAGCCACAAAATCCATTTTTTAGAAGATTAGTTTGAGCAAGAAGGAAGCCAGAAAGGTATAGTCCACTCCTTTCTACTCAATTTTTTCTTTATCAATTACTGATGATGATCCCAGAACTGTCAGGGAGACAGTAGATTCAGAGGATGGAAAACTCTAGAAAGAGGTCATGGTTGATGAAATGAAATCTTTGGACAAAAATGAGGCTTGGGATGTGGTGGAGTTGTCGGTTAGAAGGAAACCCATTGGAAGAAAATGGTTGTTTAAGAAGAAGATGAATGCAGAAGACAAGGTGGAGAAATAAACAGCTCCATTGGTAGCAAAAGGTTATACTGAGATGTCAGGAATTGATTTTGGTGATATATTTTCTCATGTTGTCAAGTTTGTTTCTATTAGACTAGTTGTATATGTTGTTGATGCTTTTGATTTTGAGGTAGAACAGATGGATGTGAAGACAACATTTCTTCACGGGGATCTGGAAGAAGAGATAAAACTGAAGCAACCTGAAGGATTTGTGGTGAACGGTAAGAAAGAACTGGTATGCAGATTAAAAAAGTCTCTGTACGGGTTAAAATAGTCACCAAGGATGTAGTATCAGAAATTTGATACATATATACGAGGACTTGGCTTCACCAAAAGCAAAGCGGATCATTGTGTGTATTTTAAATTAATTGGTGATCATGTTTTTTATTTGTTCTTGTATGTGGATGATATGTTGTTGATTGGAAATGACATAAATTATCCAGGATTTAAAGACCCAATTGTCCTCCAAATTTTGACATGAAGGATCTTAGTGCTGTAAACTATATTTTCAGCATGGAAATTAAACGATATTGGGCAAAGAGGAAGCTTTGGTTAAAGTAGAGGAAGTATGTGGAGACAATATTGTAGAGGTTTAATATGGAGGATAGTAAACCAGTGAAGGTTCATATTCCTGTAGGTGTAAAGTTATCCGTTGAACAATCTCCTAACACACAAGAAAAGGAAGAGGACATGTCCCATGTTTCATATGTCAGTGCAGTTGCTAGCCTGATGTATGAAATGATTTGCACCAGACTAGACATTTCACATGTAGTGGGAGTATTGAGCGGGTTTATGTCAAAGCTAGGGAAGGAGCATTGGACAACAGTGAAGTGGGTTTTCAGGTATTTGCGAGGAACCATTGATTATGGTTTGTAATAACAAGGAAGACCAGGATTGGACAAAGTTTTGGACATTCATGGCTTTGTTGATGTAGACTGGGCTAGAGATATGGATCAAAGAAGATCTACAAGTGGGTATGTGTTTAACCTATTTGGAGGAGCAATCAGTTGGATGAGTAAGAGGCGATCTGAAATGGCACTTTCAACTACAGAGGCTAAATACATGGTAGCCACTCATGCAAGTAAGAAAGCAGTGTGGTTGCAGAGATTGTGTTCAAGAATGGGGTTGGTGCAGCGAGCTATAAGGATAGAATGTCACAACCAAAGTTTAATTTTCTTGGCTAAGAACCCTGCTTATCATTCGAATACAAAACACAGTGATGTTAAGTATCACTTTGTGAGGGATATGGTTGAGGACAAAAAGGTGTTGCTGGTAAAGGTGGACACTTTGAAGAATGTTGCAGATGCATTGACGAAGTCTGTGAACACATAGAAGTTTTCTTGGTGTAGGGAAACAATAGGTGGTGCAAACTTGGACCAATGACAGAGCTCTCCTATGACCCCTTTTGTGGAAAGAAAAAAGCAAGTGAGAGAATGTTGGGTATGTGTTATATTCTTTCTATGACTAGAAGCGGGTGTTGCACGTTGAGCCAGGCACAACGGGGGGGTCACAGGGAGGCAGCAGCCTCCTTGTCAAGGGGTCTGCAAGGGGCGATAGCCCCCCTGCACGGGGTCCAGGGCAATGCCTCAAGCCCTTTTTTTTATGCAGACCCAATAATAGTTGGGTGGACCCAAGGATTGGGGGCAGACCCAAAGATGGTGGGCAGACCTACCCGTGGTTTTGTGCATGGGTTTTGTGCATGGGTTTTGCACATGGTTTTGGGCATGATGGTTTTTTTCCCATGGTATTTTGTAGATCTAGTCAAGGGAACTACAATTATGTTCTAATCCAGGGTTAATGGATTGGGATTTATCAATGTTTCAACATGTAAATATATGTATTGAAACTTTGAAATGAACATAATGAAAAATCAATCTGGTAGTCCTAGTTTTGGGATCTAGGGGAAAATCTTTGTGTATATTTGTTTTATGTTCTCACCATTGTGTATTTTTTATGTTAAGAATTCATTTTGCAAGTAATTTATGTACAGTGTTAAAACCTACGTGCAAGTGGAGCTCGACTTCCTAGAATGTCATAGAGCAAGGTGTTGGTGACAGAATCGATGTCTCCAATGCAGTTGTTGTGATCAAGCGCTACCAATGCTTAAAAAATTAGGAATGCATGGCCAATAAGGGTATCTTGCACACAGTCTGTTACTAATGTGGAAATAGAAAGTCCTGGGTGAAACTAGCTCGATAATGTGAAGCCTTGAAGCTTGAGTGGATTATATGCTTTGATACACAGAAAAAATGATTGATCGTAAAAATTGTAGTGTGTGGGTAGACCTCATTCTTGAGTAGAAAATTTGGTTTGCATTCTCAAGTGCATGCCTACCTTCTTTCTCAAGTGCTTGTCATCAAACAAAATTTGTATATATAAAGAACATCCACCGGAGAATAGGCTAACCGGAGTAGATGGTCACTAAATAAGAAATGGAATATTGATATAGAAAGTGCATACAAGAATTTGAAACTCATCTAATTAGTTAAATTTGTTTGGTTCCATAACAAAATTGACTTAGTAAAATCACTAGAGCAAGGTCGAGGTTGAGTTTACCGCATTATTGCACGCTAGTGATTTTCTCGTGCTGGTTTTTTTGTTAGTGATTATTCCCGCTAGTGATGCTCGTATGCTCGTGATGTTTGTTAAGGGGGTCTCTTTCCTCATAAGCATGAATGCCCAAACCAACTTCTTCTGTAGACAACTTGACTAACAGAAAGAAGAATGAAATTCAAGATTCGTGCGGGTTAGAAATGAATTTTGTTCAAAAACTAGAAAAGCATAATTATATTCAAATAGTTGTCGTAAACTAGAACCATACACTGGAATCAACATAATTATTGGAAGTACACATTGGAATTATAGATAAGCACTGAAATCAAGAGCACTCACACGAATGAGAGAATAGCACTCGCCAAATTAAGAGCACTCGTCGAAATAAGAGAGTGGACACCGGAATAGCGGTTCACTAGAGGAATGTGCCATGCATAACAAGCAAACTCAAAGGTCAAAATCTAATCGTTAATTCATGGATTATGCTCTAATTATTAAATTATTTGTGTGTTCATAATGATAGACTTGTTTTTTAAAGAAATAATCCCCTGGTGTTTGAATGGATAAAGATGTTGCAAATTCCTGTAGGAGTCATATGCAATATGCAATATATGCCGATATTTTTTATGCTATAGGGGAATAAAAATATTAAATAGCTTAGAATCTAAAGGTGTGTGTAATTGATATAAAGATAAAATTAAAAATTGTTATGAGGAAAGTGGATAAGAAATAAGTACATGCTACACTAAGCCATCACTAGGCGCAATCAGTGTATGCATAGGCGCAATCACTAGCAATGACGAGGAGCAGGTTCTCGAATAAGAGCTAACAATGAGCTTTCAATCATTTTTTTAACTGTAATGAGTGTATCGGGTACCACAAATGGAGAATCCTCGAACAATGCTTTGAAATGTTTTGTTTTTCAAAATCTTTTGTCTTGTACATCCAACTAAACTCCATCAGTGCTTGTGCAGAGATTTCACTGTTCGAAGGTCCGCACAAGTAAAGCTCCACATAATAATATTAGAGATTTGTTCAGCCTCCCAAATGAAATCCTAGAGCTAGCCTCCACACTTTCGTGCAATGAAATATTTCAAACAACAATTATATGTTTCGAAAGTGTGGATATACGTAATAATTTAATAAACTCAATAGTCATTTGTTTAATATAAGCGAACATCATATAAATAACGAGTGAACCTTTTTACGCAAAGAATCTATGGCTTCTATAATTTTTTATTTTTGTTTATCTTCTTAGGTTCTTCTTGTAATTCAATAAGTACATATCTCCACAATTTTTATGACTTGATTAAAAGAAAAAATATTTTAAAAATAATAAGGATGAAATGAGTTGTATTTGTATCTTGTGTTTGTCGACGAAATAGAAGAGAGGAATGATTCGCTGCAATAAAGGTGTAGGTAAAACTTCTGTTGTGGAAGCTCTGGCTCTAGTGACATTAATAATTTCATATTGTTCACATACTATATGGCCTCATATTCTTTGTTTAGCTCCCCCCTTCCCCCAACTTATGTAAAGGACCTACAATTGTGTTAGTTCTGGCATCATTGGGTAGAGTCACCCTCCTCCCCCCTTATGTAAATGACTTGCAATGGTATTAGTTCTGACATCATTGGGTAGAGTCAATTTAAAAGGCAATTGTTCATATGACAATTTTCTTAATTAATCAATTTAATTAAAAGGAGATAAAAGACATAACTAGTTTGTAAATAAATCTCAACTTTTAATTTGTGAATAGTAGGAAGAATATTATGATATTCTCTGGAGATTAAATCTTTATCATCCACCTAATAATTACTAATAATTAAATTAGAACTATATAAACCTTATTATAAAATAAACACACCTATTATAATAATCAATATTTACGACTTAAGGCGTTCCCTCTGAAATGAACTTCCCTCTCGCCCACTTGTCATTCTTCTGCACCGTTAGATTATATGTTAGATGATTGAAATAGGTTTAGTCGTTCAATCAGAAGAGATAATTAGTTAGGAAAAGGAATTATTATGCCCTAACCGCCTTAACCACCTTACACACAAATTCTATCCCTCCCGAATGCTTTTCGCTTCGCGCAGTGGTTTGCAGGTTGTGGGAGCTCACCCACTACCTATGGGAACCACTATGGAGCTCTCTATCACAGAAATCGGACTGTGATTCTGTTAGGCCCCTATACTACTAGTGTAACCCCTTATTATTATTAGTATAACCCACTTATTATATTGATGTACCCATGTAGTGCCCATATTGTTACTATTGTGCCCCATAGAAGCCCACTATTGTTATTATTATGCCCTTACATTATTATTGTTATGTCGGCTCTGATTGTGTTATAACCCCTTAGTCTCCTATATATAGAAAGGAGGTATTTTCATTTGTATCATCCAAGAATTGTTCATTTATGTAATGTAAAGGAGGTTTCCCCCTCGAAGAGGCTGAATTCTAAGGCGTTGATCTTTCTTTTCTATCTTTTCTTGAGCTGGTTTCATAACATTTGGTATCAGAGCTTTGGATTCTAGGGTTTCGCTGCTCCAAACAGGTCATCGTGGAATTTTCACTATAACTTTTTTTCTGTGACATTTCAGAAGTCGAAAAAAAAACCCATTTGAGAAGAATTGACGCTGAAGCTTGGGTCCGAATTTCAAAGATTTTTACGCGAAATTTTCGGAGATATGATCTGAGGAAGTTGGTCTTTTTGCAGACTCCTGAATTACACTCAAAACAGGTGACCTGGGGAAAATCGTCATAACTTTCTTTCTGAGCATCGGATTGAAATTTCGTAAGAAGGTACAGAAATAGGACGGACTTTAGTTTCTGTTTATATATTTTTCATAGTCAAAGGTTGAAACAGTGACACGTGGCACTTCATACAAGTTCGCTCTACTGAACTAGTCTATAATCAGGTCACTGCGGGAGATTGTGAATAACTCTTTCTTGGAGAATCCAATTTGGATCAGACTTGTGGAATTGGAAAGAGGACACAGAGGGCTACTACAGGTCACAATTTTAGAACTTAAAGATCCGAAAATACAGAGTTACAGTCGCTTCAAGGTAGAGCTCCTAAAATCAAGAAAAAGCAAGATGAGGAAGTTTGATGGCAAGGATCCGGTAAATTGGATACTTCAGATGGAGCAATATTTTGATATACATGGTGTACAACTGTTACAAAAGGTATGTATTGCATCTTCATATTTAGAACCAGATCAATTTTTATGGTACAAAGGGCTTTGTTCTCGTAAAAAACTTGTTACGTGGTCAATTTTCACGGAGGAAATGATAGCACATTATGAGGATACAAAGAGAAACACCTTCTTTAGAGAAACACCACAACAATTGGAAAGAGTAAAAGGGCTTTGTGACATAATGGAAAGCAAAATTATAGAAACCAGGAAGCATACCCCTCACAACTATAAAGATGGAAGTGTTGTTTCTCCTAGCCTTCCACAACCTACAAGGGTTACACCACAACAATTGGAAGAAAAAAGAGAAAAAGGGCTTTGTTACAATTGTGATAGCAAATGCACTAAAGGTCATAGGTGTGCTGAGAAGAAATTATTTTACATAGAATATGAAGAGGAGGAAGAAAAGGATCAAGAAACATCAAAAGAAAAGGATATATGTCAGGACACCACCCCAGAGAAAGAAGAAATGAATCAGACCATATCTTGTAAAGCATTGGCAAGAATTACCACTCCTCAAACTCTCAAGATAGAAGGACATATCAAGAAGAAAAAGGTGCAAGAAGTGAAAGATCACATCGAGAAAGAAGAAATGAATCCAACCATATCTTGTAATTCAATGGATGAAATTATCATTCCTCAAACTATCAAGATAGAAGGACACATCAAGAAGAAAAATGTTCAAGAAGTGAAAGATCACATTGAGCATCAAGAAATGAATCTGACCATATCTTGTAAAGGACTGGAAGAAATTACCACTCCTCAAAAGATAGAAGGACATATCAAGAAGAAAAGGGTTCAAGCAGAGAAAGATCATATCGAGCATCAACAACAAGTTCTCCAACTTTTAAAGGATAACACCACTTCGGTGCAAAATCAAATGAAACAACAGGTAGATCAACATCGTAGTGAAAAATGTTTTGATGTAAGTGATTGGGTATTTTTACTGCTACATCTCAAGCAAGCTATTTATGAGAAGGAAATGTTGGCAATACTACATGCACTTAAAAAATGGCGACCTTACCGAATGGGAAGACGCTTCAAGGATGAGGATGTGGAAGCATTGTTTTGTGCTATTTATATTATCCAACCAAATTGGATAAACGAAGCAACGGATGAATGGAAGAAGAACGAAGAAGTATGGCCACTTATTCAAAAGTTGCAAAAGATCCCAATTCAAGCAATATTGCCAGAAATTGAAGAGGAAGGAAAAATCATATTGGAACCTGGAGCAGTCACAGAAACAAGAACTCGACAGCTACGAAATCGATCAATTTCAGAGTATCTCATCAAGTGGAAGAACTTACCCGCTGAATATTCCACATGGGAGGACAAGAATTTTATATAGAAGCATCAAGAACTACTCAAGCGTTGAGGACAACGCTTTTTGAAGGAGAGGGGCATGTTAGGCCCCTATACTACTAGTGTAACCCCTTATTATTATTAGTATAACCCACTTATTATATTGATGTACCCATGTAGTGCCCATATTGTTACTATTGTGCCCCATAGAAGCCCACTATTGTTATTATTATGCCCTTACATTATTATTGTTATGTCGGCTCTGATTATGTTATAACCCCTTAGTCTCCTATATATAGAAAGGAGGTCTTTTCATTTGTATCATCCAAGAATTGCTCATTTATGTAATGTAAAGGAGGTTTCCCCCTCGAAGAGGCTGAATTCTAAGGCGTTGATCTTTCTTTTCTATCTTTTCTTGAGCTGGTTTCATAATAGATTCAGCTTGGTGCTTGGTGCAAAACAGTTCCAATCTCGATACAAACTCCCTCAATATAGTCTACCACAACTAATGGACCATTCGTGATTCTGAGGGTTACGATGACTTCTTATGATTACGCCATTTTTCGTTTCTTGTACAATTACAAAGATGGGATACGCATTGTTGTCAATTGGTATTTTCGACAGCATGTGCAACGGAGAATTACTGGCTATATGCAACTACAAACCATATTCGCATGGTGAAGCAGATGCTTTCCAGTGGCACAGATGTTGCGATTGTGACTGAAGGATTGGGTGGATTTATTACCCTTAGGGATCTTTCGCAGAGGAATCATGACCCCCATATGGCGTCAAGACCGTGGGACAAAGATCGTGATGGATTTGTCATGGCTAAAGGTGTTGACGTGCTGGTAATTTTAAGCTGAACTTAATGATTTCATTTTCAAGGGGCTATCTGCATAGCATATTCTATTTTATGAAATAACTTTTTGGAAAATTTATATAAGTATATTTTATCAAGGTATTGTTGAATTATGCTCTTGGCTTTATGGAGGCGATCTACCCAAGTTCGATCCCTGGAGAAGCGCTTTCTGTGGATTTTGATGGCTGTGCATACAACATTTTACAGTATCGTGGCTGTCAGCTACAATATTAGGGGAGAAAAGTTGGATTTTGTGTCATTGTTTCTAGAGTTCGTAGTACCAGTAGAGGGAAATGTCAATAAATTATTTCTCTACGCAACAGGTTTTCATCTATGCCGTTCAACTTTCTTAATTTACAAACATAAAATACAACACAATGTATACCTGTTTCGTTTTCATTTCAATCTGTTTCACTTTGTTTTCTGAAACCCAGCAAGTGTATCTGATAACGAATACCATCTATTTCTGAAGCCAAAAATTTCAAGAGAATCCATTTAGTCAAATATTTAAATAAATTTACTTATTATAATGATTAAATAATAAAAAATTTCAATGATTGACGAAATCCTTATTAAAATTTGAGAGTTCACAATGCAATATGAGGACACGTACTCAATTTGACAATTTTCGTGTACGTGTTTATAATTGAATGGAGAATGGAAATGATCGTGATCGTGCCAACCATGAAGCTGATATAAAATTAGTGTAGTTGGTTTTAATTGAATGTAGTTAATTAAAATTAAGTACATTAATTATATATAAAATTAAAACTAAAATTATAGGGTTTTGTAGTAAGCTTTATGTTAATTTAAGGTTTTAATGTTGTGTTCAACAAAACATTCGTAAACCACTTTGAATTATGTTTTCTTTCGGTTAATTCTTAATCTATTTCATACGAAAATGATATTTATACTGCGCTAGGACGTTTTGTTTACAATTTTTATTGTGATACTTGGCCTTTAATATTTTAAACAACATGGGATGGTGTTAAAGACGACCTCAGCATTATAATTTGGCTCTCTTATGCTCTTCATGTGAAAATTAACTGCCTGTATTATTACTTTTATCTGAAAAATCAAGTGGTCCAGGAATGTGTGTTTCTTTTCTTTAATTTTTATGTACATGCTATGTTTTTAAGATTTTCTTTTAAATGAATTTTTGTCAAAATTTAGATATCTTTCTTTTCCATTTGATAGAAAATTTGACCAAGTATATTCCCAAAAAATATAAATAAAAATAAGTTAGTCACTAAATAGAAAATAAAAATATAAAATATTTAAATTTTATCCTTTACTTTAGTTTTTTTAAGAAATTTTTTAAGCAGCATTATTTTTTTATCAATCCACAAATTAGAGTAGCTATTATATGGCATCAATTATAATAAGCATCGAAATATAATTAGGGAAGCCATAAAAATTATACTTTTCTAGTTGATAAAATTAAAGAAAATTGTTATAACTTATTTAAAATAACCATAGATACTAAATCTTGGTTTATTATGCAAATTATTAATCTAGATTTGTGAATTATTAATAGTATCTAGGAACAAAAAAATAACACTAAATATAAAAGTATTTATAATTATGATAATTAAGTGTGTGTGTGTGTGTGTGTGTGTGTATATATATACGGACATATAAAAAATAAAAAAATAAAAAAAATTGGAACCAATAATATAATAACTTAACACAAGTACATTAATAAATGTGGTTAATATACTAATAAACTTATATCATTGTTATTGTTAGTTATACTTTTTATTATAATAAAAATGTTCAATTAAATTAATAATAAAATATTTAAAATTAACATATATTAAAGTTCCTTGTAAGTGGCCCAAAAAAATACTTTCAATAGAAACACTTCTTAGTCAACATAATATCTAAGAAATTACAATATTTAATATAATTAATTTATTTTTAGAATAAGTTATATCATTATTTTAATAATAAATATTACTTTATTATATTATTTTTGATAATCACATTATTACTTTATTTTATTAGATTAAATTAATAGTGAAATAAAAATTATTACAAAATTATATTAATTAAACCAAAAATATTTGAAATTAATGGTTATTTGTAAAAAGACATCCTAATCATAATCATAAACTTATTTTTCAATATGAATAGGTAATCAATTTATATAAGAATCACACCGTAAGGCATTCCCCTCTTATATCAATTTCCCAACGTTCCCCGCTTAAATCAATTTCCCAAATTGCCACCATGTCACTATCCTAAATTGCTACCATGTCCATGTCCTAGAGCATAGGATCAGATGTTAAACGATTAAAAATTTTTGGACCCTTGGATTAATAATTAGGAAAGGAAAACAATTACTCGACACAGGTAGGGAAAAAATGCATACAGCCTCCCGAATAGTAGTCTTTATTGCGCGATAGACGCAGGACCGATTCCCTTCTGCCAAATGAAAAGAACTTTTAGACGAGCGCTACCAAATGCAAAAAAATTACAGATATGTGAGCTTCGTTGTGTGGACGAGTTTCTGGAGATGACATAAGCCAGAGGAAGCATTTCCATGGAGATCTGGCTATTTAAATGTGAAGGCATCCTTCGAAGAAAGATTGTTCTACGCATTTTATGAGGCAATAAAGCCAAATATGCCCATTGCAGAGACACCCATAATTCTATGGATGCAAGGGGGCCCACGCTGCTCAAGCATGAATGGTAATTTCTACGAATTGGGGCCTTAGATAATCTCGTCAGACCTCAAACTATATCAAAATCACTCACCATGGAACCGTAAATTCAGTGTTTTATTCATTGGTAGTCCAGTGGGTTTAGGCTACAACATAACAGAGAATTGGACAAGGAAATCCCTACCGACCATAACCAGGTTGCAGAGCATCTCTATATCGCTTTGGAGGATTTTTACAGCTTAGTTCCAGAATTCAATAACCGCCTTTTGTTTGTGGCGGGTGAGAGATATGCAATAAGTATGTTTTTTCTTTTTTGTCATTGTATTTTAATGAAATCTAAAAAGAAATCAATGGAGAATGCATAATTGGGTTTACTCGATTAAGGTGGCTCAAAACTTCCATTCCGTATTGGTGGGCTTCTGATTGGAAATGGGCTGACAGACCCAGAAATTCTAGTGCAAACATATGCCAGTGTTGCATACCATTTTGCTTTGATTGACAGAAGCCAGAAAACCCATGCGGAGGAAATGGCAGAACGGGTTTTGGAATTCATGCATAAACAAGAGTGGTTTTAGGCCTACAAGGCTAGGAAATATTTGTTGGACTGGATTCAGAATGCGACTGGTATTGGAACTCCTTTGGATGTGAGGAGGAGTGTTCCTTACCACTTCTCTCCTGATTGCACCTTTCTTGAACCAGAGATCAGTG
This sequence comes from Pinus tabuliformis, assembly GCA_031772625.1. Classification (NCBI taxonomy): domain Eukaryota; kingdom Viridiplantae; phylum Streptophyta; class Pinopsida; order Pinales; family Pinaceae; genus Pinus; species Pinus tabuliformis. Next base: position 517,010,398 of record CM062806.1, on the reverse strand, counting down.
AAGGGGGCACTGAATGTTCCACTCTTGCAACTAGATACATGGCATCATCACCAAGTTCTTCTAAAGGTACTCTTGTTAGAGGTTGTATGTTTGCAGGCTCCACTATCCACATACCTATTTAACGCAATGGGTACTAGCTCTTTACCCTTCACCTCCTCTCAAATTCTTGTCGTTGTATGTGTGATTGACTGTACCCATACTGCTGCATTGGAATATCGCCTAAATAAAAGTTAAAATAGATCAGCAGCCTAACAAAGAACCTGACAACATGATCACAACTTCACTGCGATTTTCTCAAGCATGGATCACAGCATCTGACCTCTGCAGCTTCCTGACAACTCCCTTTCATAGGTAGTAGTCCTACTATTTATTCAAGGAATTTTAGAAGGTTTCGAAAAATTTCTCTTGATACTATTATGAATTTGTCTAACATAGCGTAAATAGAGTCTTCTTTTAATGGAATTTCAAACACTACCTAAATTTAAAGGCTAATCAAAACTTCAATCTGAATCTCACTATAATCTATAAACACAGTTGGAATAAATACATTGGAACACATAGATCAATGTCAAAAGCCCCTGTTACTGCTATTCCAATACTGCTGAATAAAAATCTGCTAGAAAGTATTTTGTGTAAGTACTAAAACTAACCCTATTACAGATCCATTCTCTCACTCTCTCTTATAAGTGACGCCTAGGGTTCATAAAAATAGATATATTTCTTAGATATTTGGATCTGCACTCTTTCTAACAGATAAAAAATGAATTCAGAAACACTGCGAAAAATAAAACAGAGCTGCCTCATCTAACTTAGCACTTTATCTTTAACCTGAAATCTAATGATAAAATTATCATATTCTATTTATGGTTGGTGCATACATGCATGCATGTGCCCTTAATGTTGGAATAATAATATTTGTGATGTACCCTTACTATCTTTCTATTGTTGTTTGGAATTTAATGCTACATGGATTTGTGTAATGCTGCTGTAATAGAAGTTGCCCAGATGTGCCATGTGTTCCCCAACCTAGTAGAAAATGATCTGGGGTACACTATCTAACAACAATGAGTCACCAAACACTTGTATTTTTCAAATGCCACCGTGGGATGCTAGTTTTAAGAGTACTGTTAGGGAAATAAGCTTGGTGCAGTTATTTGATCCTCACCTAAATCTATTTAAAATCTGATATAGTTAAAGTTATTGAGAATTTGAGATATAGAACACCTTTGGCTCCCCTTTTTTGGGGGTACATTGACTACATCCATCAAAGTAATCCCCATGTTCCAGATTTGTCCATAGGAGCACGAATCAACTTTTTCTGTGTAGGGGTTGATGAAAAATATTTGAAGTTTGAGAAGATTGACTAACCTTAGAAGGCACATTGAAAAAGAGTTATATATTTGTTTTCAAAGATTTCAACATTTCTATCTTTAAAGATTCCCCATGATACTATTAGAGGAAGGCCTTTGAAGTCTTTGAGATCTGAGTTTTGCTAGCACTTTTTAAAGCACTCTTCAACATAACCTCCTTGTCTATAGTTCTTTATCCTTGTCAAACCATCCATTTCAGTCTACACTTCCATTTGTTAAGGACATAATATTAGTAAGTGGCCTATGTTCTTTTCAGAAACAGAAGAAAGGAAGACCGTGACCCCTTGTGAAGAGCTTCCTATACTACATATGCTCGATTTTTACTACACTCTCAAGGATATTGCATTTGATGCTACGAAGAATAAAGAAGGATTAAATTGGTCCATTCACCCTCCGACACACATATTTGGCTTCTCTCCTTGGAGCTTGATGAATGTTTTAGACACATTCTGTGTTTACACTATCATCTGCAAACATGAGAGGTTGTCTTTCTAGTACCCAGGGAACAATATTCATGGGAATAATTTATGGATGCATCTTGATCAAAATTGATTGCACAACAGGAAATTTAGGCTGCCACATATCCTTATCAAAAGAATTAGGCCTGTGATTATGCTAATGGAGGCATGTATAAATGGAAACACCATTGGAGAATAATTGCACAAAAAATTGATGTGGAACCATTACCATATGAGGGTGAAGGGTTCAAAGTCTAGATGAGGTAATGGACGACAAAGGTCTAGTCTGGGATGTAATTTTTAATGAAAGTAAGCCCTTGGATTGAGCACTTGGGAAGGAAGTCGAGCATGCCTCTGTTTTGAGTAGATTATTTTATTGTATTATATTTAACATTAAGATTTCTTTTTTCATCCAAATTTGGCTATAGTTAGATCACCTAACATGTCACATTTTTTTCATCTATGCTCTTATTCCATATGCACTACCAACTTACGACGTTTCCTTTGCAACATTTGGTACAAATGCTAGTTATAGTTTGGTGATATATATATATATATATATATATATATATATATATATATATATATATATATATATATATAGATAGATAGATAGATAGATAGATAGATAGATAGATAGATATAATCAAACATTCCATGAATCAATATTGTATTAGTGATTGGAAAATTTGCTTGAAAAATTCAATCTTTAATTAAATTCTTAATAAAAAATATATCTAATACGTGGATCATATACTACACATTCACCTTGGAATTGTAAAATGGTTTAAACATATTTTCAATAATACTTATTTGTTATAATGTCTTCATCACTAATTAAAATTAATATATAATAGTAATCCATATAATATTATTTAGGTGTGTATATATAATTTTGAGAAATACGTATTTAATATAATATAATATTATTTATATGTGTATTATACATATTTAATTTATTGAAAACAAATTAATAATCAATGGAATTTTATATTCATCTGTATTTTCATTAAATTTTACAAAATATTTTAAATTTTTATATTTCTTATATTTATAGAATTTAGACTTCTGTGATCCATATTAATTGCAACAACATTTTTGGTAAAAATCACATAAAATAAAATTTTGTCGAGGCGTTTCGAACCAACCAGTGTGGTTCCTCTTCAGGACAAGATGAGGAATCAAATGTAGGCAATGGAATAAATAGATGATGAGAGCAGCTAACTAGACATTAGAAATAACAGCTAGTTTGACTAAAAAAATTGGATTTTAGCATTTTCAAATATATATATATATATATATATAATTCACAATAAAATATTGAAAAATCAAAATTTAATATATACAAACAAAAAAGTATTTAGATATAAGTCTTTGGATTAATCAGGTTGTTAGGATTTGGTGGACTTTTCGAATCAATTAATGTGGTTCATCCTCAAGACAAGGTGAGAAATCAATCGATGAATAAATAGCATGGATGCATCATTGCCCAGAGTTAGCCGTTGGTAAATTAGTTAATAAGATAAGCAAAATATTATTTAAGAATTAGTGGTAAGGAAATATCTAATAAAATACTATATATTTAACTAAAAACTAGCTGTCATGGAATATAAAATATTTTATTTCAATGTTATTGATTTATATAGATTAATTATTTATTAATAAGATTAATTTATACAATATTATTTGTTATGGGTTGACTTATTTTCATTAAATAAAAATATGTTTAGTTGAAACTAGCGGTTGGGAATAATTCAATTTAAAATATTTTATTTCAGTATTTTAATAATTATTTATTAATATTATCAATTTTTATAATACGATTATTTATTAATATTATCAATTTATATAATTATAATTTGTTAGAGGTTAGCTTATTTCCTTTAAATAGTAATAAAGTAATGTTGAATTATATAGACCGGAGTTATAGGTTAAGAATTGTTACTAGAAATATATTAATAAAATGAAAAGGAGGTCACATCATTATATATTATAGGGTGTATACATATTTGAGTAGTATTAACAAACTTAATAATATTGTAAAAAATAAATTGAAGAGGAAGATCCAACATTTATATAAATTCATAAAGATGAAAGAGGAAGATAAAATCATAATCAAAATCTAAAGGGTTACAAAAAAAACATAATTAAAAGGGGTTGCTAAATGGATAAGCATTTAAAGAGAGGTAGCTAAAAAATAATTACTATGATAAATACATGAAATAAAAGAATATTACTAAGGATAATAGGGGATAAATGATTAAACCAGAGGAAAATAAAATTATATCAGAAAGAATTAAAAAGGAGAAAGGAGAACAAAGGGAGGAAGAATCATGAAGAGAGACGTGGAATCCAGCGCTTACTCAATTTCCAATCATCATCCTTATCAAGATTTTTGGCATCCCTCTCAATCTCAATCTAGCTCTTACTCAATTTCCAATCATCATCCCTATTAAAATTTTTGGCATGCCTCTCAATCTCAATTGCTTCCTTAAATTTCATGTGATAGAAGTGGTCAACCCTAACAATGACCTTGGATTATTCAATTCATGTTAAATCTATGTTAGACAAATAAGTAAATATATGGAAATTAATACAAATATTTATTTAACCAACTTTTAATTATTAAAAACCCTTAGTATAATTTTACTCTTAAATAAAAATATATTAAAATTTATGGAACATTAAAATTGTGTCCTAAATTCATATCTTATATATTAAAGGAACCCAAGCTGCTCCTCGACAAGGAATCAGTGTTCGACAATTATTGGTGTGGATGGCCAGTGGAATGCTTTCCCGTTAGAAATTTTATCAGTTTCTCATTTTCTTACAAGAATATATAGCTAAATTCCGTACATAAAGTAATTAGTATTCGGATAAGATAAGATGTTGATATCAAGATGAAGAGCATTATTGATGTTTGATGTTGACGGGCACATGGAAAAGCCGCATTCAATACTGACTTTCTGCTGGATATTTCGTCCGTTTCAGCTTGTATGGTAGGCGTGCATAGAAAATTTTAAATTAAATTAGAAGTCATGCAGTGAGTGAATCATACTATTATTTTATTTAGTGGATTAAGAAGGATTAGTAATATTGAATGAAAAGTTAATCATTGATTTATTACATAGTCTTTAATATTTACAATAGTTTGAAGCAGACGGTGATATCAAAATGAAGAGTATGGCGGTAATTATTGATGTGGACGGGCACATGGAGGGGTCGTATTCAATCCTGAATTTCCCTATATATTTTGTCCGTCTCAACTTATATTACAGGTGTGTATAGAAAATTTTATAAGTAAATTATTAAGTCACGCGTAGCAGGTGAATTGTTTAATTTACTGTCTTTTTATTTAGTGGAACAAGGAGAATATTTAATAAACACAATGATAACTAAATTGTTTATCGTCAACTTAATACAGTGTTTAATATTTGAAATATTTTGAATCTAACTTATACCTCATTGAAAAATGCTCCGAATCAAAAACAATCTATACCCCGGTGGAATCACATGGCCTCTCTTATCCCCACGTCTCTCTCATGTTCTTTTCATTAATTCAAATCGACCACGCTCTACCGGCTTACTATGTGAGCTCGGCGCACTATATAATAATAATATGGTATATAACTTGACACGCATTGAAATAACAAACAAAGCAGAGGAGAGTCGCCGGACTGTCTCGTGCGTTCAACTTTAAATGGGGTATACATATACTGTGCTAAACGCCAAAACAAACAAACAAACAGACAAAACATCTTATTGTGACTTTTGGTAAGAAAAGGGGAAGACCTATGAACATAGGTTTAACTTTATACGGAGCACGGTAGGAATTTCAAAACCGTGGTACTCATCTGTTAAAACTAGAAATGTTTACAATGGTTGCGAATATTTCTATTTTTAATCAGATTCAGTGGACAAATTATCCCATTCCCACCATTAAATTCCATCTCTCTATAACGTTTGACTTTACATACATGCAACAAACCATGAAATGTGTATTAAATACCATCTCTTTATAAAGTTTACTCTTTATCTTTACATGCATGCAACAAACGATGACATGTCCAGGGATGAGCATCCACATTATGTCCATTGATATTCAGGTGGTTGAAATCCCGAATGCTTATGGCATGCTAAAGAGAATTTAATACAGGAATAATAAGAGAACAATAAGAAGGAATATGTGAATATAAAAAAGACGCCAAGGAAAACCAAAAAATAGAGAGAAGCAACCTTGAAAAGTAGATTACGGAGATTAGTCATCTTAACAGTTTAATGCAGATGTGCTAGAAAATTCGTGAGTGTTAGCTTTTACTGTAGACTTGTATAGAAAAGTCTGTAAGTCAATTATTCGCTGATTATTTGGTTTCTATCTAATTGGTTAAACAAAATAAAATGATATTCAATAAATACCATTGAAAAATTAATCACAATTTTATTGCACTCATTGTATAGCGGTTAGTATTTACAATATTAAATAACATGGACAGCCACTCCAATTCCAATGAACCTATACCTAAGATAGTCACGGTAGCTTAATCCTCAGTGGAATCATATGGCTGCCCTTATCGCCACGTCTCTCCCATGTTCTTTTCACTGATTGAAACTGACCATGCTCTACCGGCTTACTATGTGAGCTCGGCGCACAGTATACAATATGGACTATGACTTGACACGCATTGAAATATCAACCAAAGGATAGCAACATCGCCGGAATGTTTCGTGGGTTCAACTTTAAATGGGACAGAGAAAGTGCGACAACAGCTCAACTTTCAAATAGAAGTGCGTCACTTGCGCACCCAGCAAAACGAATAACTTTGATAAACTCCGTGAGTTGAAAGAGTCCGCAATTTAGCTGCGCAAACGACGAAGCTGAATTTTTAAACAAAACGGACCGTTAGCTGTGATATAATATAAAATGTCAGTGTCGTACTCTGAAGAAAGAGTCCATTGCCGGTAGGAGCAACATCAACTCTTTGTCGAAATTTTAAAAATTGGTGCCACCAAGAGTTTGAAATTTTAAAAATTGGTGCGACGGGTTTCTTCGTACCGTCAAAATTTGAATCTTATACCTAGTGGAGTTCCCGGAAATTGGCAAGAAACTGAAGTCTTCTACTAGATGAAGTGATCCTATTGTTTTAAAGAGGGAAACCTTCAACCATGAAAGGGAGGCCTCACCTCGCATAAAAGGGAGAACTTCAACCTGAAAAGGGAAGTCTCAACCGTGATGGTTTAAGGATAACCAACAACTCTGGAATGCTTAATGCAATTCCTGGAACTCTTCCAAAACTGGCAAGAAGCTGGAGTCTTCTGCTAAAGGAAGTGTTCTCAATTTTGTTCCTGGAACTTTTCCAAAACTGGCAAGAAGCTGAAGTCTTCTACTAGAGGAAGTGTCCCCAATTCTTTGAAGAGGTGTCACAAAATGAAGGCATGCTTAGGGGCATCGTTTTCTCTGGCTACAGCTCTGAATCTGGTATGGCAGGTTGTGGCTCAGGCTCGCTTGATGTGGCTTTGAAGCTTGTAGATGACCATCATTTCCCCCCTTTCAGATACAAGGTGAGAAGATGAAGAAATCTCAACTGCAAGACTGTTCAATACTCTAGAACAAGTTCGGAGATATGACTGAAATATCTTCTTGGTTGTTGATGCCCATTGCCAAGAAGTGATCCATCCAAGATGAATCTTTGTTCTTGCAGGAGGTTTGTTTTTGAAGCATCTGTTTAAAGAATGACTGGTTTTATGATAGTGCTTACATGGATGAAGATCAAAACAGTGATCTTTCAGATGGCCAACTCGGTCACAGTGTTGGCATTTCACAATCTGTTATTGTGGAAGAGGAGCAGAGTCTAGAACAGTTGGAGGTGAACTGTCATGAAGGAATCGAGGACTCTGAAACTGGATGGGCTTTGAGTAGCCTGGAATATGAAAGGACACGTCCTTCTCATATCCAAGACCTGTTCTGTGATTGTTATGGACAAGCTCTTGCCGAGGTCTGATGATTGGCTTGGGAAGTGCAAACTGAACTTCTGCATCTACATGTGACTTTGTTGCTTCCTTGGGCACTAGATTTGAATCAACTTGCTGCTTATGGGAGTCTATTTCAATGTTCTGAATAGAAACAGGTTCAGAATGATGACTCCATTGTTGTAATTCTTCCTGCTGCAGTTGTGATTCAAGTTGCAGAAACTCTATCTTTTCATGTGCATTTTGCAGACAGGTTTGAATGTCTCTGAGAATTGATTTATCAATCATGATTGTACTATTGACAGTAGAATGTATTAAATTGTTTAGTAATTCCAACACTCCATCGGCCATTTTCCAACAATGAATGCAATCAAATAAAAAGGTGCTCCACCACGCTACAAACTCAACAATTTAACAATACTGTGAACAAAGTTCTACGTAATAAATCATCCAATGCTAAAGCATATGCCATACCAGGACCCTTATCCAGCGCAATCAACATACACACCAACCATGAGCAGTAATGATTGGTTCTTAATATGACCTCAACGCATATAACAGCTAGAGCCTAACCTAAGTTTAGGCACAGTCTTTAACGTAAAACAGATTAACGCACTCCAAATCAGAAAATATAATCAAACAAAGCATCATCTGCAAATTTCTTCTCTTTCAAAGAAGCAGGAGAATCAATGCAGCTCACAGGTGACAACGCACAGGTCACTGAAGGTTCACTGATTTTGTAGCATATGTTGAGCACTTTCCAACATAAATAAGAAGAACACAGTCTTTACATTGCATGGTTTCCAACATGTATTATAAAGCATATAACACTATACTATTCTTCAATACCATCACCATACCATTCGACCTTCAAAAATTGGAGCTACACGGAGACCAGATTTCAACGATATAAATGGTTGAGCGGTGATGCTTCAGAAAGTAGACTTCGCCATAGACAGAGGGATTGAAATTACTCGAGCGTTGATACGATGCCCAGGTGATCTAACATATTCTATTCTCTTCGGCTTTTTTTTATTACAGAAATCTTCCTTTCGGCATTCTTTTCAGATCAAGGGTTTTTTTAAAGCGAAAATACAAAGTAAAACTGGAAAATGGCGGCTGTGGAGCAGGCCGGAAACAACTTCGATGCCAAGAAATATGAAAAGAACATGCAGAGTGTCCTTGGAGGAGAAGAACTTTATTCTACCTGGGAGGAAGTTAATGAAACGTTCGACTCCATGGGGCTTCAGGAAAACCTCTTAAGAGGAATTTATGCATATGGTTTTGAGAAGCCTTCTGCTATCCAGCAGAGAGGAATTGTTCCTTTCTGCCAAGGTCTCGATGTTATTCAGCAAGCGCAATGGGGAATAGGAAAGACCGCAACCTTCTGTTCAAGAATGACTGATTATTTCATTTTCAGTTCCCACACAACTGTCACTGGAACGCTTAATTGTTTGCAGATTTCCATCGCGCCAGAATCATGCTGCAAGTCCCATGCAAGGGAAGCAGGTTTTACTCCTCCAGACAGCGCCAAATTTTCTCAAATATTACAAGTGACCGTGATATGAGTGTCCCCTTGTTGTTTATGGATCGGTTCGTAGGCTAGATTCGACCATACGAATTCATTGGGACAAGCTGCAAACGGTTCAATGGAGCAGAGCGGTGGCAATCATTAATGTCAGCAAACTGGCAGAGCTCAAGTGCGCAGGAGCATTAGGTTTCCTCGGGAAGATAAAATGCCCAAGCCAGAATAGGAATTCTAAGATTTCGTTTTAAATCAAAACCAGCGTTACATATTAAAATTGCATGAGATGTCAGGCCAGCGTTTTCAATGAGATGTCAGCCGGGACAGTGCTGATATAACGTATATGGACAGTTGTGGTATGATGGTATTTGAATGGAGCGGTGGTATGAATGATGAGAGAGGGAGTATTAACGCGTAGGGAAGCAGTGATTCGGTGAACCGTGTTCTATGGAGGTGGATACATGTATATGCAAAAAACGCATGTATGGTATGGGCAGCGTTTGCAATGGGAGTTGATACTAGCATATTAACCAGAGCTGTGATATCCAGCGTAGCCACAGTGAGGAGGGCTGAGCCAACGGAGAATCGACTACCGGGTATGCGAGTGTAATATGAGAAAATGGAAGTGTGAACAGCGCAGTGTTTACAACGGGCAACATTGTGTAACCTGCAACGTAATATGAAACTAGTGCCACGATGCGTAGGAGTAATACAATACCACAACAAAGTAATACCACAGCGCCTTCGGTCGAATGGTTGTTCTCACCGCACCAGCGTACATGAATCCTCGAGTGTAATACATGTATTAAACGCATATGACAAAGTTGAAAGAACCCAGAATTAAACACATATGAAATGTATGAGGAGGTATGATACCGAGACTTGGAGGCAACGAAATAATAGATGGCATAGCTTAAATGCACACTAATGCCACAAAACCAGTGGCTGACACAAGATTGAGCAGGTTAGTAAGGTACCCGCTCTAATACCATGTTAAACACACACATGGCAGCAACAAAATATGAATGATAAGCAAGAGAGTGGCTCTATTATTAAGAAATGATATACATTTATAGTACATGGTGTGACCATTGGGTTCCACATCCCAAGGTCTCTTGGACTTCCTTAGTCTATTCGGCTTCCACACCAACCCTTAGAGGATTAGGTGTCCAACAAGAAGAGAACTCTCCACTCCATTTTTTTCATTCTTTAACATGATATCAAAACCCCAGGCTACATGAGACTCCAGAGAGAGCAACGTTTCAAAAGGTTTTTTAGGCTCACAAAGCAGAAGCAAAGGTCATGAGAGGTCGAGGGGCTTGACAGAGGAAGTGTGACAACAACTTAACTTTCACAACTATGAAGAAATTAAAGTGTGTCACTTACGCACCTATAAAAAAGGCCTAGTGCGTCACTTTTGCACCCCAACAAAAAGAAAAGTGCGTAAAAGAACCAAAACAATTATCGCATTTGGGGATGACACACCTCATGAGTTGAAAGACTGTGCAGTTTTGCACATATAACCTCTTTCCATAGGTGCGCAAATGACGAAGCGAAACTTTTAAACAAAAAGGAGTTGTAATATAATACAAAATGTCAGTGTCGTACTCTGAAGGAAGATTCCTATGCCGGGGCAACCAATATTTCCAAGTCTATTGAGCCATATATATGCGGAGGCGGTATATGCTCGTCATTGGATTGAAACAAGTACAATAGGCATATACTTAGCTCAATAGAGGAGTAAATATGCATTTCCCTATGGAGGTAGGAACAACATCAAGTCTCTTTGGGAATTTTAAAAGTTTGTGCGACCAAGAGTTTGAAATGTGGGTCTTCATACAAAAGAGGGAACACCATCAAAATTTGAAAAAGAAATTTGGGGAGCATGAAGCTATTGATTAGAAGAACGAATTGTGAAAAGTCAAAGGTATCAAACACACATGGTGTAAGGAATTTTGTTTGAAAATCGTTTCTTTATTCGAGATTTAAAAAAAAGATAAGTCACGAGTAAGGAAATGTGTGATTCAAAAAGAGATAAGGTGAGCTTGGTGCGCAGTATATAAGTGATTTGAATACCGTACAGCTCTCTGAGACTAACTTTATCTGCACATTAGAAGGTGCAAGTACTAAGAAAAACATTATCGCAATGAAAAACTGATGAGAAAATCATTTTGTCAATCAGTGGCCAAAATCGTCTCAAGAAAGCCGTATGGTTTATTTTGTTTTTTTCCCTGAAAATCATAGAAATTATGGCAAAGTTTTGATAAAATCCGACAGGGATTTTTGTAAATCCAAGTTACAGCTATCAAACTTCAAGGTTTTGGGTGCCCCCTAAGTTTTTGATGGTGCTGAATCCATTTCCACCATCAAAAACATGATTCAAAATTTGATAATGCAAAAAAAATTTGAATTTTTTTTTCTTTGACAACTTTTGGCCATCCAATCAATTCCTCTGCCTCAGCAGACACTTCCTTCAGGAAATATGGAAATGTCGCTGAATAATTTTGTTCCAACTATATATTAATAAAGAAGGGAGGGATATTAGCAAAGACAATATTTTGAGGTTGTCGTTTGAGAGTTGTTAGATCAACGAGAAAGAGAAATACCTTCCATTTGTAAAAAATCATTCGATCATTTTCTATAGTTTCTCTACCGAATGGATCATCTACCAAAGACCTTCACTTCCCTCTCCACCTCCACAACTCCATCTCTGAACCCCAATTACAATTGTCATTACGATGTTTTCATCAATCACTCTAGTTCAGATGTTAAGAATAATTTCGCTAGCCATCTCTACCATTGTCTTCTTGACTGTGGATTCATAAACATTTTCGATCGGCGAGAAATGCAGACGGGAGACCGCTTAGATTTTCGAACAACAACAATTATTGCAACTGCCTCTATTCATAAACCCATCTTCTCTCCAAAATATGTCGAAGCAAAATTCTGCCTAGATGAACTCCTGTTGATATTAAAGTTGAAGGCTACAATTATTCCAATCTTTTATAATGTTAAGCTTTATGATCTATAGATCAGGATGGGTGAGGGCCAAGAGAAAGTGCGAGGTCAAATCTCGAGACTTCTTGGGGATCCTGTGGGCAACAATGGTGTCTATGATGAAGTCCCGCGAGATCATGAAAAGAAAGGGAGATGTGGCCAACAAACAATTGTGGATTGGAAAAATGTGTTGTTTGACGTTTCACATTTAAGCGGTTTGGAGCTTGAGGCGTGTAAAAGGTTAGAACTCTTATCTGTTATTGTCTGAATAATCAGGTTCAATGTATTGTCATAAACACAGTTTTTAGTACTCATGTTTGGCTTGATTTTCTTTGAATAACCAGCGATGAAGGCGAGATCGTGGATAGGGTAGTGCAACAGGCGAAGGAAGAGGTTGAAAAACCACAATTTCAGGTGGGAAAATATGTAATTGGCTTGGATAAAAAGTATGAAGATCTTTAAAAGGCAATATTATTACAACGGCAGAAACACGAAGGAAAGGCCATGTTTGTGGGGATTGTAGGTCTTGATGGAGTAGGAAAGACGACGTTAGCAACATAATTCTTTAACCACAATAGGTCAACCTACCAGAATATCAATTCGAGAGAGAAGGAAGGCAGAAAGGTATAGTCCATCTGCTTTCTATTCAAATTTTTCTTTATCTATTACTGATGATGATCCCTTAACTGTTAGGGAGGAAATAGATTCATAAGATGGAAAATTCTGGAAACAGATCATGGTTGATGAAATGGCATCTTTGGACAAAAATGAGGCTTGGGATCTGGTGGAGTTGTCGGCTGGAAGGAAACCCATTGGAAGCAAATGGGTGTTTAAGAAGAAGATAAACACAAAAGGTAAGTTGGAGAAATACAAAGCTCGGTTAGTAGTAAAAGGTTATTCCGAGGTGTCGGGAATTGATTTTGGTGATATTTTTTCTCTTGTTGCCAAGTTAGCTTCTATTAGATTACTTTTATATGTTTCTGTTGCTTTTGATTTTGAGGTAGAATAGATGGATATGAAGATAATGTTTCTTCAGAGGGATCTAGAAGAAGAGATCTACATAAATCAACCTGAAGGATTTACGGTGAAGGGTAAGAAAGAATTGGTATGCAGGTTAAGAAAGTCTTTGTATGGGTTAAAAGAGTCACCAAGGATGTGGTATCAGAAATTTGATACATATATATGGGGACTTAGCTTCACCAGAAACAAAGTAGATCACTATGTGTATTTTAAATTAATTGGTGACCGTGTTATTTATTTGGTCTTGTATGTGGATGATATGTTGTTGATTGGAAATGGAAAATAAATTATCTAGGATTTGAAGACCCAATTGTCCTCCAAATTCAACATGAACGATCTTGGTGCTACAAACTATATTTTGGGCATGGAAATTAAACGAGATCAGGTAAAGAGGAATATCTGGTTAAACTAGAGGAAGTTGTCGAGAAAATATTGTAGGCGTTTAATATGCATGATAGTAAACTAGTGAAGTTTCTTATTCCTATAGGTGTAAAGTTATCTGCTGAACAATGTTTTAAGACACAAGAAAAGGAAGATTACATGTCCCATGTTTCATATATGAGTGCAATTGGTAGCCTGATGTATGCAATGGTGTGCAACAGACTAGACATTGCACATGTAGTGGGAGTATTGAGCAGGTTTATGTCGAAACCAGGGAAGGATCACCGGAAAGTAGTGAAGTGGGTTTTAAGCATTTGCGTGGTACCGGTGATTATGGTTTGTACTACCAAGGAAGACCATGATTGGACATATTTTTGGACATTCGTGGCTTTGTTGATGCAGACTGGGATGGAGATCTAGATCAAATAAGATCTACAAGTGGGTATGTGTTTAGCCTATTTGGAGGAGCAGTCAGTTGGATGAGTAAGAGGCAGTCTGTAGTGGTACTTTCAACTACAAAGGCTAAATGCATGGTAGCTACTCATGCAAGCAAGGAAGTAGTTTGGTTGCAGAGATTGTGTTCAAGTATGGGGTTGGTGTAGCGAGCTGAGAACCCTATTTATCATTCGAAGACAAAAACATTGATGTTCAATATCATTTTGTGAGGGATATGGTTGAGGACAAAAATTTGTTGTTGGTAAAGATGGAAACTTTGAAGAATGTTTCAAATGCATTGACGAAGTTTGTGAGCACCGAGAAGTTTTCTTGGTGTAGAGAAAAAATGGGCATTGCAGGCTTGGACCAATGACATAGCTCTCCTGTAACCCCTTGAGTCGAAATAAAAGAAAAAGTGGAAGAATGTTGGGTATGTGTTATATTCTTTCTGCAACTAGAAGCAGGTGTTGTACGTTGCGAAGGGCACAACGGAGGGGTCACAGGGGGGCCGACATCCCCCTTGTCGAGGTGGTTTGTAAGGGGAAGATAGCCCCCCTGCATGGGGTTCGAGGCGACACCCCAAGACTTTTCTTTTATGTGGACCCAAGGATGGGGGGAAGACCCAAAGATGGTGGGCGGACCTACCCATGGTTTTGTGCATGGGTTTTGCACATGGTTTTGGGCATGATGGTTTTCTGCCTGTGGTATTTTGTAGATCCAGTCAAGGGAACTATAATTATATTCTAATCTGGGGTTAATGGATTGAGGTTTATGAAACTTTCAACATGTAAATATATGTATTGTAACATTGAAATGAGCATAATGGAAAATCAATCTGGGAGTCCTCGTTTTAGGATATGGGGGAAAATACTTGTGTATATTTGTTTTATGTTCTCACCATTCTATATTTTCTGTGGTAAGAATTCATTTTCTGGTAATTTATTATGTACAGGGTTAAAACCTACATGCAAGTGGATTTGGACTTCCTAAAATATCATAAAGTAAGGTGTTTGGTGACAAAATCGATGCCTCCAATGTAGTTGTTGTGATCAAGCGCTACTAATGCTTAAAAATTAGGAATCCATGACCAATAAGGGTATGTTGAACACAGTCCATTGCTAATGTGGAGATAGAAAGTCTTGGGTGAAACTAGCTCAATAATGTGAAGCCTTAAACCTTGAGTGGATAAGATGCTTTGATACACAAAAGAAATGATTGATAGTAAAAATTGTAGTGCGTGGGTAGACCTCATTTTCGAGTAGCAGATCTTACTTGCATTCCTGAGTGCATGCCTTCCTTCTTTCTAGAATGTTTTCTATAAAAAAAAAAATCTATATATATAAAGAACATCCACCCGAGAATAGGCTAACCAGAGTAGATGGTCAATAAATAAGAAATGGAATATTGAAATAGAAAGTGTATCCAAGCATTTGAAAGAGATCTAATTAGCTAGGTTTTTTTTGGTTGCATAACAAAATTGACTTAGTAAAATCACCAGAGCAAGGTCGATGTTGAGTTTACCGCACTTTTTCACACTAGTGATGCTCTCGTGTTGGGTTTTCTTGTTCCTAATTATTCCCGCTAGTGATGCCCATATGCTAAGCATGCATACTCAAACTAGCTTCTTCTATAGACAACTTAACTAACGTAAAGAAAGAATGAAATTCACTATTCACACACAATGGAAATGAATTCTATTAAAAACTAGAAAAACATAATTATATTCAAATGGATTCCCTAAACTAGAACCATACACCAAAATCAACATAATTACACATTGGAATTAAAGATAAGCATTGAAATCAAGAGCACTCACCAAAATGAGACAAGAGCACTTGTCAAAATAAGAGAGTGGATACCGGAATAGTGGTTCACTAGACGAATGTGCCACACATAACAAGCAAACTCAAAGGTCAAAATCTAATCATTGATTCATGGATGGTGCTCTAATTATTAAATGATTTGTGTGTTCATAATGATAGACTTGTTTTTAAAGAAATAAACCCTTTGTGTTTGAAAGGATAAAGATGTTGCAAATACATGTATGGTCGGTAGATGTTTGAGAAATAACTATTTATATGAAATTTAGATGTGTCAGCTAGGTGGGGTTGTGGTGTAGGAGTCATATGCAATATATGCCGATATTTTTTATGCTATAACGGAATAAAAATATTAAATATCTTAGAATCTAAAGGTGTGTGTAATTGATATAAAGATAACATTAAAAATTGTTATGAGGAAAGTGGATAAGAATGAAGTACACGCCAGATTAAGCCATGTATAGGCGCAATTGGTGCACGCATAGGCGGAATAACTAGCAATGATGAGGAGCAAGCTCTCAAATGGGAGATAGCAACGAGCTCTCAATCATTTTTTAACTGTAATGAGTGTATCGGGTACAACAAATGGAGAATCCTCGAACAACGCTTTGAATTTTTTTGTTTTTCAAAATCTTTTCCTGTACGACCAACAAAACTCCACCAGTCCTTGTTCGGAGCTTTCACTAGGCGAAGGTCTGCACAAGAAAAGCTCCACATAATAATATTAGAGATTTGTTCAGCCCCCCGAATGAAAGCCTAGAGCTAGCCTCCACACCTATACACAATGAAAGCTTTCACAGAACAATTATATGTTGTGAAAGTGCGGATATAGGTAATAATTTAATAAATGCGATAATCATTTGTTTAATGTAGGAGAAATTCATACGAATAACTAGTGACCCTTTTTATGCAAAGAATCTATGGCTTCTATAATATTTTTTTTATCTTCTTAGGTTCCACGTTTTTTATGATTTGATTAAGAACAAATATGTTAATAATAATAAGGATGAAATGAGTTGTATTTGTATCTTGTGGTTGTCGACAAAATAGAAGGGAAGAATGATTCGATGCAATAGTGGTGTAGGTAAAACTTCTTTTGCGGAAGCTCTGGCTCTAGTGACATTAATAATTTCATATTGTTCACATACTACGTGGCCTCAAGTGCTTTTTTTAGCTCCCCCCTTCTACCGTTTATATAAAGGACTTATAATCATGTTAGTTCTGGCATCATTGGGTAGAGTAGTAGCATAAAAGTGTTAGTATCAGTATCAGTGTCAGAGCACTTAGTGTTCGAATGACCACTCACAAAATTGTTTTTTTTTTAATGAATAGTTGGCACTAACAAATACCTAAAATAAAATGCTCTCCACCAATGGAATTATGTCCCTTAGAGCTAGCTCAGCTAATTCAAAATTAGAAAAACGATTTCCAGAAAAATTGAAAGTATTTATTTGAATTTACAAGAAAACAAAAAATTTAATATTTTCCTAAAACTTTAGTTAAAAATTGCAAACAATGGTAATAACTAATAACAAGATATAATGGTTTTACCAAAATTATCAAGGTATACTGTTTTTACCAAAATTACCAATGTAACTATAATAACATAAATATATAAAGCATATATTTCTACATCTAAGTAAAATGATTGAATGCCCTAATGATGAAGCTAATAAGGTTAGATGGGGTGCACTAATATATAAAAATAAAAATAACTCCAATAAAAGTTGAACGTCTCGACTCATGGATGGGTAGATTCCATTTAGAATCGTTCTTTGTTATTACTTTTTATAAATAGATATTTTTACAAAAGTGTACATATTTTATATTTCTAAATTTAAATTTATAATTTTTTTTTTGTATTTGTTGGACACCTAATCCTCAATGGGTTAGTGTGGAAGCCGAATGGACAAAAGGAGTCCAAGAGACCTTGGGATGTGGAACCCAACGGTCAGATATTGTAATATAAATGTAAATCATTTGTTAATAAAAATTGTACTCTCATGATTTATCATTCAGATTATTCTTGCTTCCATGTGTGTTTAACATGGTATCAGAGCGGGCGTACTCCTGCCCTGCATAATTTCTTTGAACCATTTGTTTTATGAAAGTGTTGGATTTGAGTTATGAGCCTTAACTTGGTCGATTCGTGTATGGGTCAATTTCTGTGTTAAGAGTTGAAATGATGAATTTGCTAGTATTTAATTTGCTGGTTTATAAGAGAAGAATTGTAATGTATTCTCTTCAAACGTTAGCAACAATTTGATGTGTGTGCCTATGAGAGGAATTTTGTAATCGAAGTATGTTTTGTTTTCTTGGATGATGAGCGATATTTGTATTAAAAGATTGTAAGCTCTGCTTGTAAATGAGTATCGATTCATATCGACTTTGTTTGCACATGTTGAGGAAAGGCATTTGAAGCTGGGTGAATTGCATGAAATGGGCAATCACAATTAAACTAAATGACAGCATTGTTGAGGTTAATAAATCGATTTTTGTGCAATCGAATTTCATAACAGGAAGACAGGATTTGTTGGGCCGATTTCTGTTTGTGAACATTATGCAATGAATTCACACCTGGAGTTGCTTGGTAAAGTCGAGTGCTGAAGAATTACATCTGACAAAGTCATGAATTAAAGAAATTTAATTTGTTTTAGAACTGATTAATCGATGTGCAGAGGTTGATCTAGACGCAGAATTTGTCAGGATTCTGTCTGTCCTGAATCGATGAAATAGTAATTGTTTAATGCAGATGTGCAGAGGGGAGTTTTCAAAAGTCGACTTGTGTTTCAGCTGAGATGTAGAAAACAACTGTTTGATGAACGCTTAGTATTTCCTACTGTTACGCTGCCCATTGGTATCAGAACTGTTTGATGAACAACGTTTTGGTGTCAGAACTGTTTGATGAACGCCCAGCTCCCACTGTTTGATGAACGCTTGGTATTTCCTATTGTTACGCTTGGTATTTCCTACTGTTACGCTTGGTATTTCCTACTGTTACGCTGCCCATTTGGTACAAAAGTGGTATAATGGTAAAACTGTGTTATGCTTAACGCTTGCATTCACCTGGTATCGACATTTGAATGCGGTATATTTGAACGCGTTTCCATTTGAATGCGTTGAATGCGGTATATTTGAATGTGTTTCCATTTGAATGTGTTGAATGCGGTGTATGGTTCTGCTTGCAGTATATGGTTCTGCCTGCGGTATATCAGTTGAAAGCGGAAGGGTCTCTGCGTTTCCATTTTAACACTGTCCCATATTTTAAACACTGTCCAGCACTTTAACGCTCCCCATTTGGTATCAGAGGCGTGAATGAACGATTCAGAGCTCGTGTGATTGAGCCGGTCTAAGTCTGTGATCGTTTCACGAGGTGGTGGTGGCTCTATCTTGCAAAGAACATTCAGTTTTGCAGCATCCGACAGGGAGTCATTTCCAGGCCTTTTGGTATCAACGAGAATGCCAAAACTGAGAGAATTTGTGGAAGTGACACAGTATTAATCAGTAAGTGGAGTTCTGGCTTTATCAGTGGCCAAGATGGTTGTTCTCATGAAAATCCTTGTGCATTTACGGTCTTTGTTTTGATTGTTACACCCAAATTGACTGCACCTGTTCTTATCATTCAAAGTAAAAGTTGTAAAATCATTTGGTCCATCGCCAGATCCCTCAGAAAAGCTTTAATACATTTCAGTTGTCTTCATGCTGTAATGGACACCAAGACTATTATATGTCATGTAGGTTGGCAAATGGGCATGCTTACCTGTAGCTGATGGAGCATGCCATCTTTCTACTTCGAGTCTTGCTTTCTGTTTATGAGCCTGGAGTATGTATTTCATTTTTTTAGCGTAACCATGGCTTAGCCCATCAATAGTCGACGCCTTCGCATTAACCAGTGCCAATTATTATTGCTTAGATTACTAGATCCTTTAATGCTTCATGCTATTCTGCCCCCAATCAATAAGCACCGCATGGTTTTCTCAGCACACGAGCAGTTGTGGAAGTAGGCATATTCTTTTAGGACAACTTGATAATAATAGCTAATATTCTTTTAGAACTGCCCAACAATATTGTACTTAAAGTTGTGGCATTGAGTCAGTTCATCCTATCATCTGGGATCTCCTTCAGCCACATGGTAAAGATAAAAAATTGGGTGTCTTCGGTGGGCAGGCATGCTTGAACGATGGAAAAGGTACATGATAGTCGCTGTTATCAATGTACAAAAGTTGGCAACTGCAGGTTCATATCCTAGTGTATGATATTCGTTTATGGTGAATACTGTGTCTTAACAATTTCTGTTGGATTGTGGTACTAGACAGTGTATGCTCTGCGGTTGTTAGAAGACTTCTTGGCATTATATGAAAAATAATATACGTTGCAGGCCGATATATTATTAAAATAAAATGCTTTAAAAGCATCTTCAAATCAAGTTCTATTAGTTTGTGTTCGAGTTGTCCTTTGTGGGCAGATTTTATCGTTGTCAAAGAGTCAAATCTCCTTAATAATTGGCTGCATATACATCTAAAGCAGGGGCGAGTATTCTCTAATCTCCTGGAGGTTTTCCTGAAACTGTGCATAGTTGGAAGGCCCTTGAAAGGTCATGGTAAAATGCTATGGTATATATGACCAGCACTATACAGTTTGCTAAGTATTTGGACATGTAAGGAGGTCTATCACTGTTGTTTCAGCATGCTAGAGATTCATTCCAATACCCATGACATGGTGTTATAATTATTGAAGTTTTGATAGCCATCATTTCTGAAGGAGTACTTGAAGGATCCAAGCAAGTTTGCAGTTGCTGCTGCCCCAATTGTGGCATTGTATTTAAAACCCATTATAGTTTCTGTCTACATATATATGCATTGATTCCCTGATTCATTTGCTGCACATTTATACAAGATATTGCTGTGTACTGTGAGTGGATATTACTTTTCTGCATTAAGTAATAATTGTGATCAGTTTTTAAGGTGTAAATCTGACATTGAAGAAAAATGGCCAGAATCAATGAAGTATTAGAGTTTATAAAAACTCTTATACAATCTACTGTTGATGACACATTACAAATCAACATAGGATCTCTCTCAAAAATTCAGACATGTCTACAAAATGCACAGGAAAAGATTGATTTTTTGCAGCTTGAATCTCAGCTACAACAAGAAGAATTACAGCAGTGGAGTCATCATTCTGAATCTGTTTCTGTTCAGAACATTGAGACAACCACCCATCAGCAGCAAATCAATAATGTTACCGTTCATTCAAATAAAGTAGCAACTGTACATGCAGATGCAGAAACTCATTCTACACGTCCCAAGCCCATCATCAGACCTTAGGAACAGCTTGTCCACAACAAGCACAAAACCGGTCTTGGATATGACAAGGACTTGTCCTTTCATATTCCAGACTATGCCAAGCCTATTCAGTTTCAGAGTGTTGGATTCATTCATGATAGTTCACCTGCTACTCATGATAGTTCAGCTTCAGTTGTTCTAGTGCCTACTCCTCTTCCACCGCAACAACAACAACAACAGATTGTGAAATGCCAACACTGTAATCGAGTTGGCCATTTGAAAGATCACTGTTTTGATCTTCATCCATGTAAGCACTGTCATAAAACCACCCATTCTTCACACAGATGCTTCAGAAACAAACGTCATGCAAGAACAAAGATTCATCTTGGATGGATCGCTTCTTGGCAATGGGCATCAACAGCCAAGAAGATATTCCAATCACATGTCAGAACTTGTTCCAGAGTATTGAACAGTCTTGCAGTTGAGTTTTCTCCATCTTCTCACCTTGTATCTGACAGGGGGGGAAATGATGGTCATCTACAAGCTTCAAAGCCACATCAAGCGAGCCTGAGCCACAATCTGCCACACCAGTTTCAGAGTTGTAGCTAGAAACAAAGATGCCCCTGAGCATGCCTTCAGTTGGCAATCTGGGACACTTCCTCTAGCAGAAGACTTCATCTTCTTGCCAGTTTTCGAAGAATTCCAGGAACAAAATTGAGAACACTTCCTCTAGCAGAAGACTCCAGCTTCTTGCCAGTTTTGGAAGAGTTCCAGGAATTGCATTAAGCATTCCAGAGTTGTTGGTTATCCTTAAACCATCACGGGTTGAGACTTCCCTTTTCAGGTTGAAGTTCTCCCTTTTATGCGAGGTGAGGCCTCCCTTTCATGGTTGAAGGTTTCCCTCTTTAAAACAATAGGATCACTTCCTCTAGCAGAAGACTTCAGTTTCTTGCCAGTTTTGGAAGAGTTCCGGGAACTGCACTAAGCGTTCCAGTGTTGGTGGTCATCCTTAAACCACCGCCTTTTATACCAACATTTCAGAGAGCACATTCAGCCTAGTGCTGCCATGCATTTTTGCACATTTTGTATTACATCTCTCTTCTGGGACTCATACATAACCCTTTGGATTAAGGGGGGGAATGTTGGACACCTAATCCTCAATGGGTTATTGTGGAAGCCGAATGGACAAAAGGAGTCCAAGAGACCTTGGGACGTGGAACCCAACGGTCAGATATTGTACTATAAATGTAAATCATTTATTAATTAAAATTGTACTCTCATGATTTATCATTCAGATTATTCTTGCTTCCATGTGTGTTTAACAGTATTTCTTGAAATACTTATAATTTAGTTATTTTCTTTTAATAATGATTTTAAATAATGCATTTTAAATTAATAAATTTGTAATTTTAATGTTATTTAAATCATGTAATATTAAAATGCTTTGTTTATATGTGAGACTTTTTAAAAAAATTTCCAGTTTATTTTCTGATCTAATTTGTCTAAAATTCGACAAAGATTTATTGAAATCACAAGTTTAACTGGTGAAATTTTTCACAATCAAAGTTCCCATACGTTTTTAAACAAATATACCAATAGATGATATACGAAAGTTCTATAAGCAATTATTTACAATGTTAATATTCTAAATATTTTATTTTATTTTAAAATTAATAAAATAAAATCTTCACTTATAAATATTAATTATATAAATATATATGAATGATAATTTAATAATAAAAATAAATTTTATTAACAACTATATAACTAAATTTAAATGATAATGATTTCAAAATTTAAAAATTAAAATATTGAATTTTATTTATTGAATTATATTTTTTTTATGAAAATGATAAAAAAACAATTTAATTTTTCGATAGGTGTATATATTTCAACTTTAGGTCGATGTTGGTTGGTTGACTTTTTCTTTTCAATATTGATGAATGAACGTGATTAAATTTAGGCAAATATACAAAAGGATATGCTTTGTTTGAGTATTAAATCCACGAATCGGGTGTTGGGGAGCACTAACCGTTCAAATGAAAAATAATTTAAAGCGAAATGGGTTTTAAATGATGATTTATGCTTTGCATGCAACACGCTTTCATTCGGCATGCTTTCATTCGACAATTGGCTGATGGTTTCATTCGTCTCCTATCTCAGAAAGGACGCTTTCATTCAACAACTGGCCAACTGTTTCATTCGCTATGACTGGTGGGCTGGAACCTCGTCGAAGAAATTCCAGAGACGTTAGGAAATCTTGCCGAGCTAACACATTATGATTTTTTATGAACCGGTTCTCAGGTTTGATTCCCGAGAGTTCAAGAAACTGCAAAATGTTGTATAGATCCATCTTTACTAGAGAAATTTATAATGGCATATTCTGGTGGGCATTGGAGACTTAAAATATTTAAAGAAGTTCAATGCTTACGTGAATATGTTGAATGGTTCGATTCCTACTGGGTTCAGGAGACTAAATCTAGAATCCTTGAATCTATATCAAAGCAAAGTGGTTGGTGAAATGCCTCGAGGCTTGGGTTCCTCTACGAGCCTCACTGAGTTAAATCTCTACACGAATGGATTAACGGTACTTTAATGTTCACTATTTTTAATGAACACTGCCTTTTGTTTTATTAATGTAATTTGGGTAAGGGTTTTTGTCAAAATTAGGGTTCCTTTTGGGTTTTTTCAGTGGTTCATTTTGGTTAGTGGTTTCTTGCTCTCTCTTTTTGTCAAGTTTTCTTAAATTTCAATATGAGAAGATGGATTCAGTAGATGTTGAGTTCAAGTGCTTTGTTGGAGGGCTTGCATGATCCACTGATGAGAGAAGCCTATAAGAGGCTTTCAGACCATATGGAAAAACCAAGATTTCTAATTATTTTCTGATGGGTTAAATAAAGTAATGATGGTTTAAGCTAGAATAGAAGAATAGTGTAGAAATTCCTCTCTTTGTTGTTGAAGGATTCATCTAATTATTTATGTGGAATAGACAGAAAGAAGATATATTGTATATTTTAATTAATTCTTTTTTGTAGACAGAAAGAAGATATACTGTGTGTTTCAATTAATTCTTTTCTATAAATTAGACAGAAAGGTACATTACATGTTTAATCTAAATCCTTTCTGCAATAGACAGAAAAATGCTTTGCAAGAGGAGTCTAAATTCTTTCTGTAAAGAAAATAAAATAACATGTTGTATTTTGATCTAAATATTTATTGAAATACAAACCCATGAGTACACAGTATGATTAGTTGTCCTCCTTTGTAAGTTAACCCAACACTGATTAGTTGTCCTCCTTTGTAAGTTAACCCAACATATACTGTAAAGTTCAATTACATTTTTATTTTTTATTTTTTATTTTTTATTTTTTATTTTTTATTTTTTTTGTGAAAATGGGCAAAGAGTATAAGGAGAATTTCCCTAAAGGCCTAATATGCTCGTGTAAATTCAAAAAAAGTATAAAGAATTCTTTTCAAAGAAAACAAAATAATGCACAATCTATTGTAGCCATTCAGAACCAGATAAAACTGTATTTAAAACTGAATTGCAGAGTAATTATATTCCTTAACCGGAATGGATTAGCAGCTTATATTGACAACATACCATAAGATCAGTACAACTCGAGTACTTAAGAAAAATAGAATAAGAAATGACTTAACTAAAAGAAGTTAATGAAGTATTGTGTCTAGCATGACCGAACATCATTGCTCAAGAAAAACGCTACCAGCATGACCACCCTTACAAGAACCATGTAAATAAGCTGTTGTTAGACAACAAAAGGTAGGTGACCCTTAGGTTGCCTCCTTAAACAAATATGTAAGTGGTATGGTAAGGTAGATGGAGAGGGTAAAGAAAAACCATAGAGGTTGTAGCCTCTCTCGACACCAGAGAATACCACAACATTTTCTCCAATAGGCCTTAAATAAGATGAGATTATTTATACCACCACGGTGTAGGTCAAACCATTCAAACACAGGAAAAATAAGATTTAATAAACAACCTGGTAAAAAAATAATTAGTTCTGTTAGGTTACCCATCTCAGCCGAAAGGCAAACCCTCATTAAGCTTAACCGGGAAACTTTCTCAAAGTACAAGAAGAAACACTAACAGATCAAGCGAATTTATGGTTTAACAAACCCTCAAGTAATGTTGTTAAAGAAAAAAATATATGGACAATGTAGTTAAAGTTATAGGGTGACTATTGTAAAACCCTGGAATTCATTCATTTTATCACAACTGAAATTTACAAGAAGTTCAACATCAAATAACTGTAAAAACCTAGTAGAGGTACACAAAAAGGAGTACATGTTGTGAGATTAAAAGTAGGAAACAAAGTAAACCCTCATTTTGGCCAGGGGAAGCCATGAGCTTATGCCCCAAAAGTTTTTACAACCCTTAAAGTAGACAGAGAAACTAAATAGAAAATCGATAAATTACATTTCTTAAAAAATCTGTAACCATTGAGGGTTTTTCACGACTTGTCGACCATATTTCGTCTAGAACTGAAAGAGAAACATACCAGAGAGCCACAAGAAACTGGAATGCATATTGTACGCCAACTTGATGGTGGAAGCTGGTGCTCATAGTCGGATTTTGGAAGCTGAGGGCCTCAGCGACTGTTCTAAACCAATGGACCAACCTGTAATGCCCTACTTAACCTTATTATGCAAATTTTAATAGTGTTTAAATTACCTGAAAATATTGACTTATAATTGTCAAGAAATATTGGTACATACCTACATTGGTGAAACTGTAAATTTATTACTGATATAAATTTTATTATTATTCAATTCCCAACTTGCATTCTCCAATTTAAATTTTGATAGGATACACTCTCCTTCCATTTATTCCAATTTAACTATCTATATCCCAAAAATGTCCTCTCAAATTCACTTAGAAGAAGATATGGTCCTCTCTAATTAATTGCCAAATTATATATCCATATCTTATCCCCAAAATGTCCTCTCAAATTTACTTGAGAGAAGGTATGGTCCTCCCCAATTAATTACCAAATTAACTATTCATATCTTATCCCCAAAATGTCCCCTCAAATTTACTTGGGAGAAGATATAGTAAGAAAGATCAAATGAAAGGATGAGGGGGTAGTTATGA
Organism: Pinus tabuliformis; assembly: GCA_031772625.1. Lineage (NCBI taxonomy): Eukaryota > Viridiplantae > Streptophyta > Pinopsida > Pinales > Pinaceae > Pinus > Pinus tabuliformis. The sequence continues at coordinate 516,984,027 of CM062806.1, read as the reverse complement.
CATTCATGATAGGTGGTTGAGGTGGATGGGAGGAAGAGACATAAAAGGGGGAGGATGATGAGAGGAGAGGGGGATCCTTGGTCTTGGTTTTGGTTTTGGTTTTGGTTGTGGTGTTGGAGGATTTTGTTTTGGGAGGAAGGTGGAGAAAAGAGAAGGGAGAGAATGAGAGAGTTTGTTTAACGTAGACACACTACATCTGGTTGGACTTGGGATTGGAGGGCTAGGGAATCTGTGGAGGTTCTTTGGGCTATTTCTTTGGGCTAGGAAATACTTCCTAGTTGGCTGTGAGGTAAATCCAGGTGAGTAGTCAAGAGGAACATCCCAACAGAGTCAGGAGCTTAGGCGCATCTCAACTAAGCTATTGGAACAGGTATTCCTTTGTTTATTGATTACTTATACAAATGGTTGCAATGAAATTCTTACTTATTTAATTTGTGGTAATTAAATTTTAATGGTATATTATCATCAAATAAATGTTTAGATAGAAATAAGTTATTTCTCATTTTATTGTATTTAAAAATTAGAGAAATTTAGTTTTTAGTTAGAGGACCCTAGGAGGGAGCCTCACACGTGGTATCAGAGCCCAGATTCAAAATCTGGACCCAAAACCCACTAAACCCAAATTTCCGTTATAAGAACTTGTAACCCTTATAATTACTTGTAATCCTAATATATATATATATATATATATGCAGGCCTCTCTATTTTTTTTTACAGATTGTAAAGTTTTGTAGGTCCCCATCCCATGAAACAAGAATCTTGCAAGATGCATTATATCAAAGTGGCTCCAAATACTGTAAATTCCGAATGATTGCAGATGAAGGAGTGAAACCCACTTCCTTCATACGCTCTACAACTGCTTGCAACTTCTCATATTGTCCAGCTTTTGCATACTCTGTCAACAAAAGATCATAGGTAGTGTAAGCAAGCTTGTACACTTCCTTTCTTCGATTCAGAAATAATTCAAGCCTGTTGTAGGCCTTATGATGAAAATAGCAGCTTATAATAGCTTCCACAACTTTGGGGCATGAGAAAATCACCCCATTTTGTAACATTCTTCCCACAGAAAATTCTACATCATCCAATTCGCCAGACAAAGCATAAGCTTTTACTATTTTATTGTGTATTTCTGATATAAGCTGTGAATTCTCCAATGTTTTCACCATACCCAAAACTTATTCCATGTCTGCCACTCTCTGGAGCTTAGCATACACCTGAAACATATTGCGTACAATATTGTCATTCACGGGCCAACCTTCTTCCATCATGAATTTAAAATTTTCTTTCATTCTGTCTATAAGACCCTTCTTGCAAAACCCCTCCATTATAGCCTCCAACGTGGCCATGCTCGGTGTCACACCGCAGGATATCATTTCTTTGAAAGATAAATCCATCAGATCATACCTATCAGCGCTCATGAAACCCACAATTAGGTACTTGAAAGTATCTGCATTCGGCGAAAATCCAGCTCGTTTACAAGCTTCGTGATGTCTGCAAATTGTGGGGATCACCCAAGTGAGAGTAAATGGATATAATTGTATTGTATGTCACCAAGGTGGGTCGACAGTCCTCTGTTCTCTCCATGAACTCAAACAGACTAAGAGCCCTAGCAATCTGATTGTAAAATCCATACACATAAATGAGGGAGTTAAATACTGTGGCATTGGGTTTGATCTGTTGCAGCTCCATTAAACTGAAAGCCTTAACAACTAATTGGATATTATTTACCCTTCCTGCTAAACAAATATGTTTGGCCCACTCTCTTGGATCTCGGTTTGATTCTTTCAAAAGCTTCTCCATTTTCCACTTTAAAACCTGTCAAGGTCCTAACCATCAGTTAAATCAGTTCCAATATTTATCCGAAAAATTGTGACTGTGTCTGTGTGCTTACATAAATATGCACACATGGATTTGCATGTATGTTCTGTAATGAAAATATTAGTAGTTATTTCTGGGTAAACGAATGCTTTATTGCTTTAAATTCCTTCCACACCCCTTTATCGCTTGGAATCGAACACTCGACCTCTACCCAAAGCTACTTCTGGTGGCCCTCTCAAAATCCACTTGCCATCTCATTCATTACCTCAAAATCCTGCTCTCATTGCCTCTGGTGCAAACATGTTTGTAGATGGAACACTCTCTAGCTTTGTCTGTAGAATGATTTCCACAATAACACCATATATGGCCACAGCTTCACAGAAAATTACACTGATAAGATTTTTGGATGTAATACGCGGAGCCTTAATTGTCGCACCGATAATACTGCTTCTTGTTGTATATATCCCCCAGGCAGCACCCAATACAGAAACCCCAATCGCTATGCCAATACCCACTGCAGAATATGCATAGGGAGATATCTAGACGAGTGCATGTGCCCATGAACTTGATTTTGCCAATTTGAGTTCAAATTACTTGCCCGTCAAACCTGATAATCCTCAATCGACCTAAATCGAAATAAAATTGAACCAGCAGACCACTGACCAGGCTCTCAAAGGGAAATACGATGCCCTTCTAGCTATAGATTCATAATCAACATATCATATTTGGTCCCTCCATGTTTACTTCTCAACGGAGCTGTTAGTTTCCATTAACTTCTTTACTTGCGTGGGTGGAAAGGGCTCGGGCCTCTAGTTCGGGGTGGACACGCTGCCCACAAACTCTGCCAGCTGCCTCTGTAAACTCAGCTCCCTAGGTACAACACTTCGACCAACGAGTAGGATTAATTGTGGCATAAATTCATTTAATGAAGGCGTTGCAATTGCATGATGTGTGGGGATGGGTTTGGAAAATTGTCTGCCTCCATAGCGAAAATTGACCACCTCCTTTGCATCGCTTCTGGTGCGCTACCAGCAGCAACAGCAAAAGAGCATTTACTATGCTAGAGGACGAAAATCGATACACGAAAGTAAGTGGATGGATGGAATTGGGAAGCATGGGATACCTCAATATCATATCTATACTTACGACCATCATCGCCTCAACGGTGTGACGAGACTTCACTCATCTGTTTGGTTTTGGCCTTTACATAAAGCATACGTTTTCCATAAAATTGAATATATTTTAATCGGAATTTGGCCAAGTGTTTCACTATTTTAATATTAAATATGGATTTAACTTTATCAAAAATTTTAAAAATCCAATTATAATTATATATATATATATATAATAATACAAATTTCAATACCATGGATTAGTTGAAATGCTTTGAACTTTAGTTTTCAAATGGACTTGTTTATGCCCAGAAAACTTTACCATGCCATGTAAAATGTAGAATTGTGTTTCTTAATCCAAAGTTTCATGTTCAAAAAAAATTGCGTGAGAGACAATTTCTATGTGTAAAAAATTACACTATAGGAAATACTACTATTTTGTGTGAAACGTAACACTCCACTTACAACTATATCATGATACATTGTGGTTTCTTTTTTGGTTATTTTAATATAGATTTGGGTTTTTTTTAAGATATTTAAATAGATTAATAATCGTGAAAACAACTTTAATCATATATATATATATATTATACATTTTAACTTATACATATTATACATTGAAACACCAATTTTGAAAGTTAATTTGAATATTTATTAATTTCAATATAAATAAAGGGACAACGACCCTTGCAATGGGGTTATGGTTCATGCATGAATATACATCATATGTAATGAAGGCCAACAACTCGTTACTTGTTTGGTTTGGGGTTGGATTCAAAATAACCTCCTAGAGTCAACAATGTTTAATTCGTGTTCCCATAGTATATATCTAACAATAATGTCAAAATTGAGTTGATTGAGACAGTTAGGCATCTACTTTGAAAACTAATCTAACATTGTTGATGGAATTTGGAAAGGTCACCTAGTTATAATAATGTGATTAAAAATGGTAAGTTAATGTTTATGTGAATGCTCAAAATATATAAGATGGATTTAGGATGATTTTTAGGGATATCTAAAGATATTTGAGGGTGACTAGCAGTGTGTTTTAGCACTTGATTAGATAGCAATGGGAGAGGATTTAGTAGACCAACAGTTATCTTCTCAATATTAGAAATAGTCGTTTACAAGCATAACAAAAGGAAAACTTGCACCTATCATTATGCAAAACATGTGTGAGCTGAGTAAGAATTGACTAGGCCCTAAGTTGTGCTAATAAGTCTTACATATCATACAGATATTGAACAATTCAAAATGGTGAGGACGCGAAGAAATCAAGGTCAAGGAGAGTCATCACAAGGACCTCCTACAAATAACCCATTACCTTCACCGGAGTTGACTCTCATCTTGCATTCCCTAGAAGCAATTAATGAGACTTTAAAAGGGCGCCAAACAATTGAAGTGGAAGTAGAGCACCCTCCATCAGGGTTAGGAAATCTCAAGGGATCAAGAGACTCTGATAGAGGACCTCCAAGCGAGGACATTACTAGGGAGCTCCAAAAGATTAAGCTCCCAGAGTTTGCTGGAGGTCATGCCAACGAATGTGCAGAATCCTGGTTAGAAGGAATGAGAAGGTGCTTCGCACTAAGGGATTATAATTCCAATTCAAAAGCTAAAATAACAATATTCCAACTCAGAGATAGTGCTCTGAATTGGTGGGGTAACTTAGAGCATCAACTACACCTCACTCCGGACATAGTTACTTGGGAGTTATTTGAGGAGAGATTCAGGAAAAAGTACCTACCAGCATATTATGAAGAACAACAGGTAGGAGCCTTCCATTCCTTGGTACAGGGAAATCATACGGTAGAAGAATATGATATTAGATTCATGGAATTGGTGAAGTATGTCTCCTACACGGATGCTAACCAGCGCCAAGCGGATCGTTTCATTTATGGATTGAACCCTAAGATTAGGGCAATGGTGTGGATGTGGAAACCATCCTCAGTTGTAGAAGTTGTGGAACATGCTCGTTATGTTGAAGAACACTTAGACTTAAAGGGTGGAAACAAAACCATTTTTCCACAACAACCAAGGTTTATGGGGAAGGCCCCTCGTACCTTCTCCAGGGGAGGAAGTTTGAGGCCACTGCCATATGGAAACAGGGTTGTACCCAGAGCACCGACAATGGGGATTTCAATGGTTACTAGTGTAGCTTCACCCGCAGCTTCAAGGGCGCGTGAAAATCAAGATCATATGCGAGGAGCAACAAGTAGGGGCAGGGATCCCAAGGGAAGGAACTATTTCCAAAGAACTCCATAAATTTGGTTCAAGGTCTACCATGCATCACTTGTTGGGGATGCGGGGGACCTCATTACCAGTGTGACTGTCCTGAGTTATAAATTGGTAACAATCGTAGAGAAGGAAAAGCACCAATGGGGGGAGCAAGTAGCCACCATCAAATATATGCAACAGTTGATAACCAACAAGTTGAACACTAGCCTGTCGTGGTAGAAACCTCAAGTATGATAAACAAAGTAAAAGTTAAAATTTTGTTTGATTCAGGTGCTACATATAGTTTCATTTCACCAGTTGCATTAGAAAAATGTGGGTTGGCAACCTATGAGCACGATGACTTTAAGCAAGTTGAGATGGCTTCTGGGATAAAACAAGTAGTAGGACCTAGTGTTGACCAATGTCAAGTAAACCTCAGGGTGTGTATAACTAAGTTGAAGGCATACGTCACAACATTGGGGACGTATGATGTAATTATTGGAATGGACTGGCTAGAAGCTCATCGAGCTTTGGTAGACTGTTTCAAGAAGAAGGTGATTTGTTTAGATGATGAAGGTAGGCCAATTGAGATTTGTGGAATCAAGAGAGGAGTGTCGCTACGATTCATATCCATGATGAAGGTAAAATGTTGTCTCTGACAAGGTTGCAAGCTATATGTGGTCGAGGTTGTAAGTGACCAAAAAGGACCCTCCCTAGATCAACACCCAATTTTATCAGAATTCAAGGATGTTTTTCCCAAGGAATTGCCTCATTACCTCCTGTAAGGGAGATTGATTTCACAATCGACCTAAGACCTGGTGCAGAACGAATATCTAAGACACCCTATTGGATGACAACTCCCGAAATTTGTGAGTTGCAAATGCAGTTAAAAGAGCTCTTAGACTTGGGATTTATCAAACCTAGTATTTCACCTTGGGGTTCACTAGTGATTTTTGTCAAGAAGAAGGATGGTTCCTTAAGGCTATGCATAGAATATAGGGAATTGAATAGAGCTACAATAAATAATAGATACCTGATACCTAGAATAGATGACATGTTTGATCAAATGAAGGGAGAAACGGTTTTCTCAAAGTTCGATCTACGATTTGGATACCACCAATTGAGGATTAAGGAAGGTGACATCTCAAAAACCGCATTTCGAACTCGGTTTGGGCACTACAAGTTCATAGTTGTTCCATTTGGTTTGACCAATGCACCAGTGGTATTCATGAGCCTCATGAATGGTGTGTTCAGGAAGTATTTGGACCAATTTGTGCAAGTCTTTTTGGACGACATTCTTATGTATTCCAAGAATGAAAAGAAGCATGAAAAGCACCTAAGGGTTGTATTGGCTTGCTTAAAGGAAAATCAATTGTACGGAAAATTGTCAAAATGTTCCTTCTTTCAGAAGAAAGTTCATTACCTTGGGCACATCATTTCAGGAGAAGGGATTTCAGTTGACTCGAAAAAGGTAAAGGCCATAATGGATTGGCCTGTACTGAAAAATGCTCATGAGGTGCGTAGTTGTATGGGGCTAGCAGGAGGTATAAGAAGGACCATCCTTGAAGAGTCACATAAAGCACTATATTGTGCACATTCTGGAGTGAAGAAGATGTACGCGGACATGAAGAAACTCTTCTTTTGGGCAGGCATGAAGCAGGACATGGTCTAGTTTGTCACCAAATGTATTGAATGTCAACGACTAAAGGCTGATCATCGCCATCCAGCAGGACTCCTACAACCACATGACATCCTTATGTCTAAATGGGAGGTAATTTCTATGGATTTTTTTGTGTGTTTTCCACTCATGTCACAGAGGCACAATTTTATATTGGTTATAGTTGACAAATTGACCAAAAGTTCCCATTTCATTCTAGTGAGAGACACTTACGATGTTACTGATGTGGCACAAGTTTTTATAAGTGAAGTTGTTCGACTACATGGGTTACCCACAAAGATCATTTCTGATAGAGACTCTCGATTTACATCTAGGTTTTGGACAAGTTTGCAGTTAGCACTAGGGACTCAGTTGAACCTGAGCACTGCATATCATCCAGAAACAGATGGGCATACCGAAAGAGTAAATCAGGTTATGGAAGACACGCTTCGAATGTACGTCATGGATAATTAGAATCAGTGGGAAAGGTACCTACCATTGGTAGAGTTTGCCTATAATAAAAGTTACCAAGTTCAATCGAGATGCCTCCTTATTAAGCTCTATATGGAAGACCATGTAGGACGCCATTGAGTTGGGAAAAGTTGGAAGACCGAGTAATAGTTGGGCCAAAATTAGTTCAAGAAATGGAGGAATAGATTCGAAAAAGGTTAAAGGAAGCACAAGATAGACAGAAGATTTATGCGGATTCACATAGGATTGATAACAGTTATGAAGTAGGGGACCAAGTTTTTATTCGTATCCGACCCAACAAAAGCACCATTCGGTTTGGGAAAGGGATGAAGTTGTCACCTTGGTTCGTAGGACCTTTTAGGATCAAGGAGAAGATTGGACCAGTTGCCTATTGTCTTGTACTACCACCCCATTTGCATAAAACTCATGATGTTTTTCATGTATCTATTTTACAACATTATGTTTCTGATGAATCTCACAAATTGGATTGGAGGGAATTGCAGGTCTCGGACATGGGAACCGTAGTGGTCGAACCATTATGCATATTGGACCGTAGGGTTCGACAGCTCAGACATTGCATGGTGGACCAAGTTAAGGTCTAGTGGGACAAGTATAGCCAAGGATCTGTTACCTGGGAGGATACAGAGACTATACGTCGTGACTAACCCACACTTTTCAAGCATCTGTGATGCCCATTTTGACTTAGATATCTACCTATGTTAAGGTTCTATTTTTCAGTTCCATGTTATTTATTTATGAACGCTATGTAATATTGATGCATTTAGTTGGACATGTGAAACTACTTATATAAATCATTAGATGGATTAGGTATTGATGATGGAAATGTTTGATGTATGACCTAATGTATGACTTACTTGGTGATGATTTATCTAGTGCATGACTTATCAGAGTTATTGTTGTTTCATGTATGGCTTAAGTGGATATGATTTATTTAATGAATGACTTAGTGAAATTATGATTTATTTCCAGTATGAACTACAAAATTGACACGTGGATACTAGACTTAATAACATGATGTTTAAGATCACTTATCTATATATATCTTGTTGTTATATATATGCATGAATGAGAACTAACCCGCAGATTGGAAAGAACTATATGATAGCCAAGATCTACTCTTCCATTGGGGAAGGTCGAGACATCTAATGAGGAAAGGTATGATGTACATTGTTCTATTACATTTTGTATCTACTGGATATGCACTCTTATGACATGGGTAAAATGTAAATGGCAGGTGACAAGACTACCTGACTGGATTATTCGATGACAAGTATCCAACCAACATTGTAGTGTGGTCCATATTAGGGTGTTGACCCTAGTTGTAAGGAGGGGTGGAGGTATTTCCCACTGTGTAACCTCCAAACCTGGAATCATGGGAGGGCAGTGATGGACACGCTCCCCTAGACGTGTGATGACGATTGCCAGTTGCCTATTGGGGAAATTAGGTTGATATAGTCGATGCTTTCGCCATATTGGTTTTATCAGTGATTAGATTGGTATAGTCGATGCCACAGTATATAGCTGCAGATGATGGATAGGGTGGGAACAGAAGTAGGTCAGGAAGGATAGGCAGATATAGATCAGTTAGAGACTCTTGATGGGACATGATGTCATTGTTTGACTTATCAAATTTTACTATTATAACTCTTTTTCTATTTTGTTATGTCTTATTTTCAAATTGCTTCTAACTCCTTGTATCTTTTTCACTCGAAGTTCGAGACGAAGTTTTCTAAAGGAGGAGTGTATGTAATGGCCTACTTAATCTTATCATGCAAATTTTATTAGTGCTTAAATTACCTGAAAATATTGACTTATAATTATCAAAAAATATTGGTACATACCTACATTGGTGAAACTATAAATTTATTACTGATATAAATTTTATTATTATTCAATTCCCAACTTTTCTTCTCAAATTTAAATTTTGATAGGATATGGTCTCCTTCCATTTATTCCAATTTAAATATCCATATCCCCAAAATGTCCACTCAAATTCACTTGTAAGAATATATGGTCCTCTCCAATTAATTACCCAATTATATATCCACATCTTATCCCCAAAATGTCTTCTCAAATTTACTTGGGAGAAGATGTGGTTCTCTCCAATTACTTACTAAATTAAATATCCATATCTTATCCCCAAAATGTCCTCTAAAATTTAATTGGGAAATGATATGGTAAGAAAAGTTAAATGAAAGGATGAGGGGGTAGTTATCACATTAATGATAGGTGGTTGAGGTGGATGAGAGGAAGAGACATAAAAGGGGGAGGATGATGAGAGGAGAGGGGGATTCTTGGTCTTGGTTTTGGTTTTGGTTTTGGTTGTGGTCTTGGAGGATTTTGTTTTGGGAGGAAGGTGGAGAAAAGAGAAGGGAGAGAAGGAGAGTGTTTGTTTAACTTGGACACACTACATCTGGTTGGACTTGGGCTCGGAGGGCTAGGGAACCTATGGAGGTTCCCTGGGCTAGGAAATACTTCCTAGTTGGCTGGGAGGTAAATCCAATCGGGTAGTCAAGAGGAGCATCCCAACAGAGTCAGGAGCTCAGGAGCATCTCAACTAAGTTATTGGAACATGTATTCCTATGTTTATTGATTACTTATGTAAATGGTTGCAATGAAATTCTTACTTATTTAATTTGTGGTAATTAAATTTTAATGGTATATTATTATCAAATAAATGTTTAGATAGAAATAAGTTATTTTTCATTTTATTGTATTTAACAACTAGAGAAATTTAGTTTTTAGTTAGAGGACCGTAGGAGGGAGCCTCACACAACCTGCATAACCAAAATAATCTGATGTTTATGGTTAACACAGTTTGTCGAACTCAAAAATAGATAGTATTCGAACAAGCAAGAAGGATTTACCTGATTTGTGGAAGTTTAATCGATTCCATTTGCGAAAGCATGGACACTGAGGCATAGTCTGCAAATGGTGACAATAGATAAATCCTAGAACAACTATGTGCAGGACTAAGTGCAAAGGCTACCATAAACGGGCGTTGCAAGAAGTCAGTGCTCGTTTTTCCTGAGGAAGGCAACAGATGATGAGTTGCAGAGCTCGAGTTTCCAGTGAGACAGGATATGAATGAGCTTGGTCGACGATAGTCCAAATAAGTGGTTACCCTAAACCCTCTACCTTTTCTCTCCACCCTGTGATGTGAAAACCTCGAGCTAAGCATCAGATCGATGTAGATGGAGGTGAGGAAAGGACGTGCACCTTGAGATGCACCTCGAAGGTTCGAGATCCACCAATATGAATAACATAAACCATAAGACATACCGAAACTATATGCAATGAGTCATGTTACTAAAAATAATAACACAATATATGGTATGATCTATGCTTATGTCGTTAACATTATTAACAATTGTACAATAATTAAAAGTGTGTAAATGCTTAAGCGGTGGTACAACCTTTCGTAATATTAAACAGATTTCTGAATTGATGCTAACGATCTTTCATGGTAATTACAGTGTACAATTGCTTAGTAATAAGTTTATATATATATATATATTTTAAAATGAATGTGTAACATAACAAGGGTTTCTTCCGCATCTGACATTATACATATTCATAACAAACAAAAATTAAAAAGGAAAAGGAAATTTTTTTCCTTGTGGGCTCAAACTAAAAATGTCCTTTGTATGTCCTTTTTGAAAACTGTGTATCATATGTATAACTTGACAAATCCAATATGGTACTCCCAATGCAAAAGAGAAGATTGCTAACTAATTCACAATGTCACCATGGAGGGAAAACTCGAGTGTAAGAGTTTATTTTATGGCATTTTCGTAAGTAAAGAACAAAACAGTTCATTATACAAGTCCAAAAATTGATGACAGCAATTATGTATTTAAGTATCATAGAATAAGTAAAAAGAAAATAGTGTACGGAGTTCATCTTTGAAAAAAGAAAATTGCAATTTTTTTATCATCTCAGAAATCGGATATGATTCTTGTTATAAATATCTTCGAAGAAAGTTTAAAGATTAATAACTTTGTTATAAAAAAATTAAGAAAATATTATATTTTTTTTTCAGAGAAAGCGTTATAAAAATTAATAATTATATATATATATATATATATATATAAGAGATAATAAAACAATGGTAAAAATTAATAATTTAAAAATAAATGATTAATATTTATAGTTATATTTAAAAATTAAATATTTAAAATAATTATAATTTTTTTGAAAATAATATGATTAATGTCTATTTTTTTTAAAAATAGTTTTAATTCTTTTTAAAATAAGATGATTAATAATTTCCTATAATGTTTTTATTAAAACATTGTATATCTAAAATAATTTCAAGCAATCTTCGATATAAGAATGAAAATGTTCAATAATCTTGTTATAATTTTTTAAATATGGTAATTCAAGATTAAGTATTTAAATAATTTAAAAATAAAATAAAATAAAATAATAATTATTAAAATAGAGTTGATTAAAAATTTTAAATATATAATTAAAATAATTATTGTTAAAACCTATTTTTTATGTGAAAAGGTAAATTATCAAAACTATTGGAAAAAATACACAATGATGCATTTTTTAATAATAGTATTTCGCAACATCGAATTGTGACAAAGATTGTCTTAATATGAAAACCAAAATATCGTCCAACATCACATTGTGACAAAGATTGTCTCAATATAAAAATCAACCATGGTCAACCATTGCAACTACATCACATTGTGACAAGGATTGTCTCGATATAAAAATCAACCATGGTCAACCATTTGCAACTATTGTAAATTATGGTCAACCATAGTCCAATGTCACATTATGACAAAGATTGTCTCAATATGAAAATAAACCATGGTCAACCATTTGCAACCATTGTAAACCATGGTCAATCATGGTCAACCATGGTCCAATGTCACATTATGATAAAGATGGTCTCAATATGAAAATAAACCATGGTCAACCATGGCACAACGTTGCATTCTGACAAAGATTGTCTCAATATGAAAACCAACTATGGTAAACCATGGTCAACCATGTTTATTTATCAATCAAAGGGTTCATATTCCTAGGGTATAATATTATTCATAGGGTTTATAATATTAATCCTAAGATTTAATATAAATCTCTTGGGTTTATAGCCATGGTCAACCATGGTACAACGTCACATTATGACAAAGATTGTCTTGATATGAAATTCAATCATATTCAACCATCATCAAGCATGATCAATCATGGTCAACCATGGTCCAACGTCACATCGTGACAAAGATTATCTCAATATGAAAATCAAACTTGGTCAACCATGTTCAATCATGGTCAAACAACACATTGCGAAAGATTTTCTCGATATGAAATTCAATCATGGTTAATCGTGGTCAATCATGGTGAATATGAAAATCAACCATGGTCATTCATGGTCAACCATTATCCAAATATTGTCTCAATATGAAAATCAAACATGGTCAACCCTCATTGACCATGGTCAATCATGGTCCACCATAGTCCACCATGGTCAACCATCACAACCATCGTCAACCATGGTTATTGATGGTAAACCATAGTCCAACATCATATTGTGACAAAGATTGTATAAATATGAAAATAAACCATAGTCAAATGTCACATTGTGACAAAGATTATCTCAATATCAAAATCAATCATGGTCAATACAAAAATCAACCATGGTCCTACGTCACATTGTCCCAAAGATTATCTCAATATGAAAATCAGTCATGGTCAACCATGGTCCAACATCGCATTGTGACCAAGGTTGTCTCAATATGAAAATCAACCATGGTCAACCATGTTTGTTTTAGGGTTTATAATATTTATCTTAGATTTTATATACCTTGGGTTTACAATATTAATCCTTTGGGTTTTTAGTATTAATCCCTTGCGTTTATTAGTGCCTTGGGTTTATAATATCAATCCCTTAGGTTTATTAATATAAGGGTTCATATTCCTAGGGCATAATATTATTGATACGATTTATAATAGTAATCCTAGGGTTTAATATAAATCCCTTGGGTTTATAATCCATTGGGTTTATAATATAAATTCTTTGGGTTTATAATATTAATCATAGAGTTTATATTCCAAGGGTTTAATATTAAGCCTAGGGTTTACAATATTAATCCCTTTTGTTTATTAATTTTAGGGTTTATATTCCTAGCGTTTAATATTCATCTTAAAATTTAATGTTATTCCCTTGGGTTTATAATCGCTTGGGTTTTTAATATTAATCGTAAGGTTCATGATATTAATCTCAGTGTTCAATATTTATTTTAGGATTTATAATATTTATATTAGGGTTTATAATATTAATCCCTTGGTTTTATAAAATCAAGGGTTTAATACCATGACATTGGAATGGTACAAAAATGTATCCAACATCACATTGTAACAAAGATTGTCTCAGCGTGAAAATGAGTGTAACAATCATTGTCGCAATATTACATTACATTGTAAGTTATTCAATGTCACATTGTTACATTACAAAACTTGGGTTTAATACAAGGTTTATAGTATTAGGGCCTTTTAATATTTAGTTTATATATTAAAGTTTAATATTGAGTTTATAATTTGTAGTATCAGGGTTTATATTATTAATCTTAGGGTTTAATATATTAACCTTGGGTTTCTAATATTAATACCATGGGCATATTAATCCCTTAGTTTTATAATATTAATCTCTTGGGTTTAAAAGTATTCCCCTCGATTTATAGTCCATTGAGTTTATAATATTAATCCCTTAAGTTTATTAATTCCTTAGATTTATAGTATTAATCTCTTGGGTTTATAATATTAATTCTAAGGTTTATAATATTTATTTGAGGGTTTATATTCCGAGAGTTTAATATTAATCCTAGGGTATAATGTTATTCCCTTGGGCTTATAATCCCTCACGTTTTTAATATTAACCCAATGTGTTTATTAATCCCTTGGGTTTATAATATTTATCCTAGAGTTTCTAATATTAGTCATAGGGTTTATATCCTAGGGTTTAATATTAAGCCTATGGTTTATAACATTAGTCTTAGAGTTTAATATTAATCCATTGGGTTGATTAATCTTAAGGTTTATGTTTCAATATTGTCTCAATATGAAATCAATCATGGTCAACCATGATCCAACGTCGCATTGTGACAAAGATAATGTCAATATGAAAATTAACCATGATCAACGATGGTTAACCACGTTTATTTTAGGGTTTATAATATTAAACCCTTGGATTTTTAGTATTAACCTCTTACATTTATTAGTTCCTTAGATTTATTAATTGCTTAAATGTAATATGCTTAGTGAAAAAACACCCCACTGATGTAATATCTTTTAAAAAAAAAAAAAAAACAATTCACTTCAACAAAGAAATGCCACTATTGTTGTAGTAAAAGACAATGTTACTGAAGCATAATGCATCTCTCTAATCTTCATCATACCCAAAACAATACCCAACCAATATGTTTCACCAAATATATGTTTTTATGATACGTTGGCCCAAATAATTATTACAGTTGTTGACGACCCAAACAATATGTTTCACCAAATATATGTTTTTATAATACATTGACCCAAATAATTATTCCGTTGACCATGACTTCTAAGCATTGTTGGTCATTTATGCAAGGAACTATGAATTAACACAACGACACTCACTGTGGCGAGATCGCAGGGGAGGAAAGCATTGCAGATTTGGAGCTGTGCATCCTACGCCAAGGTCTCATTCCATCCTATACTGGTGCCCACCTGTGGAGGCCACATCACTTTTATCTATGTCCAAGAGCCACTAATAGCTCATCGTTTGCGTCCCAATCCCAAAAATGATTCTGGACGGCATTTACGTCTGTCGTTGTTGGACAGTGAGGACAACGACATGGTAGATTATTTCGTTGTCACCAGGGGTCCGTGATCCCTTCAATCAGATGAGGTGCTGCGTACACAAAACACAACTAGTGTTTGTTTTTTCAAATTGAACCGGGGAGGGGAGTTGTGGGCTATTTGTGGGATCTTCATTTTCAGCTGTGATTCTGGTACTAAATAGATTAGGTCCTTATAATAGATAATGTCATTGATAACTCTATACTGGATGTGTGATGACTGTCTATCAAGATCTCACAGGTTGACCAGTTCTTTGAGTATTCTACCAAAAGATGGGACTTCCAATTTTCCATAATGTCTAGGACGGAGAAGGGACTTCCAATTTTCCATAATGTCTAGGAGGGAGAAGGGAATAGGTCTCGTACATAAGGCATCTTTTACTGCATTGTTTGTTCCTTTGACACATTTGATCTCAAAGTCGTAGGCTTGGATCTTGCTAACCCATTTTTGTTGTCTTTCGTTATTCATTTGGGTTTGTTAATCGATTAGGCTTATAATGCTAAACCTAAGGTTTATAATATTAATATTAGGGTTTATTGTTTATTATAGGGTTTATAATATTACTTTAGGGTTTATAATATTAATTCCTTGTGTTTAATATTATTCCCCTAAGTTTATAATCCTTTGGGTTTATTGGTCTCTTGTGTTTACGATATCAATCCCTGGATTTATTAATCTAAGGGTTCATATTCTTAGGGTATAATATTATTCATAATATTATATCCCCTGGGTTTATTAATCTAAGGGTTCATATTCTTAGGGTATAATATTATTCATAATAATTTAAACCTCTTCAGTTAATAGTCCATTGAGTTTATAATATAAATTTTTTGGGTTTATTGATCCCTTAAGTTTGGAATATTAATATTGAGTTTTTAATATTGATCCCTCGAGTTTTTTAATATTAATCCCTTTGGTTTATAATTTGTAATCTTAATCACTTGAATTTATAATTTGTAATATTAGGGCTTATAATATTAATTTGATGGGTTTATGATATTAATTTCTTAGGTTTTTAATACATAGGGTTTATAATATTAATCTCTTAGGTTTTTAATCTTTGGGGTTTATAATATTAATTCCTTGGGTTTATAATATTAATAATTACTTAGGTTATTAATGTAAGATTTGTAATGTTAATCCCTTCGATTTTTAATATTAATTCTTTGGGGTTTTAATATGTTTGTTTTTTATTCTGAATAATCCCTTGTGTTTACAGTATTAATCCATTTAAGTTATCATTTAATAATTGATAATATTTTATTAATATGAAAAATAATATTAAAATTAAAATTACTAGTTATTAATATTAATATTATTAATATATTTTTTAATGAAATCAATAATAATAAATTTATTAATATTTATTAATATTAATAAATAATAATAAATATAGTCTCTATAAACTTTTAGTAGATTTTAAAAATCAGTCAAATATAATTATGCTAGTTTTTAGTATATTTTAAAAATCAGACAAACCCTTATTAAAATCGCTGTTTACAGGATTGTACAAATTATCGAATTGCAGATCACGCAGATTGTACGTTTAAATTAATGAAATTGCAATTATCGAAATTCATGGTCAAATAATAATTAAAAACATTTTAAAAAGCGATTTGAATACCCTACGGCTTCGCAGACTAACTTTATCTGCACGTGAGGAGGCGCACTGAGAATATCTTTATCTGCAAGTACTGAGAAGAACATTATCGCAAGAAAAACTGATGAGAAAAACATTATCTCGAGGAAAACTGATGAGAAAAACATTTTGTGGATCAGAGGCCAAAATAGACTCAGGAAATATGGAAATGCCGCCGAAAAATTGTGTTCCAGCTATATATTAATAAAGAAGGAAGGAAGAGGAGCAGAGATAAACCTTTTGAGGTTGCCGTTTGACAGTTGTTAGATCAACGAGAAATACCTTCCC
Organism: Pinus tabuliformis; assembly: GCA_031772625.1. Classification (NCBI taxonomy): domain Eukaryota; kingdom Viridiplantae; phylum Streptophyta; class Pinopsida; order Pinales; family Pinaceae; genus Pinus; species Pinus tabuliformis. The sequence goes on along the minus strand of CM062806.1, from coordinate 516,966,956 downwards.
CTTCAAAAATCATTTGATCATTTTCTGTAGTTTCTCTACAGAATGGCTCGTCCGAACCCCAATTACACCGCTTACCCCTCCACCTCCACGGCTCCAGCTCCGAACCCCAATTACACCACTCACTCCACCTCCACCGCTCCATCTCCGAACCCCAATTGCAGTTGCCATTTCGACGTTTTCATCAATTACTGCCCTTCAGATGTTCAGAATAATTTCGCTAGCCATCTCTACAATCGTCTACTTGACCGTGGATTCAGAACATTTTTCGAACGGCCAGAAATGCAGCTGGGAGACCGCTTAGATTCTCGAGTAGAAGGAGCCATTGCAACCGCCTCTGTTCATATCCCCATATTCTCTCCAGGATACGCCAAATCAAAATGGTGCCTCAATGAACTCCTGTTGATATTAAAGTCGAAGACTGTAATTATTCCAGTCTTTTATAATGTTCCTTCTGATCTACGGATCAGGATGGTTGAGGGCAAAGAGCAAGTGCCAGGTCAAATCTCGGGACTTCTTGGGGATCCTGTGGGCAACAATGGCGTTTATGATGAAGCCCTGCGAGATCATGAAAAGAAAGGGAGATGCGGCCAACAAACAATCACAGATTGGAAAAAAGCGCTGTTTGACGTTTCACATTTAAGCGGTTTGGAGCTTGAGGCGTGTAAAAGGTTGGAACTCTTATCTGTTATTGTCCGGATAATCAGGTTCAATGTAGTGTCATAAACAAAGTTTTTAGTACTTATGTTTGGCTTGCTTTTCTTTGAATAACCAGTGATGAAGGCGAGCTCGTGCACAGGGTAGTGCAACGGGCGGAGGAAGAGGTTGCAAAACCACAATTTCAGGTGGGCAAATATGTAGCTGGGTTGGATAAAAAGCTTGAAGATCTTGAAAAGGCAGTATTATTACAGCGGCAGCAACACAAAGGAAAGGCCAAGTTTGTGGGGATCGTGGGTGTTGGCGGAGTCGGAAAGACGACCTTGGCAACAGAATACTTTAACCGCAATAAATCAGCCTACCGTCAATCCTGTTTTTTATCGGACGTGAGAGAAGCTGCAGGTAGGAGCTCTTTACATTCCTTGCAGAATAAACTCATAAAAGACTTGACTTTAAGGGATCATAAAATAGTCAGCGTGGCTGAGGGTAAGGAGAAGCTTTCAAGTTATCTACGGTATCGTCGGGCCCTCATAATTTTAGACGATGTGGATGATGTTGACCAGATGAATGCATTATTTTCACCTCAGATTGAGGTACTCCATTCAGGTAGCTTAATATTAGTTACATCCCGTAATAAGGATGTTCTTACAATGTCAGGAATGAGAGAGTCAGACATTTACAATCTGACAGGCCTCGGTAGAGAACATTCTCAAGAGCTCTTTTCTTTGCATGCCTTTCACAAGCGTCTTCCCGTCTTCAGATTTAAAGAAGTTGTTGCAAAGTTTCTGGATGTGTGCGGTGGATTGCCGTTATGTCTCAAAGTGCTTGGGGCGCTCGTTTATCAAAAGGATTTGAAGTATTGGAAAACCCTATTGCGCAAAATATCACAAGTAGCTTCCACCGATATACAAGGCATGCTTAAAATTGGCTACGACAGTCTAGACGACCAGGAAAAAGAGATATTTTTAGACACTGCATGTTTCCTCGTCAAAGAAGAGAGGGATACGGTTATAAATATTTGGGAGGCATCCGGCTGGGTAGGACGGTTGAATCTTCAGAACCTATTGAATAATTGTTTTGTAGAGATCGACAGTAAAGGCCGAATAAGAATGCAACATCATCTCATTGATTTGGGCAGAGAATGGGCAGAGAAAGAGCCTCCCAGTTTTTATCGTCGTCTTTGGCGCCTCGCTGAAAACGAATTTCATGATGCGTATCAAAAACCAACTGTAGGTGCTTGAAAATCCAGACATTACTTTGTGTCCTCAAATAAATTTATGCTTATTGAAATGCTATGTTAACAGAAACGAGAAACGGGAAACGAAACGAGAAACGAAAACGGTACGAGAAACGGAGTTGGGAGGTTTCGCACTCTAAGAAACGAGGAGAGAGAAAATTAATCGTATATGTGTTAAAGGAAAACAAATCAACTAAAAAAAGGACAATAGTACATAAATAATCAATTTTCTATATACTTGGCATAAGCCTCTAGATTATTGAATGAATACATGACTGAAATCTACAATAAAGAGTGAAAATACAAGCTGAGAATGGGAACTACCACCTGTAAAAAATTTCCCATAAAATATATGCACCGTTAGCTAAAATAACCGTAAAAAACGGCGTTTCCGTCTGGTTTCCGTTTCTTACACGTTTTATACGGGGAACGGTGGCAACCGTCCCGTTTCTGGTAACATTGAAATGTACATCTCTTGTTGTAAATTCTGAACTTTGTAAATATGTAAACATAGTTTCTAACAGTTTTCAAATAACAATTTAGGTGCGCGGAATCAACATGGTTGAAGTAAGATCTGGTTCATCAGTAAACAACCCTGTGGAGCTCAACAATAGTTTTAACTTTTGTCGATATGAGCAGGTTGCAGCTGGTTAAGGCTGAAGGTGATTGTCTGCAAAGCATATCAACCCTGCTGCAACATTCAGATCTTATTTGGCTTTGCTGGAATCGTTGTCCGTACACCTCCCTGCCTTCTTGGATTCCAACCAGGAATTTGAGAGTTTTACGAGTGGCCGGGAGCAAATTGGAAACATTATGGCATCATGAAAGTGATGTATGTGATGTCGTGTTTAGCTTAGTTTAAACTTCTCAGATATTTTTATCATTTAGATTATTATTATATCTAAAAATCGTTTGAATCGTAGGTATAACTTTTCAAATTGAGAACGTGGCATCTGTTTATACCTTTTTACCAATAAAATTTTAATAATGAAAATTGCAATTGAGGAAGAAGAAGTCCAAATCAACTTTAATCTCCGAAATTTATATTCTAGATTGCACTGAATTGCAGGCACCTTTGAACTTGAGGGAGTTGATTATTGATGCAGCAACAGCAAATTTCCAGCTACCAAAGTCTATTGGGAAATTGAAGTACCTAGAAAAGGTTGAACTGAGATGCACTATGGAATCATTGCCGGAAGAGTTCTTTCATCTCACCTACCTTAAACATTTGAGAATGTATGCACGTGGGAAGTCGCTAACACTGCCTGAGTCGTTCGGGAATCTTACAAACCTTTGTGATCTTGACTTGACTGGCTGCTACGCGTTGAAATGTCTGCCAGAGTCGTTCGGTAATCTTATGAACCTCCGCGATCTTCACTTGTCTGGGTGCTCGCAGTTGCAAGAACTGCCAAACTCGCTTGGGAGTCTCACAGCCCTCCAGCAGTTTGACTTGTCTGGGTGCTCCCAGTTGCAAAAGCTGCCAGATTCCGTCGGGAATCTAACAGGCCTCCAGCAGCTCGACTTGTCTTGGTGCTCCAAGTTGCAAGCGCTGCCAGACTCGGTCGGGAATCTAACAGGCCTCCAGCGGCTTGACTTGTCGGGGTGCTCCAACTTGCAAGCGCTGCCAGACTCCGTCGGGAATCTAACAGGCCTCCAGCAGCTCAAGTTGTTTAGGTGCTCCAACTTGCAAGCGCTGCCAGACTCGTTCTGGAATCTAACAGGCCTCCAGTGGCTTTACTTGTCTGACTGTTCCAAATTGCAAGCGCTGTCAGTCTCCGTCGGGAATCTAACAGGCCTCCAGCGGCTCGACCTGTCTGGGTGCTCCAGCTTGCTAACGCTGCCAGCCTCCGTCGGGAATCTAACAGGCCTCCAGCAGCTCGACTTGTCTCGGTGCTCCCACTTGCAAGGGCTGCCAGCCTCCGTCGGGAATCTAACAGGCCTCCAGCAGCTCGACTTGTCTCGGTGCCCCTACTTGCTAGCGCTGCCAGACTCCGTCGGGAATCTAACAGGCCTCCAGCAGCTCGACTTGTCTCGGTGCTACTTGCGAGGGCTGCCAGACTCCTTCGGGAATCTAACAGGCCTCTGGCAGCTCGACTTGTCTCGGTGCTACTTGCGTGGGCTGCCAGACTCCTTTGGGAAACTAACAGGCCTCCAGCAGCTCGACTTGTCTAATTGCTCCAGCTTGCGAGGGCTGCCAGACTCCGTCGGAAATCTAACAGGCCTCCAGCAGCTCGACTTGTCTGGGTGCTCCAGGTTGCAAGCGCTGCCAGACTCCGTCGGGAATCTAACAGGCCTCCAGCAGCTCGCCTTGTCTGGGTGCTCTAGGTTGCAAGCGCTGCCAGACTCCGTCGGAAATCTAACAGGCCTCCAGCGGCTCGACTTGTCTGGGTGCTCCAGGTTGCAAGCGCTGCCAGACTCCGTCGGGAATCTAACAGGCCTCCAGCAGCTCGCCTTGTCTGGGTGCTCCAGCTTGCAAGCGCTGCCAGACTCCGTTGGGAATCTAACAGGCCTCCAGCAGCTCGGCTTGCCTGGTGCTCCAGCTGGCAAGCGCCGCAGGCTCCGTCGGAAATCTAACAGGCCTCCAGCAGCTCCAGCTCGCAAGCGCTGCCAGGGTCCGTCGGGAATCTAACAGGCCTCCGGCAGCTCGGCTTGCCTGGTGCTCCAGCTCGCAAGCGCTGCCAGGCTCCGTCGGGAATCTAACAGGCCTCCAGCAGCTCGGCTTGCCTCGGTGCTCCAGCTCGCAAGCGCTGCCAGGCTCCGTCGGGAATCTAACAGGCCTCCAGCAGCTCGGCTTGCCTCGGTGCTCCAGCTCGCAAGCGCTGCCAGGCTCAGTCGGGAATCCCTCCAGCAGCTCGGCTTGCCTCGGTGCTCCAGCTCGCAAGCGCTGCCAGGCTCAGTCGGGAATCTAACAGGCCTCCAGCAGCTCGGCTTGCCTTGGTGCTCCAGCTCGCAAGCGCTGCCAGACTCCGTCGGGAATCTAACAGGCCTCTAGCAGCTCAACTTGTCTTGGTGCTCCTACTTGCAAAGGCTGCCAGACTCCGTCGGGAATCTAACAGGCCTTCTGAACCTGGACTTGACTTCTGAACCTGGACTTACTGGGTGCTCCAAGTTGGGAGTGCTGCCATAGTCGCTCGACAATCTAACAAACCTACGGAGGTATGGACCTTGACAAGGGGCATTCAAAAGTGCCATAAATCCTACTTATCTCAAAGTTTCAACATGAGCAGAGAAGTTAAATGGGACTACGAAGGAGGATTCTAGAAGCCATTTTTGCCGAAAAAGGAATGATTCATTACACTGGCTGATGTCCATGTCCAGTATAGTCGAAGTTTCGCAAGGCCTGGAAGCCCTTTTATTTTCTCCAATGCAGAATTTTCCTGTGCGTCCAACAATGTGCGCCCTCTCGGATCAGGTAAGGCCTCTTTTTCTCTTCCACCCTTTTCCACATTGGCGATTGCCACTTCATGTTGGGAACAATCAACTGTGCTGGCAAACACTCTTTTCTTGTATAACATATCATAGCCATTCTCAACTGTTTCAACTCTGCAACTGAGCCGGGCAAACGGTTGAAATTGGAGCAACAATTATGTATAGATAATGTCAGGTTACTACCAATCGAAGATTGCAGCATTTCGTAAGAAGGGGATTGTAATCTCAGAATTTTCAAATTGCTTTTGTTTCCAATAGCATTACATTCCTTAAAGTGTCTATGCAAACAATTTACTTCTTCCCTGAAGCACAGACAATGCCAGGTGCCCGCAAAGACGCTGGATGATTGGTCATCAAAACAAACCCTTTTCTGTGCTAGTGAAATATTTGCAAGAAATTGTGCATAGAATCTGCCTCCCCATGATTTCAAAGTTCCACCTCAGCATAATTTTAGTATGCTTCATGGTTCTCTCCATAGTGTAGCGGTAGAGTTACAGTTATTAATGACTTCCAAATCTACTGACAACCTCAAATATATGAGGATGACAGCTTTTGACACAATTGTTGCACCATTTTAATTACCAATTATCAATGTCCCTTATAAAAAAATCTTATGAAACTACAGTTAACCATAGCCATTTTGAAGTGTTTATTAAATATGGCCCGTAGGCATATTGCATGGAGTGCGACAATATCCATGAATTTCTTATATACCAGTGGCAGAGTTTAATTGATAAAGGTCATTAACTAAAATCTTCTTCGGGATACACAGTTTGGTGTCTTTTCTTCTTATTCTTATCAATTTATTTATTTTATTGCTGTTAAGAAGTTTATAAAGTATCATTTTAAAAATATGTTTTTGTCTATTTTAGTTTTTAATCATATAAAAGTTCAAGAATAGTAAGGAAGTTTCAAGATTCTAAATTAAATCTTAGTTTTTAATCATATAAAAGTTCAAGAATAGTAAGGAAGTTTCAAGATTCTAAATTAAATCTTAGATTAGATTAGGGCTAAGTTTTTATTTTCAAAATTAAATAATTTCATTAACCAAAATTATATATTTGGAACTATTTTTATTTTATTAGTTATTTTATTAGGAATCGTTAAAAAAAAAAATATTTATTTTATTATAAATTTTTTTAATTTGTGTTTTAGTAATTTATTTATTTTATTAGGATTCGTTTAAAAAAAATTATTTATTTTATTATATATTTTTTTTAATTTGTGTTTTAGTGATTAGTAAGTGCTAGTTAAAATTATGTGTATACTGTTAGAGTTAGTTTTTCCAACACTTCATTTCCTTATGAGTTAAGTATTGTGATTTGTAAGCTTATATAGGGACTTGCATCTGTCTAGTTGTCATAGTTATCCTTAATCTCTATTGGACCTCCTCCATTGCTATCTAATGGTGGTCTTATATGCACTTTTACATAAAATTGTGAGTAATAGAATATTCTTACATAGTATCAAAGCACGTGATGCATGCCCTGCCAAATTTTTAGTCTTACTTTTGAATGGGGAAACATGTTTGAAGAGATTAATGCCTCCTAACTATGGTTTGAAGAAGTTCTTTTGACTAGGGATATTAATTTTCATTAAAGTCCCAAGGATTATTTCTTGTGAAAATCATGACCATATGTCTATGCAATGTATTTGGTGCTTTGATTGTGGGCAGTTATGAAACACTTGTTGGGTAGTTATGCAAAACTAGGTGAATTGGTCTTATTTATGTTGTGATTGGAAGCTTAAAGCTATTGTTGTTGTCATCATTAATCTTCTTTTGTAGTAAGTGTTTTGCTTCTGTAGCTGGATCGGTTTGACTTGTGTCATTCTTGGAAGTGTAAAGCATCTTTTGTAGTCATCATCAACTTTGTTTTGTTACAATTTTGCTTTTATAGCTAGTTGAAACACATTTTCCACCTTGGTGTTATCAAGATGAGTAAAATATTGGAAGAGCTTCATGAGAAGAAGGTAGATGATGAAATTTGTAAAGAGATCATTTAATCGCAGTCAGTTGTAGCTTTATCGCAGGAATAGAATGTAACTCTTAAGAATAGGTTGCAAACTTCAGTAGCTGAGAAAATTAAGAAGGTTGATCGTTTGGATTCAACCATGGGAAAATATTTCAAGATGCTTGTAGATGACTTTCAAGGGACGATTGACCTCCTTGAAGACGTGGAGGAGGAAGTTGGGTCTTTTTCTAACTCAAGAACTGAAAAATTTGAAGAGAAAAAAATCAGGATGTTATGGAGATTAACAGTTTATAATGAACAATGTTGGAACAATATCAACTTTTGAAACAAGACTATGGTGCATTATCTCAACAATTGATTGACAAGGATGAAGTTATTCAAAAGTTGCAATAACCTAAGCAACGACTTGAATGGGAGGTTAGTCATCTTCAGAAATTGGATATGGAGACGATTTATGTTGAGCTTCTAGACTCATCTTCTTCCACACTTAATGATTTTGAATGTATGTTGATGATCATGACTCATCACATAATCTGAATTTAATTAGGAAATAAAAAATTATAGATATGATCATAAATACAAAGATGCAGTAGAAATAACACTTCATTTCATTAATATCAAATACTGAAATATGCTTACAAACAAAATGGACATAAGACTAGCTCGTGCGATGGTAACTTAATTCTGAGAAGAGATGTGGTGGTTACATGCCTCTGAACTATGTTACAATGAGGCTCAAAGACCTATTTATTATTGAGAAATAATGGAAAACCCTAAACATCCAAAAACCTAGCCCTAGGAGATGAATTGCCAAACTATGGGCCTTGTTTGGGTAAATTGGTACATCAACTTCTCGGGGTCGTAACTTTGGCGTACGATCTCTATTTGACATGCACAATATTTCATTAGAAAGATCAACTCGATTTATGAAGCCCGATGTTGATACTGGTTTTTCCAAAAAATCGTCGTTTAGGGCCTCAAAACGGCTCCAGAAGTTCAGGACCCAAAAAACTACCAAAAATGGTAAATTTTGCTACAAATAAAGAAACTAAAAAATTGAAAGAAACAGTGGTGGGGATCCAAGTGGAATAGGCAAGTGGCCACCAATATCCATCTGGATCATTCCTCCCCCATTAGGAAGCAATGGTTCCCATTACGTTGAGTTCCTCCAAGAGATGAGGAAACTTCTCTTGAACTTGGTCCCTGGTGAAAGCGTCGGTCGACTTTGACAACTCAATACAATTGGAACTTCTGCTGGCAAGTGTTCTTGATCTGCATGTCCATTATTCGATCAGTTGTAGCTTGTTCCATGCAGTCTAGATTTAAATTTGTTCATGTGGGTTGTTCTGCAATGTCGGATGTGTCTAGTGATGGTGGAAAGCATGGTTGAAGGTGATCCACATTGAATATTAGGTGAAGGCCAAGGAATGGGGGAATGTTGAGCTCAAATGCATTGTCTTCCACAACCTTAGTAATGGTGTAAGGACCATATCAGAGTGGTCTTTTCCGATAGGCTTGGGTAAGGTGTTCCTTCTGCAAATAAAACCAAGCTTTGTCACCCACCTGAAACTTGTGTGGCACCCGATGTTGATCATGTCGCTTCTTGTACTTGGCATTTGATTTATGCATAATGTTGTGGGCCTGTTGGTGGATATGTTGGATGTGCTCAATGAAGTTGTTTGCCTTATCAACTTTAGATTGGACATGATCCAAATCTACCTGAGTAGCTACAAATGGTATGGCCACATTAATGGGACATAGTGGCTAGAATCCCAACCCCACCTGAAAAGGGTTGTGGCCAGTCGAACTATGGAGAGCCTGGTTATAAATGTGTTGGACATAGGGGAGGCTCTCATCCCATGTTCATGGATGATTTGAATTGTACATGAGCATAATGTATACGATCATCCTATTGATGACGTCTGTCTGACCATCAGTTTGGGGAAGGAAAGTTGTGGACTTAGTGAGTTGGTGTCCAACATTGACCATAAACTGGACCAAAATGTGCTGAGGAACTTGTTGTCCCGATCTGAGATGATAGGCTGTGGGATCCGAAAGTCTACCCACACTCATCCGAAGAAGGGTTTAGCAGTGGCTTCTATTGTGATATTCTTCTTGCAGGCTGCCATAATGGTCATCTTCGAGAATCTGTCAACGACCACAAAAACACAATCGTTTCCATGCTTAGTAGAAGGAAGGCCCGATATGTAATCCATGGAGATGGATTCCCAAGGTCAACTAGGGGTAGGTAGCGAAGTATAGAGGCCTTGATTCTTGATGGTCAGTATGGCAATGACACAGGCAGTGAAGGATCTGATGTAGTTCTCGACATCTTGTCGAATATTTGACCAATAGAAATACTTCTGAAGTACTACCACCATTTTCTCGACCCTGAAATTCCCAACAGCTCGATTATAGTGCGCTTCCCAAATCATCTTGGCACACTCGCTTGAAGGAACACAAAAGTGTCGCAAATGGAATAACAAAGCATCCTACAGGTGAAACTCTAGAATTTGCTGGCCCTCCAAGAGTGTTTGGTATGTGTGGCCAAATTTTGGGTCACTTTTGTAGAGAAGTTTCCAATCAGAAGTCTCGTGCCCACAAGAGTTGAGCATGGTGGTTAACGCCATGATCAGTGGTCGGATAAGGCAGTCTGCAACATTATTGGTGTTTCCCTTCTTATACTTTATATTCAAATGGAATTGTTGCAAGTATGTGGACCACTTCTGATGGTGATCATTCTGCAACTTTCCTTGCGTCTGTATGAATTGCAATGGTCGGTGGTCTATTTAGATGATTGTTTCCTTCCCAAAAATGTAATGCTTCCATTGTCAGAAGGCCTGTACAATCAAATACGTCTTTTTTCATAAGTGGGATACTTCCATACTGTGTCTGAAAGTGTCTCACTATGATATGCCACTCGATGCCCCTATTGAGTAAGGACTTCCCTAATAGCATAGTCAGAGGCATCTGTCTCGATCTAAAATGGTTGTTGCAAGTCTGGTAATGTGATCATGGGTGTAGAGCAGAGGTAATGTTTCAACTCTACGAATGCCTTCTATTGAGATTCAGACCAAAAGAAATTTTTTTTCACTCCTCCCTTGGTGACTTGACTCAAGGGCCAAGTGATATGAGAGAATTCTAACACGAACCTGTGGTAGAAATTGGAAAGAACCAAAAAGCTGCAGAGCTCTGTCAGAGTGGTTGGTGCTGGCCAATCTCGAGTGACTTGGATCTTGGCTAGATCCACATGCACCCCCCGTTCATCAATAATGTATCCCAGATATTGTACCTCGATCATGCCAAAAGTGCATTTCTCCAAATTGGCACACATCTTGTGTTGCCATAGTGTTTGGAGAACTTGTCTAATGTGGTGGAGGTGTTCTTCCCAAATCTGGTTGAAGATCAGGATTTCATCCAAGTATACCACTACAAATGAGTTGGTGAATGGCCAAGATGTCATCCATCAGCCTCATGAAGGTTGCAGGAGCATTCATCAACCCGAAAGACATAACCAACCATTCGAAAAAGGCCTCCTTGGCTTTGAAGGTAGTCTTCCAAACATTGGACAGTTAGATTGGTACTTGGTGATATCCGAACTTCAAGTCAATTTTGCTGAAATATTTTTCCCCCTTGAGTTGGTCCAAAAGGTCATCAATCCATGGGATCGGGTACCTACTCTAGATAGTGATCTTTTTCAGTGCCCGATAGTCAATACAGAGTCTCCAAGTCCCATCCTTCTTCTGTACCAACACGATCAGGGTCCCACAGGGTGATGAACTTAGATGGATGTGGCCTTTCTGGAGTAGTGCCTGAATCTGCCTCTTGATTTCTTCTTTCTCCAAAACGAAGTGTCGATAGATTAGGCCATTAGGCAATGCCGCATCTGGGGTTAGATCGATGGAGTGCTTGACCTGACAATGCAGAGGCACCCCTACAGGGAAGGTGAAGATGTCGTCATACTCCTCCACGAGCTTATCCATCTGTTGCTTTCATGCAGAGGGGCACTGTCTAGAGGTTGTGGCCACTGTCTTCTTCTTTCATTGAGGGCGTATCATCAAGAAAATAAATTTCCCATTTTTGGAAATAAGCTTACTACATTGTTTTGTAGTAACCAAAGAGATGGTGTTAGGCAATGTTACTTCCGTATCCTGTACAACTAATTTCCTAAAGTGACAATAACAATATGAGGCCTTGAATCATACACAACATGTCGCTCCATAAGTATGGTTGGCCTAATAACAAATCACAAAGATCAAGGGGAGAAACGTCACATAATACCTCATCCATGAAGGGATCGATGTTGTATGGAAGGCGAAACTACTAGCTCACACAAAAATCCTGTCCCTAGTGAAGCCACCCGATGGTGTACGGTTGTGGGTGTGTTGTGGTTAGTAAGCCCAGCTGCTTCACGACCTTTGCTGAAATGAGGTTCTTTTGGCTCTCGCTGTCGACAATGAACTGTAGCGGGGAACCCTTTACCCAAATCTGGGAGTGGAAGAGGTGCTCCTCCTCCTCTGGATCTTCGGGTTCCTCCTTCTAGATCTTCGTGGTGGCAACGGTGGTATTGGGCTCCACATCAATAATCTGCTTCTCTTTGTCATTCCCCTTGTCGGGTTCTGACTTAGAGTCATAACATGCATCTGATTTTGAAGCCTTCATCTTAGCCACCAGTGACTGCTTGGCCTGACACTCACTTGTGTTGTGAGTGGAGCTCTTATGGAACTCACACCACTTTCCCGTGTCCTTCTTCAGCTTTGAAGTGTTTTTATTTGCTTGCGGATTTACCAAGTTGTCCTAAGCCACTCCACCTTAGCTTTGTCCTTTGTTCTGCGGTTTGGGGGCACCTTTCCCTTGCTTTGGATTCACAAATCCAAAGTCTCGCATCTTCTATTTAAACTTCTGCTTGATATTGACAGTGTATCAGTGCATCATGCCAAGCAAGGAGATGTCTAGGAACTCCATCTCGTCCTGGATGTACCTGTGTAGGTAGCCACGGTACTTGAGTACCAAATGTTTCTGAGAATCCTTGATACCAAATTTTGTGTGAAAGGTATGAAAAACATTGGTATACTCCAGCACATCTTGGTCCCTTCCCTGTTGCAGTGTTGTCAACTTTATGTATTTATCCTCATAGCTCCCGACATGATAGTACTTCTCCTTGATGACATCCCGGAACGAATCAAAGTGGGTGCGGCTGAAAACAGTGAGGTCGTACTTTCATTCTTCTGCTCACAGTAGGTTTCCCACCAGTCCAAGACATGGGGGCCAGATTTGTTTTCTCGGCAGGAAAAATCATGAATAGAAAAATATCCTTCTAGTAGATTTAACCATTTATCTATGATGTCTGCATCTATTTGGCCCTCAAATATGGGCATGTCAAAGTTTATTTTTTCCTTAAAAGGAGTGGTGCCTCCAGAGTCGTTGTTGGATATGGATGCGCCGCCAGTGGGAAACCATCAAATGATCTAGGAAAAGTTATCCATCATCATGTTCCTTTGTTTCTTGAGGGCCTCCTCGAGCAATATTTTGATAGGATCTCATGCCCCATCATCTTTCTTTTCTTCCCCCGTGGGTGGACGTCAGGGTTTGCGGGGCTGATCTTGCAAATGTTCAACCAGATCGAGCCGTAACTCCTTATATCTTGACCTTGTTGGGGACATGCAAAGAAAAACAGAGAAAGAGCAGACCACTCTAATACCACTGATCCAGATTTACACATGAACGCAACAAATTACATATATGACCATAAATACAAAGATGAAATATAAATAAAACTTCATTTCATTAATATCAAATACTGAAATATGCTTACAAACAAAATGGAAATAAGACTAGCTTGTCCGATGGTAGCTTATCTCTGAGAAGAGATGTGGCGGCTACATGCTTCTGAACTTGTTACAATGAGGTTCAAAGGCCTATTTATTATTGAGAAAGAATGGAAATCCCTAAACTTCCAAAAACCTAACCCTAGGAGATGAAGTGCCAAACTATGGGCCCTGTTTGGGTAAATTGGTACATCAACTTCCCGGGGTCGTAACTTTGGCATATGATCTCTGTACGACATGCATAATACCTCATTAGAAAGATCTATCTAAGGAATACAACTTTTGAATGACCAACATCAATCCAAGACCCATGTTGGTCCCAGTTTTCCCAAAGAAAATTCATTTAGGGCCTCAAAATGGCTCTGCAAGTTCAGGACCTGAAACACTGCCAAATATAGTAAATTATGCTACAAATAAGGAAATTGAAAAACTGAAAGAAACAATTGTGGGGATCCAAGTGGAATAGGTAGGTTGCCACCAATATCCACTTGGATTATCGCATGCCTTTATCATGCCCAATTTGTAAAAACATACTACAAATACTGGGTCTCGATTGCTTAGCAAAATGGGATATACTGGAGGATTTAGGAAGAATGGATAGGGAATTGTTGCTCCTATTAACCCTACATTGCAGACATCAAGAGCAGGTCTTGGATATGATCATGTTGTTTCCTAACCTATATCCAACTATGTTGAATCTAGAGAGGTGTTGTTTCTAGTCGAAGGAATTCAGAATGATGTATTGGAAGAAAATGCTCCTACTCATTTTGATAAATAGATTGATGACATGGATACAAATGTCATTCTGAATGAAAGTGTTGTTGCACTCAACTTTGAGTCTATAGAGGAAAAAACTAAGCCATATGCACATCCTTACTAAAAGAAATTACCCAAACATCAACATTCTAGGTCACATAGTAGTCTTGCATTTAGATCGTTACAGAAGAGACATGAGAGAATGAACTGTGGATTAGTATCGATCATCAAGATTGTTTGTGGATGGATCAATGGATGTTCATGGAATCATTTGAATCAATGTTTGCAGAATTCATATCGTCGTGTAGCATCAATTGTTCATTATTGGTTGCAATTGTTCCCTTAGTTGTGTTTCAGGGGAAAATTTTCTGACAATGAAGACTATTCATTCTCACTCTTTCCATAGCTGTGTTTTAGGGGGAGCAGTTAGATAGTGACAAATATAGTTGTTGTTTCTTTGTTGACTATTGTCATTTCTTATGTTTGATCAGTGTGATGGTGACAATGTTCAGACAACTTCAAGAGTGTTTTTGTACAACATTTGAGTTGAGTTTTCCATACTTATAGGCCTCATTGTTTGTTTGTTGGTTGACGATGTTGGTTCTGTTTGAAGCCTTTGTCTTGGTTTTTTTACTGGCGCCTATTTTATCTAGAGATTTTTTGGGGGGGAGTTGATAGTGTTTGCCACCCTTGTGCCTTCACAACAATCCTACTTCAAAGATCGACCAACCTCATTAAAGTTTTATGGCTTTCATCTTAATAGTTTTGGTACTTCAACAATTCGTACCTCTTAATTGGAGCAGGCCTATGTTCTTGCCATTCAATGGATCATTATGGGTTCTAAAATTTTAGCGTCATGATAATTTGAGCATTGGAATCGTTCTCTCTTTTTGGTTGGGAGGGGGCGGCGGGGGGTTGGGAGGCGAGTTTTTTCTACAGGTTTTTCTCTCTTATGAGAGTCTGCACATGGGTACCTAATCATGCCTCATTGTTGGGACCCATTCTTTGTTTCCTTTATTCTTTCGTTACTCGCTATGTTTCGATTAACGGGGGGGGGTTAGATTTGGTTTCTCCCATGCTTAATTTCCAATATGAGTTAAGTATGGTGAGTTGTAAGCTCACATAGGGACTTGCATCTTCCTAGTTGTCGTAGTTATCCTTAACTGACACTGGGTATCCTCCACTACTATATAATGGAGGAATAAAATATTCTTGCATATGCCTTTTGTAATAATATGATGATAAATATAACTAAAATTATGTTTATACCTTATGTAATAATATGATGATAATGTTAAAAACCAAAACACAGAATAAAAAATACATGAAAATAAGGGTGTGAGGGTTATTGAAGCAAGCAATGTGCTTTCATAGCCTTAAGTCACAATTTGATGGGTTGTGGATGTTTATAATTTTTAATTTTTCAAAGTGGTCAATAAATTTGTCCGTAGTGAGGATATCAGTGATGACGTCTCCATAGTACGCATGGAAGAACATGCACCAGGGACATGTGATACGGTCCTCATGGTCCACATTAATGTCTGACAAAGATATCATAGCTTCTTAATATGTAAGTGTTCATATATAATAATAAATTAAAGAAGGTGCACACATGAAAGTCAAAGTTTGAATTTCAATGTAACCACATTTACGATTTTGTTGTATGGAAGTTTAAATTTCAATGTAACTACATTTATGATTTTGGTATATGGAAATTTAAATGTCATTGTAACCACTTTTGTAATATTGGTATATTTGAAAGATGCAAAATGATATTCTAAAAATAAATTTCATGGGAAATTAATCTTTTTTGTTGTTGTAAACTTGGTAGTACTTTCACTATTTATATTATCTGTCCAAAATTAAATTTTCCATTTGTTCCAGGTGGCCTCACCTACCTGAAGGAAACCAGGTAGCCATATGTCAGCATTAAAAGTTGTCCAAAATTTAAATAAGTCTTTCTCTATCAGCCTAACAACATTATCTATACTATCTATACTACAATTCAATTTTAACAAGTAAAAGCTATTCGTCATGGAACTTCAACAAAATGTAGTTGGACCTCTCGTTCACTCCTCATCCGAGGATATTACTGGAGCTATTGCTTTAGCGATGGAACCCAACATCTCACTCCTCTTCATATCCTGTAGTGTTTGTTCAATTATGCTTAGTGCTAAGTTGTTTCGATAAGTTTTGATCTGGACTACCGCTATCTCCCTTAGGAGCTCTGCTCTGATGGGATCCTTCTCCTTGGTGTCCTCCTTTGCCTCTGAACCTCTGCTTGTTTCCTATTCTCTACTGAGGGTCATAGCCTAGGTCACCACATTATTCATGACCCAATATTGCTCGATCATTTGTCTAAAGAGTGTGTGCTGTCCGCGAGAGTTCCTTGGGTCATGAACCATGTCCTCCCATTCTTCCATGCGAATGTCTTGGTTCCTTATGTTGTCATTTAGTTCTCATTCCCAGCCAATTATTTTGGCTCTGACCTCCGGTGGGTTCCCTTACATGTATGCATTGATGAGGTTTTTCATGTGTCCTTGTCCTATCTTTCTCTCTCTCTTGCTTTTTTCTCTGTTGGGGCCTCTCACCCCCTCAACAATCTTTTTGCATGTGTCTCTCTTGCCCTTCCTGGTCACATATTTTCTATCTCTTGCCATTTTGTCTTCGTTGTTGTTACTGTTTGCTTCTTTCCTTTTTCTAGCCTCCACTCTGTGTTGGACGTAGTTTTTGGTGAGACCTATCACATAACCATAAAAAGTATCAGGTTGTTGTTGGACTAACACTCAAACAATTTTCCACTTAACTAAGTCATGTTTGGTATCCCGCTCAAGGCCGAATGGCTTGAGATTGTTTGAGGTTCCTTTTATATTTCCCCCCACAGTCTCATGGTTTTTAGTTCTGTTGACCCTCTCTTCTTTTACCCTCAGGTTAGTCGTGCTCCGTCGTCCGTCGCTCATACAGCTTGACAGAGGCATCTACATAGGACCACCATCTGGGTAATCTGAAATACTATTCTGTACTTCGCAGGGAAGCTTAGCCATGGAGGGCCTATCTGAGGGTCTAAACAACAGGACCCTAGCCCTGTTCTTCATAGCACCAGTTAAATTCCTTCTTTTTCCTCTTTTCTCTATCCTCTTTATTCTATGTAACTCTCCATTTTTTCTCTCTGTTTTACTCGAGGAGTTCCTAGCAGGAGTCGCAAGGGCCACAATTTCTCAAATTTCATTTCTTGAGGTTACCATGGTGGAATCCTCTCCACTCCTGGTACCTGTACCATCCTCTTCTAGCCTCAGGCACCACCTGGCCAAAGTGAGCTTCCTCAGCCTAGCATCCTTACCGGGTTTTCCCATCTTTCCTCTACTCTCTCCTTTCTCTCTGTGCACCTTCTTCGATGCTAGGGTTTTAATTCTATCATATCTCCTTAAGAAATCTATATTCTTCACCCAACCAGGGTTCTAGAAGTTCCTAGATCATCTCTAACAGAATCCCTACCTATCTTGGACACTTTCCCTAGTCTTATAAAGAAAGGAATCCTAATTCTTATGAGATTCAGGGCCAGTAGAGCAACATATCGACTATCAAAGCTGGCTTCGCTACTATCTCTAGGCTGCGTCGTTGTTCCTAGACCACCTTTCTTCTCTCCTACTCTCGTTCTCGCCCACTGCATGCAACTACCTACTGTCTCTTTTCCCTTATGTTTTATTCCCCTTCCCATTCTGTCCTTACACTTCTCTACCACTTGTCTATCATATTTACTCACTGCTCTATTCCCTACGCCGTCACCTTGGGATGATGACCCTCCATCCTTTCTCACGCTAGCTCTCATTAACTATTGCTTGATCCTGGCTGCTCTTGCCACCCGTCCTCTTCTATCATCTTACCACTTGTTGGAATCGTCCTGCCCACACTCTCGCTGGCCCCTCTGCTATCCTCGCTATCTTCCTTTCCTAGCTCCACCGACCTACTCTCGGGGTCTGCTCCTTCCCTGCCCTATCCGTCCACCTGCCCTTCCCCTGTCCTCTCCCTCCACTTCCCAAACTTATTCCTATCCTTGCACTCGTATGGACAATGCCTGCCACTTCCCAGTCCCATCTCTGTTGACCCCCCTCCTCCACGTTGCTACAACCCGATCGGGGGTGGGAAATTAAAACTATTAACTATATTTGTTAGTTAAAATAATATACAAAAGTCATTTTCACTCAAATTATAATTTCACTTTTAAAAGGTGAAGAAGCATCCTTGGCGTTGTTTTTTATTAAGAAGTGAAAAAGGAAACACATGAAAGAATGAGAATCGAGCATAGCAGTCATAATGCTATGAAAAATTTATAGAGCTTTCCAAAACCCACATAATTAATGTATAGACATTAAGTGTCTGATTAAGTCACTAGTGATTTCAAGGGAACCAAAGAATTAAGAAGGTTTACCCTCAATTTTCGACATCTTGAGGTTTAAAATGTAGATATCAAAGGCAATGAAATGTCTCACACAAAAAAAATGTATTATTTATTTTTGAGATATTTTAAGTGTATGTGAACTGCATAGAGAAGAATGTTGCTACAGTTCGGTACACACATCCAAATATTTTTGTTTCAAATTGAAGGTCACACGACTTAGTATTATACTAGAAATCCATGGTGTTTATCGTTGTCTGACAGGGAGCATGTGTTAGGTCTAAAGACATTGAATTAACTTGGACTTTGTATCTTGACACAAACACTTTCTAGAAAACATTTAGTGCTCTTTGTTCTACGTTTGGTTGTTCCAAACTGTCACTCTCATTTTGTTGAATGTTTAGTACTTGGATCTGCCTTGGTTGTTCCAAACTGTCACTCTTGTTTTGTTTTTGTTTTCATGAAGTGCTTGCAAGATTATTCAAAATCTCAATTGTGTTTAGTTTTATTGTGTCATTTGTCTTAATGGTTCTGCAAAGTTTGTTATAGTCACACTTTCGAAGATGAGAAATGTGTGATTCTATTGGTTGACAAAATACAATAAATTGATATAATTTGACATCAATTTTTGTATTTTTTGGTTGTTTGTGTGATGAGATTGTTGTACTTCTGGGTTCCTTAAACAAGGAAATGAGTAATAGCAAGTGAAAATTGATAGTGAACCAAGTTGAGGATACATAAATTAAATTATTATTAAAAAATAATAAATTTCAATCTGAAATGTTAAGATATAAAAAGTTTGCAATTTTTTTTTCAAACCCAAACTAATATGGGTTTGACAAAAAACCAATGCATTATCTTCTGGAATAATAATCTTTCTTTGTTACTTGTTCAGAAATTTATCAATTTCTAATAATTATTTTATTTAAAAAAATTAATTTGTTAATATCAAATTACATTGAATCACCCTTTAATTAATTTATTGGAAATTTTATTCAAATTGTTGAGTTTAGTGCATTTTTATCTTCGACATTTATTTTCTAGTTAGCATATTGACCTAGGATACTTGATCATACTCCCCAGATTATTTTCTTGCTAGAAGTTTATATTTTAATTTTTTATTCTTGTTTCATGAAATTTTATCATTATTCGACTTTAAGAAAGTATTTTTAGAATTTTGTTTCGCATAAGAAACCTATTTTTGCATCTTAAGTTAAACAAAATCATAATTATAACATTTTGGAAATTGTTTATAATTTTTTTTATGATTAATTAATGGTTGAAAAATTGAATGTTTTGAATGTAAAAATGAGAATTTTAGATCACAATTTAGAATCATTTCACAAATATTGCATTTTATAATTTCATTTATCTTTCCTTTTTTTTGCATCTAAATCTAAATGCAGAGGTTCAATTTAGATTGCATATTCAAGCATTGCATTTTTCACTTCTTTTTTTTTCTCAATTATTTCCATTTAATGGTAAATTTGAAACATTACTTCAAAATAAGATCATTATACTCACATATCTTGACTAAAGTCTAGAAATCTACACACACTTTCCTACATCATACTTTGAAATTAGTTAGAATCTATACATACATGCATTCACTAGAAACACACTAGAAACACATTAAACCAAAATGAGTGGTCCAAAAACACTTCATAAAGCCTTAAACAAATTAGAGTGACTTTCTTTAGAGATACCCCCTCAGAATTGGAGAAAAAAAATTTGGATTGACTTTATTTAGGGATACGCCCCTCAAATTGGAGAAGAACCAACCTAAAGAGAGAAGAGTTAATGTGGTGAATGTGGGTAGCCTTTCCAAGTTATACAACTAACATATTGTGCTTGGAATTTAATACTTTAGTGGTGATAGATTTTATTATTACGTTTTGATGCTATTGCTAGGGGAAAAAGTCATTTCTTTTGGAGTTTAGAATATTTTAAATCATAAAACTTTGATGACTATTAAACCATCACTTTAAAATATTCATATTCATTTGCATGATTCCATTGAGTCAAGTTGTGTATAAGATATCTTGCTCCCAAATTGAGAGATTTAGAGATATCTTAGAAGAAAGGTAAACAAAAATGAACTTCCAAATAATTTAAACCTCCACCACATAGTCGAAGATCTTATGTTCTTGTTTTAAAAGATAGATTTACAGATCATGGCTACTCCTCCTCCTTTGATGAAGAACGTGTATAGAGCTCTTGGCATGTTGAGAATCATGGATCCCATCATGACATGCTCGAGAAATATAGGAATTAGCTTCCAATTTTGCTGCTAATAATGTAATTATTATTGAGGATCATTTGAGAATATTTTATGATGTAGGTGGTGAACCTAGTGTTGCCCAAGACCACGAAGATGAGGTGTTGATTTTATTTTTTATTTGAAATAAGATGGTTAAATTTCGTTTTGGGGTTTAACCATTACTAGTGTTGGAAGTTGGCAATATTTCCATGATGTCTACATGAAAAAATTGTCCATTATAAAATATGGTAGGTGTTGAGTTACGAAATGGGTATGTATTTACTCTTAATTCCATTACCTTTTTCCTCTTTTCTTATCTCTTCCATATCTTGATACACTAACATATTGATGGATTATGATAAGAAACAGATGAACTACTCTCGATTAAGATTTAGCCACCGTAACTAACTTTTACCCCTTTTTATGTAGAGAAAAGTCAAAAGGAACAGTTGATGTTCCCTAGAGATGGAACAACATAAACCAACAAAAGAAGAATGGGGTGTGAAGTCAGGTCAAAGGATGAATCAGGAGGATCAACGCTAAATATTAAGGGTGTCAGAAGATAGCATTCAGTTGTGAATCCCTCAAGATCTCCCGATCCTGAGGGATCACATTTATCTTTTACCTCTTTCTGACTATAAAAGCAAAAGACTGTAGGAGGAAAGGGATGGATCTCGGTTTATTTCCAATTGTAATTTTAATTTACAGACTCATGTTGTTGGAGAACATGACCGTATTGTAATGAGACTTGAGTTCAATGGTTAATATATAATTTACATTGCTATCCATTTGTATTCTCTGAAGTAGTTCAGTAGTATTCGCTGGCGGCTAAGGGCTTGACCTCTGGTGGACTAAACTGCTATCCCTTGCGTTATATATTTCTGATTCTCGCAAGTTTGATTGGTTTGATATTTTTCCCATTTTCTGTGAGTTTATCTTATTTACTATTTACCGATTTCCTATATTGAAGTTGGTACATTTTCTTTACATGTTTCGCAACATTTTCGTTTGATTCTGTTTATGCTTATTGTAGACTAATTATCCATTAAGGCAATGAACCTTATTGATTTAATCAGCTGAAAGAGTTTGGTTATCGCCACTGAACTCTCAGTTGACATCATTTCCCTTTGGATTGCTTAATTGAGATTAAGTGTGATCTAGATTGAATCAGCTAAGAAGAGATTGGTTATTGCTACTATGCTCTCGGTTGATGCCATTGTCAATTGAATTGCTTGTTTGAGATTTGATTACGATTTTAGCAGAGGATTAAGTCTTGATGCTTAGATGTAATATTTCCTTTAACAGTTGCAATTTGAGTTTTATAAATGCATCTGTTTACTCTTGTATCAAAGGTTTATACTTCATTCTAAGAAACATTACTCTCTGGATTCATAGCATGCACATATTGTGTACACTCTTGGAATAAAAGGACTTTCCCGGGTTGATGATTAATGTGAGGTAATTAGGAGTTTTAGAAGACACCTTTTATCACCCAACAATAGGATGTTATTAACTCAACGACTTGAAATGAAGAACAAAGAGAATGAAAAAATAAAGGAATTTAATAATAGGTTTAGGAAGTTGGTTGATAACATTCTTGAGAATACTAGACTTTCAAATGGTGCACTCCCATTACACAATATCGATGCATATGATGGACATTTTATCATGATGTTGAAAGTTTCATTCCCCACTACCTTTTGCACACAGATGGGCCAACATTATTGAAGAAAATATGTTTTTTCCCAATGTAGATCCCTTAGGCTCTTTAAAAACATCCCACTTCAAAAGCATAAAACAAATCTAGAACCATAAGCATGGTTGATTTTAAAATTTTAAAACCAAACTGATTTATTTTACTCACAATTTTTAATACCTATAAAATAATGTATAGTCAAACTACAATTTGAAACTGTGAAAACAAATACATTGGTGTTTCCTCTTCACTAGGGCTTGGTGAGAATGTTTTCCACTTGCTCATTCATGGACATGTACTACAACCTTACAACACCACTCTAGACCCTATCTATGATGGAGTGGTATTTGATCTCTACGTGTTTGGACTTGTCAAGAAACACTAGATTTTTTTAATGCTTGATGCAACATAGTGAATCATTGTGGGCCCCACATCAAGACCAGATAAACTTATGAGCATTTTTTGAAGCCATATGGTCTCACAATGTGACAAAGATGTAGCCATGTACTTGACCTATGTTGAGCTAAGTGCTATGAAATTTTATCTTTTCTAAACGACGAGATCATAACTAGCTCCAAATTGAAACAACTCGAAGTTATTTTCTTGTCCACTACACTCTCAATCCAATTTGAATATATGCAATCATGCAACTGCACTCCACCAACCTTGACATAAATAAGTCCATATTTTAATGTACCTCTCAAGTACCTAAGTACATGTTTCACTACCACCCCAATGCATCCCCCTAGTCTCCATAAATTGGCTTAGAGTGTTCATAGCAAGACATATATCTAGCCTAGTTTTGACCATATACATCAAGCACCCTCACAGTTGCTTATACAATGTGTTATCCACCAACTTATTCTCAAAATAATTAAGCTTCCTCAAGTTGGTAATTATGGGTGTCAACATAGGTTTGCAATCCTCCATCTCAAATCTCTTTAGGATATCAACCACATACTTTCCTTTCCTAATGAACTTCCCAATGTTCCTAGTCTAATATGATATTGTTCAGGTCTCCTCCCACAATACTAAAGGATTTTACAACTAACCTAATCCTTTGGCTTGTTCCAAGAAAAATCGATGATTCTGGTAAGGACCATAGTTACAATTTAGCAATGTGAAATGAACTTTATCCAACTTGGAGAAGCCTTCTAACAAAATTCCAAATGGTTGGTTAGAAGTGTGTAGAAATTTTGAATAATATGAAACTTATTCACAGAGATTATCCCGATTATAAACTATTGCGGAATGCATGCATAATACATAACCTCCTCTACGTTGATCATCAATTTTGCGGAATTAAAAACAGTGAAACGTCAATCGCATGTGCACATTAACACAGTATGTAACTGGGGAAAGCATATAGATGAAAACCCCCAACTATCTGTATATTATAATGATAGAGAACATGTAGCAATACATAGTACAATACTCCTCACAAGTACTCAACACTGTCTCCACCTGTTACACATAAACTAGCTCAGATCTAAATCAAGTCATAGGTTCAAATCTCCTCTGCTGTCTGCCTGCCTCCACTGCGCAATCCTGCATGAGAATAGATGAGAATGGCTGATCCAAACTCGTATTTCCCTTGGCTGAACCACGCAATCCTCATTGGCAATACTCAATCCATTGATTGTGCAAATCTCATGCACAACTATAGTCACAACTGACAGTTGTCTTTCCCTTTCACTCACCTCTAACACTTATCTCCACTGAACTGTCCATGCACTGAGTTAACTGATGTATTCTTTAGTTTCTTTATGAGTTAATAATTAGTGAATTAATTAATAATTAATTCACATCACTCATCACTAGTGTATTCTGCAGTTAGACTAAATACAACTAGTTCAACTAAGTCAAACTGAACACAACTCCATCAACTCCTCAATCAACTCCACCAAACTCAATCACTTGAGTTCTAACTAAAGTCCATCATGCAATAGCTCAACTGACCCATAGGAAAAGCGTATTCCCTTCTGACATCTACATGTGCCACATCCGTAGCTCGAACTGAAGTGCTCCAAGAAGATAAGATAATGTTTATAGTCCAAATATTATTAAGAGCTAATAATATTCGATTGTTCTATTTTTAGCCTGGCAGTCTAAAAATAGACTCCGCCCATATCTCTAAAAATAGAAGTCCATCTATTTTTACCAACATGACCAATCATCACAAATAGCATCTTGCAACTCTGATATACCATGATCCATATGTCTAAAAATAGACTTTGCGCCAAAAATAGCCTGCGGGCCCACTTAGTGAAGACGACTTCTTTTCACTAAGCTCCATCATCTTGTTGCATTTTCAACACTCCCTCTCAACAAGATATGGATTATCTGCAACCCCTATCCTGCAACTTTGGAATGTTTTTCATGCAACACATTTACCCGGTCCACTTGCTCCAACAACACTTGGAACAAAAACACTCCCAACTGACCACTCTGTTGGGCTAGTAACATACTCTGATGCTGAAGCTCTACCTGCTGCGGACAAGTGCTCCCTCTCTGACATCTGCGCTACTGCAACATCTCCATGCATCTTGCACCATTTCACACCTCTCTGTGCCACCTAACACTGTGCAAAACACGTGTGCCACTCGCATTGCCGCAGCCTGCTAGCTATGCGCTGTCCTGGGATTCCCTACACTGTCGCTCTCTCTGCCGCTCCATCCGCATCTATCTCTACCCAATCAGTCAATTCCTGCTACTCCACATCGAGGCTCCCATAACAAGGTCTCATTTGAGAGGTTGGGTACCTCAAGGATCCTGCCCCTCCTCCTTGGGATGATCACTCTATATCGCCCCACCTCCTACCTGGAGGTATGGCTGCATGTGATCCCTCAGCCCATCTGGCTTGAAGTTTCCCCCTACTGGAGGTCTCTGCATGAGTAGATGTCTCTACTCGATCTCCTCTCAGCTTCCCTTGTTGTGGCGGCTCCACAACCTCCTGAAGTTGCTGCACCAATCGTGGCTCCTCCAAAATCGTCTGAGACTTCTTCTGGCTCTGCATGTTGAGAGGTAATATACGCTCCCTCTCAACCACCAAGTCTCCATCAGTTGCCTCGCTTCTCAAGGCTTTTCATGCATATTGAGCCTCAAGAGCATACAGGTTCTTGACCCGTGAACCAATCTGCTTCACATGTCTAGTGATGATGTGTCTAAGGAAAACCTTTCCCTTACTGAAGACTACATCATAGCCTCTGTCTTCCAGCATCGCAATCGACACCAAGTTTCCCTTCAGTCCTGGTACATACTTGACATCGGTCAAGGTAAGGTGATATCCATGCTCCCTCTGAAAAATAACCGTGCCTACACCTGAGACACTATACTTCTCATCATTACCCATCGCTATGAGTATCTAGAGATCTTTCTCCTCCAAAGTATTGAACAAACTCTTATCACCGGTCATGTGGAAAGAATCTCCACTGTTAAGAAACCAACCACTTCCCACCATGGATGAAACCATGCATGCGAAGAGTGTGAAATC
Organism: Pinus tabuliformis; assembly: GCA_031772625.1. NCBI lineage: Eukaryota > Viridiplantae > Streptophyta > Pinopsida > Pinales > Pinaceae > Pinus > Pinus tabuliformis. The sequence goes on along the minus strand of CM062806.1, from coordinate 516,941,234 downwards.
GAACTCAAACTGTGAAGCAAGTGCCTCACCTTCAGATCCATCCTCGGATCCCTTCTTGGATTTCTTCTTTGGGCAATTAGTAGAATAATGGCCCAACTCATGACAACGAAAGAATTGCACTTTCGATTTTCAACCTTCTTCCCATCATTGAAAGAACTGGATTCGGAAAGAGAACCCTTCTCCTTCCCCTTATTTGCTTTGGCAGTCAAACCGCAATTTTCTTCATCAGATGCCTTTTGATGAAGATCCATCCCTGGTATTCCATCTGATCTCCTCTTGCACAAGATCCGACCAAAGTCTCTCCCATCCTGGAAATTTCTCCTGACCATTAACAGAGTCCTGATAGGAATGCCAACTCTTCGGAAGACCAAGGAGAGCCAAGCTCACCAAGTCCTCATCATCGACAGTCACCCGCACACTTCCCAGCTCATCCCGGCATTGGGTGAACTTCGTGAGATAATTGGGCATACTGTCTCCATTCTCACACTTAATGTTTCTGAGTTTATCCTTGAGCGCCAACTTCCTCTGGTCGCTCTTGCTTTGGAATAAATCTATCAACGCTTTCCACATCAAGTATGGAGAAGCCTTTCCATGCAGGTTGGACACAATGTGATCCTTCATGCCCTCCAACGGAATCCTTCAACACTTTGTTGTCTTCTTTTGCCAAGCCTCAACATGAGCAGCATCAATAGGCTTTGGGACCTCAGCCTCTATGAAATCCTTCAACCCATTGTCATCTAACACCGCCTCCATCCTATCTTTCCATGCAATATAATTCGAGCTGCCTTCAAGAGCATACTCCAATCACAATCCGTTGCAAGAAATTTCAACTTCGACACCAAGAAAACACTGCTGCAAATTCGAATTCCACCAGCTCAAAACTCAACCGCTTCTGATCTAAGATTCGTGAGAAAAAAGTATTTCTCGTATAGAGATTGACTGTATGGGCATTCACCGGATATCTCACCTTCCAAAAGAAGGATGAATCCAGAGGCTACCTGGCCCGATTACAGACTCTGCCTGAAGAAATAAAATGTAATCACTTTCTGAATAACAGATCTGATGATCAACTCTACTATGATACCATGTAGAAATTTTGAATAATATGACACTTATTCACAGAGATTATCCTGATTATACACTATTTCAGAATGCATGCATAATACATAACCTCCTATACATTGATCATCAATTTTGCGGAATTAAAAACAATGAAACATCAATCGCATGCGCACATTAACATAGTATGTAACCAGAGAAAGCATACAGTTGAAAACCCCCAACTATCCGTATATTATAATGATAGAGAACATGTAAAAATACATAGTACAGTACTCCTCACAAGTACTCAACACTATCTCCACCTATTACACACAAACTAGCTCAGATCTGAATCAAGTCACAGGTTCAAATCTCCTCTGCTGTCTGCCTGCATCCACTGCGCAATCCTGCATGAGAATAGATGAGAATGGCTGATCCAAACTCGTATTTCCCTTGGCTGAACCATGCAATCCTCATTGGCAATACTCAATCCATTGATTGTGCAAATCTCATGCACAACTATAGTCACAACTGACAGCTGTCTTACCCTTTCACTCACCTCTAACACTTGTCTCCAATGAACTGTCCATGCACTGAGTTAACTGATGTATTCTTTAGTTGCTTTATGAGTTAATAATTAGTGAATTAATTAATAATTAATTCACATCACTCATCACTAGTGTATTCTGCAGTTAGACTAAATACAACTAGTTCAACTAAGTCAAACTGAACACAACTCCATCAACTCCACCAAACTCAATCACTTGAGTTCTAACTGAAGTCCATCATGCAATAGCTCAACTCACCCATAGGAAAAGTGTATTTCCTTCTAACAACTGCATGTGCCACATCTGTAGCTCAAACTGAAGTGCTCCAAGAGGATAAGATAATGTTTATAGTCCAAATATTATTAAGAGCTAATAATATTCGACTGTTCTATTTTTAGCCTGGCAGTCTAAAAATAGACTCCGCCCATATGTCTAAAAATAGAAGTCCATATTTTTTACCAACATGACCAATCATCCACAAATTTCATCCTGCAACTCATAGACCATGATCCATATGTCTAAAAATAGCCATAGTCTAAAAATAGACTTTGCGCCAAAAATAGCCTGCGGGCCCACTTAGTGAAGGCGACTTCTTTTCACTAAGCTCCATCATCTTGTTGCATTTTCAACAAAGTGGAGATATCATGTATCCCTAAACTCCATACCATCAAAATACCTCCAAATAGACCTCTAGAGTCCAGTATACTAAAATTCTAACTAACTAAAAACAAAGAACGAAAATAAAACTATTTCTCTCCTGTACATTTTTTCTTACAACAAAAGGACTTCTGACTTATATAACTATAACAATTGTTTGAGGCCTCACTATTTGGGGAAATCCCCACCCCTCTGATGTTTACTAATAGGACCAAAATCAGGCAAACCCACTACCAAGCATGGTATCTCTAGGTACCCGAAAAAAATTGCATAAATATTGTAATATTGTCTCATCCTTTTATTCCTCCCTCTAAGACCCATCATTTACTCAGATAAAATGCCCTATATTAGGTCTAGTTTCCTTTGGTGAGCACCTCTTCCTTTACTCATGTCTATTTGCAGTGGAGGGATTTAAAAGATAATCAAAATTTTGGCACAAACCCCCTTCCTCTAGTGGGAAATCATTCAATTGGGATTCCAATTTTTTCACACTACCCAAAAACACTTGCCTTGTGTCCCCTTTAGAAATAGGTCTGAGTATTTTGTCAATCATCAAGGAAAAAAACCCTAAAGAGATACGAAACCTTAATGGAGTTTTTTGGAACATATCTGAAGGTCATTTGAACACTGGATCCCCCCCCGGGAATTCTTTCACCAATTAGTTGTGATGGAAACTTGACAACTAGAATAGTTTTTGGGGAAAAATCCTTTAAAACCCTTGACTGTTGGAGAAAATTGAAAACCTCCCTTTTCAAAGAGAAGGTGCTTTCCTTAGTCTCTATGGATCCTCCCCTCCTAAAATAGTCAAGGGAAGTCACCACATTAGTCCTACCACCTCCACCACCTACTCCAGTGTCACCTACAAGTTGTTGAGTTGACTGCAACGTTGACATAAGGAGAGGGGTTAATGACAAAGGGGGACCTACTGAAAGGCTTTCTGCTTAGGGAGAGACTCAACTAAAGACAATTTGGCACCTCTTTCCCTTCCTGAGAATCATTGACTAAAATAAATGAACATCCAATCGAATGACCTTTTGGGAGCATCTCTTCTACCACATATGAGGATTTAAAGGAAATGTGTATCACTTGTCTTTTATCAATCTTCTCCTTGTTCTACATGTGTGAACCACCTTCTTCTTAGGTAAATTCTTGTGCCAAGATTTCCTTATATAATCCCTAATGCTGAATCAACCTCCTGTTGAAGTACTATTGTTGCTAAGTATTAACTAACTGAAAATTCTCCATGACTCAACTCTAACCTCACCCTCTACTTTTCTTAAATTTTTGAAGTAAAGAAAGAAAATATGCATCTTAAATGCCCTGCCTCATGACACCAGGAACATATGAAGGGGACTCCTAGGTATTCAACGGGTTGTTTAAAAACCTAGTCACCTTAGGCTACCTCTATTTCAAAAACGAAACCTTTATTAGGTTTTCTTCAAGGGGAACTTTTTCCACCTTCATATCAATAACTCTAGTAGACTCTGACACCTTCTTGTCGAAGAAAAATAATTTCCCAAGTATTCACCCCACCCTTTCCATAAAATCCCTGGTCCAAATTCATTTAGGAAAACTAAGAAAACAAGCCCAGATATGTTGAACAACAAAAGGTTCAGTCTTAGGGTTAAAAGTAGGGTTCCAAATTTTAAGCAAGTAACCTAACAAACCCCAAAACCACACTTTTTTCTTCAAAAATTATAAATTTCATTTACTACTTATAACCACACTTATCCCACCCTTCAATAAAAGTCATAGTTGATGAATATAACATAGTCTCTTCCCCTAATGTTCTTCCACCCAATCCTCCAAGTCTTGTTTTGAAACCCTCTTCCTCATAAAATTTCCTACCAGACATGTCTCATTAAACATCAAATCCTGATCCATATCAATATGTAACACCCTCCTCCTACAACTACCCAAGTAACTGACCAACTGGGGTAAACATGTGATGAGAGGCCACTATGATATGATTCAACCTCCTAGGAGACCTTAAGGAAGTGGAATCGATGGAAACACATCAAACATACCTTCCATAGCAACAACAACACTCCCAGGAGCCATCCCAACCACTCTGGTATCATGCCCCTGGGTCCCACTGAGTTTTTAAGTTATTAAACCTCTGGATGCTCCCATTCTATGTGCATGCCAAAATCTAGAGAGATCTGGATGCTCCCACAATCTTGCATGCCTACATCTAGGGACTATTTCCAATAGACCTGTGCTAGAATTTGCACGATTTAAGACACTTTTAAAGACCAGAATTCCAACCACTGCCCAGAACTTGTTGTAACTTTCAAAATCCATTAAACACATAATTTTAAGACTAATAAACCAAAAAATAACTCCAGGACTAGGCCTGACCATCCCCAACAGGGACTAACATTTTGTTAAACACTTGGAATCAATGCAATCTATAGGTCTAGGATACAAGAGAAACCATGAATAACTGAAAAATATTATGAGACATGACAAGAAGGATAATCACCTCCTCCCTTGAACTATTGTGAGATCAGTTAGGTCTTGCATCCATCATTTTAACAATTACAAGTAAATACATGAAATAACCATGACATGAACCAGTCAATTAACCATGCTTATAACTAGTATAAAACCATGAAAATAATAGTGAGATAACAACCATTAAATCCACATATAAATAAGTACAAAAGAAAGAAAACTTAATTTATATTAGACATAGAAAAATTTGACCAAGTTTGGGACTTCCAGGTACCACCCAATCGTAGACATGGTTGAACCAAATATTTCTTTTAGCCAGTGACCCCCACACCATATTCCAAGCATGAATGTGGGATCTCATAAAACACATCAATCAAAACCATCCATGGATTCCAAAGGAAAACCACCTAAACCCATAAAACAATGATTCCACCTCACGATCAGTCATCACAAGAACCATCACAAGATTTGTCTCTACCCAAGCCTTCCAGGGCTCCATTTCGTTTCTTCCAACTCGTATTCTAGGACTAGTAACTCAACCCACGGCTGCTGTCGGGCTCTAGAGAATTTGTCCAACCAAGGTAACTCAACCCAAAACTTTTTCCAGGCTTCTAGAGTGTTTGTCCGACCAGGGCTTCCAAGACTAGTAACTCAACCCACCAAAGGCTTCCAGAGCATTTGTCCAGCCAAGGCTTCCAGGGCTAGTAGCTCATCCCAAGCTGATACAGGGCTTCTAGATCATTTGTCCAACCAAGGCTCAAGGAGTAATAACTCAACCCAATCCATTACAGAGCTTCTAGGGTGTTTGAACAAATAAGGCTCCGGGGAATAATAACTCAACCCAAGCTATAGGAAACATGAGAACCAACCAAAAAAATAAAGAAATGAACCCACAATACCATGGCTATCCAAGAAATGGCAAGGCTAGGAAAATCCATTGTCAACTTAAGTAATCCTCCATGCGAATGACAGATCATAACCAAGAAGCCACATACATGTGTGATGCATTCCAAAACTAGTGAGGAAAACATACATGAAACTTGGTACATGCAAGAAAAACCCACTGTAACTGTTGATTCCGATGTCCTCTTATGCTTTCTTCCTGTTCCTTTTCTTTCTTGCTCCAAAACTCCAAGTATGCCACACCCTCCAAGAGTGCTCTAAGAAACTTTAAGTATCTGAGAGTATGAGAGAGAGAATAGAAGATAGCTCCACCAAAACTTATCCAACCAAACTTACCCACTGATCCTCATAAGCCTTTTGATCAATGAGGCCTCTATTTTCTTCATTTTCCGTTATTTTCCTTCATTTTCCTCCTCACATGCAACTTGTAACCTTTCACCTCCCTTTTCTCCTAATTTCCTTTATTTTCATAAATAAAATGCCAATAAATGCCTCATGCCTTTCCAAATCCTTAGGCATTGCCTTTGTTAATTTCCTTAGCCATAATAAACTGAATGAACAACCACTAGGATGTTTTTCCCACCATTCAACTTAGAATACATGTCCTATGACCATGGACTTAGATATTTTTATATGGATTTTTAACCAGTGCTATTATAGAACCCTCCCCCTTGGGGGAACACCTTCCTCGGTGTTCAATGACACCTACAAAACAACAAACAACTGAAAACAAAACATACTTCCTATAGATATTTATAACATAGCTAGTTGCATTATTTATAATGACCATTTGATAATACAAAACATATTGTTTACTGGAGCTTTATAACACAAATCATTACGATATTTACAATAATAACCACATATACAGACATACACATTTAATTCACCCATCAAATAATCATATTGTCTATGGAGATTTGTAAATCCAGCTCGATACATTATTTACAATAATATACACATATGCACATTTTCTCAACCATGAAATAAAAGGATACGATGCCTACATCTGCAACAAGGGAATCCAGAAGCTCACACCTCCACCCTCAAATTAATACTAAAATTCACCTCCTTTCTAGGAATTCTAGAATCCACTACAAGGTCAAATCTACATCTAATTTCTAGCGCTATAATCTTATGCCACTTGTCCTCTTACTGAACAGTTACCATCTCATTGTCCCAGGGTACACTCCCAATGTGCATTTGGTTCCATCTGGCAATGCTAATGACAAAAACAAATATATCCCTAACCTTCCCCTCTCTGCTACATAGTCCCTAGGGTAATCCGGTCACCCCCTTCCATGTAGTCACACGCCTTCCAAGTTCTGCTAGCCCCCTCATCCCAGGTAGTCCATCCCTTGGCAATTCTTCCTCACATTGGAAGATATAAAAACAAAGGCATATCCCTTCCTTAAAACCATCATACCAGTCATATCATGCTCATGGAAATCAATGGACATTATTGGGTACTAGTGTCCCACAATGGCCCTGCTTTGAAATGTTTTACCAAGATATTATTAACTATTCCAATTCTTTTTGTTGTTACTCATAATGCTTGTCTTCAATTTCAACCACCCAACTAGGCATTTAATGCTTTCCTATACCAAGCACATAATTTCCATTAGATTCAAAATAAATTGAAATAAATTCAAAATGTATCTCTTTGGTGACTTATCAACAAGGTACACTTAAAATTATGTTCGCTTCTTGTTCCAACAAGTCAAATTAGCATCTTTGACCAAATCATCATGTATAAACATATCCCATCAGGTTAGCTCAAAACACAACCATCATAGATAAAAATCATAAACATGTAACCATCATAAACCAGAATCATATATCACATGCATAATAAAATTAAAATAAAATATTGATACTTATCCTTTAATCAATTATTGGCTTCTGCCTTTATCCTTATTCTGTAGGCACTCCAGATTAGTTGCCACACCCAAAAAACACCCAGTTCCTTCTCCTAAAACATGTACGCATACACATAGTGTGCATCACACACATACAACCACACACGACATATAACACCATGCAATACATGCACCTACGCCTGACATACAGCACATACACCTAGACCCAGTGTACAACACAACACAAATATGTACACATAGTACAACACAATGAATATATATGTCATGATACCATGACTACACAATGAACATACACAGTACCACATGTACACAACACAACATGTATGGCATGCACATAATACCGCATGTACAACATGTACACAATACCACATATACACAACACCACCTGCACAACATTTACGCAACATCACATGTACACAACACCACCTGCAAAATGTGTACACAATGCCACATGTACATCGTACCACCTGTACAATGTGTACACAACACTAGATGTACACAACACCGCATGGATGACATGTACACAAAACCACATGTATATAACACCATATGCATGATGTTTACACAAGGCCACCTACACACAACACCATATGTACGATATGTACATGACACCACATTCTCACAACACCACTTGTACAATCATGCACACAACACCATGTGTACATAGCACCACCTATGCACAACATTGCATATGTAACATTCACACAACACTATCTGTACTTCCCTGTACATAACATTGCATAAAAAAACATGTACACACACTATATATGCACAACACTGCATGCGCACAACATCATAGATGCATCATATTCAACATATACAATATATGTGCAACAATAGTAGCACATAGTCTTTACTAAGAAACCTTGCTTCTAGTGTCTCTCTGCCATGCAGAATTATCTTATCAGGTTGTAAAGCACATTGTTTTCATTCTGTTGATGTATCCTTCAGCATTACCTGTCATAACATAAACATAGGCATAATACAAGCATACAATATCAATTCATATCCACATTATACTGACCTCATATATTTGTCATGACTACTCTTTCCACAAGATTCCTCATAAACCAGGAACCTCTTCATGTTGTTCACCTGCATAAGAAATAATTCCTCCACAACAATGATCCCTAACAACCCTGTCATACATCAACATACATACATACATATATATACATATAAATATCAGCATTAATAATCATAATCCATGATGACCCTGTCAGACATGACATAGATACATACATACATGTGTGCACATATAGACATCAACATAATCATGATCACAACATAATTACTAGATATCATAAGGTCAAGGTTAAGAGAACTCCCTTAATGCGTGCAACACATGCACAACATCGAGAATAAAAGTTCCCAACATAGCCAAGGCATCTGATGCCTCAGATCCATTTACTTCACCTTTCATGTTACCTTTCTCATGGTTACCTTTCCATCATCCATTTACACTAATGGACCCAACCAATCCAAATGATTGTCATACTCTTACCTTCAACTGCCCTACTCATGCATCGAGCTTCATTTGAGGCTTACATTACCTGCTAGGTTTCATTCAACTCTCCTTGAGCTCCATTAGCTTTCTTCTTTCCCAACCAATTCCCAAGATTCAAAACTTAAAAGGCAAGACAAGAATGGAAAACAAGAAGGAAACCATGAAAATCAATAACAATGCGACACTGCAAACAAAGTGGGCCTTGCAATAGACATAACAAAGATGCAATCAAGCAAAACCAAATCACAAATACCGAAACCACAAAACTAGCAACATACACCATGAGTCAATCCCCATGGTTCCCAGTGCTTCCAAAGTAAACCTCAACGTAAGCCTTCTTTCAAATTTCATGGCAGTATATTTCCATGCAATCTCCACCATACTACCATAAACATGTAACTATCAGTGCATAATAAACATAAAAATACACTAGTTACCTTTCCTTGTTGTGTCAAGCACATTGCTTGTAACTAAACACATCCAAGCCATCTCTCGAGGGACTCCAATCCTTTGATAAATCCAGCTATAAATAGCAACTGGTTGATGTACCTATCAAATACAAGTTCATAACTATAGCAAATATCCACATAATGTCAGACCAAATCAGGGTTAAGAAGCCTTCCTGTATGAAAAACACTCATTCATTTGGAATTAGGGTTTCCAAACATAGCCAAGGGAATTCTTGCCCAATTCCTTTCTTTTACCTTTACATTGCTGCAACTAAACACATCCAAGCCATCTCTCAAGGGACTCCAATCCTTTGACAAATCCAGCTATAACTAGAAACTCGTTAATGTACCTATCAAATACATGTTCATAACTATAGCAAATATCCACTTAATGTCAGACCAAATCAGGGTTAAGAAGGCTTCCTATATGAAAAACACTCATTCGTTTGGAATTAGGGTTTCCAAACATAGCCAAAGGAATTCTTGCCCAATTCCTTTCTTTTACCTGTACATTGCTGCAACTGAGTCTTACTATGTACTGTCACATCACCGAATGGATAACTATATAAACAAATCAACTATTACCTTTTCATGCTAATACCAAGCATATTTCCTAAAACTATTCACACATGTCGATCACATGTTCCAAGGATCAAGACAACATATCTACCAAGACTAAAAATCATGTCATAATCCATAGTCAACTCATATTCATTAGACATAATGCTACAACTATCACCTACTTACACTCAAGTACATATCAACTATCTCAACACATATGTCTTAGTACGACCGTCTTAAAACAAGATAATTTCTTCATGCAATCTTATAGACACATACTCATATCATGCAATTAATCAAACATTCAAACAAACTATAAACATGCTATGTTAGATAAATCAAATAGACGACATAATAGACACCAACACTCAAACACCATATAGACGACATAATCAAACATTCAAGCACAAAGTAGATGGCATAAGAAAGCTCATATCTTATTGTATCTCAAGTGAGGTTATATTATCTACACAATCAAGCTAGTTTATCACAATATAAATTCACAACATATCAACTCAATTATAAATAAGGTCATGTTATCCATAATAGTCACTAACTAACAGGTCCACATCATAAGCTCATAAATATTTATCCTTCATACATAATAATTTCATCTGCACAGTTAGTCTAGATTAATATGACATAGTATCACAACATATTAACTCATACCTAAATTTCATAACCCTAACCATTTGAATAGACCAATCAAACTTAATATGATACATATAACATCAAGATATTAATGTAATAACCCTAATCATCAAGTTACTAGCATATAAAAACACCAAGTTATATATCATGCTCATCAAAAACATATACCCTAATCATCAAGTTAACTACAAGTTAACATATAACTTATTAATCAATGACATATAACATAATCAACAAGATAACTAACATAGAACAACAAAAACAATGCATATAACAACAAGTTACTATCATTCATGATTATCTAACACATGTGCATATGACTACGCTAATAAACTTGCATGTATCATGAATGTAACCATAACATAAATAGAATGAAAGACATACACATAATAATAAATCATATAACAATCCTTAACCTACGTACCAACATGCCCAACATACAAACCTGTATGATGACATGCTCTTGCCTCGAGGTCCAATGTTGCAACTTCACTTTGATGGTCTGCATCTCCTTCTCTATCTCAACCAACACATTAGCATCATAACCTACCAATATCACCATGATGACCTAATTGCATACAATGACCTCAAAATGCATGTATAACCTACCATACATGCATAACCATAACCATGACAATGCATGCATATAGACACCGACAAGCATAACAATGCATATACATCCGTACACTCATGACAACACATCCCACAACAACACCATCAACCTTCACATGGCGAAATCACTAAAAACATGATCAACACCATGCAAATGAAACAAGCACATGGAATACAAACATAAGAAACACATATGCAACCGACATGAATGCATGACCAACACACCGCCTAACTAGTATGAGGGGTGAACCATGCTCTGATACCACTCTGTGGTATTAGATATCACACAAAGAGAACAAAAACCAAACCCAAAGAGAGCGAACTTGCTCTGATACCACTCTGTAACACCCTCATCCCACATCTACCCAAGTAACTGGCCAACCAGAGTAAACATGCGACGAGAGGCTACTATGATATGATTCAACCTCCTAGGTGACTTTAAGGAAGTGGAATCAATGGAAACACATCAAACATACTTTCCACATCAACAACAACACTCCCAGGAGCCATCCAAACCACTCAAGTATCATGCCCCTGGGTCCCATTGAGATTTTAAGCTATTAAACCTTTGGACGCTGCCATTCTATGGGAATTCCAACATCCAGAGAGCTATGGGCGCTGCCACAAGCCTACATGCCTGTGTCCACAGAATATTTCTAGCATACCTGTGCTAGAGTCCATGGGATTTAAGGCAATTTTCAAGCCCATAATTCCATCCACTACCCAGAACTTGTTGTAACTTTCGAAATAAATTAAACGCATGATGACAAGACTAATGAGCGAGAAACTAACTCCAACACTAGGCCTGATGATCCCCAACTGGGACTGGCATTCTGCCAAACACTTGGCATCAATGAAATATATAGGTCTAGGATAAAAGACAGAGCATGAATTACTAAAAGCTTCTACGAGACATGACTAAGGATCACCACCTTCTCCCTTGAAGTGTTATGACATCAATTAGGTCTTGCATCCATCATTTTAACAATTACAACTAAATACATGAAATAACCATGACATGGACCAGTCAATTAACCATGCTTATAACCAACATAAAAACATGAAAATAAAACTTAGATAACAACCATTAAATCCACATATAAATCAGTAAAAAATCAAGAGAACTTAGTTTTTATTAGACATAGGAAAATCCAACCAAGTTCGGGACTTCCACGTCCCACCCGACCGTAGACATGGCTGGACTAAATCTTTCTTTTAGCGAGACACCCTCTTGCCATATTCCAAGCATGAATGTGGGATGTCATAAAACACATAAATCAAAACCATCTAGGGCTTCCAAAGGCCAACTACCTCAACCAATGAAAAATTGATTCCACCTCGCAGTCGGACATCACAAGAACCATTACCAAATTGGTCTCTACCCAAGGCTTGTAGGCTCTAAAGTGTTTATGCCAACCCGACTTCCAAGACTTTTACCTCAACCCACAATTGTTGTCAGGCTCTAAAGAGTTTGTCAAACCAAGGGGCTAGGACTAGTAACTCAACCCACAACTTTTTCCAAGTTTCCAAAGTGTTTGTCCAACTAGGGCTTCCAGGACTAGTAACTCAACCCACCAAGGGCTTCCAGAGCATTTGTCCAACCAAGGCTTCCAAGACTAGTAACTCAACCCAAGTTGATATAAGGCTTCATGAGCGTTTGTCCAACCAAGGCTACAAAACTAATAACTTAACCCAATCCATTACAGGGCTTCCAAAGCGTTTGTCCAACTAAGGTTCCAGGAACTAATAACTCAATCCTAGCTAAAGGAAACATGGGAACCAACCAGAAAAATAAAGAAATGAACCCACAACACCATGGTTATCCAAGAAATGGAAAGGCTAGGCAAATCCACTGTCAATCTAGGCAATCCTCCATTCCAATGATAAATCATAACAAAGAAACCACATGCATGTGCCATGCATGCCAAAACTAGTGAGGAAAACATACATGCAACTTGGTACCTACAAGAAAAACCCACTGTAGTTGTTGATCCTGATGCCTTCTTGTGCTTTCTTGCTCTTCCTTTTCCTTCTTGCTCCAAAACTCCAAGTATGCCACACCCTCCAATAATGCTTCAAGAAACTCTAAGTATAGAAGAGTATGAGAGAGAAAGAATAGAAGAGATCTCCACCAAAACTGAACTGACCAAACTTACCCACTAATCTTCAGAAGCGTTTTTATCAATGAGGCCTATATTTTCTTCATTTTCCATTATTTTCCTTCATTCTCCTCCTCACATGCAACCTGTGACCTTTCACCTCCCTTTTCTCCTAATCTCCTTTATTTTCATAAATAAAATACCAATAAATTCCTCATGCCTTTCCAAAGCCTATCCATTGCCTTTTCCAATTTCCTTAGCCATAATAAACTGAATGAACAACCACTAGGATGTTTTGCCCACCATTCAGCTTGGAATACGTGTCCCATGACCGTGGTCTTATATATTTCTACATGGATTTTTAACCAGGGTTGTTACACAATGTCATATCCCAATAGTACTCTAAATTCCCCCTCCCTATTTTTTACACACTCACCTCTATTCTTTTGTCTAAAATGACACTTCTCCAAAAAATCGCTCTACTCTACTAGGAGATTTATTTACTGGAACTATTTATCTAGTGGCTCCTTTAAGGGTTTTATCAGAAGTGACTCTTCCACATGTGCCACCTTGGATGTCAAAGAGGGAATAATCTTCATCATAAGGTCTTTCACAACAATAGGCTCTTGACCCACCACCTCCTTTTCTAGAGCCCCATCATCTCTTGCCATTGGAAAACTTAAATCTAGTCTCTTAATAAAAGCACGAACAAATCCAGAATGACAACATTCCAATGGATTCTCTCTAGGAGCACATGCCTCTTTTAAAACTCGGGAATCCTTAAACTCACTGCATAGTCTCTCGCATAGCTTATTACTTAGAAGAACTCCTCACCCTACCAAAATGGAATTGGGGATATCCAATCATTGTCCCCATAGTCCACCTCATTTAGGGCATCAATATTGTACTCCTTTCTACACCTCTTATGTATGTGATAACAATAATTTAGGGTTAAATCTTGGTCATGACTCTTTGAAACCCTCGATTTGTGACTCTCCATGGGATATCTTGAAAATTAGGGTTTCACGGCATGAAATATGGTGGCTCTGGCCATACTCCAATTGTTCAGATCAACAATGGATTATATAAGACATTCTTAGCTTTGATTTACTTGGTTCCTCCAACTCTGCCTTCTTGTGATAGATTTATCACAGAGCCTCTCAAACTGATCATATAATTCTTTCATCAACTAGTCACACCTCCTAAGTATTTGGTGACACTTGATGAGGGTTGAATATGGGCCTTATCCTTTTGAAACCATCGATTTACAAATTTTTTATTTGAAACCCTCAACCCACGAATCTACCTAGCATATAATGATGGCTAAGTTCGGATGACCCTCTTTGGTGTGAAATTCTCAACCACAGGAAATTGTGAAAACAAGATTAATCAAAAGCACTTTGGTTCAAATTTTTGATGGTCAGAATAAGAACCATCAGAGGACCTAAGATGAAAATCTGATATGCATTCAATACTCTTCTCATAGAATATTCGATACTTCTATTGGAAGGTCCCCTTTTGAAACTTTCTTAGGTATTTGTTATTGATTCCTTTACATGTCAAGGAGTAAGGGAAGACATCATAGGTTAAGCATTGAAAGTGGAAAATTTAGTTGAAGATATTATGTAGATTCATTTTCAAGTACAAGAGATGTTGAATAAGTCACAAGAAAGGTACAAGGGTTGACATAATAAACACATGGCATAAAATGTATTGAAAGTGGGAGATTGAGTTTAGTGACCATTGAAAAAGGAAAGAATAAAGGGTCCTAATAATAGGACAAAGGTTGTTTGGTAGGTCCTTTTTTAGGTATTCGAGAAGGTGACTAATAGCATCTACAAAATCAATCTACTCCCATATATTCACATTTACTTAGTGGTGAATGTCGAGAATCTGAAATTCTATGACTCTTCCATATTGAATTAGAAAATCGAGGAACAAGTCCTACTTACCACAGAGGACTTGACACCAGAAGCTTTAGGCAAAGTTGGCAGAAGATGTATTTTTTCAAAAGGAGTCCATAACTACCAGACAAGGAAAACATGACCTTTGTTTAATTGGGTTGAAATGACAACTTTCATGCAAGGAAAAATGATACAGGAAAAGATAAAGGAAAAATGTTCACCTCATTCAATAAAATATTTTGGGGACAAAAAGGCTCCCGAATTGGGGAGGTATGATCCAAAGTGGATAATTACATAGTTGTTCATATATATCAATACTTTATGGGTAGAGATGAAAATATCATAAGTTTAAGGTGAAGGGATGTTGTAGTAGAGTTTTTCATGGTGATTTATGTGTAGTTAGACAATCGACAAGAATTCCTAGGTTGTTAGCTATTGGGGCAATGG
Organism: Pinus tabuliformis; assembly: GCA_031772625.1. Classification (NCBI taxonomy): domain Eukaryota; kingdom Viridiplantae; phylum Streptophyta; class Pinopsida; order Pinales; family Pinaceae; genus Pinus; species Pinus tabuliformis. The sequence continues at coordinate 516,925,518 of CM062806.1, read as the reverse complement.
GGTGGCCAACATCGTTTCTCATTTTTTCTTCTCTTCATGTGACCAGCTTGGATTGGGTTTTTACAGTGGCTCTTCATTCGTAGTTTATTACGATATGTGCATTGCATGGGGTTCTAGGGTTAGTTTCTTGGCAGTTTATTAAGTTGGAAGGGGAGGAGTGGTTCAAGGATGGATGATGTGGATGCTTTCATTTATGACTCGGTGAGCCCCAACAAGCATTCCATTTTTTCCTCGTCTAGTGAAGTAGTTACCTCTAGTGGTTATTTCCCACAATCTTTGGGTTTTTCTGTTGGTTGTTTGAACCTGGCTGGGAGGGTTTTCTTGGAACACTTCTCACTGGGTTTCGGGAAATATTTCATCCTCTACCATATGTCTAGGTTTCTCATTTGTGGTTTTATAACTAGGCTAGAATAGGTTGGGTTGTGCCAACCTCCAAGCAACTGTAACTATTTCAAACCAACTTTTGACTAGAAGTTAGCCCTTCCAATCTGAGAGGGCTCTCTAAAAATATTTATGAAATTGACTGTATAAAACTCAAAGTTTTTCAGCAGGCTAACTCTAATTTTTCTTGTATTTTATGCAAGTGAAAGGGAGTGAGTACTACAACCATTGGACATGGAGTCAATTACAAGAAACTCAATTACTTACATAACTATATTCTGAGGAAACTGAGGCAACTTTTGGCTTAGAAAGGAAGTGAATAAAACCCTTTAACAAGAGATAAAACATATGAAGGAAGTTGGAGCAGACCTTAATACTGAATTCCAAGTGATCATAATACTTTAAAAACTGATATCAATGTAAAATATAGAACAAGAAAACATATAAACCAAAATCTATATCTCAGGTAATGAAAACAAAGTATGCCAGTAAATGTATATTAACTGAGAAAATTTACATATGGTAGCTTCTTCACATCCTTGATCAACACTTCCAAAAGTAAAAAAGCTATATATTTATAGAGAAAATATCTCCTCAACCTGCCACTTGGGCCACATTCGATCCACTATCTAAGAGACTTATTCCTATTTTTCTTCTAACTGACAGAGTCCTCATAGGGATTTTATGTTTTACATAGTTTGAATTCAACTAGGACTCTACTAGCTTTTAAGACTTTAACCACTTTTTGTTGATGAAGATAACCGAGCCCAACTGTTTTCTGAATTTGTTGGAGTGATGATGTGTCTCATGCCACGTGGATATTGACTTGGTTGACTTGCTGACCTGGACCTCCACCAAGTCAAATTTCAAAATTTCTGGCTAGGAAACATTATGTAAAATAGGCCTCAAGGATAAGTTCATATTTTTCAAACCTTGATGTCTATGTAAAAACTGATAGAGGATTTTTAAGATAAACTCATTCTAGGAAAAAAAACTCCTTCCTATTTTTAGAAATTCCCACTGTAGATTAACCTAATTATGCAATAGGCTAAAGCAAAATAGTTAATCTACTTATACAATCAAGCTTGCGGAAGTTGAATCAATTTGAGAAAGATCAAGCAAGACACATATAACAGAGAAGAAGAATCAATACACATGAAACACAGAAGAATACTCTGGGGAAAACCTCAGCTAGAAACCCCACTATCTATATTATTATACAAGTGGAAATATCTCAGGATTCACACAACTTTAGTTCTCATAGCTATCCAGCTCTCAGTACAATCCCTCTCTGCTCATAGACAAAATAGACAACTCATATGCCTTCTCTTCTGTCTTCCAAGCCTCCTATTTCCTTGCACTGTTTTCCCTGGGTGTTCCAGCTGTAACCTTGCGTGAGATTGATCTCACACATTGCTCCAACACATTGTAAAACTGTGTAGATCTCAAGAAAAAAAATTCCTTCTGCATGTAAGAGATTTTCTTAAAGGAAAATTATTGCAACTGATAATACATTTTCCCTACCTTTAACCTCAACTGGGTCTTTGTCTGAACTGACATGCATGAGTTATTTATGAGAGAATATTCAGTTATCTGGAGTACACTAGTTTCATGCATGCATGCATTAACTGACTGAATTCACAATTAGTTCCTCAAACTGTTTGGAACTAATTTAACTAGACTTAACTCAGTTAACTAAGCTAACTAATTACAACTCAAATAAAACTCATCCTTATATCCTTAATTAAGGGATAACTTCCTCAATCAAATGGATAACTGTTGCATGACTTCAAAAATACTTCTAGCTTGAATTTCTCCGACTAATTAACTCAAGATGAATTAATTAATTATTTTTCAAACTGCTAGTGAGACTAAATTCGAATTTTAATTCAAGGACAAATTAAAATTGGAATATTATTGTTGCCACATTTCAACACTATTTTCGAAAATTCCTTTTCATTTGGTTAGAAAGTGATCCCTAAGTTGACAACTAAAATAGTAATTTCCATAATTTCCATACCAAATTTTGGTATTAAATTTCAAAAACCATCGTTATGTTGTCATTTTGATGCCTTTGATAATTCTGAGGTGTTTAGTAATTTTTTTCATTAAAGTCATGCTATCAAAACTCTCCCAATTGAAAATTTTGTTGGATTTTCTCTCCATGTAAAGCTACAACAGTTTCATAGCAAATTTCCTACTTCATTATTGGGAATTGCTACGAAATTTCTGAGTTTTATGTGTATTGATTTTTTCATGATTTTTATCCTTTCTTGTCACCTTTAGAAGTCTACTCCACCATGTATAATGCTAAAAAGGTTAGTTAAGAGATATAATAAGAAAACATTCTTAATTTGATCAGCTTTGACCACTTTCAATGAGTGTCCTCCTCTACAGTTATAATATTGAGGTTCTTCTTTAAAAGCTCAACTTTGATCTTCCCAATCAGTTCTTCCAATAATTTGACCCTATTATGCAACTTTCTCATATCTTCTTGTAGCCAAGTATTCCTCCTTCATATTATTTCCTATGTGTCATGGCTGCAACACGTAAGCTTCCTCCTTGTCACCTACAAAACAAACTAGGGACAACTAGACAATAATGGACCCTAACCTAGAGACAACATGACCTGTATGAAAGCTACGATGGTGCAAAAAACAACAAGACAATTCTTTGACAACGTGAAGCTTATGGCAGCAAAGTAAAATACGAAAGGGAGATTTAGCAGTAAGAATCTATGTTGTGTTAATATATAGGTGAAATTGAAAAATACTGATAAAGTGTAATCATGACTCATCACAAGACTGACCAATCACACTTTTTAAACCTAAATAACCATTACTGCAGCATTGAGCACAGTTGTGAACTTCATCACAATTTTGTAGCGGGACGGGTATTCGAAAAGACAGATTCTCTACAAAAGTATCAAGAACTTTCGTAGAAAATACCCGGTATACATAACTGGAATTGTCGTTGATTTCTATAAAACTAATAAATTCCAATTATGAACAAATAAACCTAACACACATGAAAGATTGGAATTTGAACTTTTATGATTGACTCTATCTGAACTTACATGGACCCCACGTCATGACATGACGACCAAAAACCCTATGATCATGAACTTTATTTTGAGAAAAATTGAAAACCCTAATTAATTTGACCAACATACTTGACAAACTATTCTTAGGTGTTATCATGGATAACAGTGGCTCCAATGGGGACGTTGTGCCCCTATGGTGCAACAAAGAACCAGCAGACCAGCTGCCTAACCATTGAGTTGATCCCAATTTGAAAACTAAAAAGCACACTACAAACCAACTAGAAGCCAATTACTGTTGTTGCAATGTGATATCAAACAAATGTATAAACTGAAACTAACAACTACAAAATGTAGCCTAAAGCTTAAGGAAATGATTTCCCAACAAGCTTATTTATGTACCAATAACCCTACTCTAACATCTGAAAATCCACCTACTTAATTCAAGAAATATGAAACCTCCAATATAACCAGTCAAAGAGTTGATATAACACTAGGGCTCCTTGATTATTCTTAAGTGGAACATCTATTGGAAACTCAAAATAAAAACTGAATTCATAACTTGAAGTTATAAATGAAAGAAAATCCACCTTCATTGATGACTGTTTTGGAGAATTTAGTATCTATGGATAAATACTAATTCCCTAGATAAGTAGTTGTATCTAGGACAACAATATAAAGTGTTTTAGACTTTTCCTATAAGAAATAGATAAGATGAGAAGATAGAAGGCTTGTGTGTAGTTCCGCTTTCCTCTTGTCTCCCTTGTATCGATTCTATCGCTCCTTCTCATACTTAATCCGCTTGAGAAGTACCCTATAAACACAACATAAAACAAAAACCGATCAAAGCATATGATCTATTGAATATAAGTGAAAGGAATCAGATATAATTCACACACATAAGAATTATGAAACAATACAAACATATGGGAAAAGGTCAAACACTTTATTAGATACAAGAAGGAATTACAACCATTGGTGTCTAATTCAAAGCCATTCCTCCAGCTTGGATCCCATCCACATCACATCAACAAAATGACAAACTTGTAGCATTACAATACTTGCCTTAAAGCCAAATATCATAGCAGCATTATCTCCTTACAATTCAACATAATCCAACCCCTGATCACTTAGATGAGTGGTCAATTTATAGGAAGATGAAGGAGGTTTTGTCGTTAATGGTGGCATTGAATGGCCTTCCATACTTAGAATTACTTTCATAGAGGAAGGGATGAGAGGATAGGATGCACCTTAATTCATTCCTCATCCATTTTCGAGCTCATAGGAGTTGATAAGTCAGGGAAACTTCTAGATGACTCCAAAAGATAAGAATATCCCCTAAAGCCTATGTGAATTTCACTCATTCTCGCCCAGTGTAGGTGAAAGGAAGCCTAAGTGCTATGCAGAGCACCTTGGCAGTGGACCTAACTGCTCTGCAGCGCACCTTGATAAGGGCTTACCTACGCTGGTCCTTCTAGAGACTATTTCTGGATGTCTTCAAGTCATTAAACTGTCTGGGAAGGAGGCATTCAAAGGGGTGATTTGTTTAGGGCATGAAGAAACTGAAGTTAGGATTTGAAGAGCCCTAAAACACTGATCCGAATGTTGGGATTTGATGTGCTCAAATGGATCTATAACCGCTACCCCCTAAAGCATGAAGTCGCAAAAATGCCAATGTTGAATGAAATGCTTTATGATGTGATGAGGAGGTATCAAAGTGGAAGGTGACCTGCATCAATTACAATACATATATCATGATATTTGATTTTACATGAATTGCTGAGGGAAATCATACCCATTCTCAGCTTATAAGATTTCATTACATGTACATAAATAGTCGTCTAAAGATATAGACCCGTGATCGGAACGACCATCAATGTAAAGCCATTGTACATATGATTTAGTACTCCTGAAATCACAGCCCGGATGGATGAAACTAGATCCGGGGTCTTCAATCTCATTCATCTGTTTGCTCAAGTATGAGTCTAACCATGTAAATATGTGATCTGAAGTCGAACATGGGAAGACACCATGTGATTACCAACCAATGATGTAAGTTGTTAACAGATGCGAGAGAAATCACCGATAATGATAATGATCCTCAAGGTACTGCAGTACATTCTGCATGGTGTGAATGGATGATTTGATGTCGAACACCATACAAAGTCTTTTGGTTGAAGGCCCTTGATGTATGCCTATCGCCGGAAGCGAGAAAACTACAAATGATACATGCAAGCTTCAAGGTACTGAATGGGTGTTTCTAAGTCAACTTCTTGGATAATGTGTTGATGTCGACAAGAAGTGACTCATCGAAGGAGGGCCTTGATGTATCCCACATCAACAACACGAAACAAGTGTAGTGTTTTTAGAGATGGAGTTTGATTGACGACATAAGGTTCAGGAATGGCAGTCATGAAAATGAAGGTTTATGGTACTGTAAAGGATGACTTCTCTTAAATATATCGATGACACTGAATGAATTGGCAACATTGACCCAAAACAAAGGTAATGGATTGTGTGATAGACCATAGGTATGATAACCATCAAGCAGATAACCCAACCCAAATAGTTTGAATGAATTGGCAGCATTGACCCAAAACAAAAGTGATGGATGGTTTGATAGACCATAAGTATGATAACCGTCACGCAGATAACCCAACCCAAATAGTCACGGAGATGAAGTGAAAGTGTCATGTCCAAGAGAAACCAACTATCATAAAGTGGTTTTCCCCTTTTCCCATTTTCCCCAGTCATTGCTGACCAATACCTCTTTATTTTTATCAAGCTTGAGGAGGATAACATATGCTTGTTTTATAATTTCACCCTTCGGGTGAATCCATCGCTATTTGATGTTTTAATGAGTCTAGTGAAGGTGAAACTCGGTCTTGTCTAGATGGACAAGTTTGTCGCTATTTGATGTTTTAACGAGTTTAACAACAAAGATAACTCAGTCCTTTTCATGTTTAGAGAGTTTGAAAAGGGACAAAAAAAAAACTCCACAAGTTCTTTTTCGTAAATTAATCTCTCAAACCCGAAAAAGCATAAAATAATACAAAAAAGATATCGTTTCTAATCTGTTAACGAGCTGGAAAGGACAAGCGCTCGACAATATTTTCATGTTTAGAGAGTCTGAAAAGAGCTTAAAGAAGACTCCACTTTGAGGAATGAGTGGTGTCTAGGATAGCAACTTGTTCCGGTGATGTTGGAACTTCTCAAAACATGTTGATTTATGTGAAGAGGCTCGCTAATAATACCACTCATTGCAATTGTTCCTCAAAAAAGGTAAAACAACCAAGTGAAAGCATATGATCGCCCAAAGGCATGGTGGTGATGGGATCAAAACAACCAAGGCTCATTTGACGAAAAATGTTGATAGAATGGCAATCACGAGGGTTAAAAATGGAAATGGGTTCATTTTTAGACAAGCTTGAACCATAGGGAACTATGCTTGGATTCAATTTCATGTTTACACAAGCTTGAAACGAAGAGCTTGAGATCAGTTTACATGACCCCAACATGATGAAAGGTAGAGTCTCCTGTAACTAGATGGAAATCGTTGTGGTGAAGCAGGATGGTTATCCAACACCTTTTTGGCTTCATCCAGATAGGGACAAAGGTGAATGGGGTGATTTTGTTCATATAACCTATAGGGAAACTTAACTTTACCATTACGTGCATGCCCCCTAAGCTTCATTACATTCACCTAAGTAGACTACTCATGGCTATTAGGTGGGTGAAATGAAGGTTCTTTTACGAGATCAAGTGAAAGAATCGACTGGGATTTTACGAGATCTAGTCAAAGACTCGACTTGAAACTTTGCTCCAAGGGAGCTTGTTTCATTTTTTAATGAGCTTGGAACAAGACAAGGAACTATCCTCATTTTCCTTGTTTCATTTTTTAATGAGCTTGACACAAGACAAGGAACTATGGTCATACCCTTTGTTTCATTTTTTTAACGAGGTTGACACAAGACAAGGAATTTTCCTCGTGGGAGCTGTTTCATTTTTTAATGAGGTTGACACAGTAAAAGAACTATCCTCATGTTCCTTGTTTCATTTTTTAATGAGGTTGGCACCAGACCAAGAACTCTCCTCATATCCTTGGTTTCATTTTTTAACGAGGTTGACACAAGACAAGGAACTATCCTCATATTCCTTGTTTCATTTTTTAACAAGGTTGACACAAGACAAGGAACTATCCTCATGGGCCTGTTTCATTTTTTAACGAGGTTGACACAGTAAAAAAACTATCCTCATAGGTCGATCACAACTCACAAGAGGTCATGAAGGAGAGATCTGGTTCCAATGCCCCCAGTACATGATGTATAACATCAATAAATTGATCGTCAGTCGATGTAGGTATGGAATGGCTTGCCACATAATTAACCCATGGCGGGGAAGATACCATTGGTACAAAAGGACTATTTAGGAAGATGGTTGACTGGAAGCCATATTTGGACCGGGAAATGAAGGCTGGTCAACAATGATAATTCTGCCTTCATGCAGGAAACAAATCACTTGAAAGAGTGTTGAAATAATAGCTCCCATGTCATAAACATAGTTGCGCCTAAGAAGTAAATTGTAATCTAAAGGGCCTGGGACTACCATCACGTTCAAATAAACTATTTTGTTGAAAATAGCAACAAGAAATGCTAAATATAGAAGTGCTAAAGATAACATTCCTATAAATAGCATTTCAGGATACATTCCAATTTTAGTCAATCCCTGAACTAAAATTGAGAATTAAAATTCGAATTTGTTCTTAGCAGTTGTTTGAAAAATAATTAATTAATTCATCTTGAGTTAATTAGTTGGAGAAAATCAAACATGAAATCTATGTGAAGACATGCAATAGTTATCCCTTTGATTGAGGAATTTCTCCCTTAGTTAAGGAGATGAGGATGAGTTGTACTTTGAGTTGTAATTAGTTAGCTCAATTAACTGAGTTAAGTCCAGTTAAATTAGTTCCAACAGTTTGTGGAACTGATTGTGAGTTCAGTTAGTTAATGCATGCAAGCATGTAAATACTGCACTTCAGATAATTGAATATTATCTCATAAATAACTCATGCATGTCAGTTCAGTCATAGACCCAGTTGAGATCAAATAATGAGATAGTGTACTATCAGTTGCAAGAATATTCCATTGAGGATATCTCTTGCATGCAGAAGGAATTCATTCCTTGAGGATTGTGCAGTTATATTTGAGTTTGGTGAGTTGTGCGAGAGGTGAATTCACACAGGTGGTAGCCATTGGACCCAGGAGAAACTGCACAAGGAAATAGGAGGCTTGGAGGACTGAAGGAAGGCATATGTTGTGTCTATTTAGTCTATGAGCAACATTTGAGGGATTGTACTGAGAGCTGGATAGCTTGTGAGCTAAAGCTTTGTGTAATTTGGAGATATTTCCACTTGTATGATAATACAGATAGCAAGGTTTTTAGATGTGGCTTTCCCCAGAGTATTTTTCTGTGTTCATGTGTGATTTATTTCTCATTCTCTATTATATGTGTTCTATTTGATCCTACTCAAAACCAATTAAGCTTCTGCAAGTTTGTTTGTAGAAGTAGATTAAGTATTTTGCTTTATTTTATTGCATTATCAGGTGATCTATAGTGAGAATTTCTACACGGTATCGGAGCAAAGGTGATCAAATCGGAGAACAATATACAAAGAAGGGATAAGTTTGAAGCTTAAAGTTCCTGATTATAGAAATCGAATTCTTATCACATCTCAAATTTCATCAATGGCAGTCAACGGTTTGAGACTCGAGTATGCCCTGGATGGCAGCTCAAATTATATAGCATGGAAGGATCGCATGGAAGCGGTATTAGAGGAAAACAGTTTGAAGGAATTATTTGATAAAGAAGTCCCCAAGCCAGCAATTGCTAATGCCCAAGAATTGGCGGAATGGAAGAAATGTGTGGCTAGTGCAAGGAGGATCCTTCTGGAGGGAATTCGAGACCACATTGTCTCAAGTCTCCATGGGAAGGAGACACCATTTTCAATGTGGAAAACATTGAAGGATTTATATCATAATAGCAGTGATCAGAGGAAGTTGGTGCTGAAAGACAAGCTTCGAAAAATCAAGTGTGAAAAGGGAAACACAATCTCTACATATCTAAACAAGCTCACCACCTGTAGGGATGAGCTTGGAAGTGTAGGAATCACGATAGCCGACAACGACATGGTGAGTATTTCTCTCCTCAGTCTTCCTAACAGCTGGCATAGCTACCAAGATTTGGTAAATGGAAGAGAGAAACTAGCAAATTAGGAATGACTCTGGTCGGATCTGATGCAGGAGGAGATAAGGAGAAGCACCAGAGATGGATCTTCATCAAAGCAAGATGATGAAGAAAATCTAGCCTTAGCGAGTAAGGTGAGTGTTATAGACATTTTTGTGCCTTACAGCATGAAGCATGAAATGTCAATAATCTGAGGGATCCAAAGTCCTTAAACATGTTGTTCCTACCCCTAGAGGAACAAGGTCAGCAAACCACAGCACTAAATATCAGTTCTCCACCTGAAAACACTCAAAAACAAGCTAATTCTGGATCATGTCAACTGCTCCACCGAGCATCTGCGTTGAATGTCAACTGCTCCACTCTGTACCTGCGCTGAATGTCAAAAGCAATGAAGGCTACCTGCGCCGGGCGAGATTGGCCAAGTGGCACAGTCATTCCTCAATGTGTCAAATGCCCAGGAAGCTTCCAAAATGACACTTGGATCAGGGAATTCGCCTTGTGATGAGTCAGAGGATCTTGATCTCCAAGTGGAAGCAAGAAACTCCAAGTGGACTCAAGAACTGAAGAATAACTGAAGTGGGAGAGGACACTAGTCAGCTTCATGCCAGCCTCAAGCTGACTCATCCTTTCTCCAAATCTCCTATATATAGAGCTCTCTCATGAGGTCTAGGGAGGCTGGAATCTTGTGACTGTAAGGAAGTGCTGTTGGTTTGAGTATAGAACTATTGGGTGATTTGCTTGAAGGAGGTGAAGAGGAGATTTCTTTCTGCTGGGAGGTGTTGCTGGATTGGGCCTATTATGGTTGTAACACTCTCAAAACTTTACCTCTTCCATTAATAAAGCATTTGAGGTTCTTCTATATGCATGTGTCTCAATGGCGTATTGATGCTTGTATATTTGATTTATTCTAATCCTTGAATCAATTATGAATGTATGTTGCTTGTAGTTTCCCTTTCTTGTGCTTTTGCAGGATCTTTGTGTAGCTGGGCCAGTGAAAGAGCAAGGAGCTGGGAGCAAGCAGCAAAGAGGGAATATTGGATCAATCATTAGCCGAAGACAACGGTTAGTGGATCTCTTTCTCCTCTCTCTTACATCTCATAAAGAAGTAATCTTGAATAGCTTTGCATTCAGTTGTTGCTGAGGTACTATCACCCTTAGAGTGGGATAGGGTCATTCCGTATTGGATACTTTTCCCAACAACAAATTGGCGACTCCGCTGGGGACCGTATCTTGTTGGTTGTTTATGTTTTTTCTATTCATTTCATAAACAAAGGGAGTACTGAATCGAACTGCATTTGGATCTTTCAAATGCAAAGTAGAGGGCAGCTACTCTAGCTCAGTTTCTGGGCAAGTTTATGATTTGAAGAGCTGATCCACAAGGACTCTAAATAAGCTCTTAGTGATAGCTTTTCATCGTCATTTTCATCCCTTAGTGTGTACTTGACTGATAGCTTCTGATTTGGCCAAAAACTGTGAATTTTTGAGCAATCTGTGACCCGGAAACCAAGAGAAACGAAAGTTTCGTTCTTCAGTGCAGGCCGTGTGAAGGCTGTCTGCATTTCAGCGTAGTTCCTGAAGGGGTTACCTGTGCTGAAAGTCAAACTGCCTGTGTACTACCAGCGCTGAACCAGTCTTGCCTCGTGCTACTGGGGTTTCCTGCTGTTTCTTGCCCTATTTTCACTCTTGTTTTTGCAGCCTGTTACCAGTCAATGTACCTGTCTGAAACCAACTTTCCTTGCCACTATTCCGCCTCGGTTGTATAAAGAAACTGTGTTTGTTCTTTGTGTATTTCTTGTATCATTTACAGTTTCCCATAACGAAAGTGAACTAGTCTTGCTGTGGCCTCTTAGATCTAGACCTGTGATAAAGTGTCGTTTTGATCTTGAGAGTTAGTTTATTTGTTGTTCATAGCTGATTGAGCTTTTGCTTTCGTCATATGGTTTGAGTTTATATATTTCTAGTGTCGAAACAAGTAAATATTAAGGTGTCTTTTGATTTTGGACAAGCTTGTTTGCTTTCACTTGAAATTGAATTCGAAATTATACAACAGCTTTCTTTTTGTGTCGCACAAACATTAAGAAAGAGAAAAGAAATACTTGCATTGTGCATGTGCATTATGACAGTTTGCATGTTGATTTAGGGAAAAATGCATTAGTGTGTGCTCTATGATCTGTGTGAAAAGATGTTATCTTTCTTTTCCCTCAGTAGTTAAGATTTTCAAAGTTGAAAGATTGAAAAGCTTGCTTATCATCTTAGACTGCATTTAGGAGTGTTACTATACATCTCGTGGTGATCCATAAAGGAAAACTGCTAAACAAGATCAACCTTAAAATAAATTGAATTTACATAACAACGCATTGAAACATAATGCAAACACATAGAGGTCTAAGCTAGAGACGTGTTCCGGCGTCGTTAAACGTGATATCTTAGCGTTGAGTGGTTGGGTGATTCCTCCACGGTGAAGTGATAAGTATCAATACGGACTTGTGCTCCCACGTACCGTCGCGTATATATTGGGAGACCCCTATAGGAACAAAGCCTTTATCCATAGGAAACCGTGTCGGCCGCCCTACTGATCGCAATGCAGTGAACACAGCATTCACGAAGATCGACCACTCGTACCGTAAAACGTATTCTGTGGTTTTGCGAAAAGTTTGGCACACCCTCTGCCTAGAACTCCAGAGCAGTTTCTTTTGGCCTTTTTCAAACTCTATAACTGAAAAAGTCCATCCGAGCATTTGTCACTTCGGGCTCGTTAAAACATCAAAGGAGACTAGAGTCATCTTTAGCTTTTTCTCGACTCTTAAAAAGTGAAAAAGCAAGTTGTGTCTAAAGCGTCGTTATAAAATTTATTTTAAGCGGAACATAATCACCTCCTATTCCTGCGTTGATCTGTAGGTTGAGAACATGGAACGCCCCAACCAAGGAATTCCACATGATGGAAATCCTAGTCCTTTCTCCCCTTGGGGAGAAGTTGGTGCGCCCCACATGGCCACATTGTCGCTTCCAGGACTGACAATTGGCCTTCCTATTTGGCTTTTCTCAACCAATGTAGTTCAGAAAACCATGGTTCCTGAACAGTCGAGTCAACAGTTAGATGAGTCTAGAACTGCCCACCAGCCTTCTACTTCCTATAACTCTTCCTCCAATCCTTCATCTTCGAAAGGTAGAGCCGGCAAAAGCCAAGCTCCCATGGAGAAGAAGAAGAAGAAGAAGAGAGAGAAGAAGAAGAAGGAGCCTAAGGCGACTGGGGGCAAGCAAAAGACATCTAACAAAAATCCACACACAGCACAGACCGGGCCTAAATCGCCATGTGTCATATGTAGAGGAGACCACTTCCATAGAGATTGTCCCTGTATTCCCCGGATACTAAGGGACTGGTCCCCTCGGTTGCACAATTCGGGAGCATCAACCTCTGATAGTCATGTTGAATGCTTACCGTCAACCAGCGAAAGTGAAGGGTCAAGACAAAGAGGGGGAGCAAGATCCCCCTGTAGACTGTGTGAAGGAAATCATGCCATCCACCGTTGTCCCTTCTTAGACGAAGCGAAGAGAGTTTTGAAAGATCGCCCGGTTTCACCGTTGAGACTTCCTCCTGGATACAAAAAACTCGTGCCAAGTCCTTCATTGGTTGAAAATACAGCTGGCCCGCTCAAGTGGTCAGCTGAAGTGTCAGTCATTGAAAATGAACCTACTGAATCTAGACCAGACGAAAGTCTAAAGGTCGATACGGCAGTTGACCCGGTTCTTCCTTCAGAGGTTTCATCCTCAAATGACACCGTCACTGAAGATTCATCTTCAAATGACACCCTCACTGAAGAGAATAAGGATGACACCATCCAGATTCTTTTCATCAACACCGACTCTGATGAGCATCAGGGCAATGCGCCCATTCCTTTATCGCAGGAAGGAAAATCGTCAGGGTCATATCCGGCCGTGTATTCGGTCCCACCACCAAGCAACCTGGTTGTGTCCTTTGATTGGAACCAACTAGGCAGACCCCGGTTGCCAGCCAGTGTACCATTCAGAATCATAGTCCAAATTTATAGGATGGTAATGGCTGGCACTATCATTGATGAGGGGGCATCTGTGAGTATCCTTTCCTCTATTGCTTGGAAAGCACTGGGTTCCCCGACGCTTTTTCCTGAGTTAAGAAATCTCTCGGGTTTTGATAAAGGAACCAGTCGACCATTAGGGATCCTCCCTAATGTACCTGTTACATTGAAAGGGAAGACCGTTTAAATGAACGTGATGGTCGTTCAAGGACCCTTGGATTATAACCTACTCCTTGGACGAGACTATATATATTGCATGGGAGCTATAGTCTCCTCACTCTTTAGAGTAATGTGTTTTCCACACGAAGGAAGAATGGTCAAGCTCGTAGACCAACTTTCATTTCTGGGATCACGCATCGCAAATAGTCAGATACCAACCCTGAATGGTCTATTCACCCAAGAAATGTCTCCACCCCCAGTCCTCCTTCCCGATGAGTGCGAGTGATTCGGAAAGATGGGACTGGAACCCAGGGGGCATGCATCCTGGTCTGCTTCGAGCAGAGGAAACTCTGGGTATAAGGTAGAATTTCCGCGAAAGAATATGACTAGTCCGTACCCCGTCCGTGGATGGACGAGGGGTTGTTCTAGAACAAGATTCTTTTGATAAGGTTACTTGTTTGACAAAGGTCATTCACCATTGTCTACTTCGGTAGACAGTGCCGAGGAAATGTTTTCGTTTGATGGTGTTAACAAACAATCTTTGGGTAACCAGGAAGAGGCAAGCCTCACCCTTTAAAACAAATGTTTTATCGGATAAGTAGGGGCAGCCTTGAAATTGTACCTTATACCTCGGGGCATGCAAACCTTTTGGAGTGTAAGCTAGGAGCGGTTATTTATCTATTTTTTGGGATTAGCCATTTCCGAACTTGCATAAAGGAAGGATGAGAGGGAGCAAAGCTTAGTGAAGATGAAGCTCTATAAAAAATAGAGATCTCACAGGAGACATTTCTTATCTTATGACTGGTATATCGAGCAGTTTTACCACGGAATTTATGCTCGTTAAAAAATAGAAAAGCGAGATCCGAGCAATTTTATATATAGTTCATGCTCGTTAAAAAATAAACATAAGATCAAGCAGTTTTACCGTGGAATTTATGCTCGTTAAAAAATAGAAAAGCGTGAGCAAGAGTTTCCTCCAGAGTTTAAGCTCATTAAAAAATGAACCTATTCCGGTAAATAACCATTGTGATCGTAAATTTATTAGCCATAAAAAGCCTTGGTCGTGTTTTCACCTGCCACCTCCATTCCATTTGGCCGATCGTTCACCCCCATATGATTGTTTACCCATATTGAGGAACAACTGCGAAGAGTGATTTCGCTTAGCCATCCTTGTGACACTGCCGTGATTGGAAAATTCCAACCTGTACCTGGAATCTGCTGCTATCCTTGTTTATCACTCGTTCCTCAAAAGACGAGTCTTCTTTGAGCTCTTTTCATCTGACTCGTAAAATATGAAAAGTTTGCCGAGTTTTGGCCTTCCAGCTCGTTAAAAGGACCGGAAGAGCTATCCCTCCTCTAGATTTTAATCTTTTTGGACCTGAGGAATTATTACACAAAAAGGTCGAGCGCTTGTTTTATTCGGCTCGTTAAAGTTATCGAAAACTCATCCCTTCTGTATTGTTTTATACTTTTTCGGACTTAAGGGATTAGATGACGAAAAAGGAATTTTGGAGTTAACTTTCTATACCTTTTCAGACTCTCTAAAAATGAAAAGGACCGAGTTTTCCTTGTCGTTAGACTCATTAAAATGATTAAATAGCGACAAACTTGTCTTTAGACGAGAACGAGTTTCCCTATCGCTAGGCTCGTTAAAACATAGCGATGGGCTTGCCCGAAGGGCAGGTTATAGAACAAGCATATGTTATCCTCTTCAAGCTTGACAAAAGTAAAGAGGTACTGGTCAGAAATGACTGGGGAAAAATTGGGAGAACCTCAAAGATTTAATGGTAGCAAGTTGCTCTTGAACATGACACTTTTCCTCCGTATCACATCGGGTTGGGTTGTTTCATTCACCGGTCTCATCACCATGGTCTTCGCCAAACCATCCACATTTGGGGTAATGCTACCGATCCATCACATCAGTGTCGTTATATGTTCAAGAGATGTTGTTCAAAAAGAGTCAACCGTGTCCCATCCACTGCCATACATTATCCTTCATCCACCTATGATCGCCACCCTGAATCATATCTCACAGATTGTTTTCACCTCCACTAAAATCATTAGCTCCGTTCCGTGTCACTGATGTGGGATTCATTAAGGCCCTCCTTTGATGGATCGCTTCTTGTCGACTTCAGCTCATTATCCAAGAAGTTGATCTAGGAACACCCCCCTCAGTACTTTGAAGCTTGCATGCCTCAATGGCAAGTTTCTCACTTCCGGCGACAGGTATAGATCAATGACCTTCGACCAGAAGATTTTGCGTGGTGTTCGACGCCAAGTCCTTTAATCACACCACGTGAATTGTACTGTAGTACCTTGAGGGTCATTATCATTATCAGTGATTCCTCTCGCGCTTGTTAACGGTTTACATTATTGACCGGTAATCAAGCGATGTATTTCCATGTTCGACTTCAGCGCAATTCTCACATGGATCGACTTGTACTTAGAGTGAAGATCGAACGAGTTTGAAGACCCCGGATCTAGTTTCATCCATCCGGGCTGCGATATATATATTCAGGAAATATAAAGACATTTGACATGTCCATCATTGCAGCAGATGATCATCCTACTCAAAGGATGATAATTTCAGCAGAGAATTATCTGTCTACCATTAGACGATCGTCTGTTCTATGTACCAAAATGAATTTATAAAGCTGAGCATGGGAATGCCCGCCTCAGCTAGATCATGAAAGCATAATGAAAAATAATGTATTGTATTGTATTTTATTACAGGGCGCCTCTCAGCGATTGAATGAACTTCGGATCCTCCTGATAAAGCATTTCACCCGATGAACGACCTCATACTTTAGGGGGCAACTGTTATAGACATTTTTGTGCCTTACAGCATGAAGCATGAAATGTCAATAATCTGAGGGATCCAAAGTCCTTAAACATGTTGTTCCTACCCCTAGAGGAACAAGGTCAGCAAACCACAGCACTAAATATCAGTTCTCCACCTGAAAACACTCAAAAACAAGCTAATTTTGGATCATGTCAACTGCTCCACTGAGCATCTGCGCTGAATGTCAACTGCTCCACTCTGTACCTGCGCTGAATGTCAAAAGAAATGAAGGCCACCTGCGCTGGGCGAGATTGGCCAAGTGGCACAGTCATTCCTCAATGTGTCAAATGCCCAAGAAGCTTCCAAAATGACACTTGGATCAGGGAATTCGCCTTGTGATGAGTCAGAGGATCTTGATCTCCAAGTGGAAGCAAGAAACTCCAAGTGGACTCAAGAACTGAAGAATAACTGAAGCGGGAGAGGACACTAGTCAGCTTCATGCCAGCCTCAAGCTGACTCATCCTTTCTCCAAATCTCCTATATATAGAGCTCTCTCATGAGGTCTAGGGAGGCTGGAATCTTATGACTGTAAGGAAGTGCTGTTGGTTTGAGTATAGAACTATTGGGTGATTTGCTTGAAGGAGGTGAAGAGGAGATTTCTTTCTGCTGGGAGGTGTTGCTGGATTGGGCCTATTATGGTTGTAACACTCTCAGAACTTTACTTCTTCCATTAATAAAGCATTTGAGTTTATTCTATATGCATGTGTCTCAATGGCGTATTGATGCTTGTATATTTGATTTATTCTAATCCTTGAATCAATTATGAATGTATGTTGCTTGTAGTTTCCCTTTCTTGTGCTTTTGCAGGATCTTTGTGTAGCTGGGCCAGTGAAAGAGCAAGGAGCTGGGAGCAAGCAGCAAAGAGGGAAGATTGGATCAATCATTAGCGGAATACAACGGTTAGTGGATCTCTTTCTCCTCTCTCTTACATCTCATAAAGAAGTAATCTTGAATAGCTTTGCATTCAGTTGTTGCTGAGGTACTATCACCCTTAGAGTGGGATAGGGTCATTCCGTATTGGATACTTTTCCCAACAACAAATTGGCGACTCCGCTGGGGATCGTATCTTGTTGGTTTTTTGTGTTTTTTCTATTCATTTCATAAACAAAGGGAGTACCGAATCGAACTGCATTTGGATCTTTCAAATGCAAAGTAGAGGGCAGCTACTCTAGCTCAGTTTCTAGGCAAGTTTATGATTTGAGGAGCTGATCCACAAGGACTCTAAATAAGCTCTTAGTGATAGCTTGTCATCCTCCTTTTCATCCCTTAGTGTGTACTTGACTGATAGCTTCTGATTTGGCCAAAAACTGTGAATTTTTGAGCAATCTGTGACCCGGAAACCAAGAGAAACGAAAGTTTCGTTCTTCAGTGCAGGCTATGTGAAGGCTGTCTGCATTTCAGCGCAGTTCCCGAAGGGGTTACCTGCACTGAAAGTCAAACTGCCTGTGTACTACCTGTGCTGAACCAGTCTTGCCTTGTGCTACTGGGGTTTCCTGCTGTTTCTTGCCCTGTTTTCACTCTTGTTTTTGCAGCCTGTTACCAGTCAATGTACCTGTCTGAAACCAACTTTCCTTGCCACTATTCCGCCTCGGTTGTATAAAGAAACTGTGTTTGTTCTTTGTGTATTTCTTGTATCATTTACAGTTTCCCATAACGAAAGTGAACTAGTCTTGCTGTAGCCTCTTAGATCTAGACCTGTGATAAAGTGTCGTTTTGATCTTGAGAGTTACTTTATTTGCTGTTCATAGCTGATTGAGCTTTTGCTTTCGTCATATGGTTTGATTTTATATATTTCTAGTGTCGAAACAAGTAAATCTTAAGGTGTCTTTTGATTTTGGACAAGCTTATTTGCTTTCACTTGAAATTGAATTCGAAATTATACAACAGCTTTCTTTTTGTGTCGCACAAACATTAAGAAAGAGAAAAGAAATACTTGCATTGTGCATGTGCATTATGACAGTTTGCATGTTGATTTAGGGAAAAATGCATTAGTGTGTGCTCTATGATCTGTGTGAAAAGATGTTATCTTTCTTTTCCCTCAGTAGTTAAGATTTTCAAAGTTGAAAGATTGAAAAGCTTGCTTATCATCTTAGACTGCATTTAGGAGTGTTACTATACATCTCGTGGTGATCCATAAAGGCAAACTGCTAAACAAGATCAACCTTAAAATAAATTGAATTTACATAACAACGCATTGAAACATAATGCAAACACATAGAGGTCTAAGCTAGAGACGTGTTCCGGCGTCGTTAAACGTGATATCTTAGCGTTGAGTGGTTGGGTGATTCCTCCACGGTGAAGCGATAAGTATCAATACGGACTTGTGCTCCCACGTACCGTCGCGTATATATTGGGAGACCCCTATAGGAACAAAGCCTTTATCCATAGGAAACCGTGTCGGCCACCCTACTGATCGCAATGCAGAGAACACAGCATTCACGAAGATCGACCACTCGTACCGTAAAACGTATTCTGTGGTTTTGCGAAAAGTTTGGCACACCCTCTGCCTAGAACTCCAGAGCAGTTTCTTTTGGCCTTTTTCAAACTCTATAACTGAAAAAGTCCATCCAAGCATTTGTCACTTCGGGCTCGTTAAAACATCGAAGGAGACTAGAGTCATCTTTAGCTTTTTCTCGACTCTTAAAAAGTGAAAAAGCAAGTTGTGTCTAAAGCGTCGTTATAAAATTTATTTTAAGCGGAACATAATCACCTCCTATTCCCGCGTTGATCTGTAGGTTGAGAACATGGAACGCCCCAACCAATGAATTCCACATGATGGAAATCCTAGTCCTTTCTCCCCTTGGGGAGAAGTTGGTGCGCCCCACATGGCCACATTGTCGCTTCCAGGACTGACAATTGGCCTGCCTATTTGGCTTTTCTCAACCAATGTAGTTCAGAACACCATGGTTCCTGAACAGTTGAGTCAATAGTTAGATGAGTCTAGAACTGCCCACCAGCCTTCTACTTCCTATAACTCTTCCTCCAATCCTTCATCTTCGAAAGGTAGAGCCGGAAAAATCCAAGCTCCCATGGAGAAGAAGGAGAAGAAGAAGAGAGAGAAGAAGAAGAAGGAGCCTAAGGCGACTGGGGGCAAGCAAAAGACATCTAACAAAAATCCACACACAGCACAGACCAGGCCTAAATCGCCATGTGTCATATGTAGAGGAGACCACTTCCATAGAGATTGTCCCTGTATTCCCCGGATACTAAGGGACTGGTCCCCTCGGTTGCACAATTCGGGAGCATCAACCTCTGATAGTCATGTTGAATGCTTACCGTCAACCAGCGAAAGTGAAGGGTCAAGACAAAGAGGGGGAGCAAGATCCCCCTGTAGACTATGTGAAGGTGATCACGCCATCCACCGTTGTCCCTTCTTAGATGAAGCGAAGAGAGTTTTGGAAGATCGCCCGGTTTCACCGTTGAGACTTCCTCCTGGATACAAAAAACTCATGCCAAGTCCTTCGTTGGTTGAAAATACAGCTGGCCTGCTCAAGTGGTCAGCTGAAGCGTCAGTCATTGAAAATGAACCTACTGAATCTAGACTAGACGAAAGTCTAAAGGTCGATACGGTAGTTGACCCAGTTCTTCCTTCAGACATTTCATGCTTCATGCTGTAAGGCACAAAAATGTCTATAACAGTGAGGAAAGGGAAAGGGAAGGTGTCCCATTCCAAATCTAGTTCTTCCCATGGTGGGAAGAAGATTGACAAATCGAAAGTGAGATGCTTTCATTGTCATGAGGTGGGCCATTATGCTACAAATTGTCCACAGAAGGAATCTAAGAAGGGATCCTTGAAAGGATCATATGGTGAGGCACTGGTCTCACAGTTCAAATTGAATTTCACCCTCATCGCGTGTATGGTTTCATCAATGGTGGGATGTGTTTGGTACTTGGACAATGGAGCCTCATTCCACATGACCGACGACAAGAGTCTTTTCAGTACCTTGGAGGAGAAGGATCTCAAGATGTGCATCGAGATGGGTGATGATGGAAAGTACCGTGTTTTAGGTGAAGGTACGATTGTGTTTCAGAGGGAGCATGGAGCTCCTCTCACCCTGACTGATGTAAAGTATGTACCTGGTCTGAAGAAGAATCTTGTGTTCGTCGCTATGTTGGAAGATAAAGGCTATGATGTAGTCTTTAGTAAAGGAAAGGCATTCTTGAGGCATATCGGCACTGGAAATACCAAGAGGATTGGGATTCGAGTCAAGAATCTCTACAAGATGGAGGTAGATGGTTGTGCTGCACTGAGTTCCAAAGCAGAGTTGGTGCAAAGCCAAGATATTGGTGAGCTATGGCATAGAAGATTGGACTGCTCTCACCATGGGGCCTTGAAGATCATGCAACAGATTTCTACTGGACTTCCCAAGGGTAAACTGGAGCAAATGGATACATGCAAAGATTGTACCTTGGGTAAGTATGCAAAATCTTCCTTTTAGGATCGAGACAATGGAGCTGGAGCAATACTGGAGCGAGTTCATACATATGTGTGTGGACCATTCTCGACAGCCTCCACCGCTAAACAAAGGTACTATGTTATTTTCATTGATGATTTTTCTCGTAGATGTTGGATCTACTTTATGTAGAAGAAGGATCAAACCTTCTCAAGGTTTTGTAAGTTCAATGCCTTGGTTTAGAAAGAATATGGAAAGAAAATAAGAGCCTTGCGAAGCGATAATGGTGGAGAGTATGTCTCCCAACAGTTTAAGGACTTCTATGCAGCAGAAGGAATTAAACGGGAGTTGACGGCACCCCATAACCCACAATAGAATGGGGTAGCCGAAAAGAAGAATATATCGATTGTGGGAGAAGCTTGGGCGATGCTGCACGACCAAAGCCTACCACTTCATTTGTGGGCTGAGGCATGCAATATAGCAGTGTACTTGCAGAACAGAAGCCCGCATCATATACTGGGAATGAAGACACCAGTGGAGGCCTTTTCCAGGAAGCGACCAGATGTGAGTCATTTCAGGATCTTTGGATCACTAGTTTATTACCATGTGACCAAAGATGCCTGGAAGAAGCTAGAGCCAACAGTTGAGTTGGGGATACTTGTGGGGTACACTGATACACCCCACAACTATCAGGTGTTCTTGCCTACCAGTTAGATGTCAGTGATACGCAAAGATCTGAAGTTCGATGAGAAGAAAGCCATGTGAGTATCACTTGAGAGGGAGCTCAAGTTGCATGTACAGGAGGAACTTTTGGTTCTAAAGGAGGATGAGCCTCAACCTGATGCGAAGCAGCCGCATGCATAGGAGTGGAGACATCCACTCATGTAGAGCCTTCCAGAGATGGGCAGAAATGCTCAAGGGAAGCTAACAAATTGATGTTTGATGCGAGAGAGAATGTGGGACAACCATCCTCTCAGCACAGACAAAGCAGGTCACCCAAGTGGAACACTGGTTACATGGCCCATGTTGGGGAGTGTATAGAGACCGAACCTTCTTCCTTTGAGGAAGTAGTGCAGCAACCAATCTGGGTTGATGCTATGGTGGAGGAGTACGACTCCATCGTTTAGAACTGTGTTTGGGATGTTGTCCCAAGACCTGAGGATAAGTAAGTGGTGAGTTCTCGATGGCTTTACAAGGCAAAGAAAGTAGATGATGGGAGTGGTGAGAAACATAAGGCAAGGTTTGTTTCCCATGGTTTCTCACAGGTCGAGGGGATCGACTATGATGAGAAATTTTCTCCTATAGCAAGGTACTCATCTTTCAGATCAATGTTGGCACTATTAGCTCAGATGGGTTGGAAGATCCATCGGATGGATGTGAAGACTGTGTTCCTCAATGCCAAGATTAAGGAAGAGGTGTACATTGAGCAGTTGGAAGGATTTGAGACCTTCAATCGTGAGTCGCATGTGTGCCAACTCAAGAGAGCTTTGTACAGGCTGAAGCAAGCACCTCGTGCTTAGTACACTAGGATCGACAACTATTTTAGAGGGTTGGGCTTCACAAAGAGTGAAGCGGATGTGAACCTTTACCACATCATGGTAGAAGGTAAGCCATTGATCATTGTTCTTTATGTTGATGATCTGATATTGACAGGTGATGATCAGTTGATCAAGTCTTGCAAGGAGGACCTTGCAAGAGAGTTCGAGATGAAAGATATGGGTCTCATGCACTACTTTCTAGGCATGGAAGTGTGGCAGAAGGATGGGGAAGTGTTTGTGTCTCAAGGCAAGTATGCCAATGAGACACTCGAGAGATTCCACATGGAGAAGTACAAGCCCATGTAGACTCCTCTAGCAGGTAACTGGAGGAAGAAGGATGCTACTTTAGGTGAGGTAGTAGCTGCTATTGTTTATTAGCAGCTTGTGGGTTCATTGATGTATTTAGTGAACACACAACCAAATTTGTGCTTTGTGGTGAACTAGTTGAGTCAAGTTATGGTTCAGCCTACCAAGCTGTTTTGGAAGGCAGCGAAGCATGTGCTGAGATACCTCAAAGGCACATCACAGTATGGATTATGGTATAGACGGACAGAGGGAGTGAAGCTTTAGGGCTTCACAGATGCAGACTGGGCAGGAAGTCCATCAGATCGGAAGAGAACTTCAGTAGGAAATTTCAACCTTGGTTCACCTGCAGTTTCTTAGTACAACAGGAAATAGAGATCAGTTGCATTTAGCTCAACAGAGGCTGAATACATGGCTGCGAGTCAGGCAGGATGTGAGGCCATTTGGATGCAGAAAATTCTAGTTGGATTGTTTGGTCAAAGGATGGATCCAATTGTGATCTATTGCGATAATCAGAGTTGTATAAAACTCTCTGAGAATCCAGTATTTCATGACAGGTCCAAGCACATCGATATCCGGTATCATCATCTTCAAGACTGTGTGGTGAAGAGGATCATGTTCTTGTTGTATGTTTTGACCGAGGAGAAGGATGCAGATATTTTGACTAAGGCATTGTCAAAATGAAAATTCAAGTTCCACAGAGACAAGATTGGGGTGATAGATAATCCCTTTCTTGTTCAGAGGGAGTGTTGAAAATAGCAACAAGAAATGCTAAATATAGAAGTGGTAAAAATAGCATTGCTATAAATAGCATTTCGGGATACATTCCAATTTTAGCTAGTCCCTGAACTAAAATTGAGAATCAAAATTCGAATTTGTTCTTAGCAGTTGTTTGAAAAATAATTAATTAATTCATCTTGAGTTAATTAGTTGGATAAAATCAAACATGAAGTCTATGTGAAGACATGCAATAGTTATCGCTTTGATTGAGGAATTTATCCCTTAGTTAAGGAGATGAGGATGAGTTGTACTTTGAGTTGTAATTAGTTAGCTTAGTTAATTTAGTTAAGTCAAATTAGAATAGTTCCAACAGTTTGTGGAACTGATTGTGAGTTTAGTTAGTTAATGCATGCATGCATGTGACTACTGCACTTCAGATAACTGAATATTCTCTCATAAATAACTCATGCATGTCAGTTTAGTCAGAGACCCAGTTGAGATCAGATGATGGGATAGTGTACTATTAGTTGCAGGAATATTCCATTGAGGATATCTCTTACATGCTGAAGGAATTCATTCCTTGAGAATCGCACAGTTCTATCTGAGTTTGGTGAGTTGTGTGAGAGGTGAATTCACACAGGTGGTAGCCAGTGGACCCAGGAGAAACTGCGCAAGGAAATAGGAGGCTTGGAGGACTGAAGGAAGGTATATGTTGTGTCTATTCAGCCTATGAGAAGAATTTTAGGGGTTGTAATGAGAGCTATATAGCTTGTGAGCTAAAGCTTTGTGTAATCCGAAGATATTTCCACTTGTATGATAATATAGATAGCGGGACTTTTAGTTGTGGCTTTCCCCAGAGTATTCTTCTATGTTCATGTGTGATTGATTTCTCATTCTCTATTATATGTTCTCTATTTGATCTTTCTAAAAATCGATTAAGCTTCCGCAAGTTTGTTTGTAGAAGTAGATCAAGTATTTTTCTTTAGTTTATTGCATTATCACGTGATCTACATTGAGAATTTCTACAGTTTTTTCCTCCCAAATTAATAGGCAACTGAGGAAGGATCCGTAATGGTTGACTGTTCCTTTGTTAAAAGCTAATAGATTCTGGGTAACTGGCAAAAGCGATGGCGAACTGAGCGCTTTCCAAGCAGTTGAGTAAAGGATACTCATAGATGCACCTTCATCTATAATAGTGCCAGATACAATCATATTACAAACCTGTACTATGAGCTGGAAAGGCACATAAAAAGGAAGACGAAACCCTGTCAGTCGATTCCAATCAAAGGAAGTGACTAGAATACTTGGAGGGGGTACCGTAGAAATGGGAGAATTAACCCCTTGAGTTACGAGAGCGGGAGGATTTTCCTCCTGTCTTGATGGAACAAGAGGACTACCCCAAGCTCATTAGAATCTGAATAAATGAAAATAACTTGAGTGGTATCATATTCACTTTCTTCGGGAAAGGTACGATCCACTGAAGGTGAAAACGGGTTAACTGTTACCTCAACCTGTTTATTTGGATCGGGTATAGACTCATAGGATTCACTTTCAAAGAGAGTGGGTTTGACCAATGGTTGATTTGAGTCAGTCAATTCATCAACTAGTGAAGGATTAAGGGAGAGTCTCCTGTAATCAGATGGAAGTCGCTGCAGTGAAGTAGGACGATTATCCAACACTTTTTTGGCTTCATCCAGATAGGGACAGAGGTGAATGGGGTAATTCCCTTCACATAACCTACAGGGAAACTTAACTTTACCCTTCTTTCTATGAACTTTACTACCACTAGTTGATGGTGTGTCACCACCATGATCTCTAGAAGTTGATGACATAGGATGATGTGAATGAGAAGACCATTCTTCTAAGATCTGAGGAATGTCAGGAAAATTTCGAAGAATATGGTCTCATGCACAAAGTTTGCATGGATATCGAACTTTGTGAGGCTTGATGGACGATTTCTCATTAGATGTTGCATTCAAATAAATGGTTGCTTGGTTTCCCCTCTACTAAATTTGCTTCTTCTTTTTCTTCTTCCCTTTCTTCTTCTTCTTAGCCACCTGGTTACTGGTACCAATACTTTCACCAGGCGAAGAGGAAGAAGGGGAGGAAGAAACAACTGAGGAAGAAGGTAAAGGGTCAACTTTAGGATCAACTGGAGATTGATTTTGTCCAGTTGGAGGAGTACTCAATTGCGGAGAAATCATGACATTTTGAACCAAGGAGGTTGAAAACAACCATATTGGCAAGCAAATGGTAAATCCCAGAAGGGACAATGTAGTCATATATGGAGCACCAATATCTCCAAAAGGAGGAAAAGGACTAGGATTCCCATCAAAAGGAATTCCTTAATTGGTGGAGTCTAGATTTGTCGCCATATATTTCAACCTAAGATCAACTAAGGAGTGATCATGGAGGATTTTATTTGCGGTCAATTAATTTTATTTTAATCAATGTAACATAACAAAAAAAAAAGAGGGATAATCTAGGCAAAAGGTTTAACAAGCAACTGTGAACTACAAAATACCTCCTGGAGAACCAAGAAGTACGGGCAGACAATCTTCCCGAATGTTGTGTTCGGTGTATGACAGTATACAAGGCAGCTGATTCGGTTACTTAAGTATGGATAGCAACCTAGATATGTCCTCCCATATACCCAAAGGTACGTGGAGGCCCAGTCCGTATAAGCGTTGCCTAATGCAAAACCGCATAGCGAGCGAATTCCCATATACTTTACGTATTGTAACACCACCGTGTATACCTGAAGGTACGTGGATGAGCTATGATATACTCACGTATGTGGAATGAGGTATCACACTTGGGATGTATTGCAGACAAGTTAGCAACAACTGCTTTGTTTTACGATGCCGGAGCACGTCTCTAGCCTAGACCTCTAAATGTTTTTTATTAGGTGACAATGCTCCATTAACTAAATTTAGATAAATTTTAAGTTGATCTTCTTTAGAATTTTCCTTTCAAGGTTTTCCACGTGATGTATGTTTGCAATTCCTAAAATGAAACTAATATGATAAGCATTCTTTCCATTCAATTTAATAATGAAAATCCTTAGCTAGTAGGGATAGAGCAATCAACTTTTGACAAAAAGCAAAGAGCAAAATCTAATGCAATTTCCCTAGCTATTCCTTTCAAGCATTCACAAACTACAATATGAACGATTCAAGTTTTTCTTTTCAATTTCCTTAATGTGGATATGAACAAAAGGAAATGTGCACATACAATCAATCAATCTTTCATAAGAATGAAGACTTTTACGATAGTTCTAATTCAAAGGAAGAGAAGACTTTATGAAACTTTCTTTCAAATGAATATTAATCAATTATATTCTAACTTTGACTATAGACTGATAATGACAAAGAAAACATTTAAGAAACATTAATCAATCAAGTCAAAGTAGGGCTAGACAAGGAGATAAAAATTTGTTCTCTGAGACATGACATTCATTGATCAATCAGCAAGCAAACAAACAGAGAAAAGTTGGTAAAAACACTTTCCAAAGGTGGGAGTTTGACCTAAGGTTGATTAGAATAGGTCAAAGAGGGCCTAACTGCACTGCAAAGGACTGTCCCTTGACCAAGCCTGCGTTGATTTCTGAGAGGCCACTCAAGAGTCATCTAACCTCAATTTTTGACCAAAATTCAATGCAAAAGGGCTGAAATACAATCAATGAACACAAGTAGGGTCTACAAGAGAGTCCTATAAGGTGAATAAGATACTAGGAAAGGTGATAGTTTCCCCAGCGGAGTCACCAATTTGTTTTGGATAATTTAGTATCTTTGGATAAATACTAATTCCCTAGATAGGTAGTTGTATCTAGAACAACAATTTAAAGTGTTTAAGACTTGTCCTATAAGAAATAGATAAGATGAGAAGATAGAAGGCCTACCTATAGTTCCGCTTTCCTCTCGTCTCCCTTGTATTGATTCCATCGCTCCTTCCCGTACTTAATCTGCTTGAGAAGTACCCTGTAAACACAATAGAAGACAAAAATCGATCAAAGCATACGATCTATTGAATATAAGTTAAAGGAATAAGATATTGTTCACACACATAAGCATTATGAAATAATACAAACATATGGGAAAAGGTTAAAACACTTTATTAGATACAAGAAGGAATTAAAACCATTGGTGTCTAATTCAAAGCCATTCTTCCAGCTTGGATCCCATCCACATCACATCAAAAGCATGACAAACATGTAGCATTACAATGCTTGCCTCAAAGCAAAATCTCATAGCAACATTATCTCCTTACGATTCAACATAATCCAACCCCTGATCACTTAGATGAGTGGTAAATTTATAGGAATATGAAGGAGGTTTTTTCATTAATGGTGGCATTGAATGGCCTTCTTAGAATTAGTTCCATGGAGGAAGGGATGAGAGGATAGGATGCACCTTAACTCATTTCTCATCCATTTTTGAGCTCATAGGATTTAATAAATCAGGGAAACTTTTAGATGACTCCAAAAGATAATAATATTCCCCAAACCCTATGTGAATTTTACTCATTCTTGCCCAACCCAGGTGAAAGGAAGCCTAAGTGCTCTGTAGAGCACCCTGGCAGTGTACTTAACTGCTTTGCAACGCACATTCATAAGGGCTTACCTATGTTGGTCCTTCCAGAGACTATTTCTATATGTCTTCAAGTCATGAAACTCTCTGGGAAGGAGGCATTCAAAGGGGTGACTTTTTTAGGGCATGAAGCAACTGAAATTAGGGTTTGATGAGCCCTAAAACACTGATCTGAATGTTGGGATTTGATGTGCCCAAATGGATCTGTAACAATGACTATAATAGAATTACCAAACGATTTTGATAATCATGAAAAATCACATCTTCTTAATGAGTAAAACCATGAGGGCTAAATTCATTCATAACTAATGGCTTATTTTGTCCTATGTTTTCAATTCCAAGAACATCATCAAATAAAAAGGCAACAATAGATTTGCCTTCCCTTCCATGTAAATCAACAAAAACATCCCTACATTTTTGAACATCTTCAAACATGACATCCATATTGTGTGCATCAAAACTAATATTTTTCTTATGAAAACAATTTGATTTGACTTTTGGTAAGTTTACTTGAGGACTGTCATCTTGATTATGAACACTAACAACTCCTATACAAACAACTTTATGCATATCATCCATGCCATTTTGATGATTCTCAAATAGAATAGGTAAAACCTGTATATTCAACTCTTCATGTAGCTTGGGTTTACCTAAAAGTGGACTTTCATGTACTTTAACTGGGATAACATCATTATGATATTTAATGGAAAAAAGTTCATGTCCAGGTAGACAACTTTTGATGAGCCCCGAATTGGGTAACTTATTGGGCTCATTTTGCCTAATAGTTCTTGATCAATCCACCATTTTCATATCTTATGCATGTTTTTTGAGTATGTTTATGTTATTTGAACGAATGAGGGTGGTCACTTTACCAAGATGGCTAATACGTGGTTATTTCAGGTTTTTTAGACAAATTTTGGAACAAAGCCAAATGACAGCCAAGCATGAAGGAACAGGGGTGAGGATTTGTAGGGAGGTTGTCTCTTTCATTAAATGGCCCTTACTCAAAATCTCCACCCTCAACTCGGAGCTCAGCAGGCCACCAAAACGAATCCTAAAGGCAGCTGAGCAACTTTGTGAAGAGAGACTGTTCACTGGCAGTTTGAATAGCCGAGTCCCTTGAGTTAAGGAGGGATGCTAGGACCCTTGTAGTGCATAAATAGGAGGGATTTATCCTTCGTAGTTTACTTTAGGAACTGTTGGGTTTTTCACTATAGTGCTCTCATTGTCTCAGCTCGTTTTTTGTAGCTACTGCTGTATAACTTTCTTGTGACATGATTATTTTTAGGTAATGAAAAGCAGCTCTATTTGGCATCAGCTCTGAGTTCTTTATAGGAGCCTGTAGCTCTTGGGGTTGGGCCCAACCGAAGTGCCAAGGCTTCCTTTATGTATTGTTATTTGCTTTTTATGTCTTTGCAAAATAATTTCTGTTAAGTAGATTAAAATATTGTTGACTACTTAGGTCATTGTTGATGATTAGAAAGGCTTTTCATGTTCAGATTTAGTTGATAGGTTAATAACATGGAAGATATTCAGAAAAAGGGCCATCAAGCACCTCTGATTTCACCTCTCCCCCAGTGGGATCAGGAGTTGGGATCAAGGTGACCTTGCTGCCACAAAAAACATTGTCTTTGCTTCGTCATGCAATCATCAGTGTTCGATTTTTAATTGCAGAAGTTCGTTACATGTTCATATTCTTGATTTCTTCATTGCATAGTTATTATACATGGTTTCATTGCAAATAAACTTCTGTTCATTCTCTTTATTGTTAGCTAGATCAGATTAGGTTAACGTAACTAGGTCTCTGATTTTCCAAGTCTTTGTTGGTTCAGTTGGAGAAACAACTTGCAGAGCACCTGTACCACTTCTTTATCTGCCCATACTCCATCAATCCCGCCTGCTCCATCCTCTGACTCGGATTCTTGCTTCATGTTTTCCATTTGCTCACTTTGCCCTAATTCCCATATTTTCGTGCAACATTGCTCTGCTCCTCCTTGAACAAATCCAACCGTCATTGCCACTCCTCAGCTCAATTCCCCAAGTCTTGGACCTCCTCACACCCCTATCTCACCTCCATACCCACTCCTTCATCTTTATTCCTCCATCCATCCTCCAAAATCCCATTTCTGAACATCCTGTAGAAAATTACAGACATCCTGTAGAAATTCCAGAACATCCTATAGAGCCCCTGCAGACTTCCTGTAGAAGCTCACAAATGAGGTTTCTTGATAGCCAAACTCTGTGAAACTCTATGGAAGGGTGTTATGGACCCCTTAGGCCCTCTTTGAACCTTCCCAACCTTCTGCAAGCATTTCCTCTTGCCAATCCGCCTCTGCACAATCAAAACAGTCAAAGCACATGCATGATAATTCTGACAACTTTTTCAAAAATAAAAAAAATATGTTTTTCTTCAGATGTTACTGTAGAAGTAGCTTAGACACATGCATTTTACCTTCCTAGAAGTCAATGGCATCTCTTTTAGTAGCTTGCATCCTCTTTCTTGCATCAGTAGGGCTAGTTGGTAAAAGTAGGGTTTGCTAGGGTTTGCGTTTCCTTTCAGCTTTCCAATTTCCTTCTGCAAGTAGATCAGCCTTCTTTGAGTTAGCTTTCGTCCATCAGTTAAAAATATTCTTCTAAGAGTTCATAGAAGCTGGCTTAAGCGCCTAGCGGACTTGTGCCAGCTGACCAAGTGACAGTCGCGGCAAGAGCTAGTACTTGTGCATACAACACCGTCGCTTCCAAGTTTGTTACGAACTACCGGGTTGATAAAAGTAAAGAAGGGAGTCCCAAGAGTTGCAACATTATTGCTGCAATACCGGAGCCCGCCATCTTTTTGGCGTCGTTGTCGGGGAATCGTCAGAGTACTTGTGCTTGCTGCTTTTCTTCTATTTTTTTACTCCAACCTTTTGCTAAGTAGTTTATTTCAGTTCCATTCTACAATTTCATTTCTAAAAAAGTAAATTAGACATTTCCTGCTTTCATAGATTAGCCTTTCAATTCTGCAATTTCAATTCTGCAAGCGTAGAATAGCATTTAAATTCTGCAAGCGTAGTCTAGCATTTCATTCCTGCAATTTGATTCCAGCAAATAGATTAGTCCTTTCTTGCTTTCATTTAAATTCCACATTTTCATTTCTGCAAGATAGATTTTAGTTAGTTGCAATTCCATCTATTTCAGTTTTGGAGGTACAAGTAGAAAAAATCAAAAGCAAACAAAAATATTTTCATGCCTCGTAGGAACAGAGATAATACTGGAAAATTCCTACCCAACACCTCCACCACTTCACTGAGTCACCCTTCTCTCTTCTTTGGTGGCAGTGACCCAAAAGAACCTATAGGTGAACCTCTTGAGATATACGAATATCCTATAACAGAAGAAGAGCAAGAAAACATTCCTTTTGAGACCATGGCTGAAAACAGAAACGATAGAGAAGATGATGAGAGAATAGAAGGTACCTTCCCCATTCAAGAGACCAACGGGGACATGAAAATAAAAAACATAAGTCCCTCAGCCTTACCTCACTTCCATGGATTGACTATTGAATACCCTGATACCTTCCTGTTTGAGTTTGTTGTCCTTTGTCGAACTTATGACTATGCAGAAGACGAGCAAAAGTTGAAACTCTTTCCCTCTACCCTCAAGGATGCAGCATTACACTGGTTCATGGGATTACCTGGAAACAGTATCACCACTTGGGCTCAGATGTTGCAAGTCTTTAACAACAAATATTGGGACTACTGTACGTCAAAGGAAACAAAGGGAGAAATCTTCTGGATGACCATGGGAAATGATGAGTCTTTAGAAGACTACGAGGAATGGTTCCAACTTAGCTATAAACGGGCCAGGTGCACACTTGACCTTGAATCTCTAAAGTTGGTTCTACTCCGAGGAGTCCCCAAAGACCTTCTAGATACCCTCCATTTGCTAGCTAGAGGGGACATCTACCAACTGCCTTATGAAGACATAAAGACTGTGTTTAGAAACCATTCTAGGGAAACCCAGAAAAAGGGTAGGGGGAATCCACTTTCAGCTAGTACCACCTTCTCCAAGCATGAGTTTTCTAATTAGATGGAAGACCTCAAAAGTGAGATGAGACAGACCATTGCCATGCAACTTGATACTTTTTGAATCCAAAAAAAGAAAGAGGAAGCTGAGAGGGCTTTAGCCATTTTTTGTCCTAGATGCACGAGGAAGCACCCTAAGAACGAGTGTCCATTGCACTCAGTAGATGTATGTTTCGTTTGTGAGGAAAATCACCCCACAAACCAATGCCCAACCTTGCCTGGATTTAAAGCCATGTACCAAGGGATTGAGGCAACCACTGAACCTCTCTACTTCCTCAACCAAAGGAGGCCACATGGGCCCAAAACTTACCAGCAGGGGATGAAAAGGACATCCCAAGCTTATTATAGCCCCAACCAATCCGCTCATATGCCTTCTTGGGGCCCCCCTGCTCATCCTTCCTGGTCCGCACCTCCTCCGTGGTCTTATCCATCTCAATACCATACTCAACCCACTGCTCATTCGTTTCAATCACATGTCTAGCCACAAACTCAGTGGAATGCACCTCAACCAAGGTGGAGGCCCCAATACAACTCTCCTCTTGCCATTCTGCCTCCACCACTAGCTCAGCCACAACCATTACCTCCTGCTCCTCCAAGACAACCTCAGATGCCTACTCAAGCAAACCTAAACCCTAACAACAGATAGGCCCAGCAGGTATACACAGGGGAGACAACATGCCCTACCTATGCTGTGGAGATCCAGGAGATCAACCTACAATCTGGGAAGGTCCTTCCAGATCGCCAACCTCCTCCCCCGAAGGACAAGGAAGAGAAATAGGAAAGTGAACCCAAAGCCATTCCACCCTTTCCTGAGCGACTAGTAGTAACCATGCAACCAAACCCAGAGGAGACTGAACTTCTGGGAGAACTTAAACAATTGTGTGTGAAAATACCCCTTCTCCAGGCCATAAAATATGTACCAATATACAACAAATTGATTAAGGAGAAGTGTTTCAGGCACCCAGGTAGGCAAAAGAGAGATGCCTCGACTATCAATGTCATAGGACAACTGTCCGATCTAATGTTGGGGCAAGTAATCTGTCCAAAGTATTTGGAGCCTGGGAGTCTTGTAGTTGATGTACACATCAATGGCACTGTAATCCCTCATACCTTGATTGATCTAGGGGCTACCATTAATGTGATGACCAGGGACACCATGCTTAAACTCAACCTTCAGAGTTCCTTAAGGAAGACCTCGACAGCCCTGCAGTTAGCATATCACTCCACCGTGACTCCCGAAAGGATTGTGGAAGATGTCTTGGTCTCTGTTGACTCTTGGGAGTACCCTGCAGACTTCTTGGTCCTTTAGCCAAAGGCAAAGCTCACTGGATATCCCCTCATTTTGGGAAGGCCTTGGTTAGCCACTATGGATGCTTACATCAGTTGTCGAGCTGGAAGCATGACCATCAAGAATGGGCCTATGTCCAAACAACTAGTCCTATACCCCCTTGCCCAACCTCTGCTAGAACATGACTTACCACTCTGGTTCGAAGAGGGAGATGAGGATGAAGTCTACTCTGCACCATTGTGCATAGTAAACACCACAAGGGGAGGCCCTCAAACCAAGGACGACTTGATTGAGAACTTGATTCAAAATCCACCTCCCAGTGCACTGTCCTTAGAAGAGTTGGTGGAAGATACCCAAGCCAGCGCTTTAGTGGACCTTTGTGTGACTGATCCGAACTCTCCCAGAGTTAAGAATGTGGAATTTGGCCCCGAAAGAACTTTAAAAATCAGCTCCTCCCTATCTCCCTCCCAGGAGAAGGAGTTGTGTAGCTTACTGAACAATCATTTGGGTGCTTTCGCTTGGAGCTATAAGGAGATGAAAGGAGTCCACCCTTCAGTCTGTACCCATCACATTTACATTAAAGAAGATTGTAAACCAGTCAGGCAGCCTCAGAGGAGAATGAATCCAATGCTTAAAGACATTGTCAAAGAAGAATTGCAAAAATTGTTGGATGTAGGATTCATCTACCCCATCTCCGACAGTGAGTGGGTCTCACCTCTAGTGCTTGTGCCCAAGAAGAACGGGAAATGGAGAATCTCTGTAGATTACCAAGAACTTAACAAAGCCACCAAGAAATGTTGTGGAGGTAAATCCTCTCTGCGGACAAAGACGATCCCTACTAGCCCAGACTGGGTCTAGCAACAATCACACAATGTTACCACGCAAGTTCCTAATTGCAAATACAAAGTATATGGTGAGAACCTACTTGGATTCCAACACTAGTATTCGTCGAAGAGATGTCGCCTTTGTTCTTTTTCCTTGGCCGGTCACGATCCTCACGATATCCGTGATTGGACACCTGCACGTGCAAAGAACAACACGAAAACAAGCATAAAATCTAGTAGATGCAATCATAAATCAGTCAGAAAAGATATAACTCAACCTCAAACATAAGACAATGAGAGTGGAACCATAATGATAGTCATCTATTATTAATAAATAACAAAGAAGAATACAACCATTGTTCTGACGTCAAATCCTCCTTTGGCTGGGTAGTCAGCTACACAAGTCTTGCAAAGCTTGTTGGGATGAGGAACAAGCCTCTCTCTCTTTGGGTGACAAGAATCTCCTTACTTAGATTTGGCCTTATTGATGCAAAGAAGGCTCTTGCAGCTTCAAACTCTTGAACTCCTAGAACTACTGACTATTGTGACTGTAACTCTGACTAGCTTGCTCAAGGCATAGAGGCAAGCTTTTATAGATAGAGAAGAAAGAGATAGGATCAACCACATTATTCATGGGATTAGCTTTATCACTTGGAAACTTCCATGAAAGGTGGCAAACCACTTTCCCTTCTATGGAGATTCGAATCCAAACCATCCTAGCTCAACATAGATTCAGTTGGTGAATGGGTTGAAGAGAACCTTCGGGAGTTTGGTGGTTGAAAACTTTACTCAATTCGGTTGGCGCGAGTGCGACTCTGAGACAGAGCGCCAATGGCGCGCCCTTTTTAGAGGATTTCCCTCATTGGCGCGGGCAGTGAACTGTGGACCCGCGCTAATGCAAAAAGAGTTGTTTTCATGAGTATTTTGGAGGAGATGTCTTCAGGGAAAATGAAGCTCATACTCAGAGGAATATAATGCAAGTGGTTTCAGGTCATGTCACTTCTCACAGGTCCTGGAATGAGTCCTCCAGTTTACAGGTGAGGGGTAACAGGGACGGTGACAAACAGTGACAAATTGTTGTGTAACAAGAAAGACCATTTCCCTTTGCCTTTCATAGATCAAGTGTTGGATGGACTGGCAGGGAAGAAGTTCTTCTCTTTCCTAGATGGGTTCAGCGGGTATAATCAGATCCAAATCAGCCCGAAGGACCAAGATAAGACCACCTTCACTTGTCCATGGGGTACCTTTTCCTACCGAGTCCTTTTCTTTGGGCTATGCAACGCTCCTGCCACTTTCCAGAGAGCAGTATTGAGCATATTTTCTGAGTTGGTCCACGATTCGGTAGAAATCTATATGGATGACTTTACTCCTTATGGGTCCAACTTCCAAGAAGCATTGACTAACCTGGGAAAAGTTTTAACCAAGTGTATTGAGATGAACCTATCCCTCAGTCCTGAAAATTGTGAATTCCTGATGACCGAAGGGACTGTGCTAGGTCATACCATTTCTCGGCAAGGATTACAGGTGGATCCTAACAAGATTTCTATCATCCAAAAGGTCCCACCTCCTCAAAAGGTAAGAGATGTTCGGAGTTTCCTAGGTTTATCAGGATATTATCGAAGATTCATTAAATATTTCAGTAAGCTAGCCTCACCATTGTTTGGCCTCTTAGGGAAAGATGTTGAGTTTAAATGGATTGACAACTGTCAAGGGGCTTTGGATGAGTTGAAAGATAAGCTGGTGTCCGCCCCAATCTTGAGAGGTCCAAACTGGACCCTACCTTTCCACATCCACACTGATGCCTCGAACAAAGCCATAGGGGCAGCCTTAGGACAAGTTGAGGAGAAACTACCATATGCCATATACTTCGTCAGCAAAAACCTGTCCAAGGCATAAATGAACTATACTGTAACCGAGAAAGAATTCCTGGCCGTAGTCCATTCCCTAAAAAATTTCAGACACTACATCACTGGTTATCAAACATTTGTACAAACTGATCATGCTGCGATTAGATATTCAATGAATAAGCTCGCTGTAAATTCTCGTATCATTAGATGATTACTTTTGTTGTAGCAATTTGATTTGACTATTGTCGACAAGCCAGGTAAGGAAAATGTTGTTGCTGACTTCTTGTCTAGATTGGATTTGCCTGCAGGTGAAGAAGGGACAGTGGATGACCAGATGCCAGATGAACACCTGTTTGCTATCTCAGTACTCTCTCCATGGTTTGCTGATATAGCAAATTACTTGGTCTCAACACAGTTCCCTCTGCATCTATCCTCAAAGGAGAAGAGCAGAATTGTGAGGAAGAGTGCCCTGTTCACTCGGATCATGGGCAACCTGTTCAAACTTGGCCTAGATCAAATCTTGAGGCGTTGTGTTAGGGAGGAGGAAGTCTTTGACATCCTCCTAACCTGTCACGATGGACCCTGTGGAGGCCACTTTGCAGCAAAAAGGACTGCCTTCAAAATTCTACAGGCAGGCTACTATTGGCCTACTCTTCATCAAGATGTCAGAAGATACATTATCCAGTGTGACCGATGTTAGAGGATGGGGAAACCGACTCCAAGGGATGAAATGCCTCTCCAACCTCAAGTGACATTCGAGCCATTTGAGAAGTGGGGCATGGATTTTGTGGGTCCTATCAACCCTCCTTCAAAGCAAAAGTCTTACATCATTGTGTGCACCGACTATCTGAAAAAGTGGGCAGAAACAAAGGCAATCAAAGCAGCGACAGAGGAAAAGGTGGTTGAGTTTTTAAGGGAAAATATCTTCTACAAGTTTGGCTACTCAAGAGAGTTAGTCACCGATCAAGGAGGCCATTTCACCTCTAACCTTATTGAAGACTTGCTCGCTCATCACAAGATCAAGCACATGACTTCCACCCCATATCATCCACAAACAAATGGGCAGGTGGGAGTCACTAATAGAGCATTGGAAGGGATTTTGACTAAGGTAGTGAGCAGCAACAGAAAGGATTGGGCAGATCACCTGGTTGAAGCCACCTGGGCCTACAACACCACTTGGAAGACTACAACAGGTTTCACACCTTATGAGCTGGTCTATGGGAAGAAAGCTTTGCTGTCCATAGAGTTCGAGTACAACACATTGAGGGTGGCAGCTCAGCCGGACTTAGATCTCAGCGATGCTCAACATAAACGATTACTGCAGCTGAATGGATTAGATGAACATCGAATGCAGACCCTCCTACACTCAGAAGTAGTTCAACTTTAGAGGAAGATATGGCATGATCGACACCTTAATGAAAAGCAATTCCAGCCGAGAGATTGGGCGCTGCTGTATGACTCAAGATACAAGGATTTCAAAGGGAAGCTGAGGACAAGATGGTTAGGACCATATACAGTGGAGAAATGCAATGACAATGGTTCAATCCTTATCAGGACCATTGATGAAGAGGCCATCCCCATGCTTGTTAGTGGGCATCGATTGAAAATCTACAGGAAACCCCTTTCGAGTCAGGAGTTCATAGAAACTTTGGAAAAACCAGTGCTGGTAGTGGAGCAGAGCTCTGCCTCTATTCCGCCCACACCTTGATCATAAAAAAAAAAGGGGTGGGGGGGAATAAAAAGATCCCTGGATGAAAACCTCTCTGTTGTGCCCAGGGTAGACAGTGAGGGTGAAAACCTCATGGAGGTGCCCTAGCTATCTCTCAAAAATAAAGAAATGAAATAAGAAAGATCCTTGGGTGAAAACCTCTCTGAGGCGCCTAGGGAAAATAGTGGGGGTGAAAACCTCATGGAGGCGCCCCAGCTGTCTCTCAAGAAAATAAAGAAAAAAAGAAAAAAGAAATAGGTCTAATCTCTGTAAAATTATTGCAGGTGCAGGGAATACATTGCAGATAAAGAAGGTCACACAAAATGAGGATAGCGGTCCGTACCAAGCTAGAGGACATCCTTACAGACACTCCCTCCATGGCCACTCACCTTTCCTAAGATTTGAACACATTCGGGTCGAGATTCCACCTCCTACAGGAAGTTTTGGGCTTTCTACAGGAAGTTCCGTATTTCTACAGGAAACATCCTGTAGGACCTTCGGGTGAGCTAAATTTGATGTAAAGGGGAATCTGAAAACTAAAGTTTGTTTGTTAGGTATACAGCCACCCCTTTGTTCCATCCATCACCGTATGACACCCTTGTTTCATCTCTTTCCACCTCCATTACACCCACCTGGTTATGTATTCCTGCACAGTCATACAAAGAGCCATGTTTTCCTCAGATTGAATTTTTTTTCCAAGTGACAAATCAAGCACACAAAGGCTCACACACTCTACCTGTCAAAGCTCCATCATGACTCTTCATCAGCGAATAAAACCTTGCTCGTTTAGCCTGCATTCCAGGAGGAGAAGCAACTACAAGATATCCTACAGGAATCCTATAGCAGCTGATCCATCTAGAGCACATACTCTGGAGTCAGTGGAAGCTAAAATCGACACAGGGGACATGTAAAAAAGCTTTTCTTGGATGTGAACACATCCTTGACAGCTAAAACCAGGCAGAACCTATGCATGCAGTGTTTACAACTAAAGGATTGGGTTCCGAAAAGTGCATACAACATCAACAAATGAAAGAATGGGTTCTAGCACCCGTGCACGAGGCAGCAGCAAGCGAAGCAATGATTCCAGGTCCCAAAGTCTGAATAACGCGTCCACGGCGACATAGGTAAGTGTCTAACCTCACTCGTCAATTGCATAAACAATATTTCGAAAACTACATGCCTGTGAAAATGGTTTGGATTGAACGAATTCGGTGGCTAATCAACTAGCCACTCACAGCCAGTCACATAGCTTCGTGGGATCCAAACAGGCCCAGTTACGTTCAAACTTGCCAATGAAATGTGCAGCTGACACGTGTGGAGTGTCCAGTCAGGGAAAATCGGTGGACTGGCAGTGGTGGCGACGGTTAATGGCAGACAGGAGGTAATGACGGCCAGGGACACACAGGGAAATGATGAACATGACGTTGGCTAATGGATCAGCCCGGTCACCTCACCCCCTTGCCATGAATTGTGCCGTAATTCAAAAATGCTCAGCCGAACACTTGCGTTAACCGTTGATCATTTGCACTTGCAACCGTTCTTAGCGAAGTACGTGTCCTCCGCCTCCATAGTCTGTTAGCCCGAGATTTTCGGTCTGTTTCAAAATTCTCCCATGTCCAAGGCTCATTCAGAAGTGTCGTAACATCCCACAGAAGCCGGCAAAGCGTTCTACAGGAAGCATGACATAGCCTCCCGGAGCAGAGAAACCTAGACTTTCTGCATCGAATTTGGAGTTCTGAGAGAGGTAGGCTCGAAAATACTCTTCCCTGCATGGTATATTTCGAAAGGTGGTAAATTGAACTGTCTGAAGTAGGAGAATTAGAGACATGTCTGCCTGTGGGTAAAGAATAGCAATTTTCCTATGTGTTACACATAATTTTTCAGTTGGTTATGCGTCAAATTCTCCTCCACAATTCCTATTAAGAAAATTCCTCTTGTAGAAATGATGAACCACTATGAGGGCTAACCTGTGCATGAAGAATGTGAATTTTATGTGGTTGTATGCATGCTGGTGATGAAAATTGAGCTCTGCACTTTGTCTGTGGAAGCCTAATTCTCCTTTTGACAGTCGAGTTTTGGGCAGCAAAAGCATTAGAACTAGGGAATTGGTGCAAAGTTAAAATACAAACGCCTAATAGATCCTGTCCTGAGGATCAAAAGAGGAAACCATAAAACAACAGTCCCTTTTTTCTCAGAGCATCAAAACAGGGCATTCTCACCATGCCAGGAGGGTTTATCAGGAAGGAACCCTCGAATTCCAGAAAATTGCGTGAAACTCCTGAGGTGGTGAACCTCTTCACCCATGCCAATTGGATGACATTTTGTGACAGAATTCAAGGTCATGACGATGAGATAACAAAGGAGTTATTAATGTCCCTGTAGCCTAAATCAAAGACACTAGCCACTGCGAATTTCAGAGGGTTGACCCTAAAGCTTACCCCACAACTCATTAGTCGAGTTACTGATCTGCCATTAGGGATACCCTGGAGCAAAGATGAAAGGGCATTAGGCAAAAAAGCCAAGAAAGGATTCTTCCTACCCAAGGAACAGTTTGCAAAAGATAAAAACGGGGTCCAGAGAGCTAGCTTAACCCCTTTTTGGAGCGAATTCAGCCTCCAAATCATGAAATACATTACCTGTGAGGGGCGGTTCAGTATTTTCTATGACTATCATTTCTGGTTGCTGAGTGAACTCAGACACGGGATGTATTTACCCCCATAACAGAAGTTAAGAATCCCCTATTTTCTTTTGCAATCATTAATTGAGTGTGGCACAAAATTAAAGGAAGGGACATTGGATCAGTTAGCCCATCATGGACTTATCAAGCTTCTAGTGGAAGATGCCCTCCATACCTACATTGTCCACATCTCCTGGGAGATTTTCCGCAACATGTCCAGAGATGACGACATAAGAATTCTGGCCGAGGAACTCACCTCATCCAGCAGTGAATGAAGGGAACACACTGAGGCAAGATAGAAATCCAGTAGTAAGGAAACATAGGACAGACCACCACAGAGAGAAAAAGAGGAGAAACGAGGAAAAGGCCAAGTTGCAAAGTCTAAAACTGTGGGAGGAACAATGGCACAAACACCCAGGGAGAAGAGATTGCAGAGCAGGGCAGAAAGGACTGAAAAAGTCCAAACAAGTGAGGACACAACCAAGGAAACCACACCAAAATTTAAAGGAAATAAACCCCATCCAAGCAGACCGAAACAGTGAAGATAGTTTCTACAGGAAGCCAAAAAACCGTCGACACCGGACTTTCTACAGGAAGCATGGAGACAGGGCAACAAAAGGAAAAATCACCTGAGATTTTAGCCAGGGAGGCAGCAACTATGCTGGCTACCCTAAGCACATCTCCAAAGCAAAAAGGGAAGCGAAAGAGGGAGCCTTCCATGTATTTTAAGGCAAGAAGGAGCATGCGGATAAAAACTGGCAGATCCCAGCCACCGTCAAAAGAGCCAATCATGATTATAGACACCCCAGCTACACAAAAGGAGAGGTCTCCCTCAAAGGCATCCATCACCTATGAACGAGGAAGCCCGAAGACATCAACCTGGAGAGAAAGAATGAAAATTTTGGACACAAAGGCCTCTCTACAAGATGTTGAGACTGTTCTACAGGAAACACTGGCTAGGCTAAAGGAGACCGAAGAAATGGAAGGAGAGGCAGCTAAATCACCACAGGAGGAAGAGAAGGTGGAGAACATTGTGGAACCTAGCCCCCAGCCCAGCTTGGGCTCCTACTATAACTTGTTAGAGGCCGGAAAGATCATTCCCAAAAAATTCGCAATGCCACTTTTCCTTGCACTAGAATAAGAGAGAGTGAGGACCCACACTTGGATGAAGATCGCCAAGTACAAGGGTGTGGTAGATATAGGCGCTCTAGAGGAACAATTCAAGGAATCAAGGGGAGAA
Source organism: Pinus tabuliformis (assembly GCA_031772625.1). NCBI lineage: Eukaryota > Viridiplantae > Streptophyta > Pinopsida > Pinales > Pinaceae > Pinus > Pinus tabuliformis. The sequence goes on along the minus strand of CM062806.1, from coordinate 516,883,606 downwards.
TTGGCCATGGTAAAGCATGTGGAGAGCATTAAGCGGGCCAAGCTACAGGAAGAAAACGAGCTGCTTAAGCAGCAGCTACAGTTACAACACCACACCTTGGGAGAACATCGGAAACAGGAGGAGCCCAAAACAAACAAAGAAACCCCTGATGAAAAACAGAGAAGAGATGGGTTGCAGGCTGAAATTGAGACACTCACTAGACAACTACAGGAGAAGGACTTGCAAGCAGGCCAGGAGATACAGTCTCTGAAACAACAGGTACAAGACAAGGAGACCCAACTGGCATGCATGGCCAGCTAGGCAATGGAAGCTCTGTAGTGTAGGCAGCCTGCCAAATCCTATGCCCTATAGCTTAAGGATCAACGGTTGCAGTTTCATATTAACACCTTGGCCCAAAGGGGCATCACTCCATTTCAAAATTATCATCAATTTGTGGCTTTATGTGAAAGTAGTTCATCGGAGGACAGGGCCAAATTATCAGAGTTTTATTTGCACAACTTAGCCCTTCCAAACATGAATTCATGGGATCCCAACACTGTGATAGGAGATGTCCAACTTATGGCCATGGCCTCTTGGATGGATCATGAGGAAAAAAGAGAAACAGAGGTCCGCAGTATTATGAGAAGAGAACTCAGTGAGCCACTAATGATCAGAGCAAAGTCGGACGACTCCTCAGCAGTGATAACCACCCACCAGCACTTGGCCAACAACCCTTAGTATTTACCAGGATACATTGAGCAACAGTCTCAAGCTATTTCCCACTTTGAGGACATGGAGAGACTGTTGGGGGATAAATGCCTTCATGCCTGCACAAGGCGGTGGAACACACTGCCTCACAGCTTGAAGATAAGAGAATACCATTCTCCCACTATGATGAGGGAGGCCTTGGCAAGGGTACCTCTCTACAAATAGTTGATGCAAAATCTGCAGGCCAATTGGATCGACCTAAAATTCAGTCCTCCCTTGCTTTTGGGATTACTAGAAGGAGTTAAGGAAGAGGAGGAAAACAGACAGTGGGAGGAAGTGGAAAGGAAAGCAGGATTTCATGACCGGGAAGAAGATATCACCGCGGAGGCCTCGGACGTGAGGGAGGCGGTCAAAGCTATAAAGGATGAGGAGCTGGATTAGTTGCTCAGAGGATGAGCAACCCATTTAGCAGGGGGGTGATGATGAGCCCCCAATTGGGTAACTTATTCGGCTCATTTTGCCTAATTGTTCTTGATCAATCCACCATTTTTCATAGTTTATGCATGTTTTTTGAGTATGTTTATGTTAGTTGAACGAATGAGGGTGGTCACTTTACCAAGATGGCTAATATGTGATTATTTTAGGTTTTTTGGACAAATTTTGGAACAAAGCCAAGAAATTATGAGCCAGATGATAGCCAAGCATGAAGGAACAAGGGTGAGGATTCGTAATGAGGTTGTCTCTTGCATTATATGGCCTTCCTCGAAATCCCCACCCTCAACTCGGAGCTCAGCAGGCCACCAAAACAAATTCTAAAGGTAGTCGAGCAGCTTTGTGAAGAGTGATTGTTCACTGGCAGTTTGAACAACTGAGTCCCTTGAGTTAAGGAGGGCTGCTAGGACCCTCGTAGTGCATAAATAGGAGGGATTTAGCCTTCGTAGTTTACTTTTGGAACTGTTGGGTTTTGCACTATAGTGCTCTCATTGTCTTAGTTCGTCTTTTGTAGCTACTGCTGTATAACTTTCTTGTGAAATGATTATTTTTTGGTTATGAAAAGCAGCTCTATTTGGCATCAACTCTGAGTTCTTTATAGGAGCATGTAGCTCTTGGGGTTGGGCCCAACCCAAGTGCCAAGGCTTCCTTTATGTACTATTATTTTCTTTTTATGTCTTTGCAAAATAATTGCTGTTAAGTAGATTAAAATCTTACTAGTTACTTAGGTCATTGTTGATGATTAGAAAGGCTTTTCATGTTCAGATTTAGTTGATAGGTTAATAACATGGAAGATCTTCAGAAAAAGGGCCATCAAGTACCTCTGATTTCACCTCTCCCCTAGTGAGATCAAGAGCTGGGATTAAGGTGACCTTGCTTCCACCAAACACACTGTCTTTGCTTCGCCATGCAATCATTAGTGTTCGATTTTTAATTACAGAAGTTGGTTACATGTTCAAATTCTTGATTGCTTCGTTGCATAGTTATTATACATGGTTTCATTGAAAATAAACTTTTGTTCATTCTCTTTACTATTAGCTAGATCAGATTAGGTTAACGCAACTAGGTCTCTGATTTTCCAAGTCTTTGTTGGTTTAGTTGGAGAAACAACTTGCAGAGCACCTGTACCACTTCTCTATCTGCCCATACTCCATCAATCCTGCCTGCTCCATCCTCTGACTTGGATTCTTGCTTCACATTTTCCATTTGCTCACTTTGCCCTAATTCCCATATTTTCGTGCAACATTGCTCCACTCCTCCTTGAACAAATCCAACCATCCTTGCCACTCCTCAGCTCCATTCCCCAAGTCCTGGACCTCCTCACACCCCTATCTCACCTCCATACCCACTCCTTCATCTTTCTTCCTCCATCCATCCTCCAAAATCTCATTTCTGAACATCCTGTAGAAAATTACAGACATCCTGTAGAAATTCCAGAACATCCTGTAGAACCCCTGCAGACTTCCTGTAGAAGCTCACAAATGAGGTTTCTTGATATATAAACTCTGTGAGACTCTCTGGAAGGTTGTTAGGGACCCCTTAGGCCCTCTTTGAACATTCCCAACCTTCTGAAAGCATTTCATCTCGCCAATCCACCTCTGCACAGTCAAAACAGTGAAAGCACATGCATGATAATTCTGACAACTTATTCAAATTAATACAAAAAAGATGTTTTTCTTCAGATTTTACTGTAGAAGTAGCTTATACACATGAATTTTACCTTCCTAGAAGTCAATGGCATCTCTTTTAATAGCTTGCATCCTCTTTCTTGCATCAATAGGGCTAGTTGGTAAAATTAGGGTTTGCTAGTGTTTGTGTTTCCTTTCAGCTTTCCAGTTTCCTTCTGCAAGTAGATCAGCCTTCTTTGAGTTAGCTTTCATCCATCAGTTAAAAAGCTTCTTCTAAGAGTTCATAGAAGTTGGCTTAAGTGCCTAGCGGACTTGTGCCAGCTGACCAAGTGATAGCCACGGCAAGAGCTAGTACTTGTGCATACAACACCGTCGCTTCCAAGTTTGTTACGAACTACCGGGTTGATAAAATTAAAGAAGGGAGTCCCAGGAGTTGCAGCATTATTGCTGCAATACTGGGGCCCACCAAATTTCATCATATGTTTTCTCACTGTTCAAAGTTTTCATGCATGTATTTTCAACAACATGTTCTTAAGGAGTTTCTTCTTAACATAAAATCTTAGAAAAGGAATGCATTGAAAAACAATTTGAATGATTTTCCTCATACCTTTGACAGTATATAGATTTACAAGGCTAGAAATCCTTATGGATTTCATGTAATATGACTTGACTATAAATTTTTTGATCTATTTCATCTTCAACTAAAGAAAATACATCTTCTTGTTGGAAAATTTCTTGATCATCATGACAGCTAGCTTGTGAAGAAAAATCATAAAGTTCCTCTTATATCTCATCATCATCCATACATTCTACATCATCATTAATAATTTTGAGATATTGAATGAAACCTTTCCAAAAATCACAACAGTCTTGAAACAATGGTGATGAAGGATGAGACTTCCCATAATGTCCAAAAAATATTCTATGGAAATCTTTAAGAGAAGATAAGCTTCCTGATGGAAACCATTCATACCATACTCTAGCTTTGTCTTCTAGGGTACCCATAAACATCTTCATGAGAAAATCCTCAGTAAACTCAACCCTCAGTCTATATACATGTATATGGAATCTAACCAAATGCAAACCAACATCATCTTTATTTTCATAATTGAACATGGAAAGGTGGGTTGACTAATCAACACAAGGCATAGGATTTGGAAAACTGTATATGTTATACCAATCCATAGAAGCATACCTGGCATTTATTCTTGTAGTAGAACTCATCTTGGAACTTCTTCAAGCTACTGATCTTCAAGAAGTGGAGTCACCATGAAGCTTTGATATTTTGTATCTTTTGAAATTGGAATCACAAAGGTAATATCACAACCTTCAAAAGACTCTAATTTCCTGTTAGCCTTGGGAATCAGAATGAAGAGACTCAAAGAAAATCTAGGAAATGGAGCTTTTCGGCTCATGCCAGATGCACCAAAATGTTATCACTAGGTTAGAACAAGTTGGGCTGTGTCAACCTCCAACCAAGTGTAACTATTTAAAACCAAATTTTGACTGGAAGTTAGCCCTTCCAATTTGAGAGGGCTCTCTCAAAATATTTATGAAATTGACTGTATAAAACTCAAATTTTTTCAGGTGGCTAACTCTAATTTTTCTTGTATTTTATGTAGGTGAAGGGGAGTGAGTACTACAACCATTGGGCATGGAGTCAATTACAAGAAACTCAATTACTTACATAACTATTTTTTGAGGAAACTGAGGCATATTTTGGCTTAGAAACGAAGTGAATAAAACCCTTCAACAACAGATAAAACATATGAAGGAAGTTGGAGCAGACCTTAATACTGAATTCCAAGTGATCATAATGCTTTAAAAATTGATATCATGTAAACAACAAAACAAGTAAACATATAAACCAAAATATGTATCTTAGGTAATGAAAATAGAGTATGCGAGTAAATGTATATTAAATCAGAATATTTACATATGGTAGCTTCTTCACATCCTTGATCAACACTTCCCAAAGTCAAAAAGATATCTATTTATAGAGAAAATATCTCTTTACATCAACCTGCCACCTGGGCCACATTCAATCCACTATCTAAGAGATTTATTCCTATTTTTCTTCTAACTGACAAAGTCCTCGTAGGGATTTCTTGTTTTACATAGTTTGAATTCAACTAGGACTCTACTAGATTTTAAGACTTTAACCACTTTCTGTTGATGAAGATAACTGAGCCCAACTGTTTTCTGAAATTGTTGGAGTGATGATGTGTCTCATGCCACGTGTATGTTGACTTGCTGACCTGGATCTCCACCAAGTTGAATTTCAAAATTTTTGGATAGGAAAAATTCTGTAAAATAGGCCTCAAAGTTAAGTGTATATCTTCCAAACCCTAATGTATATGTAAAAAATGAGAGAGGATTTTGTAGATAGGCTCGTTCTGAATAAAAACCTCCTTTATATCTCCAAAATTCCATTTCATTTGGTCAAAAAGTGAGCCCAAAGTTGACTACTAAAACAATCATTTCCAGAATTTTGGTAGCAAATTTCAAAAACCACCCCTACGTTGTCATTTGATGCCTTTGATAATTATGAGGTGTTTAGTAATGTTTTTTTCATTAAATTCATGCTATTAAAACTCTCCCAACTGAAATTTTGTTGGGATTTCTCTCCATGGAAAGCTCCAACAGTTTCGTAGCAAATTTCTTGCTTCATTATGGGGAGTTGCTATAAATTTTTTTTGTTTTTTGTATATTGACTTTTTCCTGATTTTTATCCTTTCTTATCACCTTTAGAAGTATACTCCACCATGTATAATGCTGAAAAAGGTTAGTTAAGAGATATAATAAGAAAAAATTCTGGATGTGATCAACTTTGACCACTTTCAATGAGTGTCCTCCTCTACAACTATAATCTTGAGGTTCTTCCTTAAAAGCTCAGCTTTAATCTTCCCAATCAGTTCTTCCAATAATTTGACACTATTCTGCAAATTTATTCTATCTTCTTGCAGCCAAGTATTCCTCCTTTATATTGTGTCCTATGTGCCATCGCTGCAACACGTAAGCTTTCTTCTTGTCACCTACAAAACAAACTAGGGACAGCTAAACAACAGTGAACCCTAACCTAGAGACAACAAGACCTATATGAAAGCTAGGCTGGTGCAAGAAACAACAAGACAATTCTTTAACAGTGTGAAGCTTATGGTTGCAAAGTAAAATACGAAAGGGAGATTTAGCAGCAAGAAGCTATGTGGTGTTAATATATAGGTGAAATGGAACAAGACCGATAAAGTGTAATCATGGCCCATCACAAGATTGACCAATCACACTTTTTAAACCTAAATAATTGTTACTTCACTGTTAAGCACAGTTGTGTGGTTCATCACAATTTTGTAGTGGGACATGTATTCGAAAAGGCAAATTCGCTATGAAAGTATCAGGAACTTTCATACCAAATACCTAGTATACATAACTAGAGTTGCTACGAATTTCTGTAAAATTGACAAATTCCAATTATGAACAAAGAAAATCGACACACATGAAAGATTGGACTTTGAAATTTTATGATTGACCCTATTTGAACTTAGATGGACCCCACATCATGACATGATGACCTAAAACCCTATGATCATGAACTTTATTTTGAGAAAAATTGAAAACCCTAATTAATTTGACCAACAAACTTGACAAACTATTCTTAGGTGTTATCATGGATAACAGGTGGTACCATAGGAAATATTTTTCCCCTATTTGGAGGACTTTTTATAGTCAATTTTGGTGGGTGGTTTCTCTCTTCTATTCCCTTCCATTACAAATGAGTGTTTATTTGATTTTTCAAGGTTGTTCTTTGGGGGTTTTCTCGAAGTGGGTTTTCCTCTTCCATCATTTGGTGGCGGGTTTCTATTTTCCTAGTTTTCCAGCTTTTGAATATTCTCCCACATGTTGTGGAGCCTATTCCTACGATGCCCAACAATACATCAAAAATTCCTCCTACAGTTGGTTCAAGCCTCAAGTATTACTAAATCAAGCAATGCATATGTTAGGTATGCAATCTAGTATAAGTCTAGGGACAACAAAGAATGATGCTTCAAATCTAAGGTTTCAGAAAGAAGGAGGGGGGAGCCCTCATACCTACAAGAAGAAATTTAGGGTTCTAAAATGTGAGGACTCCCCTGTGGCCTATAGCTTGTGCTAGGAGATGATGTGGAGATGGAAAACATGGTTGATTTGGCTAACATTAGAAAAATTTTGAGGTCTAAAATGGGCCTCCTAAGGAATACTATAAAATAATAGTGGAAATAATAAAATAAGATTATATCACATCATCAAATTTTAGAGGGAAAAAAAGAAAAAACTACTTTTTCAACTAATATTTTCAACTTATCTCCCTATGATTTTACTCAAATTTGGAGCAAGAACAATCACTGGATTCAAAATTTAATTCCTCATCCAAGGAGTACCCATGTTACATACTTTTGATGGACCTTGCTACACAAAAAATGAGAAATACATGAAAAAAAATTATTACAATCACGTTTTTAAGGTATTTATGTTTTTTTGTGTAGTAGGGTCCATCAAAAGTATGCAAGATGAGTACTCATTGGATGAGTATTTAAATTATGCATCCAACGAGTGCTATTGCTTAAAATTTCAGTAAAACCTTGGGGATATAAGTTGAAAATATGAGTTGAAAAAGTAGTTTTTTTTATTTTTATTTATATTTTTTAATCTTTTTACTTTTTTATTCCAAAAATGGTGAATCATCTCCCATGGTTGACATCATCATCTTGAACCCTATTGGCACTTATAAAGTTGATTTTGGTTGTACATTTTTGTTTCAAGGCCCATTTTAGACCTCAAAATTTCTCTAATGGAAATCTTTGGGGGAGAGGACTCGTAGTAGGAAATTTGTATTAGCGACCATCTCAGGGCATGGAAGACCAACATATTTCCACTGTGGTATCAGTTTCCCTTAAAATTTTCCTTCTAGAAAAGGGGTGGATACAACTCTCTTTCAAGTCAATGGAGGATACAACTAAAGTTGTGAAGGAGGTTTGGTCCAATGACTCAATTCTTGTCATTTTAAAACCCCCCACCCCAATTTGACATTAGGAAGGAGAATATGGATGAGATTCTAGTATGGGTTTTGTTTCTGAGGATTCCTTCCAACATGTGAAAACCCTAAAGCTATGAAAATTTGGGGAATAGTTTGGGGTGTTTCTTGAATGCAGACTACTCATTTTGAGAGACGCGTGACAAATTGGTAGCAAGGGTTTGGGTTTGCCTAGACTTCTGGAAAATGTTTCATGCTACTATGGAGATCAGAAAGGGTTGTATGTGACTTTAGGACTTATATTATGATGGGATCCCTTTTCATTGTAGAATATGTCATAAAAACGACCACCTAGTGATAAATCATAACCTTCATTCCAATCTTTCTTCAAATGTTAGGAAATCATCAAAGAAACAAAATATTGAGGGGAGGTTTCGGGGGTCAACCTTGAAGACCCGATGGAGGATAGTGTATGGGTGATGGAACTGGTGACATCTATTTCATATCTACCTAATTCTATGTTGGTTACTCAAATGAGGTCACTCTCAAAGGTCTCTTCTTCGGCCCCAGTAGTGCTGAATGATTGGTCTATTGTGGAGACTTTTTCCCCCAGTAATTCAGTTTACCTCTCTTTTTCTCAATTACATTTTAGTTCATGCTTTCAAACATTGAATGTTGGGTTTAATTTTTATTTTTTTTCCAGATTTGAGTCTCAAAAATCTTCTCTATTTTCTTTCGTTTTGTCCCCTATAGAGGCTCCATGTACTATGCTTTATGGGTCTTTGGGTTACTCTTCCCTGAGGGCGTTTGTTTTGTCTAGTAGTTCTGGTGATTTTGGAGAAGGTGATATTATTTATAATATGAGGTCTCATCTTGTGTTATTGGGTCCCAACGACACTCTTGGAGGGTTGGATCAACTTTTGGTGTTTGGTATTTCTGGTAAAAATAGGGAGAATAAAATATTTCTTTGGCAAAATCCAAGGCCTGTGAGGAGTTGGTTGCGAGAAGATGATTTTCTATTGATGGGGCACTTAGAGACTTTAAAGACCTTTATGGGGTTTCTAAATGAAAATTTTACCCTTAAATTTGCATGGTTTGGCTGGTAATTCCAAAAAACTACTCTTTAAGAGACCAGTTCTAGCAAAACATCCAGATTTTATTTTTCAATAAGAAACCATTAGGGAGGATGATAGTATCACTAAATTTTTAGAATATTCTTTTTCTTCTTAGTGTTTTATTTCTCTTTATGTTTTTCATTGCTCCAAGGGTTACGCACTAGGCTGGGATGCTCATAAAATAAAAGATTTTTTTTTGGCGTTTTTCTTTAGGCCTGGGTCTAGAGGGTATTTTGATGGAACTAGCATGACTATTTATTTGATCAATATTTATTGGAAAATTAAAATAATTTTATTTTATGGTATTCTTCATTTGATAAATTTATTTGAGTTCCAAGAATTTGTTAACAGGTGGTGTCCTAAATTTTTCGGTGGGTATCACTGAATATTAGGGCCCTCGTGCTAGGGTTGATCCACTTTCATATTTTTTTATGCATAAGATATCCAATAGTCACGTGATTAATATTTAACCAACACAATTGAAAACCACTTGGAGAAACCAAAGGGTGAGGGAGGGTCATGTGGCAAAGAGGCTTGAAAATTGTCTCGTGACTGAAGTTGTGATGCTTAGTTTCCCACTTCTTCCCCACTGGATTGGTTCTTGTGGGATATCATATAATTCTCCTATCCTTTTAGGGATAAAAGGAAACTTTCAAAATCTTTCCCACACTTTTAAAATGAATTCTAGTTAGGTCAAATAAGAGATTTTTAATGTTTTGGTGAGGGATAACTGGCACCCTTATGATGGAAACATTGGGAGATCAACAACTAGTAAATTTGAGACAAATATCAAACATATTAAGTCCTTGGTTAAAGATTGGGATTTTGAAAAGCACATAAGGGAGGAGGAGGAGTTGGTGGATGTTGAATAAAATATCGACCATTTTTCTAACTCTAGAGCTAATGGATTTTGGTCTTAGGAGTCACACAAGGAAATCCAAAGGATTTGAAGCTAGAAGAAAATAGAGACTTGCAAATAATGAAGGGATATGGCATAAAAAAAAACCAAGGCCTTATGGTTGGATAATGGGGGTGAGAACACAAAATTATTCCATGGCAATGAAAAAGGTAGAAAATTGATTAATGTTTTCTAGAGTGTGGCTGATGAGGAGGGTCGTGAGGTTTCAAATTTTGATGTTCTTGCGTCCATGGGTCAAGCTCAGTTTCAAAACATCTTCAAGGAACCTCTGGGGGTCAATATTGTTGATATTATTCGTGTGGCTCAACACTTCCCACATTTTTTGGAGGATGGTAAGAATCATGAGTTGATGGAGGAATTTTGTGAAGAGGAATTAAAGGAGACCCTCTATAGTTTTATAAAAGACAAGATTCTGGGGCCTAATGGTTGGGATATTGAATTATTCTCTGCTCATTTTGACCCTATTGATAAAGATCTTTTATGAGTTATTAATGAATCTCAATGTGAAGGTAGGGTCCTCTCGTCTTTCAATTTGAAATTCAATTCCCTCATTCCTAAGGTCGATAATATGACTTCTTTTGAGGACTTTCAACCAATCACTCTTTTCAATTGTGCTTTAAATTTCATAACAAAGGTGATTGCTCATGTTATGTGTGGAGCCTAATTATCTTGATTCAAAGGTCCTTTTTTAGCTGTGTTTGGATCCCTGTCCCTTATGGGGGGGATGAGGGGTAGGTTGGGGTGTGGGGGAGCTTCCCCCCCACTGTTGCTGCTACCTAGGGGGCTCAGGGGAAACACCCCTAGAATCAAAATTTTGAAAAGAATGCCTTGTAAAATATTGTAATTTCTTAGTCAATATGGGTCATTCATTAGATGAAATATTTGACAATAGAAGTTATGTGAATTTAGGGTTTTTTGCCCTAGAAGGAAACCCTCAATTTATATGAAGGAATTGTATTGCAGTTGTGTATTATTTTGTGAGAGAAAAATAGAGGAGACTATTTGAGAGAAAAGAGGAATTTACAATGAATGTACTGTAGGTTATATCCCTTCAGTTTGCTAGATAATATGAAAAGAAGGACCGATTGTTTCTCTATTGATGTAGGCTAGAACGGGTGAACCACGTATATCTGTGTATCTCTTGTTTTATGCTTTTTTGTGTTTATGTTTCCATAATATTTTATCTGTTCCATCGTTATGTTATTTAATTTATAACAAGTCAAAGAATCAAATCAATCCTTTCTAAGTTTATTTCTCAGGAACAATTCATGTTTCTTGACATGAGACAAATTCATGAGGCCAACATCAAAAATATGAAGCTCAAGGGTGTTTTGTTTAAAATTGACCTCTCAAAGGCATATGATCTTGTTAATTGGTCTTTTAATAGACCTCTTCTCACTCATCTTGGCTTTGATATTCCCTTCATAATTTGTATTAGTAGTTTTTTGACTTTTGCATATTTTTTTGTTTTGATTAATGGTTAAGCTTCAAAATTTTTTCAATGCCCAAGAAGGATTACAAAAATGATTTCCCTTGTACCCTCCTCTTTCTTCTTATGGCTGAAGGTCTTAGTCTCATGAAAAAGGAAGGCAACAAAACAAGTGATTTGAAGGTGTTGTGATTGCACAATTTTTTGTAGTCACACATTTGTTATTTGTTGATGATATTCTTATTTTCTACAATGGCTCAACTAGAGATTTGCATAAATTGTCAAATATTTTGGCTTTATTTGGGACATCGATGGGTATGGTGATAAATGAATGAAAATATTCCATATTTGTTCATAATTTTGAAGAGAAGGAGATCAGATACATTTGTTCTAACATTCCTTTTATGATTTCAAATTTGGATTCAGGACTTAAATATTTAGGTTTCTACTTGAAACCAAATCGCTATAAAAAAAGAATATTGGATGTGGTTGTTGGCAAAACTGGAAAAATGACTCTCGTGCTAGAGCTTTTGGTGGCTTTCTAGAGCTGGTAGGTTGGTTCTGGTCAAATATGTTCTTGAAGCCATACCATTTTACTGGATGTCTCTGGATTGGATTCCTAAGGGATACCCAGAGAAACCCAAAATAATTTGTTTTAAGTTTTTATGGTTAAGATCTTGGGATCATTTTGTGCTTCTATGGGTAAGGTGCAATTGATTGGCAGTCCCAAAGTTGTTAGTTGGGTGGGGTATCAAAAATATATTTATGTTTTCTAATAAAGCCCTCATTTCCCAATGTGGTTGGAGGCTCCTTTCTATACACAACCTCTGGACAAAGGTGGTTTTCAGAAGTATATTGCTCCATGCTATTTAGAAGATTAGGTGAGATTTCAAGTTAGTTCAAGACAAAACAGATCAGTGGTTTGGCGGGAAGTACTAAATTATTTTGACTTGGTGGGTTTGGGCCTGACATGGAAGATAAGGAATGGCTCAAGAGTTCATCTAGTATATGACCCATGGCCTGGTAGCGGGGACTGTCATAGGATTTCCCAGGCACTTACTGATTTTCTGTGCAACTAAGGTTTCACCAGATTTTTCCATATTAATAATCTAGCTCGTTCATCTATTAGGAAACAAGGTTGGATGAATATGGTTGATCTAAAACATCAGGTCAATTTATGGGAGAAGTGGTCTCATTTCCTTGATTCTCTATGCTTAGCACACATCAAATTAATTGACAGAGAATATGAGTTGGTATGGGCTTTCACTCCTCATGGTTGCTATATTCCAAGATTGGGCTATCTTCACCTAAATGTTGTGTCCAAAATGTGGATGTGGCCTAGTGCTGGTGGGTCCTCTGGAAATTCAAATGTCCATAAAAATCCCGATTGCTAGTCTAGTGCATCATGATGAGGAAAGTCCCCACATGGAATATAGGCAATGAAAATATAAAATCATACCAGGTTGTTGTGTTTTGTACGAGGGCAGTGAGGAATCCATTGATCACTTATTTGTTTTTTGTCCATTCACCAGGCGTATTTGGGATACATGTTGTCATTTTTTGGGTATGGATTGTTGTGGGGAAGGTATTAATTTTGAAGATATTTGAAAAGGATGGTTTGCAAATAGAGCCTCAAAATCCTTTCTTGCTCCCCCCCTTATTCTGTGTTGGGGTATTTGACTTGCACAAAACAAGGTAATTTCTAGAACTCTGCGTCCTATCCTAATAAGGTTGTTTCTGAAGTTTTGGCAATACTTTCTCACTATCCACAATCAAAGAGTACGTTGAATGGCATATTTTTTATCATCAAAACTCTAGATGTAAACATATATTGGGGTTATTTTGATGGGCCATCTCAGGGGGATGCCTCCATCTGTGGTGGTGAATTTGTTGTTCATTTATTAGAGAATCATTACTTTCATGCAAAAATGGGTCTGGGTAGGGGGACAAGTAATTGGGTTGAAGTCAATGCATGCAAATCCCTTATTTCTTTTATTATTGAAATATGATGTGTTCATGTTCAATGTTTTGGTGACTCTTTGTTAGTAATCAACTGGGTTAATATGTCACAGAGATGTATAAATATTTTGCTTGCATATATGGTGGAGGGTATACAATGATTAAAAACCTCATTCTCCTCTCTCACATGCTACCATGTATACAGGGAAAGGAATGGGGTCGCCGATGGACTATCTAAAGAGGGATTGCTTTTGGATCTAGAATCATGGAAGGTGACAGAGTTTCATGGTGTAGATCATTTCCAGTTTTTCCACATGCCATCTATAGACGAGCCAACTCATGCTATTACTTCTTAACTTATCATATATCACATCACATATATCATTGTCGCACAACAAATTTTGTATGTCTATATAAAACAAATCTTTGTAGGACTGTATATATTCTATTTTTCATCATGAACAAAATTTTCATGGTAAATGTTTTTATCTAATGATTCAAAAATGTATGCTTTTTACAAATCAAAAACTTTATTTTGACAGTTTTTGCCACTTAAGGATCTGGGCCGCAGATCCTTAACAAATGTACATGTAAAATGTGTATATACAAAATATATTTTCCTTTTTTATTATGAATGAAAATATGATTTTTTTTTTCATATGCAACAAAAAACTTTATGGGTAGAAAAATTTGAGAATTTTCTAGTAGGGCCCATTTTAGTGGCAAGTCTCAGTTTGAATATTTGGGGTCTAGAACCTTCCCAAACCATTTTGAGGTATCATATGACATTTTCTAGGGGGGACAATTTTTTGGAGAACATAGTTCATAATGTCTTTTCAGTGTTCTACACACCAAGACCTTTCCAACAACACAAAAAATCTATGAATTGAAGAACATATGTGAAAATTATGCCTTCCACAAATTGACCTACCTTGTTGACCACCATGGTATGGGTGGGTTCCATGTCTACCCTCATTACTCATACATGTCAAGCTAGCCATGTGTGAAAATTAAAAAAACTCTAGAAGGTTCAAAACATTAAAACTAATTGAGAGTTAAAGATGCAAAAACCTTAACCCTAGATGGTTATTAAACTATGTTAAACATTGAATTGCTAGTAAAAAAAAAGGTTTCATTCTTCAACATTATACTCATTCCATAGTTGAATAAAACATTTAAAGTAAGATTTGAACATATAACAAAAGGAAAATAAATTTTTATAGTAACCATTTAAGGTACAATGTCATAAGCAAGTCCATAGTAAATACACATTTCTTTGTATTTGCATATCAAAATTAAAAAAATAAATAAAAATAAACAAAACTTCACCCTCTCATTGAAATTTCTCCATATGAAATTTCCCAAAATACATCTTAAATTTATTTATAAATAACGTACACTTTTATTTTATTTTTATTTTCCATTATTTTATAAAGTCAATTAATAAATTACTGATCATTGATTTGGAATCTAAACAAATAAATTGTATAATCTAAAATTTATAATATTATAACATTAACAAATTCATCAGAAAGTTTGGAAATCAATACAAAGCTTTTCCACTTTTGCCTCACACGATTATTCTCTGACACAACTTCCTTCTCGCTCGTTTCTTCCCCTACATCGACGATCACTCCAAACGTTCCATCAAATTACAAGCGAGCCCAAAGCGCCAAAAATTATCCAATCGTAGAGAGGTTAGGCTTCTCCAGCCTTTGCACTTGGTTTTAATAAGTTGCGGATGGAATTTAGAAAGTGCCTATCACTAAAAGACATGCCATAAAATAATTTTGTAATATGAAGTGTGGTGTTTAATATATATATCTGGGGGTATTTGATAGTTTTTTTTAATAGGTGTAATATTTATATGGATATATATGTTTATGTCGTATTTTAATTAGTTTGTTTTTTTGGAAATCATTAAAATTTAAGCTGGGATTTTTGTAAATCAAAGTTATAGACTTTAAAATTTTAGGTGCAGTAAAAGTTTATGATGATGTTGAATCTATTTCCACTATCAAAAACATGATTTAAACATTGTTTTTGCAGAATTCCTTGAATTTTTTGGCCCATATTGTAGTCACTTTTGACAATGCAAGGTAACAAGTTAAGTAAGTTTGGTTATGGGTATGGTGAAGACTTCACAATTAAGTGCGTTTGAGCTAGAGGAGCCTTGTAATAGGGGATGATTAATCCTATGGATTTTATTTCACTACTGTCAATCTCACTTAGTCACCCCTATGAGCATCACACAATACAATGAGTGCATTATGGGCTATTCAAATTCATGAGAAATTTGGTTACATGGTCATAGTTTAATTACTTATTCTATGATATTGATAATTATTTAGTGGATTTTAAAATTTAATCTCCATAGAATATTTTAGAATATTCTCAATAAAAGTGACAAATCAAAAGTTAAGATTCATCTCAAAAGTAGGTATGCTCTTAATGCACTTTTAATTAAATTGAGTAATTAAAACAAATGCTATATGAAATAAGCTATAATTTTTTGGGCATGTGACCTATTAATAAACCATAATATTGACCTATGGAATTGAGACAAAAACTATTTCCACATTAAAAATCTTCATAATACAAATTAAAAAATCTCTATAGTAGAGTGAGAATAAATCTTTATAATTAATGGTTAAAAGTCTTGTTTAATATTTTTATTTTTAATAATAATAATAATAATAATAATTTAAAATAAAATTAATTTAGTTTTTTTTGAAAAATATGAAATATATTATAAAATAATGGTTTTAATATTTATGATGAATAAATATTTATTAACTTTTCGTTTATATAACTAAAATAATTATTTATTGTATAATAAATTTTCACACAGTGATTGCTTTGATATTTATTGGGAGAGTTGTTATTAACTTTTTTAATTTGTGTGACTAAATAATTATCGTATAACAAATTTTAGCTTTGCTAAAACGCTTTATTGTAAATTATTTTTAATTTAATATTTTTAGATATTATATATTAATTTAAGGAAACTGATTAATATTCGCTTAAGGGTGAGCCTCAATGATCATGTAAAAACAACATGATTGCTGTGACCATTTTAAATACAATGCTGCAAAATATAAATGAGGATAATGAAATCTTTCCTAGCTGGATCAAAACTTACATCTTCCTTTTCTATATTCGTATTTCTAGCTTCTTACATTCAGATATCCCATTCACCTCATCTAAGGATGGCAACGTGTCATGACCTGGCAGCTCCTCTAGTTCGTTACACCCACTGATGTCCAGTAGTCGAAGGTTTGCAAGACCAGGAAGCCCACTTATTTTCTTCAACGCAGTGCTTCCTTGCAAGTTCAAAGATATTAGTGCTCTTGGCAACCCTCTAACCTCCATTAGTTCACGACAAAAGCTGATGTTGAGATGTTTTAGGGTTGGACAAAAGCCTTCAGCAAATGACACTTCCTTTATTTTCGTCCCCTGCAGATCCAAGTGTTCCAGTTGAAGAAGATTAAGAGGGCAAGACAGCAACAATTCGGACAAATCGACACACGGAGACAGGTCCGACAAAGGCGCCTGCAATGCCCTCCATATCAATATCCTAAAATTATTACAGGCCTATGTCTATATTAACATAGATCTACTAAATATCTGCATATTATAAACATCTACCACAATTTGTTGGCAAGCGAAAATTTTTCAGATGCATATACACTTTTTTTTATCTGTTTCTTTCTTTCCTTTTGT
Organism: Pinus tabuliformis; assembly: GCA_031772625.1. Taxonomy (NCBI): domain Eukaryota; kingdom Viridiplantae; phylum Streptophyta; class Pinopsida; order Pinales; family Pinaceae; genus Pinus; species Pinus tabuliformis. The sequence goes on along the minus strand of CM062806.1, from coordinate 516,866,646 downwards.
AACAGCAGCCTGTTGCTTCTTGGGTTCACGCCCTAAACGACTCACTCTAGGGGATTTGAATCTGAATCTGTGTTGTTTCAACAAACTTATTAACGAATTGAACTGCCCCTGGGGCTACATTTTTTATCACTTATCTTTGAACCTTTTTCAATTTGATTTAATAATACATCTACAAAATTAGCAACTGTAAATTTTGAGTATTCTGGACAACAACAAAAAAGGATCTTTACCACACTTTCACTATGGCACCATGTTTCCAATTCGCCGCCGGTCATTTGTAAAGCTCTCAAATTCCGGATTCGAAGACAAGAACGCAGGGAAGTGTCAGGACACTTACTCCAGCAAAGCCATAGAAGCTGATCCGCTTGTCTCAGAAACTCGGATATGCTTTTCAAACAATCACCTTCGGCCCTCAATAGGTGCAACGTGCTCATATCAACATAAGGCTGCAAAGAGTTGTGGAATGACTGGTCAGGTATTCCTTGAACCCTGTTTATCCCGGGCACCTGAATTATTATCTGAAAACTGTTAGAAAACAATATGGACTTACTCGTAAATCCAAACAGTATTAACAATATATAGCTTGTAAATTTTTCAGAAGTAACATTTTGATTCAAACACGTACATTTGGTTGTATAACCGCATTACGAAAAAGGCCGTCAGTGGGGCGCCAAAGACGACGATGACATCTCGGAAGTTCTCTATCAGCGAAATCTCTGCCCAAGTCTCTGAGGTGATTGTGCATTTTTATACGGTTTTGACAGTCGATCTCCAGGATACACTTGTACTCTAGGTTCTGAAGATTCAGCTTTCCTCCCCCACCAGATCCGTCCCATATGCTTATGGCCAGATCTTTATCTTCTTCTATGAAGAAACAGGCAATATCTAAGAATATCTCTTTCCTGGGTGTCCAGACTGTCGTAACTAATCCTAAGACTGTTTTGTATTTCGGGGGGAAGTACTAAACCCGATAATTTCAGCAATTGGGCTTCCCAATACTCTAAATCTTTTTTATAAAAATGAGACCCTAGCACTCTGAGAGACAACGTCAATCCATCACACGCATCCAAAAACTTTACAACGACTTCTTCAAATCCCGCACGGGGTTCAGACTCCTGAAAGGCATGCATGCAGAAAAGCCTTTGTGACTGTTCTCTGTCGAGGCCTGACAACTTGTAAATCAACTAGACTCCGTTGGTTGAAAGAAAATCCCTATTGCGAGATGTAAGTACGATTAAGCTATCGAAACTAAGAATATCTTTAAGAGGTGAAAATAATGCTTTTAACTGCCCGGAATCATTGATATCATCCAAAATTACGAGGGCTTTATAACCCAGGAGACGATGAGAAAGCTACCTTCAACAATGTTACTTACTGTCAGATCCCGTGAAGTCAAGCCACGGAGGAGTTTATTTTGCACAGAAATTAAAGAAGTTTCGGCTCTCACATCTTCCAAAAAACAAGATCCACGGTAGGCTGACCTGTTGCGGTTAAAGAACTCTAATGCCAAGGTTGTCTTCCCTACACCACCAGAACCCACAATCCCCACAACCTTGGTCTCCCCGCTGTGTTGCTGCCGCAGCATCACTGTTTTTTCAAAATCTTGTAGCTTTTCGTCCAAACCAGTTGGATATTCAGCTACAAACAGTTGAGGCTTTCTAATTTTTTCTTCCACCAATTGAACTACGCTCTCCAGGAGTTTTCCTTCGTTGCTGGTTATTCACATTAAAACCATGAGTGCGAAAAACTTCGTTTATCAAAACAATCAAACTATTAGGGACACAGAGACTAAAAGTTCTTACCCATAATATGCCTTTAGCTCCAAACCGCTTAAGTGTGAAACCTCAAGCAATGCTTGTTTCCAATCTGCAATTCTTTGTTGTGGGTATCTCCTTTTCTTTTCATGACCTCGCAAGGCTTTACCATAGACTCTATTGTTGCCCGCGGCGCACCCAATAAATCTCAAGATTTGACCCAATAGTCCATGTTCCCTTTCATCCGTCCTGATCCGTAGATCACAAGGATTAACATTATAAAAGATTGGAATCACAGTAGCTTCTAGTTTCTGCATCTGATGGTGAAATAGGTTTAGCAGAGGCGAAGCATCGCGCTTGGACCAAGCTGAACCACAAAGCATGGCAGGTTTGGAAGAATGCGAAGGGAAGCTCTTGCTGACCTTATACAGGTTGAAGCGGGCGAAAGAAGAGAATCCCCGGATTCGAAAGGAATTGGAAGTCTTGGAAAAGAATGTTGAAGACGAACTTCTTCAACTTGGTTGGACAATGGAGCAAGATGAAGTTGCAGATTGTGCTGACAAGGAAGAAGAAGCTGTGATGTTTGAAGATGTTGCAGATGTGACAACGATGGAGGATGAACTTGAGATTGATCAAGTTGGACCAGGATCGTGCAGTTTGCAAACATGGATGAATGAGGATACTCATATGGAGGAGCCTCATGATGACGAAGTAAGTATTGATACTTGTGTTTCACTTGAGCATTTGGTAGATGGACCGTATGCAAGGAAGGGCAAAGTCAGTTTGTCGATGCTAGGGAGGATCTTACCATGGATGTCTACGATGAGACCTTGTATGGAGAAGCAAGGATTGTTGATTGTTGCAGGACTTGTTGGGGTTGTTTGTGACCTTATGGTAGAAGGTACAAAGGCCCGTGACAAGGGAGGAACATGATGATCATTGCAGATGATTCGGTCATGCTTTAGCCATATGAAGAATTGGCTAAGTTCCCAGTATGATTCATGGACAGATTGGAGGGCACACACTTGAGGTACGATGATGCTTGGGTGGACTTCTCATGGCCGAGACCAAGAGCAACTCTTGGTGGAACCTTCAGTAGAGGAGCCATGATGGAAGGGACTCGTGATGTGATGATGATATGGTTGGGTGACCGATTTCACTAGATCGAAGATTGCAGACTTGGATGAGGATGACCGATTGTTGTGATGGGTCTACTTGGTTGGACTACATGGGCATCAGGTTGGAGACATGGAGACTGGCAGTCTATGCAGGGACATTGTGCAGGAGCACTTGTAGAGGTGTCACTTATGGACATCCAATGAGGAGTGCCAAGGCAGGGATGTTGTGCAGGTGGATTGCTGGTGTGACATGAAGATGTTTTACTTATGAGCCGATGGAGAGGTTGTGCACTCTTGTACAACAAGGCCATGGACTTGGATGGAATTGTGAGCAGACTATGGAGCATTCCTACTACATGGAGAGCTGAGGCATCTTGCAGAGACCTTTGGGTCGAGACTTGTATGCTTGCTGAGATGTTAGTTGGGGATGGCTTATGGAGCTCATGATGACATGAGATTGTTGTAACTTTTGGGGACTTCATATATGGTGGACTTGGAGGATCTGATGCATTGAGGAGCTGAGGTCAGAAACTTTGATGCAAGATGGGGTGCATACTTTGAAGTACATGTATGGGAATGGCTTGAAAGAGTGACTTGATGTGGATGATCGATATGAGACACTTTGAAGTGATGGAGTTACAACGATGATGATGCCTTGGTGACTACACTTGGGCATGGGTTGAGCCGAAACTCAACTACTTTGACACATGGGAGCTGATTGATCTATGATCAAGGGTAGCACATGGGAGATGAGACAGGTGTATGCTTGTTTCTATGACAGACTTGAGGGATGGCACATTGCAGATATGATGGAGGTTGCTTCATGGACCTGGATGTGGCACATCGAGAATCGGAGTTTGATGAGATGATCTCTTCACTTTGAGGAGATGGATGTTTTGGAGATGGATGATGATTTTGGGGGTAGATGTGGCTGATTTCATGCAGCACATTAGTACTAGACATCATGGACAGCATGTTGCAGATGAGATGATGACTACTTCATGGACCTGAGCATGGCTTACACTTGTATGGAGATGGATTCTTGATCGAGTTGGTGATGTGACAGAATGTTCTGAGAAACGACTGATGATGGCATGAGGATGTGCATTCTCATGGTTTGAGCGTGACAGTTGGATTAGATACCAAACTAGTTCAGACATGGGGGTCAACAGTGTGCAGAGATGTGTTAGCACTGTTGGAGTATCATGGCAGCAGTTCACACGAGGACGACACATGATGAGGTCGACACAAGAGGTTGCAAGAAGCATGTAGCTTGAGATGGAAGGACCAGCCTTCCACGATGAGGAGCAACATGTGGAGATTGTGACAGGATGGTCGATGGTCATGGATTGAGATGATTTCTGATGTATAGCATACCGATGAGGTGTATACCTTGGTATGGTGATCTTGGTGACAGATGGTTGCTGGGACGAGACATGATGGAGACAGTGGTTCTACATATGTTGCAGAGATGTTTGCAGTATGTGGAGGAGTTGACATCATGGATGATACAGTTGCTCATGATCTTGGTGGATGGCTACCAGGATGGTATGTTGTCGAGGACGACAATGATTTCAGGTGGAGGAGGATGTTATGACCTGCAGTTCTGGGCGCGCGGGTGAAATGTGCGTGCGCACGGGGAGCTGCGGTTCGGTAGAAGTGCGAGCTCGACTTGATTGTGCGAAGGCGTTATGATGGTAATGCGAAGTGAAAAGAAGTGGGCGAGCTACTTATATGCGTAAGACATGGCTTGGAATATGTTAAGGCCGACCACACTTGGAGACAAAGGCTGGCGGCAAGTTGTGGAGAAGTGTGGGCGTAGGGAGGTCGGCTGGGCAAGCCAGGACCGCGCCCTACGGTTGGTATAAACAAGTAATGCGTGGAGCTCATTTGGACAAGCTCTCAATGCAGATCATCTTCGCTCATCCAAAAGGAGAAGTGTGTGGGTTAAGAGGTAACCACAGCAGATAAGGGGAAGTCGCAGCAAGGTGATGTGCCCAACCTTGGGCGAGGCTACACTGGGAGAAAACGCGTTGTCTTGACTTGGGTGAGGGCGCGAGCAGAGGTCTCCCGCCGAATGAAGGAGAAAGGCGTGCACGGGTGTGTGGCGCTCGACGGACGGTTGAGGTGTGCACGGGTGTGTGGTGCCCGATTTATGTGACGGAGTGCTCGACGGTGAAACGTTGGTGGGCGCCCGGTTTGTGCGACGACTTGGCACGGGTTCTTGGGTGACTCGGGTGAGCGCCCGCCCATCGTGCAAGTGTGCACGGAGACTTGGTGGTGTGTTGAGATTGTGAACGGAGGTGTGTCTCGGGTAGACATGCCCATGTGTGGCGACTTGGAGGCGCGCCCGAGTTGGGCAAACAACACGATCGTGCGACGAGGTGAACAAAGGGTTGGAGAGTCGTGCGGCGACTGTGCGGAGGTGTCGACGAGCTGGGCAACCGAGTTTGCCGAAGTTGTGAAAATTGGCTAATTATAAATTTGGGGTTTCCCAAGGATTTAGTCTATACTTTGTAAAAGTGGAAAAATTATATATATTGATATTCGGGCAGACTCATATTGTAGGGAGTTGCCCCTCCCTTTATACTGTTGTGCATTTCTTTTGTATAATGATGTTTATGTGAATGTTATGGGCTTTCACTTGTATAAAGGAACACATTAATAATACTTGGTAACGAAAATAAGACTAAGTATGGAATGTTAGGCGTAGTCTACAATCGTAAGTATTGGTGAAAAGAAAACGATTGGTAGTGCCGCATCTCGCTATAAGCGGTTGAAAGACTACCGCAGATGTAGGGGTGTGACAGGAGGGATCGAATGAGTGATGAGCAATGTTTGTTGGACCTACACACAAATAAGATGATGAATATTTAGATAGCCAGATAGAGTAGAAGGAATTTCCTGTCTCCTTGATCTAACGCGCACCGAAGTGCTACCTTTTAAGCCAGTTCTATGCTTCAGGTATTAGTCTCCTTACTTATACATGTACAGAGTATGAAATTAGGCTAGCACGACTGAGCTAATAAAATGCATTTTCTATTTCTTCTCTTCCTGTTGCTTGTGTCTTTAATGCAGATTTGACAATTTTTATGTCAGTGGTAACTAAGTCTCCAACAACCCACCTGCTCCCTGTTAAATTGGCATTTTCATCTTAGTTGTAATCAAATTCACATAGCGAATTCTCTACCTATTTAATAATTTTTTTTGAATTAGAAAAATACCAATGTACTTTCTACTTAAAAAAAAATGTTTACAATAACCCAGATTCTACTCCATTCCTAGATTCCGCTGGAACAAGTTATCACTATATTCAACCTAGGGTTGGTTTGCCCTGCCAAGAATATACCTACCTGTTTTGTGCCTAAATATATCCAGTCTCACACAAAACAAATTTAAGAACGGTCGCAAAAGGCAGTCTATCCAGTAGACATACTAAAACACCCTATATTAAACTATCCCAAAAAACTGCTCACACAAAAATACATATGTACTAAAAAATTCTCCTAATTTGGAAATTCAATGTTGTTGAATTATATTTTTTCCACAATTTGTATTTGTAAATTTAATTTATTATGTTAATAGATATGTATATAGTTTTTTATTAAATAAGGATGTGTTCATAGTTCAATTTTAAATTTACATGTAACAAACCCTTTTCTCACCGCATATGTAAATATTATTATATGAATTGTTTTTGCAAATTATTGTAAAATGATGACTGGACTAAGAGTGGACACCGATCCAAAGTTTGTAGAGGTGAAACAGTTTTGAAATGGCTTGGGAAAATAAGTTAATAACCAAACTTTGATTGTTGTAATTAATTCAATCCATATCCCTATTGAATTAAAAAGCAAATGTACAGGCATTTAAAACTACACACTGGTGCTTGAGAAAAAGGACACGTGAGAGGATGCTGGCTCTAGTCAACATGCAATCCTATTGGAAGGGTGCAAAGAGAATACGTTAGGGAAAAGAACAACAAAAAGGCACCAATTAATACTTTGCGGAAAGAAACAACACACTTGACAGGGGGCTGCTATAAATAACATTAAATTGTGGATTATATTTAAGGAATGCTCACATAGTGGATGTGTTGAGGAAGCATAAACGACAACAGGGAAAAAGCATTCAAAATTAAAAGAGAGCACAAGTGGAGACTGAGCTTCTTTGGACTCGTGTGATTTGTGATGTGGAGCACTCGAGTGTGCTGTAGACTCGTGAGTTGTTATTTATCGGGTGGAGGCTAGTTCTTTGGACTTCTCTGTGTTGTCAATTAGATAGAGACTAGTCTGTTGTTTAATAGGCAGAGACCAAGATCTCTAGATCCTCGTGGAGCTTGTCAGGTGGATATATACTGTGCTCTAGATTCTATAATGGACAAGTGGAGGTACCGTGGGCTCTAGAATCCCCAAGTGTGAAGTGGCTGGATGTCCTCTCGAATATGGACTACTTTGGTGGTTAATTGGGTGGAGCATTGTGTACTCTAGATTTTATGAAGTGTGGTGTGTAACTTATTTTTATCTTCTAAAAAAATAAAAATGGAAAGATGAAAAGAGAATAAAAAAATTAAAAGAATAAAATAATATAAGGATAGAAAAATAAATAAAAATAAAAATCTCAATGATGGCATGCACATTTAAATTTCGCTCATTATAGTTTATTATATTTTGTATTTTTTATATAATAAAACATTTGATATCACTGCTTCCGATCACAAGTTAACAAAGGCGCAATAATCAACAAATGAGATTGGGCCCGACTGGATCAATGATCCTTGATTAATAGTGGGACTCCCCACATCCCTGAACGATAATGAAGAGGCGGGGGGCGAGGCGGGTGGTCCATAAAGCAGATTTCATATATCCCACTTTCTCTACGTGGTAGCCCCACAACAATTGCGGCCCCCCTCTGCTCAATACCACTTATCATACTCCGCCCCACCTTGCCGCCCTGCCCCCCCCGGAAATCACTCTCTTGCATTCATTTCATCCACCATCATATTTCTAGTTCTTTTCGCTACCCGCCAACACCTTGTTACATTTAGCCACTGTTATCCCTTCTGCTAAAATTAGAAAATGATCGTTGCTAATTCACATCTCCCGCCAGCGTTAATCTGCGTTTACTCCCTCACGCCAATAATGGTCAAGCTAATAAAGAAACTATTATTCACTCCTAATAAACATTGTTGTCTTGTTCAAATTGGTTATTTTCCAATTCTTCTTGTCATTGCAATTCACAAAATGACACTGCAAGTAGAATCCCAACAGACAGTGACCTCCAACTACCACATTTTCGGGTAACTCTCTCTAGATTATCTTAGTAATTTTGTTTTTCCTAAATGGCTTCCCATAAATGAAAATCGAAAGTCCTGTAGATAATCCCTCTTTGCCCTATATCATTAATTTGGACGAACTCCCACTAGTTAACACCCAATTTAAAATTGTAGAGGTTGATTGTGAATTCAATCTGTACGAACTTCACAATTGGGCATTTCAAAAGTACGAAGACACTAATGATGAGTTCTTTTTTCGGGAATCCCTGCTACCCCAGTTTTGTTTCCCTCAAACCCATCATTTTCCAGAATTTGTAGCATGGTGTTGAGCCCAATATCTTCATAGCCAAAGAGTTGTAATAACTCAAAACAATGAAACTATTTTCCATATAACAATTGAGTCAATTTTCCAAGCCCTCCAGCTAAATCCTCCAGACTCTTTACACCCTTTTTCCTCTGATGCTCTAATAGAAATCTATCATAAACTTTCCTTCTCACAGAGAGCTCACATATTTGAGTCATTTTTACTAGAAAACTCAGAATTAACCATAACCAACCCACGTTATCCCTCTCGAATGTTTCCTAAGATGTTAAGGCAAGTTATCTCCTTAGTGTCTTGCCTGTTAGGATATCCTAGTGATTAGTGGTTTGATGAAGTCATTTTGGGCTTTCTATTAGTGTTTTCTTTTTGTAAAAAACTTTCAATTATGTTCAATTATAGTCAGTTTCTTTCTGATATAATTCATGATTAACTTTTAAAGTTTAGCGCTGAAGGCTCATTTAAGCATCAGTCGATCTTGGTTTACATGTTCTTATATCATGAGTCAAAAATGTTAAACTTTCCTTTATAAAAGTTGGATTGTTGAGAATGAAACAAGATGATGGAGCTTAGTGGAAAGGAGCCGCCTTCACTAAGTGGGCCCGTAGGAAAATTATGGCGCAAAGTCTATTTTTAGACATATGGATCATGGTCTATGAGTTGCAGGATGTTGTTTATGGATGATTGGTCATGTTGGGAAAAATAGATGGACTTCTATTTTTGGTTCACAACGGTGTGATCGGAGTCTATTTTTAGACTGCCAGGCTAAAAATAGAAAATTCAAATATCATTGTCTCATAATAATATTTGGACTATAAACATTATCTTATCCTCTTGGAGCACTTTAGTTTGAGCTACATATGTGGCACATGCAGCTGTCAGAAGGAAATACGCTTTCTTTGTGGGTCAGTTGAGCTATTGCATGCAGGACTTCAGTCAGAACTCAAGCAGTTGAGTTTGGTGGAGTTGGATGTGGAGTTGATGGAGTTGTGTTCAGTTTGACTTGGTTAAACTAGTTGTACTTAGTCTAACTGCAAATAGACTAGTGATGAGTTGTGTGAATTAATTATTAACTCATAAAGCAACTAAAGAATACATCAGTTAACTCAGTTGCATGTTAGTGCATGTACAGTTCAGTGGAGATAGGTGTTAGAGGTTGAGATTGCTATCAGTTGTGACTATAGTTGTGCATGAGATCTTGCACAATCAATGGGATTGAGTTATGCCAATGAAGACTGCGTAGTGTGGGCCAATACCAAGGATTATAGCCTGTGCTCACGTGATTTTCAGTGTGAGTGATTCTCTTGCAGCATTGTGCAGTGGAGGCAGGCAAAGCAGTGGAGGAGATTTGAACCTGTGACTTGTTCGGATCTGAGCTAGTTTTGTGTGTAACAGGTGGAGATAGTATTGAGTACTTGTGAGGAGTATTGTACTATGTATTGTTACATGTTCCCAATCATTAATATATAGATAGTGTGGGGTTTTTCAGCTGTAAGCTTTCCCCGGGTTACATACTGTGTTAATGTGTGCATGTGATTGATGTTTCATTGTTTTTGATGCTGCTAAATTGATGATCAACATAGAGGAGGTTATGTATTATGCATGTATTCCGCAATAGTGTATAATCGAAATAATCTCTGTGAATAATTGTCATATTATTCAAAATTTCTACATGGTATCAGAGCTGTTGATCATCAGATCTATTATTCAGGAAGTGTTTACATTTTATTTCTTCAGGCAGAGTCTGTAATCGAGTCAGGTAGCCTCTGGATTCATCCTTCCTTTGGAAGGTGAGATATCCAGTAAAAGCCCATACAGTCAATCTCTGTACGAGAAATACTTTGTTCTCACGAATTCTAGATCAGGAGTGGTTGAGTTTTGGAGCTGGTGGAATTCGAATTTGCAGCAATGTTTTCTTGGTATCAACGTGGCTATGTCTTTCAACGGATTGCGATTGGAGTATGCTCTTGAGGGCAGCTCGAACTATATTGCATGGAAGGACAGGATGGAGGCGATGTTAGATGATAATGGGCTGAAGGATTTCATAGAGGCTGATGTCCCAAAGCCTACTGATACTGCGCAGGTTGATGCTTGGCAAAAGAAGACAACAAAGTGTCGAAGGATTCTGTTAGAGGGCGTGAAGGATCACATTGTGTCCAGCCTGCATGGTAAGGCTTCTCCATACTTGATGTGGAAAGCGTTTACAAATCTATTCCAAAGCAAGAGTGATCAGAGGAAGCTGGCGCTCAAGGATAAACTCAGAAACATTAAATGTGAGAAGGGAGACAGTATGCCCAAGTATCTCACGAAGTTCACTCGGTGCAGAGATGAGCTGGGAAGTGTGGGGGTGACTGTCGATGATGAGGACTTGGTGAGCTTGGCTCTCCTTGGTCTTCCGAAGAGTTGGCATTCCTATTAGGACTCTGTCAATGGTTGGGGGAAACTGCCAGGATGGGAGAGACTTTGGTCAGATCTTGTGCAGGAGGAGATCAGGCGGAATACCAGGGACGGATCTTCATCAAAGAGAACTGATGAAGAAAATTGTGCTTTGGCTGCCAAATAAAAGAAGGGGAAGAGAAAGAAAGCTTTTCAGTGTGGTGCGAAAGAAAAGAAGCGGGACATGTCCAAGGTGAAGTGCTTTCACTGTCACCAGCACAGACACTATGCCACTAATTGTCCACAAAAGAAGAAGAACAAGCAAGCTGCTGGATCTGCAGCAGGAGAGGCTCTAGCCTCGCAGTTTGAGCTTGATTTTTCATTGGTCGCATGCTTGGTATCAAGTGTGATGGGATCGGTGTGGTTCTTGGACAGTGGTGCGTCTTTTCACATGACAGGAGATCGAGATTTGTTTTCTGATCTGGAGGAGAAAGATCTTGGAGTGCACATCGAGATGGGCGATGATGGTAGATATAGTGCAACTAGTATCGGTACCATTTCCTTTGAGAGGGAGTCTGGTAAACCATTCGTATTGAAGGAAGTGATGCATGTTCCAGGATTGAAGAAGAATCTTATCTCTATTGCGATGTTAGAAACAAGGGATATGATGTTGTTTTCAGCGAGGGAAAGGCTTTCCTACGCAGCAAGACAACTGGAGAAACCCAGAAGATAGGCGTTCGAGTGAGGAACCTTTATCAGTTGCATGTAGATGGTTCTGCAGCAATGGCATGCAAGGCAGAAGGATTGGTGAGCGGAGATGATGGCGAGCTGTGGCACAGGAGATTGGGTCACCTTCACCATGGAGCCTTGAAGATACTGTAGCAGATCACTACTGGGCTTCCTAAAGGAACTCTTGCGCAGCCAGATCAGTGCAAGGGGTGTACTTTGGGAAAGTTTGTGAAAGCCACCTTTCATGAGAAGGATAGTCGCGCCACGACGATCCTTGAGAGAATTCACACAGACGTGTGTGGACCTTTCTCAGTAGCTTCGACAGCAAAGAAGAGGTATTATGTGATTTTTGTTGATGATTTCTCTCGTAAGTGCTGGATCTTCTTCATGCAGAAGAAGAGCGATACATACTCAAAGTTCTGTGAGTTCAAAGCATTGGTCGAGAAGGAGTCGGGCAAGAAGGTGAAGCCTTTTAGGAGTGACAATGGTGGTGAATACATCTCTGGCGAGTTCAAGGATTTCTGTAGTGCAGAAGGGATTCGAAGAGAGCTCATAGCTCCCCATAACCCACAGCAGAACGGGGTTGCTGAGCGGAAGAACAGAATGATCGTGGGTGCTGCACGGGCGATGTTGCATGATCAGGGCCTACCCCTTCACTTGTGGGTGGAAGCATGCAATATAGCAGTATATGTGCAGAACTGTTGTCCTCACAGGATACTTGGCATGAGTACACCCGAGGAAGCTTATTCTGGTAAGAGGCCTGATATTTCTCATTTGAGGATTTTTGGTGCTAACATTTACATGCATGTGACGAAGGATGCCAGGAAGAAGTTGGAGACGACTGCAGAGGTTGGGATATTTGTGGGGTACACTGATACGCCCCACAACTATCGTGTGTATTTTCCAGACAGTGGTAAGACTGTTGTGCGATGGGATATAAAATTTCAGGAGGAGAAAGCCATGAAGTGTTTGCTTGAGAGGGAGCCACACTTGCATGCAGATGAGGATCTATTAGTTCCTAAGGATGAGCTTCAGGACGTGGATCAGCCACAAGACGAGGTTCATGGAGTGGAAGAGACCACTCATGCAGCGCCAACCATCAGAGGGTGAAAGCGCTTGATAGAAGCTGAGAGACTGGCTCAAGATGCAGAGAAAGTTGTAGGACCACCTACAGCCCAACGCAGGTAGAGAGAGTCACCTGATCGGTACACTGGATACATGGCTCTTATGAGAAAATGTGTTGTGACTGAGCCATCCTCTTTTGAGGAAGCTGTGGAGGATCCCGCATGGGTAGACGCCATGGTGGAAGAGTATGATTCGATTGTCAGAAACAGTGCATGGGAGATTGTCCCAAGACCGGAAGGGAAATTAGTGGTGGGTTCGAGATGGATCTACAAAGTTAAGCGGGCAGCTGACGGGAGTGTGGAGAAGTACAAGGCAAGATTTGTTGCCCGAGGCTTTTCACAGATAGAGGGGATCGATTATGAGGACACCTTTGCACATGTCGCAAGGTATTCTTCCATACGGACGATTCTTGCTCTTTCAGTGCAGATGGGATGGCACATTCATCAGATGGATGTGAAGACTGTGTTCCTCAATAGAGTCATTGAGGAGGAGGTGTACATTGAGCAGCCCGAAGGTTTCGAGATTGTCAGCAGCGAGTCGCATGTGTGCAGGCTCAAGAGAGCGATGTATGGATTGAAACAAGCACCACGTGATTGGTACACACGGATAGATAATTATTTCACCGGACTTGGATTCTCCAAGAGTGAGGTGGATCCTAACCTATACCAGATCGTGGTGGAGGCTAAGTTGCTTATCATTGTACTTTATGTAGATGATTTGATTCTAACGGGTGATGAGCTGTTGATACTTTCATGCAAGGATGATGTTGCTAAGGAGTTTGAGATGAAGGACTTGGGCCTCCTTCATTATTTCTTGGGATTGGAAATATGGCAGCGCAGTGATGGACTATTTGTTTCTCAGGGTAAGTATGCTCGGGAGATACTGGGGAAGTTCAACATGCATGGCTGCAAGCCTGTTGATACTCCTCTTCCTTGAGGTTGGAGGAAGGAGGATGCCACTTCAGCAGAAGAAGTGGATGCCATTGTTTATCGACAGTTGGTGGGGTCGCTTATGTATCTAGTTAATACACGACCCGATATATGCTATGCTGTTGACCAGCTTTCACAAGCTATGGTTAAGCCAACCAAGCTCTTCTGGAAGGCAAGCAAGCATGTATTGTGTTATTTGAGAGGCACATCGGGATATGGATTGTGGTAGAGACAGGAGGATGAGGTGAAGCTATGTGGCTTCACGGATGCAGATTGGGCAGGGAGCCCAACGGAAAGAAAGAGCACATCAGGAGGGGTCTTTAGTATTGGGTCGACAGCAGTTTCTTGGTACAGCAGGAAGCAGAGATCCGTGGCACTTAGTTCAGCAGAGGTCGAGTATATGGCAGCAAGTTTGGCTGCATGCGAGGCTATATGGAGCATACTGTGATTTATTGTGATAACCAGAGTTGCATTAAACTCTCGGCTAATCCTGTATTTCATGATATATCTAAGCACATTGACATCAGGTACTATCATATCAAAGATTATGTGCAGCGGAGAATCATGTTACTTTCATACATTCCAACGGAGGATCAGGATGCTGATATCTTGATGAAGGCACTCACTAGGAGCAAATTCGAATACCACAGAGGCAGGATAGGGGTTGCTGATAATCCATATCTTGTTGAGAGGGAGTGTTGAGAATGCAACAAGATGATGGAGCTTAGTGGAAAGGAGTCGCCTTCACTAAGTGGGCCCGCAGGCAAATTATGGCGTAAAGTCTATTTTTAGACATATGGATCATGGTCTATGAGTTGCAGGATGCTGTTTATGGATGATTGGTCATGTTGGGAAAAATAGATGGACTTCTATTTTTGGTTCACAACGGTGTGATCGGAGTCTATTTTTAGACTGCCAGGCTAAAAATAGAAAAGTCAAATATTATTGTCTCATAATAATATTTGGACTATAAACATTATCTTATCCTCTTGGAGCACTTTAGTTTGAGCTACAGATGTGGCACATGCAGCTGTCAGAAGGAAATACACTTTCTTTGTGGGTCAGTTGAGCTATTGCATGCAGGACTTCAGTTAGAACTCAAGCAGTTGAGTTTGGTGGAGTTGGATGTGGAGTTGATGGAGTTGTGTTCAGTTTGACTTGGTTAAACTAGTTGTACTTAGTCTAACTGCAAATAGACTAGTGATGAGTTGTGTGAATTAATTATTAACTCATAAAGCAACTAAATAATACATCAGTTAACTCAGTTGCATGTCAGTGCATGTACAGTTCAGTGGAGACAGGTGTTAGAGGTTGAGATTGCTATCAGTTGTGACTATAGTTGTGCATGAGATCTTGCACAATCAATGGGATTGAGTTATGCCAATGAAGACTGCGTAGTGTGGGCCAATACCAAGGATTATAGCCTGTGCCCACATGATTTTCAGTGTGAGTGATTCTCTTGCAAAATTGTGCAGTGGAGGCAGGCAAAGTAGCGGAGGAGATTTGAACCTGTGACTTGTTCGAATCTGAGCTAGTTTTGTGTGTTACAGGTGGAGATAGTACTGAGTACTTGTGAGGAGTATTGTACTATGTATTGTTACATGTTCTCAATCATTAATATACAGATAGTGTGGGGTTTTCAGCTGTAAGCTTTCCCCGGGTTACATACTGTGTTAATGTGTGCATGCGATTGATGTTTCATTGTTTTTGATGCTGCTAAATTGATAATCAACGTAGAGGAGGTTATGTATTATGCATGTATTCCAAAATAGTGTATAATCAGGATAATATCTGTGAATAAGTGTCATATTATTCAAAATTTCTACATGGATGTTGAAGGTAAACCTTGGTCAGTGATACATTGGACATCTTTAGTGAGAGAAACCTCTGAAGAGCTTTCTTTCAGTGATTTTGTTAATCAATTATTGTATATAGCTACTTGTTTGTTAAATAGTGACACATTCCCCAGGGTTTCAACAGAGATCAAGAAAATTTTGCATCTAAGAAAGCAGACTAAGGTTGGAGACTGATATTTATACCAGAATTTCATTGAACTTGGGATTTATAATCGTGAGCTTCAACCATACAAATTGCCATTGTTCCCCCCATGAGTATTTTTTCACTTGAGTACATTAGACAAATGATGAACATGGACGAGGTTCATTTTGTTTCCAGAAAATAAAAATCTTAGTTTAAATTGAAAGTGCAGGTTGGTCCATTAATAGTCAACACTAGAGCTCGAGAAAAAGAGGTCAATGACTTATTGAGACAGATGATGTTTAAGTTGAGTTTTAGTTGGTTATATGATCCATTAGGAGTAAAATAATCAATAATAATTTCTCAAAAATCTTCATCATATATGCATGTGGCAAAACCTGAGATTGAGAAATATGCCAACAAGGAAGAATGGGTAGCGAATACATTACAAGAGATTAAGGAGCCAGTTTCCAGTCAAACGTTGGAAACTCCAAGGATGACAGAGAAAGAGCTAAAGAGGTCAACGGGAACATTGGGATTGATATAAATTCTACCATGACTGAACTTTGGACCTCTATTCAAATTATTTTTGAATGGGAAGAGTTAGTGCAAAGGTCAAAAGCAGTCATCACAAGAATCAAATAAGATTTGGAGCACATGCCTAGAGAAAATAATAAAATAATTAAAGTACTCAATTCCAAAAATAAAGAAGAACTGGAAGAATTTGGAATTGAGGAAATAACTAATACTGTCCTAGAGGTAAGAAGAGTTTTGACAAAGAAAAACTTGATGTTACAGTTAGAGAACAAGTGTCAAAACTTGGATGCACAGACAAAAAATTTTCATAGAAAATTCAATATTTTGCATCAAAAGGGACTTCCAGCCTTACGAAATTCTACTAGCCAATTGATTCTACTAGAAGATTATCAATACAAATTGCACTAGATAGCAACAGACAGGACCAATTTTTCCAAAGTCAAAGGAATAATCAGTGGGAAAGAATTCCTAGAAGGCCTAAAGTATGATCTTTTCATTTAGCATGAAGTTAACCATTTGTTAATCATTAAGAGAAATTTTGAAAAATACACAGAAGTCGATGAGGCATATAGGAAAGTAACAAAGTTTTCTATCCCAGATGAAAAAGGATGGGATAAGTTACTTGAACTCATCGAGTAAAACATGATGCAGGAATTCAATGACCAGTGATAGGAAAGGAGGAGCAATAAGCTGAGAAAGAGGAGCAGAAAACATCAAATTCAATTAAAGACAATCGTCATCAAACAACACCCTTAAATTGTGTGCTGATTATTCAAGTCAATTTAGAATACTATACTTTCTAGTTCTATTTTTGTAAATCAAAAATAATTTAAGGTATTATCTCATTTTGTAATAAATTTTGGTTTAGATCTAAGATATTTTTGTAATTAGATTCTATAAGTATTTGGTAGTTCAAATAAATTAGGGTTCAACCACTATAATGAACCAGTGAAATGTTTGTAATGTTCAAAACTTTTTCTGAAGATAATTGAAAGATTCTGGATTCATTCTGAACAACTTGTGTATCTATGTGAGTTTGTCTTGTTATCAATTATGTTTTTCATATTTATTTCTACACATGTTTAGGGTAACATAGGTGTTTGGGAAAGGTTAGATTAGATATCAATCTCCCTAAAAAGCCCCTGCAAAGTTATAATTACTAAAAGAGATTAATTAACTGAACAATTTGTCTTAGTTGATTCCTCTAAATCTTTTAATTGTTGCCTTTTGTCATCTCTTCAATGTGTTTTGTTTTGGATGTAGAAAACTTCTACACACATCTACTGTATATGATAAATCATATGCTCAATATGAATGTTTAATAGTTATATACCTTTTTCATTTCTGCATTTCAAATCAATTCAAATATTCATTCTGTTGAGAATGAAAATGATCCTTTCAGTTTTCTTAGAAATACTTAGAAATTACATTTGTTTAAAGGTTTAATGCATTGATCATCCATTTAAATCAAAACCTTACTTAGATCCTTTGGCATAGTTCCCTAGCCTAGAATTGTCTACAAAGATACAACATCAGATTGGCGTCGTTGTCGGGGAATGAAGATTGAAGTTTGTTTATGTGGGACAACAATCAGAATTGCTCCTTAATGATGAATAAGAGGTCAGCAGACTAAAATCCTTCACCTAGTGACTCTACATATTAAATCTGGCTTCTCATAGGCATACCAGATCTTAGTTAGATCCAAAGCTTTTCTCTCCTTTATCAAATCTAGAGAGATTAGTGAGAATTGCATCTATTAGACGTAGGTTAGAATCCTCTCTTGTTGCTTATGTCTATGTTTTATTTGAAGTACCCTCACAATCTGACCCTTCTCAATCAACTCTAATACCCACTCAATTATCAGATCTTCCTCCAAAGGTTTTGGAGCTCCTTTCCAGAGGAGTAAACCTTCAAACTACATTATTAGTTCATCATCTCGAGGCCTTTAAACTTCCTTATTCCCATTTGGAACTTTCTGACAACGAAGAAGATCCGAAACTTTCTCCTTATGAATTTAAACTAGTTGCTTTTAAATCTTCTATTGTGCATACTCACCCCTCTACTTTTGTTAAACCCGAAGAGAAGATTAGTATATATACCAATCCTCTAGCTTTTGAAGATCCTGAAAAGGTTTTATCTAAAATCCATAAATTGGTTATTAATCCTCAATTTTTCCAAAAACCCAAACCTTCATCACAACCATCTTCTAATAATGTTGTTTCTCCAAAAAGACAACTCCATTACAACATCAAATGGTTGCCTTTCAACCAATTTTGGCAGCACGGTATACAATATTAGTTCTTCCACCAACAACCCAACTTCATGATTTTCCTAATGGGTATTTAAAACATTTACCTAGATTTAATAGAGAAATTGGGCCATCTGGTGAAGATCACTTTACTAGATTTCTAGATTTTTCTGACAACATGAATATCAAGCATGAAGATGTTTACACAAGGCTTTTTGTTCAATCTTTAGAAGGAAATGTTAGAATTTGGCTCAAAATATTACAAGCTAACTTTATTATGACATGGTATGAACTAATCAAAATATTCAAGAATTAATGGGGAATAAAAAAGGATCATGTTTACTACTTAACAAAATTTGAAGATTTGGGAAGGAATCCAGGTGAACCTATTGCTAATTGCATTAAGAGATTCAATAAAATTTATAACAAGATGCCCCTAGATTGTAAACCTCCAGTTACTGCTACTAAAGTTAGGTTTTCTAAAGTATTTGAAGACGATTTTGCTGTAATGCTTAGAGAGAGGAAATATAAAACTTTAGCAGACATGAAAACTAATGCAATTTAAGTCGTAGCTAATAGGTCAACATCTAGTAAATTGAAAGCCAAGGTGAAAAAGGCTCAAAAGAAAATGAAATCTAGAGAGGAAAGCACCTCATCATTAAAAACTGAAGATGAAGAACATAAAATTGATGAAATAACTTCTCTACTTAAAAATAAGTCTAACAGAATCTCAAGGATGGAAACTCAACTTAGAGTAACCCAACAAGTTGCAAATGGACCACAAGTTTAATATAGAAGACCTTTTCAACCTCAAATTTCGCATAGACCAAATATTAATCAGCAAATTCAGCCTCCCCTAATGATTGATGATCAAGACCCTGAAGAAACTATTCCTATTAATACAAATTATATCAATCATTTAGAAGATCCATCATCTTAGAATGCTATTGTTCCAATCAGTTAAGATCAACCCTTAATTCAAAATCAAGAAAACTTCCAAATTTCCAAGTATCAAGATTTTTCTGAATTCCTCATTATTGAATTAAATAGAAGGTATGACTTAAAACCAAGATGAGGACTTGATAGACCGGTCAAAAAATTTAACTTTGATGAACCTCAAGAAAAAACAACCGAAATACAAACATCAACAATTCAAGCACATAATCAGTTACAAGAACATAATACTTCTGAAAATTTTGTTCCAATTGGTTTTAATGTTGAAAAATATTTAGAGAGAGTTAAAATTCCAATTCCATTATATGAACTCTCAAAAAGTCCAGGTTATAAACATCAAGTGTCTAAATGGATTCAATCTTCAAGTGTTGATGTGGAAGGGGAAGTCATTAGTTTACAGGATGAAAAACCTTCAAATTTTTTTGGTCCTAGTTCAGATATGATTGATGAATGTGTACCTCCTTTTTATGTCACTTTGAAATTTCATGATTACCTTTTATACAATTGTATTTTAGATTCTGGTGCTTCCCATTGTTGGCTTGAGGGGGCTTGACCCAGGTTTAGTGTTAATTACCCAAACAAATCCCTATACTACAGGCCCTTTCGGCATAAGCCAATGGAGCGCAGACCGAAGTCTCACCCGAAGCAGTATGGAGGGATGCTGGAACCAAGTTTCCACACCCTGAGAAGGTTGTGATGTCGTTTGATCTCTCCTATCACTGCCTTCGCGCAGGTGATCTCGCTCTAGGGCTTGTAAGACAAACCCTCTATTCTTGCTTTTAGTACCTTCGCGAAATTATACGATTGACCTTCGCGTAGTCCTAACCTGTGGCTTAGGTACTTTCATGCTATTATGGTAGCACGCTGTGCAGATTCCTCAATTACCCTAAGTGAATTGCTTAACTTGCCGAATACTCAAAGTTATCACTACGTAATCAGATATTCGTAATTGCGTTTAATCATTCAATGTAAATGTATTCATTCGCGCATCATAGAAGCATAATAAAGGAAATTCATACACAAAATACCCAAACTCATCAACAGAACAAATACATAGAAATTGTGGAATAACTCCTTTTATTAATATTTCCCAAGTCTTTACAGACTCTGTCCACCCTGCGCACATAGCTGTAGGGGTCCGCGCACTCAGCTGCAGACTTCTACCCTAGGCCTCTACGCACTCAACTGCAGAGCCTCTAGCTACATTACAACCCAAGACTTAGACTTCTTGCTCTAAAGCTATGACTCTCCTACATGTTCGATGCCCTAACTACTTAGAGCTTACCTCTTTTTATACAATCCCATGGTCTAAGGACCATGGGTAGATCTCTTACAACCAACTTTACTTTACAAAACTAAGGGTGGACTACCCTTTGTGACACATAACACCTTCATGCTCCGTGACCACAAAATGCAGAGTCTTTACAATAATATTACAAAAAATTGACTTAAACATGGGCTTTTAGCCCCAAAATTGCCTTTGGGGGATCCCTCTCCCAACCGCCCCCCAACACAAACATCGTGACTCTCCCTCGAGTTACTTAGTAGACGCAAAAATATTTGTGTGAAGCCTGTCCAACTCAACCCTGATGACTACAACTTCGGCTGTGCACTGAGCTACTGCCTACTTCACATCTTCGACTATCTTCTAGGTTACTATCCCTGCACTGTCATCCTGAAGTTGTTGTTGCGTCGCTTGCAGAGTCGCAAGCTTTCCTTCAATGTTTCCTGTGACTGCATAAGCTTCCTCCAGCCAGGGCTTTAGTTTCCCCTTCAGCACTTCTTCCTTGTGTAGCACTGCATCCACCTGTTCCTTCAGCTTCTTGGCTTCCTGCAGCTTGGCTAACCTCTGTGTCAGTGCAACGGATTACACTGTGCCCTTAAATTCATCATAGTGATGTTGGAGTTCGCATGCTTCCATTTCGAGCCTTTGGATGTTTGGGTCCTCCTGCAAGATGGTTAGGACCTCAAACAATTATTCAAACAACTGTGCATAGTGTTCTACTGCACTCTCCACTGCCGCAACTGCTTCTATGACAGCGGTCGCCCATTGTTCCTTTTCCTTTGGCAGTGTTGAAGGATGAGCCCTCAACTGGAGCTGTGTAATACCGCGGGTCAATTCCATGGGTAAATGAATACCATGGGTGGATGTCACAATACCATGGGAAAATACCATGGGTAGATGTCACAATACCATGGGAAAATACGATGGGTGAACGAATACCATGGGTGGATAAATACCATGAGTGGATGCCACTTAAAATACCATGGGAAAATTCTGTCGGTGGATGAATACCATGGGTTGATGCCATTTTCGATTCAAATCATTCCTCCCTTCTTAAGAAGCAATGGTCCCCATTGTGTGAAGTTCCCTCCTATGAAACCTTGGTTGAATATGAAGAGCCACTGAAGGGAAGGGCTTTATGTGGTTAACACATAACCATGATGAATAAAGATCTGAGGATAGAGGTACCCTGTAATACTTGTGATGAACTATGATACTGACAGAGTGAGGCCTAGCAAATGGACTTCGATGAAGAGTGGGTTTGTGGATGACCCATAACCATGACAAATGAAGATCCGAGGATAGAGATACCCTATAATGCTTATGACCAACTATGATACTAACAGTTTGCGGCATAGAAAATGGACTTTGATGACAAGGATTTTGTGTAGTTGACCCATAACTGTGATGTTGGTTGTTGATGAAGTAGCAGGTGTCTACATAGCCTGGGATGGGAGGGCACGTCTCCAAATAACCCAAGCTGAATTATGTTATGTTGAAACTGATGAATGTGAAGAAGGTGCTTATTAAAGTGGGGGTGGCAGGTCACGTCTCCAACGAGAACCCACTCCGAATGCTGCCCCAGAATTAAAATGGACATAACTTAGTCAATATAACTCAGAATATTTATTAAAACCTATTTTTGGAAGTAGAAGGACCATTTTGCATATTCCCATGTGTTGGAAATCCTTATCTGGACACTCTAGAATCTCAGATCTGTGCTGTAATTTTTCTGCCGTCACAAAAGTCTTGAAAAAATAGTTGATTTTAAATCAGCGATATCTCCCACATCCGAACTCCGATTTGACCCATTTTTTTTTTGAAATTGTGTTGTTTTCAATAAGAGCTCAGATCTACAATCCTTTCTCTAAAATTCTACACAAAAACTTCAAAAAATGATAGGAGAGTCACCGTCCACTAGTTGTTGTCAAAAAAAATCCTACAACATAATTGATTTTAAATCAATGACATTTCCCTCATCTAGACTCTGATTCGACTGATTTGTTTTTAATTTTGGTATTTTTTTCACAAGGAATCAAGATCTGTTATTTTCTTTTGTAAATATTGCACCAAATGTTTCATATCTGGTCTACAAACTTGCCGCCCAAAAAAAATTCCTGCAAAAAAATGAAAAAATAAAAATTCTTCCTGTTTGGCCCAAGAAAGTGCTCTGTGGAGGTCTCAGCGTGTGCCTGAAGTTTGTTGAATATTGCTGCAAAAATTTGAAACTGAAATATGCATGAAACCCTCGTTCAAATGGAATCGTAACCTGCTCTGATCTGGATTTAAATAGGAACACAACAAATTACAGATATAACCATACATATAGAGATGCAATAGAAATAATACTTCATTTCATTACTATAAAATACTAAAATATGCTTACAAACAGAAATGGAAGTAAACTAGCTAGGGCGATGGTAGCTTATCTCTAAGAAGAGATGTGGCGGCTAACGATGAGCACCAGTATTGCAGCAAGAATGCTGCAACTCATAGGCTACCAGCTTTACTTATCAACCTGAGGTTCGTACAAACTTGGAGGTGAGAGTGCTATATGCACAAGTAAAAGTGAAGGTCCTGCCTGTTGTCACTATTCATCTGGCGAGAGACCCCAGGGGTTACAAGCTAGACTTCTATAGAGTCAAAATAAGCTTTATTCTTTGATGGAAGAAGAGCAAATCTACTCTAAGAGAGCTACTCTACGGTAGTGATGAAGAAAACAACATGTAATGCTAAATCACACCATATCCTAATTAACCATTTAAACAACTATGCTAAGCAGAATTGCTAAATCAACACTAACCAAATGCTTCTATCTAAGCTACAGAAGTAAAGAGCATCAAACCATACTAATGTGTAAGCAATAAAACTAAACTAAATCTGTTTTCACTTTTTTTGTTTTTTTGGCAAAATCAAGTAGGCAAATTAATTGTTCTTGTGGATGTGACAGGTGGATGGAAGGTGATTGAGGATGGATAAAAGGATTATGAAGTGGTTGGATGGTGTGGAAGGGTCCTAGGAGGATTTTTGTGACTTCCTAGAGGTTGTCCATCAATTCAGCCTCAAAACAAGCTGTTTCAGGAAAACCTACAGAATGTACTAGAAACCTAGGAATTACAGGAATCCTACAAGATACAACCGAGAGCTAATTGTGAGGTGTTGGAAAGTTTGGAAAAGGTGTGTGATGAGTGGGATGGGGTGTTGGAAGGTCTAGGAACACTTAGGATTCAATATTCAAGGAAAAGGTGGCTAGATTCGCTCAATATATCTAGGGGAATTTTAATGAAAAAATGACAAAAAAACTAGTGAGGGTGATGGTAGAACAAGAGATGGTTAAGATGGGTGAGGTGGAAGGTGGTTGCTGGTGATGAAATCTGGTATCCTCCTAAAGTACCTGCTGTGCTTAAAACATGTATGTCTTCCAAGAACTATGCAACAAGCACTACAAGAAAAAAGGTCATTGGTGAGGGTCATGCCTGTGACGGACCTTTAAGGTCCATCACCAATGTTGCATATGGTGACGATCTTTAAAAAAATGTTGTTGTAAGTGTATATAATGATGGTCCTTTAAGGTTTGTCACCAAAGCCATTTTCAATGACACTTTTGGTGAGGGTCGTTAAAGGGTCGTCACTAATTCTCTCTTTGGTGACACTTTTGGTGAGGGTCGTTAAAGGCCCATCACTAATTATCTCTTTGGTGACACTTCTAGTGACAATCTTTTATTGACCGTCACCAATGATTTTTTTGGTTACTTTTGGTGACGGTCAATAAATGTTCATCATCATTGATCATTCCAATGAGTTTTTGATGATGCTTCATGCCTGTGATAGACCTTTAAGGTCTGTTATCAATGTCGCATATGGTGACGGTCTTTAAAAAATTCTTGTTGTAAGTGTATATAGTGATGGTCCTTTAAGGTTTGTCACTAAAGCCATTTTCAATGACACTTATGGTGAGGGTCATTAAAGGCCCATCACTAATTCTCTCTTTGGTGACACTTCTAGTGACGATCTTTTATTGACCCTCACCAATGCTCTTTTTGGTTACTTTTGGTGACGGTAGAAAAATGTTCGTCATCATTGATCATTCCAATGAGTTTTTAATGATGCTATGTACTTGTTACTATATTTTTTGTCAAAAGTTAATGATTTAAGACCATTGTTGTGGAGTATTCTTCATTATGTGTCCAAGGTCATAATGGTTATAATAGTTAGTCAATTTGTTAAGAAGTAATTAGTGTGTATTATTTCCCTCAAGTCATAAGAATATAGTTTTCCTATGAGTCAACACACGATTCATCTCTATTAAGTTTATTATCTACCAAATTTCCTTTAAATAACGTTCCACTAGTGTGTGTAGGAACTATATTATTTAACACATAATCAATCTCTATCAATTCTATTAATGAGAGAGACCTAGCACTCCTTGACACTCATGGCACACCTTAACATGATTTGGAACAGTACACTAACATTCCTTGGCACCTCGCATGTCTTGGAACATCTTTATGTTATACAACAAATTGACCTCCTCATCAACTCAAAGGGGAAAGACATGATAGCTAAAACAAAGACCACAATCACAGGCCTTGATTCCACACTAACGCTGGTTGTGCACTAACAACCTGCTTTATAAAGCTTGTTACCAAGCCTGGAGGTGCGTTAGTGACCCTACTAAAGCATGTTGCTAGTATGGGAACAACGTTAGTGAAACTTGGTGAAGTTCCAAGGGTCAAAGGAACGAATTGACTCATAAATATCTAGATATTTGTTCCTAAAAATACTCAATAAAAGCAAGGAAACATCCAAATTCGACCTATTTGGAGGATTTCTAATCTGAAAGAAGGAGGCAAATGGGAAAGAGCTGAAAAGCATGGCAAGTTCATTGCTTTTTCCCTAGTGAACTCAAGGAGGAGCTTGGCAACCCTAACTCAATTGCTATATAAGAAAAGTGAGGGCTATTGTGAAAGAGGTCAGAGCATTTGAAAGGATAACATACTTGACTGTTGAGCATTGACTCATATCATAAGAAGTGAGCAAGAAGGGGGGGAGAGAGAAGATGGAGGGGTAAAGGAAGCTGATACAACAGATGGTTGTAATCACTCTTCCAACATTAATATAGAACTATAGTTGTACTGTCTACTCATGGTGTTGATACTATCATTCATTTAGTTGTTTGTTCAATTCCTATTAGCATGAGTAGCTTAGTTGTATGCAATTAGATGTTCTTTTATATATTCATGTATTAGTTATCAGAGTTGTATGCTGTGATTACGCTTGTCTCTTCTATGTGCATGACTTTATTTTACAGCCGGCTTTGAGGGAGTTCCGCTTGGCTGCATTGTGATCTCCAAACAAATATACACGGAGACTTGAGGTGATCTACTTCTAATGCTTTGATAGTTAATTATTGTCTATGAACATGCATGTAACTTTGTGCAGTTGCAGATAATCTTATAGTCTGCCGAAGGTCCCAGGAAGGCCTTTGAGGGTATCTACATTCTCCATACACCATGCATTTTATCCTATAGCACTTTGTACCTAGAACAACTTTGTACCTAGAACATCTTTCCATGAGTAGGATGCCCAAGCACATGTTGGCATGCCCTAGCATAGCATAGCACTCCCGTATCATGTGTTGGAATGCCCTTTACTCCCTAGCATGCCCTGGAACACCTTCACATAATATTGCATTGACAAACATTATCACTTGGCACACATTGGCACTTTGCATGTATTGGAACATATTATTAGTGTGCCTAGCATGCCCCTTTTGAAAAAGATAAAGTCCCGACTTATTAACCCTCTTATGTGTTCATTTGCTTGAATTTTAGCTTGGTTATTCCTTTTGTTGCCTTGAGACTCCTTGATGCATATTGGCATACTCTGGCACCCTGCACATCCTAGCATGTCTTAGCACCTGGCATGCCTTGGCACTATTTTGCACATGTTAGCACACCCCGGAACTACCTAGCACACTTTAGCACTTCTTGACATTCTATGATATTCCCTAGCATGCCTTACCCTTGCTTAGCATACCTTGTCACTCCCTCCTTGGCATGACAACTAACACTCATTGACAGTCCCCTACACACCTTCATTTTCATTCACTTCCATGCATTTTTACCTAGTGCTCCCTTGTGTTTTCCTAGTACTCCCCAACACTTCTTAGAATGCATTGGAACTCTCTAACACACCTTAGCACTCTTCGATACGCTCTTCCACTTCATGGCATGCATCACACTCGCTGACGCACATTGGCACTTGGAATGTGTTGGCACTTGGCAAGTCTTAGCATGTTTGGCATGCATTGAGATGACTTGGTATGCTTTGGCATGGTTTAATATTAAATTTACTTGAGATCAATTATTGGAAACTAGATGCGAATAAGTAGAGGAAGATTTGGCACTTAGAATGCATTGACACTTGCCACTTGGCACCTATTGGGACCTAGTGCTGGTGTGCCTAGTATGCCCCTCATGGAAAAGGTAAATTGATGACTTATTAACCCTATTATGTTCTCATTTCCTTATAGTTTAACTTGTTCCTACATTTTTTTGCCTTGACAGTCCGTGGCATGCATTGTCACGCCCTTGTACATCTTGGTATGCGTTAGCACTTGGCACATATTAGCTTGTTTAACATGTCTTCGTACTTTCTGGCACATGTTAGCATGCCCCAACATTCCCTAACAGACCTTGGCAGTCATGACTCCACAACTAGCATTACATTTTTCCATGGCTTGGGAACCTTACATTCACTAGAACACCTCGACACTCCCTAGTTGTCATGCCCTCTGTTATATTCTTCCACAATGTCCCAGGCTAATGAGGAGATCAACAGAGGTAACCAAAAACCACAATTCTATTTTGGTATCTAGCCCTACAAAACCAGAGAGGCATTTCTCTATGAAATCACAACCAAGAGATGACTAGAATGTAAAGGATTTTAGGCTAGATAGCTAGGCCTAGGTGGGTTTTGGAAAATTTAGGCTCATCATGTTTTCTTGATGACCCCACCTCCATGGGTTGTACTGACATGGTTTGGTGCTGGCTTGGTGAAGTGGTTATATGTGTTTTCTAGGCTGCCTCAATGAAGGTGTCCCATGTCATGTTCTTCTCTTTCAACTGATGGAGTACTATAACCTTTATCAGGCTATGATGAAACAGGCTAGGATAATGCACTTTGCCTTTTAATTGCACCCTTTCAGACATTTTGGTTAGGCTCCTATACAAGTAGCTGGACAAATTTAGAATCTTGGTAGTTGTAAAGTGCATGAGCAGTCTTATGTGGTATTGATATAGCCTAGAAAATATGCCCTCACATGTGAAGAACTTCTTGGAAACCTTCATCAATGGTGTATATCTCTCTAACAAGTATCTAAATGGGAAAACATGTGAGTAAGCTCCTTTTTATTGTGATTTCAAGTAGGGTTTGTACTCTTATAGGTCTAGGTTCATGCCTTTGAACCAATTTTCACCATGGTTTGGTATGTTTGCAGCTTGAGAGATGGAATCCACTGAAAACATGAAATCAGTCCCTGCAATGGTGATCTTGTCTTCCTTCAAGATGAGGGAAAATATACCTGTGAGATGCTCATGGTAACTACTTCCTGCACTCTTTGACAAAACCCTAAACAATTGACATCTTCAAAGAATTTCATGACAAATGGGAGGGGGTGATTTCATTGCAATTAGAGGGCTCAAACCTCAGTATCTCTCCCTTGTCAGTATCTTTAGACAAAAAGAATTGACGCTATTACAGCTAGGTGCCTTTTTGTTAGGCCTAAATCCACAAATAAGATACTTTTGGTCTATTTAGAGGTGCCTGCGAGACATGAGAAGGATTGAGGGTGGGGTATAAAGGACACATAATGTTTTAGTAAGGATTTAATTGTTAAGAAATTATGGAAAAATTTCCAGGGAAAAGGTATTTGGTAATAGGTTATTAAAGAGAAATATCTAAAAAATATACAGCTTAAGGAATGGATTAAAGGGGTGCTCCAAAGAAGAAGGTGGCATCTTATATATGGAGAAGCATGATGAGAAACAAATATTGGTTACTATGAAATATGAGATGGGAGGTTGGAATGGGGAATAGGATAGAAATAGGACTAGATGATATCAAATGGGTGGAGGGAATACATACTCTTTCTATTCGCATCCTTGATCATTTACATAAGAAAAGGATTTACTTTATGAACTATATCTCTTGTGATTGAGGATCTTCTTCTATTACAAGTTATTGGATTAATGCATTTGAACTTGGATTTCCAGAGGATCTATTTGTGGAATGGGCACGTTTCACAACACAATTAAGTCTAACAGGTTTAAAACTCACTGAGAAGAAAAAAAAGCTAAAATGGGAAGGTGTTATGTATAATGAGCAGATCTTGGTTAAAGAGATTTATAAACATATTTCTCATGGACGTGGCTTGAATGATAATTCTTTTTGGTTTCATAACACATGGAGATGGGATATACCTCTCAGATTAAAATGTTTTATGTGGTTGGTGGTCCGCAATAATATTTTAACTTGGGATAATATACATAAAAGGTGCTTTGAGGATCTTGGAAGATGCTCTTTATGCAAAGAAGATTTAGAAGACATGGAAAATCTATTTCTAACATGTCATTTTGCGATCTCGGTATGGAGTGAGGTTCTTCAAAAACTTAAAATACATGTAATCTAGAACATGGTTTTCATTTAGAGATGTCTCACTTAATGGTTTGAAGGTTTCAAGACATATCATTTCGTGCCTTTCTATATTTTGTGGGGCATATGGAGAAGCAGGAATGAGAAGATTTTTGAACAAACAAAACCAGATACTAGAAATGTCTATTTAAAGATCTTTGCATATTTTATGGAGATATTGCTAATGATGGAGAAACAACCTAGAAGACATTTTTGACTCATGGAGCTATGGTCATACTTTATTTTTTTATTTTTTTTACTTTTTATTTTTATTTTATATGGAGCATCCACCAACAGGGTTTGTGGAAGTGGGACACATTTGGGTTTGAAGCCAGACAACACCTTCCATTTCAGTTGGTATAGTGGCATAGGGTCAAATAATAGAGTTGAGCTAATCATACTCTTGGGGGCTCTTCTATGTGCTAACTATATTGCAATTGAAGATTTACTTGTGTTTGGAGATTCCAAGATGATCCTAGATTGGGTACAATTGAGAACAAAATTTGGACCACCTTCCCTTACTTTTTCGATGTAATGCATAAGATCTTTGATGAATACCTTTAAAACATTAGCCTCTAATAATGTGTATAGAAAGTAGAATCAAGTAGCATATCTCCTATAAAAGAAGGGATGCAACTGTACATGTGCCAAGGAGGATTTTCTACTTAGTTGTCGACAAAGGAATCCTTTTGCAACTCAGGGATTTTTAACTTATAAAGGGATGCCCTTGAAATTTTTTCCTTCATCTCGTTTATTTGTCATCCGTCCATGAAAATTTTCATAGATCATGATATGTTTTTGTCATGTTTGAATCATATATGTTATATTTGTCATCATAAAAAACTTTAAGCTTTTTTTGTGAAAATTGATATAGTAGACAATTTTCAGAAATGAAAGAAATATAATGTAGAGTAATAAGATACTTAGAAATTTAATCATTTTATTTTAAAATCTAATATATGGCATGCAAAAACATTAACAATGAAATACCAAAGTATATATCTACTTTTTATTAATGAAAATCAATAATTTTTTCCTTATTAAAAATAAAAAGAAATTTAATCTATCTAAATTCTTGAATACTTGATTAATCCAAATCTAAAATAAATCTAATAACAATGTTGAATTCCAATTCCTAGTCCACTCGACTAGTGCACAATACCTCATTCAATAGCATTGTGAACCATTACATGTAGTTACATAAAACAGTCCCGCCCAATTTTAAAATTAGCTTCATAAAAAAACTCTAACTTCAATCCAGACTAGCACAGGGATCCAGTCGAAGTTTTCATAGCTTGGTTAATTGAGACACCAAACATCCAATGCTACCATGTACCACACCGTCAAAATCATCAACAACAGCTGCAATCTGAACTTCGTCGTAACTGATAGTCGGGTAAGTCAAGAGTCGACGTCAGCACTTGCATCAAACTCCCATATATTGGATTAGTTAAACACGCTGATTTGTCTCTGTTCTAATCCCTCAAGGAGATTGTTTGTTTTGATTTGGAATCTCAGTTGCGAGAAACCCAACTTCTTATTATTGGACTTCCAACATCAATCATCAATTTTCTGTATTCACACTTTGGGTTCTGAATACCTGATTTTGTACCCCCACAGTATATATATATATATATATATATATAGATTAAAGATCATATTTGGTGGAATTTATATGCAATGGAGGTTGATTTTGAATATTTGAAAAACACAACTTCAAGATCCATAGTAGGGTTCATCAACACTACCATATTGTATCCCTTAGATACATGTAAGACCAAGTACTAGGCGGAGGTTTATGCCGGGGGTCGACAAAAATATAGGTTTGTAGCTCCAACACATATTTTCCTTAGAATTAAACCGGGTTGTTTCTTTCTTTTGGAATGGGTTTCATTGAATTCAGTATCTGACACATGTATTTCCTTAGAAATCATATGGGTTGAGTATTTTGAAATGGGTTTTGTATCTGGTTGTAATTTGGGTCACTGGATCCTTGTGTTATCCTTGGGTTAGTATGCTTAAATTTAATGGGGTTGATCCTCATTAGCACACTTGGAACTTGCTAACACTCCCTATCACAGACTCTTATTCATTCATTTCCATGCAATTGAAACTAGTGCTCCCTTGTGTTTCCCTAGCACTCCCTAACATGCGTTGGTGCCACACCCTAGAACCTGGCACATATTGGCATGTCTTG
The DNA here is from genome assembly GCA_031772625.1 of Pinus tabuliformis. Lineage (NCBI taxonomy): Eukaryota > Viridiplantae > Streptophyta > Pinopsida > Pinales > Pinaceae > Pinus > Pinus tabuliformis. The sequence goes on along the minus strand of CM062806.1, from coordinate 516,835,129 downwards.
GCATGCCTAACATGTCTTGGAATTATCTCACATGTGTTAGCACTCCTTGTCATTCCCTAGTACACCTTGGAACTTCCTAGTTATCATGCCCTTATAGATAGCCTTACTTTTTTTGTGATTTGGGAACCTAACCAAGTCATTGAAAAATAGTGTTGTGCATAGCCCAAAGTCTCCCTTTTTATGAAACTACTTTTTCCCAACCCCTTTTTGCAATCATAGGCTTCCCTCCTACAATTCCTATTTTTTCCCAACCTTTTTGAAAGGTATTCCATTTTCCTTTTCCTTTTCCCGTTTTAATATTTTGTCATGATTTTTGTTGTGCATTAAGAAGGTGAGATTTTCAACCTGTTGCATTTGATATTTGTGGTTCTAAAGCTAATCCTCCTTTCGATAAACATTCTTCCATTAGTCCGACCTTAAGCTTGAGAGTGCTGGGGAAATTTGAATGTTTAGGCTTATTCACTACAATTTTAACCTCTTTATGGAGGCTTGACAGTTCAAGGTCAAAGGGGGTGGAGATACGATTAGGAAGAGAAGGGGCAAGGAAAAGAGAGGGAAGATGGAGGGGAGAATGCAAAATAACAGGGAAATCCATCAAAGTAAAAGAATTTATATAAAGAGATAAAACCAAAGAAGAATATGAAGGGTAATTAATCTTAGCAGAAGGAGGCGTAATGTTTACTCGAACTTATCGCTAAACCTTAAGGATAGGTTCCAACCTGACATGAACTTTTTGATAATTTGAAATTGTAGGTTTTGGTTCAAACTTGTTTCTAACTTACTTCCAAATTCTCTTTTTCCTCAAAATGGCAGCCTTCAACTCCAGCCATTGGGTCTGAACATGTCCAACTTCATAATGATTGAAACAAAGAGATGCCATTTTCCAATAATCAATCTTATGGGGCTAGACGTTTTCCTTGTAAACTAATTCAATGGCCTTGAATAAACACTCTTTGATATCTACTTTGACTAGAATCTAGACCCAATGCCTATTAATTGAAACATACTAATTAGGGTCCACAGAAATAAATCTACCAAGCTTCTTGCCAATAGTGTGAAGGGCCTCCTCTATCTAGAAGACAAAGGAAGGGCTCAACAATATAGCCTAAAGTTGTTTCACCAAGATATGTTTGTGAGCGGGATCAAAATCCACCAACCATGTTTCCATGACTAGGCTCGATTACCCCCAATCCCATTTTGTCTCCTTCATCTTATTATAGTCCACCCTCAGCCAAAATTGAAATCCTATCCAACCATGAACAAATCCATGGAAAACTGACATATAAGGGCTAACATCCAATTGTCCAAAACCCATGCAGTGAGAGATGCCTTTTGCACAGTCTTACCATCAAATCTTCCTACCAAAGTAGTTTCTAACAAGTTTGGGATATCCTAGAATCTGATACCCTTAACAATGACCATTGAAAAATTATCTTGTTTCACTCTAACATAGAGCTTTGGCTTAGACAGAGCTCTGGAACCATGGGGGACCAAAAGAGGCTTAAAAAGCTTAAATGAAAGGGAGTTTGGCTGAGACTTAGGGATAGTTACTACCTCAAAGCTAGAATGAGAGTTTAGCTCTTTTGCACTTCTATTTTTGCTCAAATTGAAAACAACCTTGGACAACTCATGCTCAAATTAAATATCTACCTCGCAACACCATCCATCTTGGAAACACCTCATGATTTGGTTGGAGATGATTTGTTAAGACAATGAAGTGTCACCTGTAAATTCATACTAGGATTTGAATGCCTCATGTAGACATGACTGGGCTCATAATTAACAATATCAACTTCCATTCAAAACTGTGGTGGGACGTAATTAATTATTGACAAGACCCACTGTCCAACAACCAAGACAGTGAAAACCCTTGGGAAAAAGAAAGAGATTACACAAAATTTACTTATTGTCAGAGAAAAGTGCCTTCAACTCTAACCACTAGGTCTGAACATGTCCAACTTTGTAACAATTGAAATAATGAAATGAGATTTTCCAATAATCAATGTTATGGGTCTAAACTTTGTCCTCGTAAACCAATTCAATGGCCTTGAATAGAATATCTTTGATATCTACTTTGACTAGAATCCAAGCACACATTGGCACACCTTGGCACTCCCTAATTTTCATGCCCTCATAGATAGCTTTACTATTTTTGCGACCTTGTAACCCAACCAAGTCATTGGCAAAACATTGTTGTGCCCAACCCAAAGTCTCCCTTTTCCTGAAATTGGTTTGACCAACAATGTTGAGCTCTTTGAGATGATAAAGGACTATGATTTTAATGATGGAATGATGAAAGAGACTCTTCATTTGATGTTCATACTCTCTTTTCTGGACAATATAGGCCATCTTATCAATGCTCCAGAAAATATAGTAGGGTATATTGAGCTTTTTTACCCTAGTGAAATGCATTAAAAGTTGGATGTGATTGAGCATTTTTGGGTTCGCTCTTTTTCGAGCTTTAATTGAGATATTCTTCTCCTGATTTGGATTTGGAGGTTTTTGCTGCAATTTGGAGTAGAAAACATGTTGACTGCATATGGATAAAATTGCAACCTTAAAGAACTCCAAGGTGTATGGATACGTTTCAAACGTATTATTCTGATCTCATTTCTATGATTTTATTTTTAAAATTTCAAAGAATTTAAACTTGTATATCAAATTATGGAGAAGAAGGGAGGGTTAGGGTTGACAAGATTTTATAAATTCAATCATATTTTTTTGTGATTAGCAAGACTAGGCACTCCTGTGGAATTATGATCTTCAAGAATTTTGGGAAATTCAATGGTGATGTGGATTGATCAAGAGGCTATGGTTGCTTCAGAAGTTCTCCTATGATTGTGTTGCTTCTTGTGATATATGGATCAACTTATGCTGGTCTTTACTTTGTTCCTTTCTCTAATACCATGTAAAAAATCCTTGCACTGTTGTAGTGAACAATTCTAAAACTAAATTGTAACACCAAGACACATAATTTCTCTACTAATTTCAACAAAATAGAACATAATTAAATAACAGTCACACAATCACAAAACACAATTTTTCTAGGGAACTCAACCGGGAAAACCTTATCCTTGTTTAAGAATTTTACTGATAGAAAATGAGCAATGGATATCTTACAATACAACTTTGTTTCACTAGAAACCAATCTAGTTTTCTTTGCTTGTCCTAAGCTTGAAACACCTGCAAGACCCTTCATCTAATTCCCTCAATCCATGCACATAGGCTACTTCTAGCTAACTAGCAAATACTATTAAATTTCCATGATCTTGGGTCTAGGATAGAATCTTAGAATCTCAACTTTTCACTGCGGAAAATAAATAACAGTAAATCACACATGCACAAGTATACACAACTTTTTACAAAACTATTGTACAAATATGTACAACCCAATCACTATTATATTAAACCAATCTGAATAATACAACAGTCTATGGAATACAAGGTAAAATGACAATCATGTTACATACTCTTTGTCGTATCTTGTCCTACTGGTCCTTCACTCCCATTCTTCTCTCTAGCTGCCCCTTAGTCCATCAAAGGAAAACACATAGAGTCTCCAGGAGGGCTGCCACCTATCACTACCCTAATTCTCTTCTACTTCAATAAATACGGGAAGATCCAATCTACTCTTCTAGGTTGGCCAATCCCTAAGCTCCAATCTGTCTTCTAGTAGCCTCTTTCATCCATCAAAGAGATACACATAGGCTCCCACTAAGCCCTCAAGCACTAAGCCATTAACCTCTAACCCATATAGACCTCAACCCCATGGCACTCAACCCCCTAACCCCTAAGCCCTAACCCTTTTCCCTTTACCCTTGATTCCTAAACTGTTAAACCCCTTAAATCCTAGAACCACTGTTATAAACATTTTTGGGCACTGCAACCCCAATCATACATGTCCATAAACCAAGGGATTCTAAGTCCCTAAAAGTGTTTTTTCACACCCTAAAGGAACAAGGTCAGCTGATTACATCATCTCCTAGAAGTTCTCCATGGAAAACTGCTCAGAACTGGTCAAAACTGGACCATACAGACTGGTCAGTGCTAAGGGTGCGATGCATCTCACCCGCTCAGTGAAAAAAGTGCGATGCATACTAGAAATCCCTTCTGTAGGGTGCGATGAGCGAGAGTAGACAAATGGCAAAGACAATTTGCAAGGTGGATGGTCATGGAATATTCCAGAAACTTCTCCTATGACACTTGCCTCTTTGAATTCGCCCAGGGATGAGTAAGAGACCATGAATCTCTAAGTGGAACCAAGAACTATTAGAGAGAGGACACTAATCAAAATCCCAAAAGCTGACTCACCCCCCTGCAAACATCTATATATGGATCCCTCATCACAGAGTTCCAGAGGCTGGAATCTTGTATTTTGTAAGGAAGTGTTGTTGGTTTCTTGGTGGAACATCATAGTGTTGAGAGTGAGGTGAAGAAGGGCTTTCATGCTGGGAGGATGACGCTGGGTCAAATCAATGGGTTGTAATTCTCTTTGCTATTCTTTCTATTAATAAAGCTATTCATGTTTTCCTCCACATTCTTGTATGTTTGATGATATATGCATTGGTGTGGTCAATATATATCTGGTCCTATATTGTTTATGATAGTAGATCTCTGTACTTCGATAGTGTTATGTTGCTTTGACTCTACAGGTGCTCTCTGAAGCGAGGAAGGAGCGGAAAAGATCTGTCAGAAGGGAGAGGAACCAAGCGCAAGACTGAGGTTGGTATCCTTTGTACCCCTCTTATCTACTTCTCATAAAGGAAAGTGAAAGTAGTTTTAGTTTGTTTGTTTCTAAGATAGCTACCCATCTTAGTGGGACTAGTAGCTCTGAGTGGAAACTAGATTTCCCGATAACAAAATGGCGACTCCACTGGGGAGCGAATAGCTTGTTTGCTTGTCTATATTTGTTTGCTTTATAAACTACAGACAGAGCTTGAAGTTAAGCCAGCTAGCCTTCGAACTGCATTTGCTATGCAAGTGCAAAGTAGATCAATGCTGCTTCAGTCCATCTTCGGGTTTTGTTTATAAACTGAACAATTGATTTGCAAACATCCTAATTGCCCTGGTGGTGGCTCTAGTAACCTCATTAGATCAGCCCCTGTGATTTCTATTTACTGACTATCATTAGCTCGGCCTAAATCCCTGAACTGAGCTGCAAACTGTGACCAAAGACCAAGTAAAGTCTCGTCCCTGTACCATCGCACCCTCTCTTCAAGGAAATCTGGATGCATCGCACCTCCCGTGTGCAGTAGGTGAGATGCATCCCTGTTTCCCTGTGTTACAGGTGCGATGATCAGAAAAGGCTAATTTTGCCTTCAGATTTTGGTTTTTCTTCACTCTCTTCAGCTCTATTCAGGAGTTTTGCTGTCTGTGATCAGTATACCACTATGGAAACTCCCTTCCTTTCCATTATTCCACCTCCATCGTGCAAAGAATTGTGAATGTTTTTATGTATTGTGCACCATTTACAGTTCTCTTTTACAAAGAAGTAGCATAATCGAACTGTCGTCTTTTGATTTGGAAGTGTTGCAAGTGTCGTTTTCAGTCAAAGAAAAGGATCCTATTGTTCTTGATGGTCGATTATACTGTTACTCTTGTATTTGATTTGAATTAGTGGTTTTTCAAGTGTCGAAAGTAGTTTTCAATTCAAAATCGCAAAGTGTCGTCATTATCTTCCTTTCGTTTTTGAAGAGAAATTTGTTAGTACTGTCGCTTTGAAAAGATAATTCAGATTTGTACTCAACATTCTTTCTGTCATTCACACATTAAGAAAGCAAAAACAAATACATGCATGTGCATTTGCATTTAGATTGCTTGTTGGTTTGATTTAGGACAGTGCATCTAGTGTGTGCTCTTTGCTCTATGTTGAAAGAATCTCATTTCTCTTTCCTTAGTAGCTAGGATTTTCATTGCAAAAAGAAGATTAAACAATCGTCTATCATCTTAGATTTCATTTTAGGAATTGTATATCTACATCACGCGGTGAACCTGAAAGGAAAATTTCTTAAGAAAGATCAACTGTAAAATAAATTCAATGAACATAAAAACGCTTTGGAAGTTAACGCACAACATCTAGAAGTCTAGGCTAGAGACGTATTCCGGCGTCGTAAACCCTGGTAACTATCGCTTTCATTGTTGGTTGGGTGATTCCTCCTCTTTGAGATGACAAGTGCCAGTACGGACTTGTGCTCCCACGTACCGTCGAGTATATACTAGGAGACCACAATAGGATATATCCTTTATCCTTAGGAAGCCGTGTTTTTTGCCCTATTGATCGCAATGCACTGAACACAGCATTCGGGAATATTGATTGCCGTACCGTAAAAAGTATTCTGTAGTTTTGCGATTGGTTTTGTAATCCCTCTGTCTAGATTTCCAGAGTAGTCTCTTTCATTCCTTTTCAGACTCCTTAAAAGAAAAGGTCCATCTGAGCACTTGTCACTTCAGGCTCATTAAAAATCGAAGGCAACTAGAGTCATCTTTTTCTCTTTCTCGACTCTTAAAAATTGAAAAAGCAAGTTGTGTGAAAGCGTCTAAAATTCATTTAATTCGGAATCATTTTCCCATTTACTTTAGTTGATCGAGTAATCCGCAATCGTGGAAGAAAGTTAATTGAAACCCTGTCATTCGCGGATAATTACGAGTCAACCGTCTTTGACTCCGGAAACGAAACTATCCCAGACAAAGCGAACTCGTTTAACCAGATCAAAGTCCCCTGGTTTGGTTGGAACAAGTGTTCCGACATCCTCAGAGACTCTGGTTACTCCAACCATTTTCGGTATCCATGCCTCTACAAAAGAAGTTCCGCAACCACATGAGGACATTAGAACTGATCCTAGTGTGACGGTAAACACTTCTATTCCTGAACCGGCTCCATCTACAGCTGATTTGGAAGGTGTTATTCCCCAAACATCTGTCGCTGCAGAATCTATACCTTCTTTGGCACCAGAAATATTTTACGGACCTGACGGTCTACCTCTTCCACCTAGATTGATTGCTATAGAAGATTTTGTGGAGGATCCTCCATCTAATACTCCATCGCATTTTGGAGTGGAGATCACCCTATATCCTTCTTCATCAGAAATTAGTCTCCTGTCATTGGAAGTTCCTATATAATCACTAGGAAATCTTTTGGATAGACTAGATATGTCTGAACAACCGTCAACATCTAGGACTGTGTCATATAACACAGCATCGACAGAACCTCCTAGTGCTACTCCAACAATGTTCGCCGGCGTACCATCTGTCCCAACTAGCTCTCAATCGCTAGATGGAGTCCATCCAGGCGCTGTTTTGACAGTATTGTCTGTTCCTGTTTGTTCGTCTGGAATCTCTTATGTTGAGTCTCAGCAAATTGATCCTTCGCAATAGTATCAATTTGGGTAGTTTGGTCCCCAAAGGCAAATCATTCCTTTGAGCACTGGATTTCCGCCATATGGGGGGCAGTATGCCCTTTCATTGTCTCCTCCAGGAGAACAACCATACGAGAGTTCACAACAAAATTCGGGTTATGTTGGAATTACATCCAGCAGTTGGGTGCCAATACTGCCTCAACAACCATGAGTTGTATACTCAATGCAACAAAGTCTACCGGTGTCAAATACCCCCACTACGTCGGCTATTGTGACGGTGTCGCAAGTACAAGAGTTTCCTGTTGTATGCCAACCTCAAGTTTCTCAGGTCGTAATACAACAGCCTCTTGTCTCTGCGACGCAACCGCAATCACTGACTAGTGGTTCCTTAACTGGAATGACCCAGGCTCAAACGGGTACCATTACCCCTCATCTTGGTCAAATAGCCAGTATTGGACAACAGCACATGGTTTCACAACCATGGCTGCTACGATATCAACAACTGCAATTCCAACAAGCTTACCGAGGATCTGAGCAACAAATATTTGCAAGTAATGGGAAACCATATATTCAAAATGGTCAACATCAATCATATCAAAATGGTTACGCCCATCAACCTTACTAAAGTTATCAGCATCAAATGTATTATGTTGGTATGCAAAGACCAACTGCTCAGGCAATCCCATCTTATCCTGGGTATGCTTCGCTGAACCTGAATCAACAGTTGCCCTTCGTGGCGACTTTAGAGTTACTGGATCTAAAGCAGCTAACAAACGATCCAATTGCTTACACCCCTTGGTGGCCGACGATTCCGCATAAACTTCCGTTAGATATTCCTAAATTTAATGGAAATCTGGGTGAAGACCCGTCGAATCATGTGATGACCTTTCATCTGTGGTGTTCATCCAACACTCTCAACGATGATTCAATTAGGCTTCGCCTTTTTCAGCGAACGTTAACTATTCCGGCAGCAAAATGGTATATCGAATTGCCTAGAGCTTCATTTGATAACTTCAGCGCCCTAGCCACAACCTTTTTAACCCATTTTCAGTTACCCATAAGGTACGAAACGGGAACAAAGCTTCTTACCAATTTCAAACAAACGACGGTCACTCACATATCCGATCATATTCATGAGTGGCGATGTCGTCGTAGAATGGTAAAAATATATGTTCCTGATCAGCTGCTAGCTGAATGGTTTATTAAGTCATTGTTACCTTCTATTACAGAAGATGTGGCAAAGGGAGGAGTCGTCACTGAAGAGCAAGTCATTTCTCGTGCGCAATATCTAGACTTGATCTATACTCAGTCTAGCATGCTCTACGATAAAATCCCTGATGCTCCTAGACCAGAATTCTCCGTTCCTCCCCCTCCTAAATTGAACAAACTGACTCTCATGCCGGCAATGGCGTGAAAGGTACGACTAGCACAAAAACCGTAAAGGCTGCATCAAAGAAGGCTCGTATGGTTTCAAGTCACAATGCAAATGAGGAACTTCTCGCCTCGGAGGTAAATGCCGTGTCGACTGACAAAGGCAAAGAACCGAAGAAACCAGGAGGCAAGAACAAAAAGAAAGGGAAGAAGAAGAAACAGGAGGAGTCATCTCCTAAAAAATCTTCCGCAAACCCTTATGGAGATAGGAAACCAAGTCATCCATGCTTTATATGTGATGAGGATCATTGGACGAAAGATTGTCCACATAAAGCTGAGCTTAGAAAATTCTTGAAGAGTTCAAAAACCTCGGTGGTATTGACTGATCCATTTCCAAATCCAGGAACAAATTTGGTTGCTAGTGACAATGGTTCCCCATCCCAAGTGCTAATGTTGTCTGTTTCGAAGCAGCAAAATGATGCTTTGATATCGACAAGGAATAAAGATTACGGGAATCCACAGCTATTGAACAACAAGGCTAATGATCAACCTCGTAGTTTGACAACAACTTCGACCGAAGTTGTGCCACCCATCATTCTTGAGCTAACGATAAAGCCGCCGAAGGGAGTAGTACACAAATCAACATTTAATCCTCGTGCCAGAGCAGCACAACATTATAATATAGTGGAGGATCTGGCCCAATCGTCGTCCACTATGTCGACACTTGAGGTACTGCAAAATTTCCCCTCCCAAAAGCAAGCTTTATTATCAGCAATAGGTGGGATCGACCCAACGGATTCCAATCTTGTGGCCTTTAATCATAAAGGATATGACCCTCAGTTACCAGCTCAACTAGCTTTCCTTATTCAAGTGAAATCCCTCAACAAAACTGTTCATCGAACAATTATTGATGAGGGGGCATCTACATGTATTATGTCGATGAGTTGCTGGAAAACTTTAGGATCTCCACCCTTGTCATGATTGTCAACGACATTAAAAGCATTTGATGGACAAACATACACCCCATATGGGATATTAAGTAACTTGCAAGTCGAACTGGGGGCAAAACAGTAGAAATTGATGTTGAAGTTATCGACGGAAACCTCGATTACAACATCCTACTGGGAAGGCCCTGGATATATGCTATGGTTGTCGTTGTGTCGACCTACTTCAGGAGGATTGCATTTCCCTTCCAAGGAGGAATTACAATCGTCTACCAACAAACATTTCTCCCCAACAGTTCACAAGTTACGGGAAGTGTTCCGATGATCCACGGAAGCCCTCATTCGCTTCAAAATATCCGAGTAGGCCTACTAAAAGACCCTACATTGATGGGGAATTTTGCCCTACCACCTCCAAACAATCTGGTGGAAGTGGCCACGGTGGGAACCTGCAATATGGTATCTTCTATTCAAAAGATCTCTGAAAACAATATTAGCATGGATCATCTACAGGTATTGCCTCCAAGCCCAATAGAAATATTGTAGCAATCAATGTTTTTGGCATGGGAGGCAAACCCAAATCAACGCTCATCAGGCATTTGGATAGATAGGTCTAACGAATATGGCACCCCCTCAGATCCTTGGTCACAAGTACATTCTACAGACAAATGAATTGTTTAGTCAATGATGATTGATGGGGCACCATGGGAAGATTACCACCATCGTTCCCACCTTCCGGATTGTAAGGAAGATAGTTCCAGTGACCTTAATCATCCCTCAGTTTTTGATTTTCTATCAAATACTGTAAATACAGTGGATTCTGAGCGAAACCTGTCCAATATTGAAGAGACTATCGCCATCAATATCTCGACCAAAACAGATTTTGTAGTGAATATGTCGGCAAATCTTGTTCTTCTTCAGAATTGGAAATATATTACGCTCTTTTTCGCGAGTTCAGAGATGTATTTGCTTGGTCATATGACGAAATGCAAGGCATTGACTCGAGCATAGTTGAACAAGAAATTAAGATGTATCCAGATGTCAAATCAATACGACAACTGCTCCGGCAGGTGCACCCCAAGAAAGTTGCTGCCATCAAGGCAGAAGTTGAAAAACTTCTCCATGCTGGTTTTATTTACCTGGTTCCTCTAACCGATTGGGTATCGAATATTGTTCCTATAATGAAAAAGCAAGGAACGATTAGAGTGTGCATCGATTATAGGGATGTAAATCAAGCTTGTCCAAAAGACAACTACCCTACACCCTTCATTGACCAGATAATTGATGAATGCGCCGGATGTGAAATCTTTTCATTTATGGATGGATTTTCCGGATATAATCAAATAAATATCCGCCCACAGGACCAGTCAAAGACTGCATTTATTTGCCCGTGGGGCACATTCGCATACCGCAAGCTACCCTTTGGTTTAAAGAACGCAAGGGTAACATTTCAGAGGGCAATGAATTATGCCTTCCATGACATCAAGAACATCATTCAACCATATCTCGACGATCTTCTGGCTCATTCACGAAAGCGGACCGATCATCCGCAGCATTTAAGAGAGATATTTCTACGTTGCCGACACTACAAGATACGACTCAATCCACACAAATGTGTGTTTTTTTTCAGTTCTGGTCATTTAATTGGTTTTGTGGTCTCGAAGGACGGAATTCGTCTCGACCAATGCAAGGTTCAGGCAATCATTGATTTGCCTCCACCTTCAAATTTTCTTCAGATTTAGAAACTCCAAGGGAAAGAAGACTTTCTGAGGAGGTTCATTCCAAATTACGCTAGACTTGCTAAAGTTTATACTCGTCTGTTGAAAAAAGAAGTACCCTTCATCTGGGATCAGGTCGCGCAAGCTTCCTTTTATGCTTTAAAGGAATCCCTAATAAAAGCATCATTAATGTATGCTCCTGATTATCAAAAAGACTTTAACTTGTATCTAGCTACAACAAATACAACCATAGAAATGGTTTTAGTTCAATAAGAGAATGGAACTGAACATCCTACCTATTATTTAAGCTGAAACTTAAATTATACGGAAAGCAAGTACTCCTATGTTGAACAGCTAGCTCTCGGAGCTGTTCAAGCGATACAGAGATTTCGACATTATGTCCTCTTTCGAAAAACTACCATTTTGTCATATTGCAACCCCATGACTTATATATTGTCGCGACAGTTGCTGGGGGGAAAATATTCAAAATGGATAGCAATTTTACAAGATTTTGATCTGGAGTTCATAAAATCCAAGTGGAAGAAAGCCTTGGTTTTCACAGAGTTACTATGTGATCTCCCATCGTCATCCAACGATGCAACATCCAAAGAAGCAATCGTGGACAAAACTTTGTTTCTGATATCTTCAAGCAATCCGTGGTATGGAGATATAATAATCTATCTCCAAACCCAAACATATAGGTCTAATACCTCCCGCTCAGAACAACGACGTATTCGATACCAAGCAAAAGACTACATTATCGTCGATGATACGCTTTATCGTCATGGTATCGATACAGTTCTGCGGAGGTGCCTCACCCATGAGGAGGCCGAGAAAGTCCTGAATGATTGTCATTCAGGCGCATGTGGGGGGCATCAATCTGGTTACGCTACGGCTCAAAAGATTTTACTAGCAGGAAACTTCTAGCCAACAATGTTCAAAGACTGCATAACTGCAGTCAGAAGTTGCCATGCCTGTCAAATATTCGATCGCAAAACCAGAATAACACCCGCACCTCTACAACCAGTAGTTTCTATTGGGCCATTCGCTAAATGGGGCATAGATTTCATGACATGTAACCCCACCTCAGCCGGGGGGCATGAGTATATCATAGTTGCAGTAGACTATTTTACCAAATGGGCCGAGGCGATGCCTACATTAAACAACAACGGCGAAATGACTGCCCTTTTCTTTTTCAATCATGTAGTCTCTAGATTCGGTGTTCCACATGCCATAGTCACAGATCATGGATCGCATTTTTGCAAACACATGATGATTGAGTTGGCTGCCAAATTAGGACTGTCCCACGACAGCTCTACTCCGTATTATCCGCAAGCTAACGGACAAGTTGAGGCAATCAACAAGGTCTTGAAGCACATGCTGCAAAGGATGATTGGAGTCCATAAACGGAGTTGGCACTTGATCCTGTACTCGGCCTTGTGGGCGTACCGGACATCAGTGAGGAATGCAACTGGGTATACACCCTTTCAACTGGTGTATGGCCTGGAAGCAATCTTACCAGTTCAGTGTGAAATCTCGTCCCTCAAGCTCGTAGTCGACCTTCTCCCTGGAACTTCAGAAGAGGAGGCTCATTTCTTGGAACTAATCCAATTGGATGAAACCTGTCATGATGCCGCCTTGGCTAATGAAGCCCATAAGAAACGAGTCAAGGCGCAGTTCGACAAGAATGTCAAACCCTGTGTCTTCTCAGAAGGTGACCTGGTCTTACTTTACGACCAGGAGTCTGATAAGTTGGGAGCAGGTAAGTTCAAGTCTTTATGGATGGGCCCCTATATTGTTAAGCATGTATTAGCAAAAGGAGCCTACAAGTTAGTGGATTATGATGGGATTCCACTGGCATAACCCCGCAACAGGTTGTACCTTAAGCGTTACTATGCTTGACTCAGTATAGTAACCCCTATGCTTTTGCTACATTTTTGTTTTTGCTAAGGGTAATTGTTTTGGTTAGGTAATCCATTTTTGCATTTGTTGCAGATGTTGAAACTATTGGAATCATTTTTTGGATATGCCGATGGAGCGAGTCATAGTTCACGAAACCTATCTTCTGCGGCCTAGGGCCATCTTTGATCCAAGTGGCGAGTTAGTGAGTTTCAAAGGGGTATGTATTGGTCGGTCAACTAAAAACATCGCTGAATACAACACATTGATGGAACTCCTCTCTGATGCCATCACGCATGGCATACGCCGACTTGTCGTCAGGCTAGACTCACAACTTGTCATTCTACAACTCACCGGTATCTACTCCGTACAAAATCCAGCTATCTATCGCATGTTCCTAAGGGTCAAGATTTTGGAAAGGCAGTTCGATTCTATTCAATATCAACATATTTCCAGAAACTTAAACACATTAATAGACTCATTGGAAAATTATGTGTTAGATAGACATTTGCGACATTTATAAAAAGAAGCATTTCATCAATATTTGCATCAGGATCATGTGACTTAACCAAAATAAAGCTCCGAAAATCAAAATATATATATATATATATATATATATATATATATATATATATATATATATATAACTGTTTCTGGTTTATACATAATGTTCTGTGACCAATAAAAAATCGGTCAAATGACCCAAAACTTAAAATGCTAGGCGGCACCCTAGTCTAATGATGCTGGTGATAACAAGTCACCGCCTGTGAAATCATGCGTAAAAGCCTAGTCCATCGACTTGGCACGCCAGTAGTATGTTGCTGCAACCTTAGAGGTAGCTCGTTGGTCCTCACGTCCGGAATACCAAGAGTGAGACCCTCGACCTGATCCTGCAATGCTGCAAGAGTCTCAGCCATATTCGGGTCACAAAGGATAGCCCTCCCCACAACCTTTCCTGCTGGAACGACAGTTGGTGCTCTCAGGCGTACTGTTGGTCTCATTGGTCCGACATCTGCATGAGCACATGAGTTTCGATTAGTCTTGATAAAAGACAACATAAGAACACTATAAAAACAATAAACAGAGATATGGTCAGATATTTTACCTATAACACCCCACTGCTCACCAGCCGACAACAGCAAATCTGGGTCACCCCAGAAATCCATACCAAAATATGGACACTCAGCATAAACCATCTCCTAACGGTTGAACCACTCAAAGAAGGCATCAGAGAAAGTTACCTGGGACTGACCAGCATGTCGGGCCATAAGGTCAACCCATCTCTGCATCCATGGCTCAGTCGGTGGAGGCAAACCAAGTGAAATGTACTGTGGCTGCATTAGTGGGATCTTTTCCAAGGCAAAAGCGGTCAAAATAGAACCATAGCCAAAATTCTTGGATCTTCCATTTTTCACCTTGGTCAGTTGTTCTTTTATCACTGGGAGTACTGCGTCACACCAGTTGAGCACCTTTGGTTCGAGGCATTCCAAGGCGTACTGCATAGAGGACCTGTTAGCCAAGTGGAGAGCCGCACTACCAACCAGTCTAGCAAAAGTGAACAGAATGGTCCTCAAGGACCGGTCAGTGACATCTCGGATATCGATCTTTCCGTCCCTACTCGGCTGAGATCCTTCTCTACATTATCGGCGAATATAATCCCTCATGGATTCGCCCCCACGGGCGGAACCTGATAATGAGAGAGGGTCACCATGCCTCGATAAACTAGTCAAAAAATAGATGTCCATGACAGTCAAGGGGATGGATTTGCCTCTGATCTGGAACACCTAGTTGGTATGATCCCATGCATCGAGAAAATATTGCAACAAGTTGATTTGTTGCCTCATGCTAGAGATGTGGAAAAACTTGAGCAAACCACAGTTCCGCAGTGTAGTTACCGTACCCGGATCATGTAAGGCAACCATGTCCTCTTCTTCATGCTCGCGTTCTCACCATGTAACAACCATTTTGCTCTGATGAATCTCTAAAAAACAAACAAGAGAAGAGTCAGGGTCCTGATTTGGCAAAAAACAGGCAAAATTCCATGAGAAAACAGTGCAAAAGTTTCCCTCCTTGCGCCCATCGCACCCCAGCAGTGTACTGGGTGAGATGCATACTGACTGGCCAATGGCCAGTCTAGTATGCATCACACCTTTCGATATAGGAAGGGTGCGATGGGGCCAGAGCGAATTGTTCAAACCCCAGAGGCTCAGGAAAGCAGGGAAACATGCTCAGAATTCAAAAAGGAAGGAATGCAACTAAAGATCTCAGGTTTAGCTCCTACCTGGTCCAGACAGTGCCGAGAATCGTCCACAGAATCTCCCGGAATCAGCTAGTGAAAATCAAGGGGGAAAACACCTCCAAAGCTCCAACAAACCCAAGTTCAAATGAAATGGTAAAATGAGGGGTAAAAACCACTTTTAAATTACTTTTCACGTAATTCGAGTAAGGTATTAGTGTTTTAACTCATTTTTCAAGCATGTATTTTCGTTTCTAATCGATTTGATGAAGTAATTGAACAGGTAGTACGACCATTAAAGGAACAAAATGTTAGCGGTGAATCGAATAATCAATGACCATTATCACGAGCAGTTTTTATGTGAAGTTCAAGCTCGTTAAAAATTAAACCTAAGCAATGAGAAAATGTTTCCCCCAGAGTTTAAGCTCACTAAAAAATGAATCCAACTCCAGTAAATAACCATTGTGAATGCATTATCATCAGCTTTTGAGCCTTGGTCGTGTTCTCATCATCACCTCCACTCTGTTTTAATCCGATCATACACCTCCATTTGATTGTTTACCCTTTTGAGGAACAACTGCGATGAGTGATTCTGTTAGCCATCCTTGTGACACTGCCGTGATTGGAAAATTCCAAACCTTACCTGGAATCAGCTGCTACCCGAAATTATCACTCGTTCCTCAAAAAATGAGTCTCCTTTAAGCTTATATCGTATGACTTGTAAAATATGAAAATATTGCCGAGCAATTGGCCTCTCCAACTCGTTACAGCTATCAGAAGTGTTATCCCTCCTCTAGATTTTAATCTTTTTGGACCCGAGGGATTATTACACAAAAATATCAAGCGCTTGTCTTGTTCGGCTCGTTAAAACTATCGAAAATTCATCCCTTTCGTATTATTTTACACTTTTTCAGACCTAAGGGATTATATGACAAAAAAGGATTATTGGAGTTTCCTTTTCGTCCATTTTCAGACTCTCTAAAATTGAAAAAGGGCCGAGTTATCATTGTCATTAAACCCATTAAAATCAATAGCGACAAACTTGGCCATATAGACGAGAACGAGTTTCACTGTCGCTAGGCTCGTTAAAACATAGCGACGGGTTTGCCCGAAGGGAGAATTATAGAACAAGCATATGTTATCCTCCTCAAGCTTGATAAAAATAAAGAGGTACTGGTCAGCAACGACTGGGGAAAAATTGGGAAGAAAACTCAAAGAAACTTTATTGGTAGCAAGTCGCTCTTGAACATGACACTTTCACTCCATGTTTGATTCGGGTTGGGTTATTCTGTTCACCGGTCATATTACCATTGGTCCATCGTACCATTCAGCTTTGGGGTTGATGCTACCAATCCATTTTAGTGTCGCCGATATGATCAAGAGAAGTCGCTCAGAGAATTCACTTGTGTCTCATCAGCTGCAATACATTCACGCTCCATTCTTTCATGACTGCCACCTTGAACCTTGTATCATCAGATTGTTTTCACCTCCACAAAATCATTTTCTCCGTTCTGTGTCGTAGATGTGGGATTCATTAAGGCCCTCCTATGATGGGTCACTTCTTGTCGACATCAGCTCATTATCCAAGAAGTCGACCTAGGAACAACCCTTTCAGTACTTTGAAGCTTGCATGCCTCAATGGTAAGTTTCTCACTTCCGGCGACAGGTTTACATCAATGGCCTTCGACCGAAATATTTTACATGGTGTTCGACGCCAAGTCCCTTTTTAACACCACATGAATTGTACTATCGTACCTTGAGGGTCATCATCATTATAGGTGATTACTCTCGCACCTGTTAACAACTTACATCATTGGCTGGTAATCAAGCGATGTCTTTCCATGTTCGACTCCAGAACATCTTTCACATGGATCGACTTGTACTTCGGGCAAAGATTGAATGAGTTTGAAGACCCCGGATCTAGTTTCATCCATCCGGGCTGCGATATATTCAGGAAAATAAAGGCATAGAATGTACATCATTTCTACACAGATGATCATCAGAATCCAAGGATGATGGCTCTATCAGAATCATCAGTCTGCCACACAGACGGTTGTCTGTCCTATGTACATGAAATGAATTTATAAAGCTGAGCATGGGAATGCCCGCCTCAGCTAGATCATGAAAATATTATGAAGTCAATATATTGTATTGTATCTTATTACAGGTCGCCTTCCAGTTCGAAAAACCTCGGATCCTCATGATAAACCATTTCACCCGACATCAAAAGATTAACGACCTCATGCTTTAGGGGGCAACTGTTATAGACATTTTTGGGCACTGCAACCCCAATCATACATGTCCATAAATCAAGGGCTTATGATTCCCTAAAAGTGTTGTTTCACACCCTAAAGGAACAAGGTCAACTAATTACATCATCTCCTAGAAGTTCTCCATGGAAAACTGCTCAGAACTGGTCAAAACTGGACCATACAGACTGCTCAGTGCTAAGGGTGCGATGCATCTCACTTGCTCAGTGCAAAAAGTGCGATGCATACTAGAAAGCCCTTCTATAGGGTGTGATGAGTGAGAGTAGACAAATGGCAGAGACAGTTTGCAAGGTGGATGATCATGGAATCTTCCAGAAACTTCTCCTGTGACACTTGCCTCTCTGAATTCGCCCAAGGATGAGTAAGAGATCATGAATCTCCAAGTGGAACCAAGAACTATCAGAGAGAGGACACTAATCAAAATCCCAGAAGCTGACTCACCCCCCTGCAAACATCTATATATGGATCCCTCATCACAGAGATCCAGAGGCTGGAATCTTGTATTTTGTAAGGAAGTGTTGTTGGTTTCTTGGTGGAACATCATAGTGTTGGGTGATCTAAGCTTTTCATGAGGTGAAGAAGGGCTTTCATGCTGGGAGGATGATGCTGGGTTAGATCAATGGGTTGTAATCCTCTTTGCTATTCTTTCTATTAATAAAGATATTCGAGTTTTCCTCCACATTCTTGTATGTTTGATGATATATGCAGTGGTGTGGTCAATATATATTTGGTCCTATATTGTTTATGATTATAGATCTCTGTACTTTGATAGTGTTATGCTGCTTTGACTCTACAGGTGCTCTCTGAAGCGAGGAAGGAGCGGAAAAGATCTATCAGAAGGGAGAGGAACCAAGTAAGGAACCAAGAGCAAGACTGAGGTTGGTATCCTTTGTTCCCCTCTTATCTACTTCTCATAAAGGAAAGCGAAAGTAGTTTTAGTTTGTTTGTTTCTAAGATAGCTACCCGTCTTAGTGGGACTAGCAGCTACGACTGGACACTAGATTTCCCAATAACAACCCCTAAGCGTTTCTCCCAAATCAATAGGTTCTCTAATACTAATATTCTTGGTCATATTAGGTTTTTTTCTACTAACCCCTCCAAATAGAACCTCCAAGAACTAGTAGGGTCCAAGGAAAAGAGCCACAAAGTCTCTATATTTGATCCACATTTTATGGATAGTCACATTTCTCCCAAATATCTTCCACGCATTTTCTTTCAAAGGGAAACAATATGTTCTTCTAATGTCCAAAAGTGCATCTAAGTTCACAAGATTAAAGTAAGGTTCATCTCCATGTTGCTCTAAGTATATTTTAAACTGACACAAGCAATCCTCAACTACATGAATGGCACAATTTTCAAGCTATCCATATCTAGGTTCATCCCCTTTTGAACCCATTTTTTTCTCCTTCAATACAAAGCTAACCAAGGTCATCTTACAATTGGATATCCCTTTTGCATTTGGTGAGAATGCCACCTCTTTCTTTAGTATTGGATTTCTTCTAAACATAATTGCAAAAATACTCTCAACATATGTGGGGCTATGAGGCAGATTAAGAGGAGAAAACAAAGGTCAAACTCAAACTTATTGCCAAACATACGTCAAACATATATAAAAAATTAAATAGTCTACACATATAATTCTTACATTATTTGATGGTTTTGGATTAACTCCACCATTTCATTTACCCACATTCATGTTAGTTTTTCATTCCATTAATTCTTCAACAACCGCTTTCAATTTTCCAAGTTCCTTGACTTTTTCTCCCAATATCTCATTTGCTTCATGAAATTGAAGTTGATAAATAAAAGAAAAGATAAACTATCTTAGATGAGGAGATGGAAATGTTAGATAAATAAATACAAGAAGTGAAATCTGTGGATCCAAATACATATAGAAGCTCTATCAAAAGAAAGGAGAGCACCAAAATCCAGCGAAGAATATCCATGAACAGATAACCCAAAAAGAAAGAAACAATTCCAAGAGATATGGAGGATGATGTAAAAGAAATGGATGTAGAGTAAGTAACTATGACAGGCATGGTGGAAGGGTTAAAAGGAAAAATTTGCAAACAATAACGGAAAAAATGGTGTAGATGTGGATAACCCATCACAAGAAATAAACTTTGTGGATCCAAATATAGATCAAAGCTCTATCAAAAGAAAGGCACCAGAAACCAACCAAGAAGAGCCACAAGAAGACAAACCCGAAGCAAAAAAACAATTTTAGGAGATACCTAGGATGATGCAAAAGAAATGTATGTGGAAGAAGCAACCTTGGCAAGCATGGTAGAAGAGATAAAAGGAAAATATTTGTAAACAATCCTAAACAAATAGTGTAGATGTTGCATCAACCCTACTTGAAACTCTATAATCATAAAACGATTACCTCTCAAAGATAAGGTTAGTCAATATATTGCATCCAAACTCATAACTTCAAAGAACCCTCAAAGCACCACAAGGAAGAAAAAAAGAATGGCAAAAAAAGCAACAAAAACCTCATACAAGAAGTGAGCGAGATGCTAGCCAATTCAAGTAAGATGGCTCTTATGACAGATGTATTCCACTCCATTCCCCATCATTCTTAGTGAAATTAATCACATGGAACATTAGGGGCCTCAACTAAAAAGGAAAGTTGAGGCTCCCAGAAGGTTAAAAACATAAGGAAATCCCTATAGTACTCATACTACAAAAAACAAAATTCTCCAACGATCGTGTAAGTGAAATCCTAGAGAAATGTAGAAAGGTAGTGCTTTAGTGGAATTGGATGAAAAAGGAAAAGTAGGGAGGCTAGCTCTTATATGAAATCCCGTGGAAAGTACCATCACCAATCTAACTATAGCCCCATGCATTCTTTCATGTTATTTTCAATTCAAAAGTTTTAAGTCAATAGGTATAATTACAAATGCATGTGGTCTAGCTCTATTGAATGATCTCCACTCCATATCTTTAAAATACCTATGGATAATAGTGGGTAACTTCCACATCATTAAATTTATGGAAGAAAAAAAGGTGGCTTGCAAAAACTGGACTCTAATACGTAGCTCTTCCTTGACCTCATGCAAGAATTGCATGCCACATATGCAGATACTATACATGAGATATTTACTTGAAATAATCGAAAAGGTGGCTGCCCTCAAATTACTTCCAGATTTCACATATTTTTGGTCTCAAAAGCTCCTTCAGGCAATGAGACCTTTGTGGAGGTTTTAATCCTTCCCTGTTTCATATCATATCATTGGCCTGTAAGCTTGGAAGAAAATATCAAAGCAAGCCCCAAAAATAGACCCTTTCGCTTTGAAAGATTTTTTCATAGGGATCCTTCCTTCTTGGAAAATTCCCAATAATGGTGGTAGGAAGCCACTCCTCGATTGGGCTCAATTATGCACCAATTATAGTAGAAAATCAAGTTCTTAAAAGCTCAAATAAAAAATGGTCAAGGATTTGGTTGATTGCAATATATTCCCCCACAACTAAGAACACATTTTTCCTAAACTTCTAATGACTTTACATCATTACTATTTCCAATGAACCAAAAACCTTCCTTAGAGGACAAGAAAACCACATGTTCCTTATACACTCCTTGAACATCACCTTTTGTCAATAGGTATAGAGGGTTCAAGCACATAGGAAGACGTTCATTTTTCTAAACATTAACTCTCAAATTGAAAGAATTGGTTAGAGACAATACACCCATTGCCATGTCCTACTTAGGAGGGCCCTTATAATTTTCCAAAAGATGGAAATATTAGCACTTGTACCACAAATATTATCACTACTCATAATATTTGACCAATTCAAAAAACCCTTATCTTCACATTATTTAAAGTATGTGAAAATATTCTTAATCATCATAAAGATCATGTTATTACATTATCCATAGACCTTTTTCCATAAATCTTCTATTATTTTTTTACAAATTAATTAAAAACTTATGTAATCTTTAAACAACATATCATTATCATTCACTCACTTTGCAATTTCCTTTCCCACTTCAGCTTATGTTAGCTTTTATAAAATGAGAGGGGAAAATGAAAAAAATAATATGTTTTTAAATATGAGGGAAATTGAAGAATCTAATAATTTTAATAAAATAAAAGGCCAAAAATGAAAAGGAAGTTATAAAAAGGGCAAATGACAGTTCTCCTAGTTTTGGTCATTTGTATTTTCAAAGCAATTTCCTTTCCCACTTTAGCTTATGTTAGCTTTTATAAAGTAAGAGGTAAAAATGAAAAAAATAATATTTTTTTAAATACGAGGAAAATTGAAAAAAATAATATTTTTTAAATAGAAGGGAAATTGAAAAAACTAATATTTTTTTAAATAGGATGGAAATTGAAAAAAATAATAATTTTAATAAAATAAAAAGCTAGAAATGAAAAGGAAATTGTAAAAAGGGAAAATGAGCATTCTCCTCATTTTGGTCATTTGTATTTTTGAAGAAGAAAACTCTTAGAGAGTTTGGAATCCTGTGAGGCTACAGTGTCCAAAAAACCCATTGGGAAAATTAGTTTTGGTGGTGAGAAACTAGCCCTAGGTAGATTGGAGCTAGATTTCGCCATTGACTGCATTGTCGTGGAAGCGAAATTTGACATTGGTGCCGCCCTAGCTAGATTGCGAGATTTTTGCATTGCCGTGGAAGCAAAATTTGACATTGGTGCTGCCCTAGCTAGATTGTAGAGTGATTTCTGCATTAGCGTGGAAGCGAAATTTGACATTGGTGCAAATTGGGCAGGATTTGGAACTCACGAAGGTACTAATTTCATGAATTCTTCCACAAATATTTGTGCCATGAGATAAATTTGTAATTGCATGTTTGATGAGCGAAGTTCTAGAGATTTTGGTGTGCAATTCTCTTTCTATTGGTGTCTGAAGTAGTTCTGTATGGTAGAATAAAGGTTGAAATGCTTAATCGAGGGTGTTTAGTTCCCAACCATTGCTAAATGAAATCCTGAGAAAAATAATTAAGTGTTGGCTGGTTCTCAATGGCTTAGAGGGCGTAATTCTCTGAGAAATATCCAAAATTCATTGCCAAGATTTTACAAGGGTAAAATCCCATCAAGAATGGCACCCAAGTTCATTAAATGAGGCACATTCTCTTGGGTGCGCATATACTTTCAATATAAAACTCTCCTTTAACGGGGTTCTATAGCCAAGCAATAGAACTTTTAAAATAATAGTTGCACAGGAAAAGTTGTATTGAAGCTTGCGGAGGAACTTTGACAAACAGTGAAAATTTTTGTTGACTCAGACACATTCAATGAGTGTCTCCTCATTCAGGATCAACTTTCCCATGGGGTTTTATAGCCAAGCAACAAAACTTTTAAAACAATAGCTGCACAGGAAAAGTCGTATTGAAGCTGCAGAGGAACTTTGACAAATAGTGAAACTTTTTGTTGACTCAGACACATTCAATGAGTGTCTCCTCATTCAGGATCAACTTTCCCATGATTTTTAATATCCAGCAGAATTTAAGAGTTGACATTCTTATACAAATCGACCGCAATGTTGTGGAGAAAGTAGTAAATGGCGTCGGATGCATCCCTTGTGCCATAGAATCAACAAATTCTGGGATCAAATTTGTGCTATGCGATGGAGGCATCCAGAAGGTCAATTTTGAGCATAAAAGCATCGCAATTTATCTTCCACCCATCAATATCACTAATCACATAGAGGTACTCTTTCATAATGTGATCGCTTTTGAGGCGTGCAAGGAATCTGAAATCAATTATGTGACATGTTACTTGAGTCTAATGGACGATTTGATCGACTCTGAAGAAGATGTAGCTATGCTCAGTGTTATCACTCTGATAATTCCTTTGAAGTAATAATAAGGAAAAACTAAAGGTAACCACTATCCACTTTTGGAGATCAGGACCTAGCCTTCCTGATGCTCAGAGAGGACTCTCTCTTTAAAATTTAACTTTGTTTTAGTTAAGATGCTTTTAGGCTAGCTATGATTGTTCAAGGGGTGTTTGATTTTGTTTGAGATTGGGTGGTGGGATCTACTTATACAGATGGATAAATTGATGTCTTTTAGACCATTGGGCTATGGAGCCACCTAATAAGGAAGAAAAACTAGATTAACTCATTAAAGGGGATGTTCCAAGGGCAAGATAGCAGAGTGAATTTTAGATGTTTGGGATAGAGGGGTGAAAGGGTTTCACTCGGGGTGAGAGAGCAGTTAAGGGTTCTCAAACCCAGATAATGAATGAGGAAGGAAAGGGTAATCGAAATCAAAGGGCAGTTAAGAATCCTTTAACCTGGATTATTCATGAAATCAATTTAAACCAAAGAGCAATTAAGAATTCTTTAATTTAAATATCAGAAGAAAACATTCAAATGCTTAACTGTTAAAACAGAGTGTGATTTAAACAAGTTTTGAGATATTATTGCAGTTATAGTATTTAGATTGAAACACATATAAGATTATGAATAAATTTTGGAAAAATGACAATAAAACAAGAAAATACTTGTCTAAAATTTGCTCAACACACGAATCCTTGGAAAATTCTAATCTTTATTAATCAATCTAGCTTGCTGGCTCATCAACTGATACAATAAACTTTTGGGTCTTCTTGATCAAAAAGTCTATAGAAATGTCTAATAGAATCCACCCTAGATACTTCGAACTGTGAAGTATTTATACAAAGGTTTATTACAAAATATCTCAAACTAATTTGATATGTAATCTAGGAAATAAAAATATCTTCTTGCAAGAAGATAGAGACAACTATTGAACTGCTTCATGTTGTCCCTTTTATTTTGGTTGTGCTGGCTGTCATGCTTTGATATTTAGCCCTTTATGCTACTTTGTTGTTTGATCTTTCACGCTGGATGCTTCTTTTACTTTAGCATTTCATCTGATACACTTTGACTCTGATACAATTTGAATCTACTGATGTGTCTTCCTTATTTTACCATGGTGTTTTACTTTTATTGTACCTTAACATTTTTACTGCATATTTCTATAGTAAATCAGTCAATTTTTCCCACATTTCAGCATCAGGTAATTGTATTTTTAGCATCCTCCTATACATTTCATATGCCTTGGTCTATTTGGCAAAAGTAGGCTTATTGATAAACAAGTTTCTTACCTCATGCTGGAGGTAAAACAAGTTTTCAAATGTCTGGTAGAGTACTTTGCCTCTTGGTAATGCTTTTATAGATGATGTATTTACTTTCTCTTTTGCTACCTCTCTGATTTTCCTGTCATAATCCTCCTATGTCATGAGCTTGTCATTTATCACTAAGGGATTAGGTAATCCCTTCTCTCTCAAAATTTGGAACTTAGCCATAAACCTGTCAATGGCTATTTGCATATTCTGACATTTATCCTCCAAGTTCTGCATCAAGTTCCTCTTGGAGAGGACCTTTCTGACCTTCAAAATTGTCTCTTTTCTATCCTATATTTCCAATTCCTAAAGTTCATACTTATTCTTGCTGTTAAGGAATTGGATAATTCTGGTAGCCTCTTTGGCATTTCTCCTAATTCTTCCGTTACTCTTTGGATGGCCTCTGTAGCCATCTTTGTTAAATCTACCTGCTCAAAATTCACCTGAATAGATGGAAAAATATTATTGACATAGTCAATGATATTGGCCCATAGCTGTTCCTTAGCCTGCCTAAGGGGTTCTTTTAGTGTCATGCCCTTTTCCATGGCTTTCAATCTCTCTCTCATCCTATCAGCTTTTTGTAATTCTTCCTTGTGCATGATTTGAGCAAGCTTAATCAGTTTCCAAGCTTGTCACCTTTTCTTTGATATTATTCATCTCTATTGTCTGTATGGACATTTCTTCCATAGCCCTAACCAACTTTGCTACATCACCTGATGTACCTATTACTGATATATATTCTGTAGAAACTGGTTGTGCAGTGGCCATACGAGTTGTGGGAGCCAATGAGGCTGCCAATGTGGAAGGAACAACCATGGTGATTGCTGGGATGACATTGACTAAGGTAGTGGCAATATCAATTTTCTTTAATTGGATCAAGCTATCCAATTCCTTTTCTGTCTCCCTCAACTGTTCATTTATTTTAAGGACTAAGTCAATCAACCCTTCATGCCTTGTTTGATTTTCCAAGACTTCCTGTGCCTGGGGATGTTGTAGTTGAGGTATCTTCAACTACTTCTTAAGTGCTGCAATGTCATCATTTTTCATTTTGATTAGCTTTTCAATGGCCTTGATGTTGTTGGGATCATGTCCCAATTGAATTACCAAGTCTTCCAAAGACTTGATTTTGGTGTCTTTTGCCTGTGAGGAGGCCTCTTCCAATTGATACTGGAGTGAAATTTTGTTCAATGAATTCTACAACTGATGGGAAATTATGGCTTTTCCTATAAGGGTGGAGTAAATCATTTCTCCGCCCTGTTTGTGAAATTCAATTGGGTCAATGGGATGAATATCCCTTTCCAATACCTCAAAATCAATCTTCTTGAAATCTATTGATGTTCTTGGTTGTTGTATAGTTGGCTTTATGAAGGACATTTGCATCTTTCCTTCCTTGATATCAAAAGTTGAACCTTGTTTGATTGGTAGGTGTAAGTTTGAGATATTGTGCATAAGACTGTTCCTTCAGTTTCTAAATTCTTATTTTGATTTCTTTGAACCTATCCTTAATGTTCTTATCTTTATCATTAGGCCTATTAAATGAGGAGACTTCTACACTGAGCTACCTTTCCAACATTTGAGTTTGTGATATAGATGGATCCTGTGTTCCTTGAGACGGAGTTGTGCCTTTGCTCATGTCTAACTTAGCAACAGTTATTTCTATTGAGCCTTCTGTGTCTTCCTACTCTGAAACAGGATTGAGCCTAAGTATTTTACTTTGGCTAGCTTCATATTGTACATTGGAAGTGTCCATACCTGAGCTGGACGCTTCCTCTCTGTTCCTTTTGGAATTCTTTTCCTCATTCTAAGGAGTTTGTAAAACAGGAAGAGTAGTCATAGTTCCTTCTTGCTTTGGTACCTGCAGGAATGAGATTTCATCAAGCTAGTTTCTAGATCAATTAAGGTATTCTCAACATCTACCCCTGTACTATCCCTATCTATGAGAGTGTTTTCCACCCACTCAAATTGATTGGCATATCTTTCTATTTCTAGTATGGGGTGATGAATATAAGGTCCCAATTTGAACTTTTGTATTAGTTTGGTTATAAACCCTTGAGGGTCATACCTCCACATGAAACTGCTCTGAAACTTGATTTGCTGCAGAATTTGATCTACTTCCTACCCTGCTTCTCTAGAATTGAAAATGAAAGGTCCTAACTGATTTTTGACCTTGAACTGAGTTCTTTTCTTGGCTGAGACAAAGTTGACTTCATCAGAGTTCATTCTCTGCCTTTAATACTCTAGAGAAAATAACATCATGGGGAGGTATTTGGGCAGTTTGTATGGTGCAAGCTGGCAACCATAGATTCTTATTTCAGTGTGATTTTGGTAAAGGTACCAATCTCCCACCTTACTTTTCTTGGACAATTGGAGAACTCTTTTGATTTCTTGACTTATTCTAGGTGGAGGGCTTCCTGTCAACATGGTCATGACTGGATGGACAAAAGAGTCAATGAAATCTCTATAGGTGTATGGTGATGAATACCTATGGAAAAGTGGTATCCAAAATATTACAGACCTGGGCTGGCCTTTAGTATCCAGCTTCTGGAGAGTGAAGGGAAATCTATCTGACTGATAATACAAAAACATATGGTAAAGTACATATGAGTATTTGAATACTCTTTCATTGTGAATTCTCGTAAATTGTTCATGCATCCTTTCAGCTATGAACTGGGCACAATCATACAAAGTAGTAGGAGGGTTTCTTAGGGTGAAAATGGACATGAAGGCCAGGATGAGCTCATCAACAAATTCATCTCTGGTACAGCCCATATTACATGATATCATGGCTATAATTTACTTGCCCCTTTCAGAGAAAATGGTAGAAACATATGGAGGGGCATCTTTAGGGATATGCTTCTCTTCTACAATGAAAGTTTGGAATATTTGGGCCAGTCTTGATGGACTCAACTTGATGTACTGGTCTAACAAATCCCCAATGGAGAGTGGGGTTAGGTTTGGACTTGGTTGGACTTGTAACATCTCATTGATTGACCCAGTTGTAATAGTAAACAATACCTTTTGGTCTGGGGACATGATGGCTCTTTGACTTGGAATGCAACATGCATGGCACATATGGACAATCTCAGGAAAGATATGTACTTGTGGAAACTAGTATTTTGGAAAACTGGAGTCCCAAAGGCCAATGTCATCTGTATGGTTAAGATATCTGTCCCTACTAAAACAATGTATTTTGAGCAGGAGTGTATAGGCACTTGTATCTTTGATTTGAAAATCCTTGTCCGCCAGGGGAAGGTGGTCAAGGTCCAAATGGGGGGTTGTGATAGGTTTGACATCCATGGCGACAGGGGTAGCCATAATTCAGTTCTTGTGGATTTGAATTTGGAAAT
This sequence comes from Pinus tabuliformis, assembly GCA_031772625.1. Lineage (NCBI taxonomy): Eukaryota > Viridiplantae > Streptophyta > Pinopsida > Pinales > Pinaceae > Pinus > Pinus tabuliformis. The sequence goes on along the minus strand of CM062806.1, from coordinate 516,806,880 downwards.
ACTAGTTTATTGAGAGATTTTGAAGGAAAATTGGAAGATTTCAAAAGGGTTTGGGCACACAATTTAATTTTTAAAGTAATTTCAATTAATTTTACTTAATTAAAACACTTTATAGACTGAAAATTTTCAAATTGAAAGGGTGCATGGTAATTTATCTACAAATACCTGGAATTTGGGTGAATTAACTTCAAATTCAGTGTTCTCGACAACTGAAGAAGTTTGAATGGCTCTGGTACTGACTAAGAGCTTCATTGGGGTCTCCGCAACTTCTTCAGGGGTGGCTTTGAGGCCAATTGGTGATTTCAGAGTTTGCAGGTGTCACAATGATTTGCAGAGGTTCACAAAGAAAATGAGTGAAAAAGGCAAAATAGGGCTTCTTGGCCTTTTTATTCAACAACAATCACTTTTTGGCAGTTAATTACACATGAACAGTGAATGGTTTTTCGGGTTGGATAGGGAGGTGGTTTCCCAGGCCATTGCACTGCTTTCATGGAGGAGGTGGTATTTTAGAGGGGTCACCCAATCTATGCTAGCGCTTGACACATAGTAGATGGGGGGCTAGGGAAAACCACATTATCAGGCGGGTAAAGGTCGGTCATTGGGTGAACCCGATATGGCTGTGGATCATCGTATGTGGGTACTGATGATCAGATGATAGTCAAGCGAGGGATGTGCGCGGATGATATGAGCATAGTTTTCAAGGGGCCCAGGGCTTTAATCCTTAGCGGTTTGCGATTAATTACGAGTTAATCCTCGGATTAAATGATCAGGAGCGACTTAGTGACGGGAGTAGTTTAACTTTACTGAGAAGTGGTGAATTAAGTGGAAATTGTTGGGAATATGGGGTAAAAGTATAGTTTATAGCTAAACTAAGGGATGGGGTATTATATACGGGATTTAATTATATACGGGAAAAGGTATATGGGGAACTATAGTATTATGTTAAAAAATTAATATGAAATGAGCGGAGTGAACATATCCTTAAGCATAAATGTAATATTTGTGCACTTTATTCACATACACTTCATACTTAGGATAAAATATTTTTGTGGGTATTTTGGATGAAATGGAATTTAACATGGGGTTGTTTGCTTTTCATAGGAAAATGGAGTTTAACCTTAGGAAAATGGGTTTTGTTAGGGTAATGGAGGGAAATGAATTTTATGGTGGGAATTCTAACACTTGATGTCCATAAGTCATTAAGCCGAGGGTCCAGTCCCACCAAAAGTCAGAGAAATGCTCCGAGCCTTTATGAAATGAGGATTTTTAGTACTAGAACTTACTTGTGGATGGGGAAATTAGTAAGTAAAGGGATGAAATGAATGGGGGGTTTGGGGGGGGGGGTTAATTAAATCAACCTGTAAACCATTGTTTTTGCTTTGTTAACTGCTCATACACATTGAAACATATAATTAAGCATGATAAATGTGCTTTTATCCAATCAACTTTACACTTCAGCAACCTTTCTTCTACTTACCCATTACTTACCCTAACATTTTTTCTTCATTTATTTGGGTGCATTTAGGCTAGCAGACCCTTATCATTCATTTTTCTTTTGAAAAGTAAAAAATCTAATTCTAACCTTATATCTGCCGAGGGATTAGATTAAGCTGATGAAATCCTTTTATATTCTCTACCTATCTAATGATCTGCCAAGATTAAACAGTTTGGGAAAATTTTATTCTCTAACTATAAACATAAAATTCAAAGCATGCAATAGTCAAGATTAAGCAATTTTACTATCATGGGTCGTGGCATGTTTGACAAGCTGCACACAACCTTTATTTAAGATAGTAAAGCAGTAAAATAGTACTAGCATTTAGGCTTTCACACTTTCATGATCTATTTTTGTTTTTGGGGTTCATATTTTTTCATTTTTTGATCTTTTCTTATTCCTTTTGTCCTTTGATATTTCTTTTAGGACATACCCTCTTTACATTTTTTAATTTTTAATATGGAAAAAATTTGCAGAAAGCAAAGGTATGTACAATGTTACAAGGCTTAACCCTAGCCAATTCAAAATTATGAATCCTATCACTACAGGACTCTAATAGTGGCTCCACATGGGGATGTCATTTCCTAGTGAAATGTCAAGAACTCTAAAGATAAGTAGCCTTTGAATAGTGGTTGAAGTTACCTTACAAAGTGTCCTTCTGTGAATCTACATTATTTATACTTATGACAATAAATATTTTAAATCTTAGGGCCTTCTTTCTGAGCTTCAACTTCAAAGGATTACCACCCAATCCAATATACACTTTGCAATGTTATGTACAATGATGGAAAGTAAAGTGAACTACTGTAAGTTAGTGGAAACGTAGTGCTTCAACATCCTACTATTAACAGGTCCTGCTGGTAGATCTAATCCATCTATGTTTCTCAAGAAAAAGGCATTGTTGCCTCTGTAGCCATAAATGACATAAGGCCCTTGCCACAGAAAATCAAATTTTCCATGCTTGCCTTTATCTTCTCTCCTTGAATCCCACTTATGGACATTGTCTCCTATGTGAAAATCATGTGATTTAGTCTTTTTATCAAATACTTTCTTAATCTTTTCTTGGATTATCTGTGATTTTACATATACTTCTTCTCTGGTCTATTGCAGATGTATGGTCTAATTTATCCTTCTCTGAATATCATTTGGTTCCACCTGTAATTCTTGAAGGATTTTCATGACTAGCACTCCCAAGGATGATGGGAAAACTACATCCATCCCATAAACCGGCTAATAGGGTGAGGTTCCAACGGAATTCTTAGTAATCAGTCTATCTACCCATAAGGCATTGACTAACTTCTTGTTCCATGTATTTTTTTTATCCTCAAGTAACTTTTTGATAATATTGACCAGACTTTTGTTGGATGACTATGCTAGTCCATTACCTTGAGGGTAATAGGTTGTGGAATCACCAAGGGTGATATGGTATTTATTACAGAAATCTATCATTCTTTTGGACTTAAAGGTTGCTACATTATCAATAATGAGCTTCTGGGGACATCCAAATATTGAAAGGATATTACTCTCTATGAAGGTGATTATGATAGTGTTTGTGGCTTGCTTAGAAGGCATGGCCTCTATCCATTTGGTAAAATAGTTTGTGGCTATTAGAATCCACTTATGTTGAGTTGATGATGGGGGGTGTATTTCTCCAATGAAGTCTAACCCCCATTGTTGAAATGGTATTTTAGTGGAAATTGGTTTAAGAGGCAAGGGAAAAAGTTTCCTTTTTTCCCTAAAAATTTGGCATCTATGGTATGAGGTCACATGCTTTTTAACATCTGCAAACAAGGTAGGCCAGTAGAAACCGACCTTCAGAATCTTGTCAGCAGTACTCTTCCAGTACAAATGTCCTCCACAATCCCCTACATGAAACTCTTGTAAAATCTTGTCAGATTCATCTTTTAATAAACATGTTAAGAGAATACCACTACTGTCCTTCCAAAACAATGCACTATCTATAACACAATATCTTAATGACTTCATTTTTAAGAATCTAGCTTTAGTTCTTGTCAATCTAGGATGAGCTTGTAAGTTTAGTAATACAAATGTAATATCTGCGTACTATGGTGAATCAGTAAAAGGTTCAATGATCTGTGTAGTCATCATCTCCTCCTGATAATCAAGGGCACTAATGAAGTTGATATCAAGGGCCTGACAGTTCGATTCAACCATGAGTTTGGCTAAACCTTGGCCTTTGATGAGCTTGGTTGGTTTTATCTCTATGTCATATTTCCAATATTGTGGCAATACATTGCCTCTTTTTCCTTCAGGCCCATTTTGAGTCAAAATGTCCTTAACTACAGAGTTTGGAACATAAGCAATAATGTGAGAGTACAGAATGTATACTCTGAAATATTTGGTAACCTTAACCAAAGCTAAAGCTTTTTTTTCCATGATATTGTATTTGAGCGTGGAATCTCTTAAGGACTTACTAAAGAATGCTATTGGCTGTTCATATCCTTGATTGTTCTTTTGCAGCAAGACAGTTGCAATGGTGTGTTTTGAAGCAAAAGAAAAAAACGATAAATTCTTTGTTAAAGTCAGGACTAATCAGGATTGGAGTCTTGGTTAATGCTTCCTTAATAGCTTCAAAGGATCATTTGGCCTCTAATTTCCATTTGATTGATGAGTCCTTTCTTAGCATGCTATTTAATTCCCTAATTAATTCTGATAGATTTGAGATAAATCTGCTAAGAAAATTAATCTTACCTAGAAATGATTGTAGCTCTTTTATGTTTCGGGGTATGGGAAATGGTCAAGATGGATTCTATTATAGTAGGGTATATCCTAATCCCATATTTAGAGATGATGTGTCCTAACAGCTTTCCCTCTTCAAGACCGAAAAGGGTCTTCTTAGGATTCAAAGAAATCCAAATTTTCCTGCATTTGATAAATACTTTTTTGAGGTGGTCTAAGTGTTGATTGTCAGATTTAGAAAATATTGTGATGTCATCCTAGCATACTACTAAGAAATCATCGATTTCCTTAGCAAAAGCTATATCCATAACTCTTTGGAATGTGGCACTTGGATTCATTAA